>OY856414.1:722638503-723361003 GCA_963693085.1 Alisma plantago-aquatica
CCATGCACCATATAACAACTTGTTTTATTTTCCCTCTCTATCTGATCCATTTATTGGGTATAATACTCCATAACTTGGTTCTCCCTTTCTCAGGCCATTGCTTCCTCTAAAAGGGCCATTTGGGTTCCCATTCATTAGCATTGAGAAATTGGTTGTTTCTACGCACTTCTTCATCAGTCATATTCATCTTTCCTGAAATCCCATTCTCCCCATTACCCACCAGAGCTTCTTCCACCTCACACTATCATAGTCCTTCAAAACATCTAGTTTCTTACAAACTTTCTTATGACCTCTTCTCACCTTGAAACTTAGTAGGAACTCACCAATCAGAAGTGCATAATTGCTTATGTTTCCACCTAATTTGAATGCCCCTTGATTATCATATACTAACAGTGGCAATGCCATCTTCAATCTCTCAGCAAGAAACTTTATGATCACCTTGTACTGGATGTTTTGGCAAGCTATCATCATGAAGTCCGCAAGCGACACTGTTGTCTTCTTCTTTAGCATTAGCTCAAGGAATGTGTGATTCACTTTCCTTAACATGCATCCTCCCTCAATGAACTATTTCACTTATTTTCATAAATCATGCTTGATAATGTCCCACACATCTCTATAGAAATGTGAGTTGTATCCATCAGGTCATGAGGAGTTCTCAGTCCCTATGCTCCATAGCACCACTTTCCCCTCTTCTTTAGTAATTTTCCTTCATAAGATGCTATTGTGAGTGTTTGTTAGTTTATATTTCCATCTAACATTATCCTCCTCCATCGTGGTTCCTATGTGCTCCTCCTTGTTGTCAGATTGATATAGAAGTTCATAGCTTGGGTGACAAGATACTCGACTTTATTGATGATATCTCCCTCATTGTAAACAAGTTCAACAATGGTATTTTGAGCTTCTCTCTATTGCATGGCGTTATGGTACAATTTTGTATTCATATCCGCGTATGATATCCACTTTTATCTTCTCCCCTTCCACATGAAGCTTTCCTCCACCTTTTCCAGGTCCTTCAACATTGCTTTGAGTTTTATCTCCTCTTCAATATCTTATCGATTCAGTGGGTCACTCCTCAACCTATCTTTAATCACGATAAGTTCCTTATTTGTATCCTCCAATAACTTGTGGATATTTACATTCTTCTTTAACCATAACTTCATACTTCTCTCCAGTCTCATGGATTTGTTTGAAAATACATATATTCGATTACCTTCAATCAGGTCCCTCCATTCTTCCTCCAATATGTTCTTGTATCCTTGACAATCGGTCTAGAAGTTAACAAACCTAAATGGTATGAAACTTCTAGTCTTTTCTTGAATTTGCATGATTAGTGGAGCGTGATCACTAATGTCAACACTTACCACCTTGATACTAATATTTCCAAGTTTACTGATCCAATCTTTGTTAATGAGTGCTTGATCCAATTTACAAGCAATTCTTCTCTCTAGTTTACCTTCATTATTCCAGGTGAAAATCCCATCTCCAATTATTGGTATATCACAAAGTTCTGCTCTATTAATCCTCAAGTTAAAAGACTTTATTACTACTTTTGGCACTAATCTTCCTCCCCTCTTCTCATCTTGGAACCTTATATTGTTGAAATTGCCCATAAGTAGCCATGCATCTTTGATATCCCTCGCTTGTTCCATAATATTTTCCCATAATTCAAGTGTAACATCCTCAAAATCTTAAAGCTATCATTGATCCTCAATATGAAACCCAAATTTTCCAATTAATGATTTCAACTATCAAATAGAATCTAATGTGACCTATATATCCCAAATGTAATGAATTATTACCTTAACCTAAAATTTTGGGTTAACCAAGTCACTACGAAAAGGGTAACTCCATTAATCTCACCTTTAGTTAATATATGCACTAAGATAATGACCCATATGAAGTTGATGAACAAAAGTTAATGAAAATGTAAATCTATTTGTATAGGGAGTCTCTAAAGGTCCTAATTACCTTGTGGTTCAAATTTAGGTAAGTTAACATATGTTTTTTATAGTACATTAATCAAATATTTTATGATTTAACATAATATTTCACATTATTTGAATGTCACACTGACATTATTTGCTTTTCCACCTAAGTTGTGGGTGTCACACTGGCCATTTTAAGATTTGTTTTGATTGGGATCTCTCTGTGCCATTGGATGAGTATCGTGGGGTTGGAGAACTATCTCCTACCTTGGGTAGGAGATTGATGGTGAGCAAAAAGATCCTTGATCCTTCGTCGACCTGAATCTCTCTCCACAAGTCACCTTTTTCTGAAGTTCCTTCTCCAACAAAATTTGGATCAACCCACGAACTCATCAATCCCTATTTTGATAGGACTTTATGCCTTAATCGAGAAACACCCAACTTGGTTGGGACTCCTCTTGCCATTCAGGTTGTTACATACCCCATCTCTGAGACCCTTACCTGTGAATTTATACCCAAAAATCACCATCAGTCTGCACAAACTCTTGGAATCTTCCAATTTAATCCCCTTCCCTCCCAGACACCCAGGCGATCCCATTTGTCACCTCTGGCAAAGACGATCTGGTTCTCAGATCTTCAACCATCTCGACCCAATTGCAGCGCCAATAAGCACCCTAAACCCTCTCACTTCATTTTTCCAATGTGGGTTTGTCCTAGATCCTCCCCAATCATCGTACCCTACAGAAGACTTCGATGTACACACCGCCAAGTTTGACATCCCAACTTTTCTGTGTTTCTCCAGTCACAGAAACAAGCCCTTATCCTTTGCCTTTTCCCGACAATTGCTTTGTGAGGGATTGTTCATAATTTTTCACCTTGGACTGATGATCTCAGTGTATGAGCCATTTGCCCCTATTCTTCTTCTATTGAGACATGGTGGTGGGATAGAGTTGGAGCTCCACCACATGTCGTAGCCTAAGTCTTGGCTCTGTGAGTTCCTTTTGGTACGATGATGCTATCTGTGATTCATGTTTTAGCTGCTTGATCTACATCCTCTTCTTTTGGATCTAGGTTCTATGCTCCCAGTGTCGGGAGTTCGACGCCATGGAACAAGGGAAGATGGCATGCATGCATTTTACCCTAGTTCCCTTGGTGGGGTGATGGCGTGATTGATGTTGCAAGGGTGTTTTGGGATTTTTGCTTTTATTTAATCAAGTGGCAGCGCCTTTGATGGAGATGTGAGGTTTACAACTTGCCCCAATATGTTTAATTGAATGTAATGCTTGCTATGGATTTCTCAATCATCTTGGTTTCATTTAAATCAATTTTTTTTTCATTTAAATTAGTGTCACACATATATTTCTTGGATTTCTAATTGTCTGAATATTCAAAAATTCACAGTAAACCATTGGATGATCAGAAAAATACTCAAAAATACTCGTTGGAAAGCTTTTCCAATAAAGAAGTCGATTTTTAGGGTTTCAAACCCTAATTCAAGAGTGTCTAACCATGTTTTCCTAGAAGATTCAAATTATGGTTTAGGATGTGCTAATAAAGATAATTAATATAAACCATGCTAATTTCATGAACATAGACTCAACTCAAGGACAAAAGAACTAACTTAGGATCTACCTTACTCCAGGTAAGTAGGTCATGCCTTTATGCATATATATCTTGGATGAATTTCATGTTAAGTATGATTTAATATTATTCCTTAAATTCCAAGTTAATAAATGAGATTAAGATAATGATGATGTCTCAAAATTTATTGTTTGCTTGTTCATTGATATAATCATAAAGTCCTATGCTTATCATTGATGCTCATTAGTCTAATTCTATGCTCATGAAATGATTAAGAAATTGAAGAAAGACTTATGTAAACCATGTAATGTTTCAAGATTAAGAGGGAGAAATCCCATGATGATTAGGATAATACACTTAAGTTGTGAATTGTCCCTATTTATGTTATTTTGTCTTTACGACATTGATGAGCACTTTAGTGAAACTAAGATGAGCCTTTACTGGTCTGATGAGCACTTTGATGAAATTATTGGATGAGGACAATTTACATTGATGGCAAGATAAGAACAATGATTTTAATGTTAAGTTAAGATAATTAAGTAACTTATTATATGTTTCTCGCAATGATGGAACTTTATGGTCGTTATGGGCTTTCTAAGAATGATGTACCCCATGTGGGAAGTGATGGAGAGAATGCATATAATAATGTTTCTTAATTCATTGATGTAATGAAATATAAAGTGTAATGAGAATTCTTAATGTTAAATCATGTCAAGTTTAATTCAGTTCAAGTATATACTTACTTTCAGTTCTTATAACATGCATAGTGCCACTTACTTATGTTGTTGCTTTCTTTTGCATGGTCGTGGGATGAGATGTCCCTAAATCAAGGAGCAAGAGGGAATTTAAGCGAGCCTTTAAGTGTAGCGGATCAAGGATACTTTAGCTTGGTGCAGTGCCATCTACCACTTCATATATTATCTAGTTTAGTTTCAGTTCATGCTTTAGATTTTCATAGTGTACATGTATTAGGTCTTGAAATAAGATGAGATAGTTTAAGGTTTTTCCCTATTAAAGAACAATGTATGAATCTCTATTTTGATTTAAGGCATGGTGTTTCATTTAACTTGTTGCAATGCATATCATGTTTTGTAATGTTCCTCTGAGCCAAGTGACCCGTGTTATGGACAACATAGGGTTTGCTTCCACTGTCATGTATGTTCTTTGAGGGGCGTTACAATATGGTATCAGAGCAATGAGTAGATGGACACTAATCTAAAGATTCACAAGTTCTAACCCTAGATATACCTTGTTTTTCTAGATGGCTCCTAAGAAGTCTGACAAGGGATAGGAGAAGGAATATGGTGCTAGCTCTTCTAGTGAGGGAAGTGGATCAAGGAGGAACCCCAAGGCAACCTTGGAGGACTTAGTACAGTTGTTGATCAATGCCCTAGGATAAGGACAATGTCAACCAAGACATCACGAGCTAACCTTGGTGGACTTCTTGAAGATCAGGCCCGACTCCTTCGCTGGAGAAGGAGAGGATGATGTTTTCACCAAGGGAGAAGAATGGATTATGAGCATGGAGCATTATTTTGGTGACCTAGACAACCCTCAACATTCTTGGGTTCCCTTTGCCACCCACATGTTGATAGGAGCAGCCCGTACATGGTGGGAGACCTTCCTCAACTCAAGAGTGGTCGATGCACCTGCACTCACATGGGAAGGATTTGTTGAAGCCTTCCAGGAGCACTATGTATCTAAAGTTGTGATAGAGAAGAAGGATCTAGAATTTGCCAATCTAGTTAAGGTTTCTGACATGACAGTGACCCAATATGCCATGAAGTTAAGGATCCTACAGAAGTACGACTGTGATTATGATGAGGAACGTAGGACAAAGAAGTTCATCCGAGGACTCAATCCCGACTTAAGATTTACCCTATCAGGAACAGGCCGCAGAACCCTTCAGGATGAGTTGGATGTTGCCTTAGAGCTAGAAGACCACCCAAGAAAATCTTATAAGAAGGAAGGTCTTCAGAAGAACAACCAACATCAACATCAACCTCCAAACAACAAGAGGAAGGCTCCTGAGGTGGAAGCTCCTATTGCCCAAGAGAAAACACATTTCCCAAATTGTAATAGGTTCCATGGAGGGCCGCGCAAGTTTGGTACTGGATTATGATATTATTATGGAGAGCCTAGACACATAAAGCCAGGGCTCTCTCTGAGTCGTTGGATGAGTATTGTGGGGTTGGAGAAATGTCTCCTACCTTGGGTAGGAGACCGATGCTGAGAAAATAGATCCTTGATCTTTTGTCGACCCAACTATCTCTCCAAAAGGCACCTTTTTCTAAAGTTCCTTTGCCAATGAATTTAGGATCAACCTGTGAACTCATCAATCCCTATTTTAATAGGACTTTATGCCCGAATCAGAAATGCCCAACTGGGTTGGGACTCCTCTCGCCACCTAGGTTGTTATAGACCCCATCTTCGAGACCCTCACCTATGTATTTATACCCAGAAATCACCACCAGTCTGCTAGAAACTCTTGGCCTCTTCCAATTTCATCCCCTTCCCTCCTAGACACTCAGGTGATCCCAATTGTCACCTCCGACAAAGACAACCTGATTCTTAGATCTCCCTCCATCCCAACCCAATTGCAGCACCAATAAGCACCTTGAACCCTCTCGCTTTGTTATTGCAATGTTGGTTTGCCCAAGATCCTCACCAATCATCGTACCCTATAGAAGACTTCGGCATACACACAACTAAGTTTTCCATCCCATATTTTCTGTGTTTCTCCAGTCATGGAAACGATCCCTTCTCCATCACATTTCCCCGACAATTGCTTTGCAACGCATTGTTCATAATTTTTCACCTTGGATCGATGGTTTCAGTTCCTACGCCCTTTGCCCATGTTCTTTTTCTATTGAGCCATGTTGGTGGGCTAGTGTTGGAGCTCCACCACATGTCAGAGCCTAAGTCTTGGCTTTGTGAGTGCATTTTGGTATGATGATGCTATTTGTGATTCATGTTTTAGCTACTTGATCGGGATCCTCTTCTTTGGATCTGGGTTCCGTGCTCCCAGGGTCGGGAGTTTGACACCATGGCATTAGGCAAGATGCCAGGCATGCATTTTACCCTAGTGACCTTGGTAGGGTGATGGTGTGATTGATGTTTCAAGGGTGTTTTGAGATTTTTTCTATTATTTAATCAAGTGGCAGTGCCTTTGATTGAGATGTGAGGTTTACAACTTTGCCCCCATATGATTAATCGAATGTGATGCTTTCTATGGATTTCTCGATCATCTTAGTTTCCTTTAATCATTTTTTTTTCTATATATTAATGTCACACATATATTTCATAGATTTCTAATTGGCTGAATATTCGAAAATTCATAGTAAACCATTGGATGATAAAAAAAACCCAAAAGTACTCGTTGGAAAGCTTTTTTAATAAGGAAGTCAATTTTTAGGGATTTAAACCCTAATTAGAGAGTGCCTAACCATAATTTCCTAGAAGACTCAAATTAGGGTTTAGGATGTACTAATAAAGATAATTAATATAAACCATGTTAATTTCATGAACATAGTAACAACTCAAGGACAGTGGAACTAAGTTAGGATCTACCTTGCTCCTAGTAAGTGGGTCATGCCATTATGCATATATATCTTGGATGAATTGCATGTTATGTATGATTTAAGATTATGCTTTAAATTCCAAGATAATGAATGAGATTAAGATAATGTTGATGTCTCAAATTTTATTATTCGCTTGTTGATTGATATAATCATAAAGTCATATGCTTAGAACTGATGCTCATTAGTCTAATGCTATGCTCATGTATTGATTAAGAAATTGAAGAAAGACATATGTCAATCATGTAATTTTTCAAGATTAAGAGGGAGAAATCCCATGATTATTAAGATAATATACTTATGGTATGAATTGTTCCTCTTTATGTTATTTTTTCTTTATTGCATTGATGAGCACTTTGGTGTTTCTAAGTTGAGCCTTAACCGGCCTGATGAGCACTTTGGTGCAATTATTGGATGAGGATAATTTACATTGATGGAAAGATAAGAACAATGATGTTAATGTTAAGAGAATTAAGTAACTTATTATATGTTTCTTGCAATGATGGACCTTTATGGTTGTTATGGGCTTCCTAGCAATGATGGGCTTTCTGAGCATGATGTGCCCCATGTGGGAAGTGATGGAGAGAATGCATATAGAATTCATTGATGTAATGAAATCTAAAGTGTAATGAGAATTTTTAATGTTAAATTATGTCAACTTAAATTTAGTTCAAGTATATGCTTACTTTCAGTTCTTATAACATGCATAGTGATGCTTACTTAAGTTGTTGCTTTCTTTCACATGGTTGTGGGATGAGATGTCCCTAGATCAAGGTGCAAGAGGGAATTGAAGTGAGCATTCAATTGTAGCTGATCAAGGAGACTTTAGCTTAGTGGGGTGCCATCTACCACTTCATAGATTATCTAGTTTAGTTTCAGTTCATGCTTTAGATTTACTTATCCTACATGTAATAGGTTTCAAAATAAGATGAGAGAGTTTATGGTTTTTCCCTAATAAATAACAATGTATGAATCTCTATTTTGATTTAAGGCATGGTGTTTCATTTATCTTGTTGCAATGTATATCATGTTTTGTAATGTTCCTCCAAGCCAAGTGACCCATGTTATGGACAACATAGAGTTTGCTTCCGCTATCATGTATGTTCTTGGAGGGGCACTACATCATGTCTCTACGAGTGTAAGTTGCATGCATAGACGGTAGAGAAACAAATTTTTCGATCTCCCCTATTCTTAGATATTGATGTAATAACATGTATAATTTTGAATTAAACATCCACCTCCCATAAATTTGGGTTCCATCATAGGAAAAATCTTCCCAGCTCCACCTCTTTGTGGTTAATTGTATGAATCCAACCACTAGGAAACATCGACCCTACACAGCCGATATTGCACCTCTTTATCTATTTTTTTATTATTGCTACCATTGATACTCCATTGGACTTAATCCAGTTCCTCGCTCCCTTCTTTTATCTGGATTGTGAATTCCCTTTACATTCCAGACCATTATAAACATAGGAAACTACTTTTTGTTTCAAATTTTCATGCATGATCCCTCTCTCCCCCTTTATCTTTTTTATTCTTCTCTTTATGCTTGGGTTGTCTCAAAACGAGGTATGTATGGATGTCTGTATATGTGTATGTATGTGTGTATGTCTTTATTTATGGGATTAAGGTAGAAATTATCTCCCCTTCTCTCATGCCTATGATGGAGGTCGAACGTCTGAGAGGGCGGTAAACTAAGGCAACAACTGGGATTCAAACATGTGACCCTTTATTAGGGGACACTATGCTTGACCACTTGAGCCACTCCTTGTTAGAAATATGTATGTATTTATGTATGTATGTACATAGGTATGTATGTATCTGAATCAGGTAAATATATATTCTGACTCCCTACTAAAAATATAGGAGGTTAAAGAGTTATATATATCTCCACGCTACATCCAAACACCCAACAACTCATACATCTATCTAACATATAACTTACGTTTATCACATTTACAATTTTTATAACAATAGTACTTGTGCCTCTGGTTGTACCTATGTATCTTCTATCATTTCTCTCACTCAATATATGAAAACAAATTTCAGCAAATAGAAATCTCTTTTGTCTTTTTCACCGCAACGGGTAACCATATTCATAGGTTCCTCCTCTAGTGCCATTTGTAGCTGAAATTCTTTGCAACGCTTTTACCAGATATCTTTTGTAAATTTGCATCTCCCAAATAGATGGTTGTGGGTTTCTGTAACATCCCTGACCTGGGTTATGAGTCAACCCTAGGTGTTTTGCCTAAATATGTAATTAAATCTTTGTGATTAACTCTGAGCATGTAATTAAGTTTCTCAGAAACGTATATTTCAGTATTTGCTCCTTTTTATTTAAAGTTGTAGCATTGTTTTGATATACAGGGACCTATGTGCAATTTACCCAGTTGAAAGGGTTAGCTTGCAATTTGCACATGATGAGATGTTCCTCTGATGTTGAGACATCATGAGAATCTCTTTGGCAAAGTTTGAGGGATTTCCCAAGCTAGACCACCAAGGTGCAGCTGTGGAAGCAATCCCAGGGCTTGAAACCCTAATTTGGGGTAAAATGCAATTTACCCAAATAAAGGGATGCAATTTGTAAAGAATGTCATCTAAAGTATCTTTTTAGACTCTTTCCATCATTTAGAGAAGAAATGATGAGGAATTCACCTCAATTGAGTTATCAAGTTAAGAAATAGGCTTTGTGATTGAATAATTAGGGTATATCTGCAATATCCCTTTAAGTATGAACTTTATTATTAGATTGCTCTCCTTTACCTTCATTTCCTAAGACCTTAAGAGAAGGTTTGTCCTTAGAATAAAGAGGAAGGGACGATCAAGTAAAGAAGGAGGGACCTAGTTGGAATTATGGACAACTTATGAGCTAATGTTGAAAATCCTACCCCATGTATATAAGCTCTCCTTCCCTTAGTTGCAAGGGAACTTACCCTTCGTTCCCTTACTGTTTCATTTCACCAAAGACGACCAAGGACTGCCTTGGAGCTAAGAAGGACGACCAAGGGGTGCAAGGTAGGTTTAAACCCCTCTTCTTGCCTAATTCCATGGTTAGAATTCGAATTCAAGGTCAGCTTCATGGCTAATTCTCGAAACCCTATCTTTCTAGCCGTCTCTTTTCATCCTTCCTTGGAGTTTTCACCTTGGCCAACCTATAAGAAATCTTGGAGCTCAAGAAGCAAGCTTTAGGCGGGTTTTATAACTCTAAACCCATGCTTTACTATATGCATCTTTATATGAGTTTTGATGATAGCTCTTAGTGTTTCCCTACTTTTCCCTGCTATTTTGCAAGCAAACCCGTGGGATATCTGTACTGTTCTTGAGCTAGAAGATGAAGGCATGATTTCCAAGAAAAACCCACCGCTTTTCTTTTCCTTAAACGGTCCTAACAGTTTGCTCTCTCGGACTCAAGACCGCGAGGTGAGCAAACGGTCTCGAGACCGCGACAGGGCAAACGGTCTTAAGACCGTTTGGCCCCATTGACCGAGCATGGACCGTATAAGAAATCTGTTCCTAATTATATAGGCTAATTACCCTCAAACATTGGGAGACTAACTTCAAAGGAATCGGGAGATATGACCTTTTTAAGTTACAACTTTAAATGAATTAATTGCTGATTTTCAAACGGTCTGAAATTGCCTTTTTGGGAAAACGGTCTCAAGACCGTGTAAGGTCGTTGACTAAGCGTTGACCGTATGAGATTACTGTTCAAAATTATGTTAATTAACAACTCACCAAGTTTGATGGTCTAATTCCAAACGGGCTAAGAGTTGAAGGGTGAATACTAGGGCTAACCCTAGATAAAATCAGTACTGAAATTATGGTGACCTAATTAGGGTTTTTAGGGTTGATTGACCTAAACGGTCTCAAGACCGTTTGGGGGTCACCAAACGGTCTCAAGACCGCGAGGGCAATCAAACAAGACCGTTTGGAGGTCTGGGGTCAAGATTTGTTGACCAATTAAAGGTACTTTTACACCAAGTTACATTGCAATTAAATATTGATATAATCATCAACTCAATTTGTTCAACCTTGATGAATCTGCACTAGAATCCAAAAATTGGATGGGCAAACGGTCTCAAGACCGTTTGGAACTCATCCAAACGGTCTCAAGACCGAGAGGACAATCACCCAAGACCGTTTGAAGGTCTAGGGTTGAGTAATTTGACCAATTGAGGACCCAATTGCAAATAAGTCATTAATTTAATCAAAATTCTGTTTTGTGGTTCAATCATGGTTCAACCCCGATCAAATCACCTTAGACTTTGATGAAATCTTGGGAAAACGGTCTTAAGACCATGTGGGGTCCACCTACATGACCTCAAGACCGTTTGGGCCAAGTTTGGGCCCAATTGGAGCTCAATTGAAGGATTCAACCTTGTGTTGATGCACACTGTTGAGTGTTGATGGGTGAACATTGATAGACCATAATTGAATCGATTTCAACCATAATTGGTTAACCATTATGGGTCAATTGAATGACCAAGTGATCAAGCATAATCTTAATTGACTCAATCCATAAGTGTTCAACATATATTTGACCTTTTGAGGGCTTCAACATCGGTTGACATCATCGATTGCTTTGTTGATTTTGTTGATGGACCAAGCGGCTGAGACCATGTGAGCCTCACGGTCTCAAGACCGTGAGAGGGCTCGCGGTCTCAAGACCGTGAGGGGGCTCACGGTCTCAAGACCGAGAGGAGGCTCACGGTCTCAAGACCGCGAAGGGCCTCGCGGTCCTGAGGTCAAAGAAGGGCAAACGGTCTTCATGACCCTCGCGGTCTCAACTCAAATTGGTCTTCGCGGTCTCAACATTAACTTGAACCAATGGAAGGCTTCGCGGTCTTGAACCCTTGAAGAGGCTCGCGGTCTTGGAGCTAGAAAGAGGCTCGCGGTCTTGGAGGGTCAAAGTGGGCAAACGGTCAACACTTTCAACCAATCTCAACCCAATTGATGATTAATGATTGAAATCAATCAATGTGATTCAAGGTTGACCTCATTCAATCATTTGATGATGTAAATGGTTCAATGTTGCCCAAATCAAACCCTAATGATAATCTAGGATAGTAAGGGGTTATTTGACTAAGGTTTTTGACCATGATGATGATCAATGGGGTGAATTACCAAAATACCCCTGAAGGGTCAATTAAGTTATACCTTGCTCAATTCAAACCCTAATTACATGAGAATGATGTTTTTAGTCGTAATGACTCTATCCAAATTGATCTAGTGTAATGTTACCATCAACCATTAGTATGATGAAAGAGAGAGTACTCTAGAGAGAGAAAGTAACCTAGAGAGAGAAAGTAACTCTAATCACATAATGATGATGTTTTTGGCTATGTTAGCCTATGATGCCTCAATCCAACCTGTTTTAGAGTGATGTTGACATCACCTAACATTATGATGAGAGAGAAAGTACTTATAGAGAGAGAAAGTACTTCTAGAAAGAGAAAGTACCCTTTTTAAGTGGAAACTCGAGTAAAGTATCTCCAATGTACATAAATGAGCATAATTAGGGTATGATCCACCTGTGTGAGATTATAGAAACCCTAATTATGATAAATGATGAACCTTTAACTAAACAAAGAGCATAAATGAAGATGTTACTCATACATGATGATGTTATGAGTTTAATTCACCTTGATGTGAATAGTAAACCCTAATTCAAGGGTAATGGCATGCTTTTGAGTATTAAACTCTATTTGATTTGAGTTAAAGATTTAACTCTTATGACAAGAGTAGGAAGTACATTCCTTATTGTTGTATTACCTTTATCAGATATATTAACCATGCAGGTTCTGATATGAAGGTAATCATA
Source organism: Alisma plantago-aquatica (assembly GCA_963693085.1). Classification (NCBI taxonomy): domain Eukaryota; kingdom Viridiplantae; phylum Streptophyta; class Magnoliopsida; order Alismatales; family Alismataceae; genus Alisma; species Alisma plantago-aquatica. The sequence goes on from OY856414.1 coordinate 722,651,412, forward strand.
TCCAGGTATGGATGTTGATGTTATATTCATTAAAGGCATGTTGTTAGCCTTATGAATAAGTAAAGTAATATGATGCCTTGTCAGTGGCATCCTATGCTGAAAATGGGCTATGAGAGCCATGAATACCATCAAGGTCATGCCTTAGAGATGACTTGTGATGAGGATAATGAGAAATGATGATTGATATAAGTTAGGCCTGTTACATTTAGTATTCTTCTTTTATAGCTGCTATGCTACTGTTATTGTTTGAAGAACAATGTATGCTGTTAAAGAATACTGAATGTACCTAACTAATCAAGTATAATGTAGAGCCCTGATCATAGATCCATCATTGTCAAAAATTAAGTGATGGTGAAACAGGTTTTCCTCAGGGAACTCCTGGAGCACATACTTTTGAGTATGTGGGGTACATGGATGTGTAGAACCTTACATCCTAGTGTAGGAAAGTGATGTAGATGTGTAATCCATCCATCCTTCACTATAGTTTCATACCGTATCAGTGGTAGGTAAACATGAAACCTCCTGATGACGAAGAAAGCACAGATATCCGTATCAGTGGTAGGTAAATATGAAACCTCCTGATGACGAAGAGAGTACAGAACGCCACTGTGACTCTAGAATAAAGAAGGACTAGTTTACCCTGGTGAGCTATAGTAGTAGAGACATGAGATGTCCTACAAGTGATCCTCTTACTGAGTGAGGAAGGTGAAGGTCATGAGAATCCGGCTCTCTTAATGACCTATATATGATACTGATGCGGCTTCTCAGCGATCAGTTGGAGTATGAGTGGTAAGCCTCATCTCCACAGGGCATAATGTTGTTTGTAAAACATAATTAACCATGTAGTATAACTTGTTAGAGATGACTCCAAGTTAGTTGATTGATGTTACATTGCAATAATGTTGATGTTCTCCATATCTCCTAAATTGTAGAGATCTTGTTATACCTGCAACTGTTATAGAATGCTTTGAAGGCTTTACTGTTTAAGATATTCTTTGATGTTATAATAAAGCTTCTGGCGAAGAGTTATAACTCTCGCTGGGACAATTAAGTATAATTGTCTCACCCCGTAGGCTTCAACTTTTTAGGTGGACGTCGGAGACGAAGGAACCAGCCTACAGGTGATCAGTCTCAGCAACAGCAGCACCAGGGGCAGCAGTAATCTCAGGTGGAGATTTGTCCTACCATGTGGTGTAGTTAGAGTCAGTCCTATGTGTCCTCTGTACTCTCAAGTCTTGGAGTCTTTTATATAGTGATCTTGAGATTTTGTATCTTGATGTATATAATTACTCGAAAAGTAATTATCCTGAGATGTAAATAGTTTATCTCTCTTTATGAAAGAAGCTTTTATGGATTCAAGCTCTTGTCACGAAAAAGTTTTAATTTCCCGTGATTTTTGTCTTCCGCTGATTACCGATTCGCTTCCGCTAAGTTTTAATCGTGTTTATGTTATGGTTTGGAGATCAGAGCCCACAACTAGTGGTATCAGAGCTCCAGGTTCAGTTGAGTCTACAGAGGCATAGGACTTAGGATGTCGAGTCTACCTTTAGTACTCCTTCCTTATCTAATAGAATCTTCTGCTCCTCTGGAGAAGAAGATACATAAGAATGTCGGAACATCGTGATGAGCACGTGGCAGAGAGTAGTGCTAGTGCACCTCGAGGCGGTGCAAGAGTTCCGAGAATAGAACAACCTGCACCTGAGTCGCCAAGAGAGCCACCCCAGTTTGACCCAGCTGACATGAGTGATCCAGCTGTACAGACGATGTTCGGGCAGTTTATGACTGCCATGACACATATAACCGATAGGATGCCCATTCTTGCACCTAGGGCACCTGTCCAGCCTGAAACACAAGGTATCGGTAAGACGTTCAAACGACTTTGTCGTGTCGGAGCTACCGAGTACTTCGGAACTGCCGACCCTGCAGATGCTGACTTATGGTTGACAGAGTTGGAGAAGGCTTTCAGGATTCTTATGATTCCGGAAGCTGAGAAGGTTAGACATGCTGTCTATCTTCTCAAAGGCAGTGCTGGTCACTGGTGGAACATGGAAGAGCAGAAGAGACCTGGAGTAGAGTTCTCATGGGAAGAGTTTCGTCGGGAATTTATCAATAGATATTTTCCAAAGACCTTCCTAGATGAGAAGATCTCTCAGTTTGAAAAACTAAGGTAGGGTATGATGAACATTAGTGAATATGAAGCTAAGTTCATGGAGTTGTTGCGGTTCTGTCCGCACATGGCCACTACGGATGAGGAAAGAATCAGAAGATTCGAAAAGGGTTTGAATTCCGATATGTCAACCCCTGTGTCTGCCTTAGAAAACAGAGAAAGATTCTCTACCTTCGTTGAGTCAGTCCGAAGGATAGAGAGATCTGTGGTTGAGAAAAGACAAACCCATAAAAGATATCCACAGTTCCAGGGTTCTTCATCTAGGGATTCCAAGAAACCTAGATTCTCTGCACCTAACCCTCCACCACCCAGATCAAGTTTTCAAACTCAATGGACACCAAGCAGAGGTAGAGGACGGAGTCAACTGCTTCAAGGGACGCACAATTCTGCATCAGTGTCAGTTACTGGGCCACCCAGACCACAGCAACAGGAGAAGAGTTGCTACAACTGTGGAAAGGTGGGACACTTGATGAAGGATTGTCGTTCTAGGCCTGTCAGTGTGACACAACAACCCCCGAGACAGAATCAACAGGGATCTCAAAATAGACAACATCAAGGAGAAGCTCGAGGACGTGGACAAGCGTCTCAAGCTGGATCATCAGCACCACCTCAACACCAGGCGACTGCGAGGTTCTATGCTATGAACCCACCTGAGGCAGTGGTCAATCCACGGGTAGTGGCAGGTCAGATGAAACTTTTATATTCTGATATGTCTATATCCTGTGCTGTATCCGTTCTGATTGATCCGGGTGCTATGCACTCTTTCATCACTCGTGAAGTGATTCGTAACTGTAATGTGACTGTTAGTCATAGAGCAGATAGTTTGTTGTTAGAGACTCTGTTGAGTGGGTCTGCCGTTTTGCAGGAGGTATGTTCTCCCTGCATCCTTTTCTTTTCTGACCATCGCATTCAAGTGGATCTTATACCACTTGATATGCAGGGATTTGATATAATCCTTGGGATGGATACCTTAGAAAGGTATAGAGTTGTCTTGGATTGTGAGTCCAAGTTGGCTGTGTTTGCTGATGAAAGCAGCACATGGATCTTTCAAGGAGAAAGAAAGATTCTGCCCACCTGTCTTGTATCAGCTATGGTTGTTGATAAGCTGTTGAGGCAAGGATGTTATGCATTCTTAGCCCATGTGGTAGATGTTACCAAGGAAAGGACCAACCCTGCTGAAGTTCCCATAGTCAGGGAATTCGAGGATGTGTTTCCTGAAGAACTTCCTGGTATACCACCACCTCGGGAGATTGACTTTGAAATCAATCTGATTCCAGATATGAAACCCATAGCTCAAACTCCGTATAGAATGGCTCCTGCCGAGATGGCAGAACTCAAGAAACAGCTTCAAGAGCTACTTGAGAGAGGTTTTATCCGACCGAGTACTTCACCTTGGGGTGCTCCGGTCTTGTTTGTTAAAAAGAAAGATGGGTCAATGCGGTTGTGCATCGACTATAGACAACTCAATAAAGTAACAATAAAGAATAAGTATCCTCTGTCGAGGATTGATGATCTCTTTGACCAGTTGCGTGGTGCAACAGTCTTTTTAAAGATAGACTTGAGGTCTGGATATCACCAACTTCGTATTAAGGATAGTGACATATCCAAGTCTGCCTTTAGGACAAGATATGGTCACTATGAGTTCACGGTTATGTCATTTGGACTAACCAATGCACCAGCTGCATTTATGGAACTCATGAATAGAGTTTTTCGACCTTTCCTTGATCAGTGTGTTGTCGTCTTCATAGATGACATACTGATTTATAGTAAAGATGCTCAGCAGCATGAGCAGCATCTTCGCCAAGCTTTGACCTTGCTAAGAGAACATAATATGTATGCTAAGTTTAGCAAGTGTGAGTTCTGGCTGCCGGAGGTATCTTTTCTTGGACATGTAATATCCGCCTCGGGAATTCGTGTTGACCCTGCAAAGGTAGAATCTGTTCTACAATGGGAACAACTGAAGACACCGACGGAGATTCGAAGTTTCTTGGGGTTAGCTGGCTATTATCGAAGGTTCATAAAGAACTTTAGTTCTATAGCTTTACCTTTGACCAAGTTAACCCGGAAAGATGTTCCTTTTTCTTGGAGTGATAAGTGTCAACAATCTTTCCAGTTGCTGAAGGAGAGGTTGACAAGTGCACCTGTATTAGTGCTACCTGAACAAGGAAAAGGATATGTAGTTTTCTGTGATGCTTCCAAAAATGGACTAGGATGTGTGTTGATGCAGGATAAACAAGTGATTTCTTTTGCTTCCCGACATCTTAAGAAACACGAGGAGAATTATCCAACACACGATCTGGAGTTAGCAGCTGTGGTTCATGCTTTGAAGATCTGGAGACATTATCTCTACGGAGAGACATTCCAGATTTTCACAGACCACAAAAACCTTAAGTATATCTTCTCTCAGCATGAGCTCAACATGAGACAACGTCGCTGGATGGAGTTAATCAAGGACTACGACTGTACAATTGATTACCATCCAGGTAAGGCCAATGTTGTTGCAGATGCCTTGAGTAGGAAATCAGCAACATCAACCATGAATAGAGCACAACTAAACTCTTTAATATGCTCTAGGAGAGATATGTTTATCTCTTTAAGGCAAGACAATGTACAGTTGAAGGTGTCATTGCTAGCCGGTTTGTTAGCTGAGATGCATATTAAACCTACCCTAAGAGAGCAGATTAAAGAAGCACAGCTAGGTGATGCTGCAGTTCAACATATAAGATCTGAGTATGGAAATGAGAAGCAAGATGGGTTTCATGACTCAAAAGATCAAGTAGCTTGTTATAATGGAAGAATGATAGTGCCGGATGTGGACAACTTAAGGAAGTTAGTCCTGGAAGAAGCCCATTCTTCCATGTATGCTATGCATCTAGGGAGCACCAAGATGTATCGGAATTTGAAGGATCTGTATTGGTGGCCTGGGATGAAGAAGGACATTGCAGAGTTTGTTCTGAGGTGCCCTGTGTGTCAGCAAGTTAAAGCTGAACACCAGAAGCCTGCAGGAACAATGCAACCTTTACCCATATCACAGTGGAAATGGGACCATGTGACCATGGACTTTGTTGTTGGCCTACCCAGGACAAGCAAAGGACATGATTCCATTTGGGTAATTGTTGATAGGTTGACTAAGACAGCACATTTCTTACCTATCAAAACAACCTATTCTGCTGAAAGGTTATCAGAGTTGTATGTTCAAGAGATAGTGCGTTTGCACGGAGTTCCTGTCACAATAGTTTCTGACAGAGGTCCTCAGTTTACAAGTCATTTTTGGGAACAGTTGCACAGAGCCTTAGGCACCAAGCTAAGATTTAGTACGGCCTTTCATCCACAGACTGATGGACAGTCGGAAAGGACCATACAAACCTTAGAAGACCTGTTGCGAGCATGTGTTCTCCAGTTCACCGGAAGTTGGGATCTACACCTAAGCCTGATAGAATTTGCCTATAACAATAGCTACCAGCATAGTATTGATATGGCACCTTATGAAGCCTTATATGGTAGACGTTGTAGATCACCCTTGTGTTGGTTTGAGACTGGTGAGCACCAGTTGTTAGGTCCTGACCTGGTGCAGCAAATCACAGAAAAGATTAAAGTTATACAACATAAGATTAAGACTGCTCAGGATAGGCAGAAATCTTATGCTGACAAACGTCGTAGACCCTTAGAGTTCCAGGTTGGAGACAAAGTGTATCTTAAGGTCTCACCTTGGAAAGGGGTCCTTCGTTTTGGAAGGAAAGGGAAGTTAGCTCCTAGATATATGGGGCCTTATCCAATCATTGAACGGATTGGAAAGGTAGCATATAAACTAGAGCTTCCCCCAGAATTACAGAGGTTACATCCTGTGTTTCACATTTCTATGTTGAAGAAATGTCACCCAGACACCGAGTCAGTTCTACAACCTATGGAGGTAGAATTGAATGATGACATATCCTATGAGGAGGGACCAGTGTCAATCCTTGATAAACGAATTAAAAAGCTAAAGAAGAAAGATATAAGTCTTGTGAAAGTCCTCTGGAACCATCGTGGTATTGAAGAAGCCACTTGGGAGTTAGAGGATGAGATGAGAAGGAAGTATCCTGCCCTTTTCTCTTAGTATGTTTTATCAATTTCGGGGACGAAATCCTTGTAAGGGGTGGATAATTTGTAACATCCCTGACCTGGGTTATGAGTCAACACTAGGTGTTTTGCCTAAATATGTAATTAAATCTTTGTGATTAACTCTGAGCATGTAATTAAGTTTCTCAGAAACGTATATTTCAGTATTTGCTCCTTTTTATTTAAAGTTGTAGCATTGTTTTGATATACAGGGACCTATGTGCAATTTACCCAGTTGAAAGGGTTAGCTTGAAATTTGCACATGATGAGATGTTCCTCTGATGTTGAGACATCATGAGAATCTCTTTGGCAAAGTTTGAGGGATTTCCCAAGCTAGAGCACCAAGGTGCAGCTGTGGAAGCAATCCCAGGGCTTGAAACCCTAATTTGGGGTAAAATGCAATTTACCCAAATAAAGGGATGCAATTTGTAAAGAATGTCATCTAAAGTATCTTTTTAGACTCTTGCCATCATTTAGAGAAGAAATGATGAGGAATTCACCTCAATTGAGTTATCAAGTTAAGAAATAGGCTTTGTGATTGAATAATCAGGGTATATCTGCAATATCCCTTTAAGTATGAACTTTATTATTAGATTTCTCTCCTTTACCTTCTTTTCCTAAGACCTTAAGAGAAGGTTTGTCCTTAGAATAAAGAGGAAGGGACGATCAAGTAAAGAAGGAGGGACCTAGTTGGAATTATGGACAACTTATGAGCTAATGTTGAAAATCCTACCCCATGTATATAAGCTCTCCTTCCCTTAGTTGCAAGGGAACTTACCCTTCGTTCCCTTACTGTTTCATTTCACCAAAGACGACCAAGGACTGCCTTGGAGCTAAGGAGGACGACCAAGGGGTGCATGGTAGGTTTAAACCCCTCTTCTTTCCTAATTCCATGGTTAGAATTCGAATTCAAGGTCAGCTTCATGGCTAATTCTCGAAACCCTATCTTTCTAGCCGTCTCTTTTCATCCTTCCTTGGAGTTTTCACCTTGGCCAACCTGTAAGAACTCAAGGACACCATTAGAGCTTGGAGCTTGAAAGCTTGGAGCTCAAGAAGCAAGCTTTAGGCGGGTTTTATAACTCTAAACCCATGCTTTACTATATGCATCTTTATATGAGTTTTGATGATAGCTCTTAGTGTTTCCCTACTTTTCCCTGCTATTTTGCAAGCAAACCCGTGGGATATCTGTACTGTTCTTGAGCTAGAAGATTAAGGCGTGATATCCAAGAAAAACCCACCGCTTTTCTTTTCCTTAAACGGTCCTAACAGTTTGCTCTCTCGGACTCAAGACCGCGAGGTGAGCAAACGGTCTCGAGACCGCAACAGGGCAAACGGTCTTAAGACCGTTTCGCCCCGTTGACCGAGCATGGACCGTATAAGAAATCTGTTCCTAATTATATAGGATAATTACCCTCAAATATTGGGAGACTAACTCCAAAGGAATCGGGAGATATGACCTTTTTAAGTCACAACTTTAAATGAATTAATTGCTGATTTTCAAACGGTCTGAAATTGCCTTTTTGGGAAAACGGTCTCAAGACCGTGTAAGGTCGTTTACTAAGCGTTGACCGTATGAGATTACTGTTCAAAATTATGTTAATTAACAACTCACCAAGTTTGATGGTCTAATTCCAAACGGGCTAAGAGTTGAAGGGTGAATACTAGGGCTAACCGTAGATAAAATCAGTACTGAAATTATGGTGACCTAATTAGGGTTTTTAGGGTTGATTGACCTAAACGGTCTCAAGACCGTTTGGGGGTCACCAAACGGTCTCAAGACCGCGAGGGCAATCAACCAAGACCGTTTGGAGGTCTGGGGTCAAGATTTGTTGACCAATTAAAGGTACTTTTACACCAAGTTACATTGCAATTAAATATTGATATAATCATCAACTCAATTTGTTCAACCTTGATGAATCTGCACTAGAATCCAAAAATTGGATGGGAAAACGGTCTCAAGACCGTTTGGAACTCATCCAAACGGTCTCAAGACCGAGAGGACAATCACCCAAGACCGTTTGAAGGTCTAGGGTTGAGTAATTTGACCAATTGAGGACCCAATTGCAAATAAGTTATTAATTTAATCAAAATTCTGTTTTGTGGTTCAATCATGGTTCAACCCCTATCAAATCACCTTAGACTTTGATGAAATCTTGGGCAAAAGGTCTTAAGACCATGTGGGGTCCACCCACATGACCTCAAGACCGTTTGGGCCAAGTTTGGGCCCAATTGGAGCTCAATTGAAGGATTCAACCTTGTGTTGATGCACACTGTTGAGTGTTGATGGGTGAACATTGATAGACCCTAATTGAATCGATTTCAACCATAATTGGTTAACCATTATGGGTCAATTGAATGACCAAGTGATCAAGCATAATCTTAATTGACTCAATCCATAAGTGGTCAACATAGATTTGACCTTTTGAGGGCTTCAACATCGGTTGACATCATCGATTGCTTTGTTGATTTTGTTGATGGACCAAGCGGCTGAGACCATGTGAGCCTCGCGGTCTCAAGACCGTGAGAGGGCTCGCGGTCTCAAGACCGTGAGGGGGCTCACGGTCTCAAGACCGAGAGGAGGCTCGCGGTCTCAAGACTGCGAAGGGCCTCGCGGTCCTGAGGTCAAAGAAGGGCAAACGGTCTTCATGACCCTCGCGGTCTCAACTCAAATTGGTCTTCGCGGTCTCAACATTAACTTGAACCAATGGAAGGCTTCGCGGTCTTGAACCCTTGAAGAGGCTCGCGGTCTTGAAGCCTAAGGGGGCTCGCGGTCTTGGAGCTAGAAAGAGGCTCGCGGTCTTGGAGTGTCAAAGTGGGCAAACGGTCAACACTTTCAACCAATCTCAACCCAATTGATGATTAATGATTGAAATCAATCAATGTGATTCAAGGTTGACCTCATTCAATCATTTGATGATGTAAATGGTTCAATGTTGCCCAAATCAAACCCTAATGATAATCTAGGATAGTAAGGGGTTATTTGACTAAGGTTTTTGACCATGATGATGATCAATGGGGTGAATTACCAAAATACCCCTAAAGGGTCAATTAAGTTATACCTTGCTCAATTCAAACCCTAATTACATGAGAATGATGTTTTTAGTCATAATGACTCTATCCAACTTGATCTAGTGTAATGTTACCATCAACCATTAGTATGATGAAAGAGAGAGTACTCTAGAGAGAGAAAGTAACCTAGAGAGAGAAAGTAACTCTAATCACATAACGATGATGTTTTTGGCTATGTTAGCCTATGATGCCTCAATCCAACCTGTTTTAGAGTGATGTTGACATCACCTAACATTATGATGAGAGAGAAAGTACTTCTAGAGAGAGAAAGTACTTCTAGAAAGAGAAAGTACCCTTTTTAAGTGGAAACTCGAGTAAAGTATCTCCAATGTACATAAATGAGCATAATTAGGGTATGATCCACCTGTGTGAGATTATAGAAACCCTAATTATGATAAATGATGAACCTTTAACTAAACCAAGAGCATAAATGAAGATGTTACTCATACATGATGATGTTATGAGTTTAATTCACCTTGATGTGAATAGTAAACCCTAATTCAAGGGTAATGGCATGCTTTTGAGTATTAAACTCTATTTGATTTGAGTTAAAGATTTAACTCTTATGACAAGAGTAGGAAGTACATTCCTTATTGTTGTATTACCTTTATCAGATATATTAACCATGCAGGTTCTGATATGAAGGTAATCATATCCAGGTATGGATGTTGATGTTATATTCATTAAAGGCATGTTGTTAGCCTTATGAATAAGTAAAGTAATCTGATGCCTTGTCAGTGGCATCCTATGCAGAAAATGGGCTATGAGAGCCATGAATACCATCAAGGTCATGCCTTAGAGATGACTTGTGATGAGGATAATGAGAAATGATGATTGATATAAGTTAGGCCTGTTACATTTAGTATTCTTCTTTTATAGCTGCTATGCTACTGTTATTGTTTGAAGAACAATGTATGCTGTTAAAGAATACTGAATGTACCTAACTAATCAAGTATAATGTAGAGCCCTGATCATAGATCCATCATTGTCAAAAATTAAGTGATGGTGAAACAGGTTTTCCTCAGGGAACTCCTGGAGCACATACTTTTGAGTATGTGGGGTACATGGATGTGTAGAACCTTACATCCTAGTGTAGGAAAGTGATGTAGATGTGTAATCCATCCATCCTTCACTATAGTTTCATACCGTATCAGTGGTAGGTAAACATGAAACCTCCTGATGACGAAGAAAGCACAGATATCCGTATCAGTGGTAGGTAAATATAAAACCTCCTGATGACGAAGAGAGTACAGAACGCCACTGTGACTCTAGAATAGCGAAGGACCAGTTTACCCTGGTGAGCTATAGTAGTAGAGACACGAGATGTCCTACAAGTGATCCTCTTACTGACTGAGGAAGGTGAAGGTCATGAGAATCCGACTCTCTTAATGACCTATGTATGATACTGATGCGGCTTCTCAGCGATCAGTTGGAGTATGAGTGGTAAGCCTCATCTCCACAGGGCATAATGTTGTTTGTAAAACATAATTAACCATGTAGTATAACTTGTTAGAGATGACTCCAAGTTAGTTGATTGATGTTACATTGCAATAATGTTGATGTTCTCCATATCTCCTAAATTGTAGAGATCTTGTTATACCTGCAACTGTTATAGAATGCTTTGAAGGCTTTACTGTTTAAGATATTCTTTGATGTTATAATAAATCTTCTGGCGAAGAGTTATAACTCTCGTTGGGACAATTAAGTATAATTGTCTCACCCCGTAGGCTTCAACTTTTTAGGTGGACGTCGGAGACGAAGGAACCAGCCTACAGGTGATCAGTCTCAGCAGCAGCAGCACCAGGGGCAGCAGTATTCTCAGGTGGAGATTTGTCCTGCCATGTGGTGTAGTTAGAGTCAGTCCTATGTGTCCTCTGTACTCTCAGGTCTTGGAGTCTTTTATATAGTGATCTTGAGATTTTGTATCTTGATGTATATAATTACTCGAAAAGTAATTATCCTGAGATGTAAACAGTTTATCTCTCTTTATGAAAGAAGCTTTTATGGATTCAAGCTCTTGTCACGAAAAAGTTTTAATTTCCCGTGATTTTTGTCTTCCGCTGATTACCGATTCGCTTCCGCTAAGTTTTAATCGTGTTTATGTTATGGTTTGGAGATCAGAGCCCACAGTTTCATTGCACTCCAAACTCATCAAACAACATATAGGGGACTTCTCTATTCCACTTGTATATATTGTCCAACATAGCCAGTGCACCATGCAGAATTTTAAAGACACACATTGACCATTTTGGTACATGTTTCCGAGGACAAATTTGCTCCATCACTAATTTTTTTGCAGCTTTTGTTCTTGTCCCCTCCTGTAGATCCATCCTTGGATTTGTGAAGTGCCAACCCCCTATCACTTCAGGCTCAATTAAATACTACACTTGTTTCCATAGATAGACAGTGATGGTATGTGAGTATCCTTCCCTTATTCTTGGTTGAAAATCTAGCCCACATGGGTATCTTTTTTTCATCTACTTCCCTCACATCATACTTCCTTCCTAAAAGGTAACTATTCTTTTCAAGGTACCCCATCTAGATGTCCCTGGGAGTTTTCAAATCTAGCCCTCCTTCTTCCTTTGGAAGAGCCAGCCTTGCCTATCTCATGTGGTGATAATCACCTTACCAAAAAAAATTGGATATATTCATCTCCATTCAATCTAGAACATATCCCAGTATCTCAACTTTCTACACCTAAAAGATTAGGAGTCCTTCACTAGCTACTTTGGTGAGGGTAACTTTGCCAACCACATATGTCTTCAGTGATGTCCATCTTCTAATCATCTCATCTACTTTATCCATACATTTAGCAAAGTCTTTCACTTGTAAGTTCCCCACAACAAATGGAAACCCCAAGTATTTGTTGGGAAACTTACCCATCTCCACTCTCTAGCTTCTTGCAGTCTATCTTCAAACTGGTGGCAATTTTTTGAGAGAAAAAATGTATCTTATTAGAATTTATGCAAAACCCTATTTGTTCCCCAAAACCCTTGAGTAGAGTCTGCACGTCCTCCATCATTTTGGGTTTGACTTCCATGAAAATCATCACAAAAAAATCAAGTGACTAATCACCTTCATTTTTTGCATTGTATATGCTTTGATGGTCTTCTATTCCTCTTGTTGTAACATCTTCTATGTGAATTATTCCATGACTATTGTAGAGAGAAGAGGACATAGAGGATCACCTTGTCACAATCCCTTACTCCTTTTGAACATCCCTACAGAAGTGCCATTCACAAAGATGGAGAAGCTCGTGGTTTCAACACATTATTTCATCCAGCCAATCCATTGCTTATTAAACCCCACTTGTTGCATAATCCACAAAACTTTATCCTATCTCACACTGTCATATGCCTTGAACATATCTAGTTTCAAGAATTCTTTACTACTTTCCCTCATCATATTGTAGTCCAGTAGAAACTCACTAGGTAGGAGTTTGCAATCACTTATACTCCAACCTGTAATGGTTGCTTGACTCTCAAAAATCAGGAAAGGAAGGACTAACTTCATCCTAGCATCCAATATTTATATTATGATTTTATATTGGATAGGGCAGCAAGATATAGGTCTGAAATCCGCCAGAGATGCAGTAATCTTATTCTTTGTGATAAGGAGTAGAAAAGTGTGATTTACCTATCTCACCATGTTGCCTCCTTCAAGAAACCACTTCACATACTCCACCAGATCCTCCATGATGATGTTCCATCTCTTTTTGAAGAAGTTGGAATTGAAACCATATGATATTGGTGACTTATTGGGACCAATGCTCCATTGTGCATCTTTGACCTCTTATTCATTCATCTCCCTAGTAAAAATATTATTGTGTGTGTGTGAGATTTGAACTTCCATTTCATCTCCTCATCCACCACTTCCCTCTCAAATTTCTTATTATAGAGATTTTTGTAGAACTACACTTCTTTCTCCTCCAATCCTCCTATTTATTGACCACTCTACCATTTTCATCAATCTGTTTAGAAATATTATTGTTGGCTTCTCTCCCCTTCACTGCAAGATGATACATTTTTGTGTTCCTATCACCATCTTCCATTTTCTTCTCCATGTTCCCCTTCTAGAAAATAACCTCTCCTCAGTCTTCTTAAGATCCTCCAACATCCTTTTCATCTCTTCATCCTTCTTGATAAGTCCCTCATTGAGTGGTTTTGACATAAGCATCCTTCTCACCTCCCTACATTTCACCTTTGTCTCTGAGAGCATGTGTGGAATGTTCACTTCAACTTTGGACCATCTCTTATGTGCAGCCTTGGTGTTTGCTAGCTTTTTTGCAAAAATGAACATTGGGCTCCCATGTACCTACACTCTCTAGCTCTCTTTGACTACCTCCTCAATTCCCTTCCACTCAGCACAAAAATTTAGGAATCTAAATGGTTTACTATTTTCCTTCTTTTCTATGATCTACACCAGCAAGGGGGTATGTTCACTCATCTTAGAGCCACCGACATTCACCTGCACATTGGGAAAATGTTTAAGACACTACTCATTTACCAATGCTCTGTCCATCTTGCTTGCAATTCCATCTTTAGGCTTTCTTTCATTATTCCATGTCAAGAGATCAACTCCTATCATGGGAAGCTCAATCAACTTAGCTTTGTCAATGATCCTATTAAAAGCATCCAACACATATCTAGCACTAGTCTTCTTTCTATTTCTTATGCTTTCAATCTGACATTGTTGAAGTCACCACTAACTATCCAAGGAACTTCACCTATCTAGAAAGTGCCTCCACGTCCTCCTAGAGATCTTTTCTTCTTTTGGCATCATTATGAGCATACACTATTGTCAGACAAATGCGTAGACTTGTTGTGTTTTTGCACTCCATTATGATATGTTGATCTGACATCATCCTCATTGTCACCTACCATGCATTAAGCTTCCATGCCAAGCACACTCTAGCTAAGTCTGAATGCTCTAGATTAGACACATGGTCCCAACCCTATGGGAACAAATACCCAATACTTTGTTTATTTTGTTTCTTTATCTTAGTTTTGACAATTTCCACAATTGAGGGACCACTTGTAGCAATTCGATCTCTTATCTCTTTCTTCTTGTCCCTATCACACCCCTCCCCATTAATTTTCCATAGTATTATGGGCCTTTTAACAAGTCTTTTAGGATCTTGTGAGCCTTACAGGCCCATGCTTGCTACTCTTGCTCCCTACTTCTATCTACTTTTGATTCAATATTTCTTAACCCTCTTTGTCAAAGTCTTTTAATGCATCAAAGTTGTTGTTGGTATCAAGGATGGTACCCACTCCTTGATTCCTTCAAATCACAAGCTTCTTGTAACTTTTCTTCTTCATAGAAGAGATAAACTCCCCCTCCACTCTGTCAGGTACAACCTTGTTTGATGTAGTCCACCCTGTCTTGCTATTGCCTTCCTGATACTCCATTGTTGTAGTACCAGGTTCCATCAATGCCTTGTTTTCTCCTCCTACAATCTCTGCTATCATAGGCTTCTCTTTACATTATTTTTGAACCCTACTTCCTGCTTCTTGTTGTGCTTTGTGTGCATTTTGAAATCACAGTTCACATTTGTATGCCTAAAGCCACAACATAAACCACACTTTGTTGGTCGGTAGTCATATATGACATCAATTGGAATAGGCTCATGACTCTGAACGTTGAGCCATACCTGCTCTGGCATATCTATATCTTCCTTAAACTCTACTAGGACCCTAGCCTCGTCTTCCTCCAGTGATAGGTTGTCGACATGTAGCACTTTGCCCACTTTAGTTGAGATGGTTTCGGAAGCGTGCCTCATCCATGAATGGCTGAAGAACTTGATCGTGATCCAGGCTGGGATGGTGGAGAATACATCACACTTCAGTTCATCCATGTGCTTGAAATCCTTAGCCACCACAAGTTGTGCATCAAACCACCATGGTCCAAGATCTAGGACCATCTTCTTATCGGTGGCATTGGAGAACTTTATGAAAAAGATCCCCTTGTCCCTAGATAGTAGTTGGAAGGACCCCTTGGGTTTCTAAGTGCACTAGATCTAGTCTTGTAGATGAGGATAATACTACCTATTTCCCCGTACATATAGCATCATCATGAACTCACATATATTCCTCATCCATTCAAACTCCCCTTCATATAGGTAGACATGGATCTTATCTCCATCATGCCTAGGTTTAGGAAATTTCTCCTCTTTCTCTCCTTGTGGAGATGGATGCTTCAAGACTTGGTTCCATCCTCTTGTCGGCCCACTTCCCTTCTCACCTCCCAACTTTCATGGTTAGGGTTTGTTGTGTTTGTCGTCGACGTTGTAGTAGCATATCCATCGGTTTTGTTGGTAGTAGGGTTAGGGTTCTATGGTTGGGTGAGGGTGGTAGGGTGTACGATGGGGATGGAGGTCCTCAATTTTACCAATGTCACCTAGAAATCACTTGGTCGGTCTCTGGAGCATACGAAGGGTAGACGCCTAGGGTTGTATGTATGGGATTAATAGATGCATTCCCTCCCCCTTTCCCACACCTGTAACGGAGGTCGAACGCCTGGGAGGATGGTAAACCAAGGCAGCAATTAGGATTTGAACTAGGGTCCCTTTGTTAGGGGACACCGTGCTTGACCACTTGAGCCACTCCTTTTCAGCACTAGAGTTGTATGTATGTATGTATGTATGTATGTATGTATCGGAATTGGGTAAATTTTATTCCGAAGTCCCTAACATAGTTAGATCAAATTACATAGTAGTCCACCTTCACTACTATACTCATATCAAGAAGAAAAACTTATAACAACTCACTCCCTATACATTGAGTCTACTTTTGTAAACTTTACAAATCTTTTTACTTATTTCTTCTATGTTGCTTGTTTTGGAATTGTGCTTTCTATCATTCCTTTCCCTCCAAGTGTGGAAGACGGTGGCTGAGTAGAGGAGTAGTAACTTTTTCTTTCTCTGTCCAGTATCCTTCCCTAGAAGAGTGATCATCTCTCTAGGGTTACGAAGCTTCCATAGATTCCTGATAAAGGGGCACATATTGAAAAGATGTTCATGTGTTTCAGATCCTCCGCAGAAGTAACATTTGTTAATGGTTCCCGGATACCATTTCTCCAATTTATCCATTGTGGCTAGTGAATGGTTCACCACTCTGTATAGACTCATAGACCATTTAGGAACTTCATATTTGGTCCATATGTATTTGGTACAGCTTCCTTCTCCTCTATTGCGAATCAACTCCCAAGCATCTCTGCTCAAGTCGTTCTGAATCCAAGTGCCCCTATGTAAGGTGAAGTGATGCTTTATTTGTTGCTAGATCATCATCATTTTGTTAATCACTCGTGAGTAACCTTCTCTTGTGTTTGGAATGAAATCAAGTCCTTTTGGATATCTTCCCTTCATCCATCTCACCCAAGGAGAGATCCCATGGTTGTAAGCAACGATTCTTTTGACAGTAGCCCAGTTGGCTATTTCATGTGGTGTTCTAAGTCCCACACCTCCTTCCTCCTTTGGCAGTGCCAATCTTGCATATTTCATTGGGTGGGTACCTCCAGCCCAAATGAAATTTGAGATTGTCATCTCCATTCGATCTAGGACATCATTTGGTATTTCCCCTTGTTGTACCCAATAGATCAGCAAACCTTCTATAGCCGTCTTGGTGAGGACAATTCTTCCTGCCATTGAGGTCTTGGTAATGGACCAGCGAGCTATCATGTTTTCCAGTCTGTCAGTACAGTCTGCGAAATCTTTGATCTGCAGGTTGCCTCCTGCCAAGGGAAACCCCAGGTATTTTGTGGGCAAGGTGTTGCATTCAATCTCTAGGACTCCCTCAATGGTTTCTTTTAGATGCATGGAATTATCCGACATGAATAGCTGTGACTTCTGTTGATTAGTGTGTAATCCTTTCTGCTTGCCGAACTTGAGAAGAAGGTTTTTGAGATTAGTTAGGTATTGTGGTTTAGCTTCAAGGAAGACCAAGACATCATCAGCGAATATTAGATGACTCCAGACCTTTATACCATGTACTGTGTAGGTTTTGATGTCTCTCTTTGCTTCAGCTTTCTTCATCAGCTGGGTGAAGTATTCCATCAGGATCGTGAAGAGGAGCGGTGACAATGGGTCTCCCTGTCTCAGACCATTGGTGCTTCTGAAGATACCATTCGGTGTTCCATTAACCAATACTGAGAAGCTAGGAGTGCAAACACATTGCTTGATTATCTTTATCCAGCTATCTCTGAATCCCAACTGATTCATAATCCACCAGAGTTTTTCCCAACGAACGTTGTCAAAAGCTTTTGAAACGTCCAGCTTCAGGCCTATCTTCTTATGTCCTCGTTTGACTCCGAAATCAGCCATGAATTCCCCAGCAAGCAGCCCGCAATCCGCTATACTTCTGCCTGAAATGAAAGCACCCTGTTGTTCTGAGATGAGAATAGGAAGCACCACTTTCAGACGTTCAGCGAGAATTTTGGTAAGGACTTTATAGTGAACATTGCAGCAAGCTATTGGTCTGTAATCTGTGAGCGACATAGTTGTTTTCTTCTTCGGAACAAGAACCAGGAAAGCATGGTTTACTTGCCTCAGCATTGCTCCTCCCTCCATAATCCATTTGATGCTTCAATATAGGTCATCTTTAATTATGTTTCAAGCTTCTCTATAAAAATGGGAGTTGAAACCATCTGGGCCTGGGGATTTATCTGTGCCAATGCTCCATAGAGCTTCTTTTACTTCATCTTTAGTAATAGGCATGCAAAGGAAATTATTGTGAGTGTTATTAAGTTTTGCTCGCCATTGAAGATCGTCTTCTTCCTCCAGATTGTCATTCAAGGGTTTATTGTAGAGATTTGTATAGAAGTTCGTAGCTTGGATTTCGAGGTCCCGTTGACTATTCACCATATCTCCATCAGGTGTGACAAGTTCAGTGATTGCATTTTGAGCTTCTCTTTTCTTCATGGCATTGTGATATAAGGTGGTGTTGCGATCCCCATCTGAGATCCATTTCTGTCTACTTCGATGCCATGTGAACTTTTCTTCAGCTGTTTTGAAATCTTCCAGCATCTTCTTAAGATTAAGTTCTTCTTCAATTAGGTTGGTGTTTAGAGGCTCAGTCAGCAGAAGACTTCTTACACGGATTAGATCCTTTCTTGTTCCTTCCAGCAAATTTAGAATATTGACGTACTCCTTGGACCAGATTTTTAGTTTCTGTTTTAGATGCATAAGCTTCTTGGCGAATATGAACATCGGATTGCCTTCAACTTTAATTTTCCAGGCTTCTTCTAGAATCTCGTCATAACCCTTCCAAGAAGTCCAGAAATTCACAAAACGGAAAGGGCGAGGTTTCCTTTCTTTTTCATTAAGCTGCATGATTAGAGGAGCATGATCGCTGATGTCAACGCTAGCTACCTTGATTTGAACAATGGGTAGTTGATTGAGCCATGTAGTGTTGACAAGGGCTCT
Source organism: Alisma plantago-aquatica (assembly GCA_963693085.1). Classification (NCBI taxonomy): domain Eukaryota; kingdom Viridiplantae; phylum Streptophyta; class Magnoliopsida; order Alismatales; family Alismataceae; genus Alisma; species Alisma plantago-aquatica. The sequence goes on from OY856414.1 coordinate 722,670,167, forward strand.
GTCTAATTTACTTGCGATGCGCTTCTCAGGTTTGCCCTCATGATTCCACGTGAACACTTCCTCTCCACTCATGGGTAGTTCACATAATTCATCTATGTTGATTGCATAGTTGAACAATTTTAGGATTGCCTCCTCAACTAGTCGACCTCCTTGCTTCTCTTCTTGAAGTCTGACGTTGTTAAAATCTCCCATCAGGATCCAAGGGTCCTTGATGGTCTTTGATAGATCGACAATATCCCTCCATAAACTCTGTCTCTGTTTATGGTGATTGAAGGCGTAGATTGCAGAGAAAACCATCTTCAGACCTCCCTTATTGGTGCAGGTAGCAGTAATCATCTGATCTGTCTTTCTGTAGGCATTGACTTCCGAAATATTCAGGTTCCATCCGAGACAGATTCGTCCTAGATCCACTTCCTCCAGATTATTTATATGTGTCCAGCCTTTCGGAAAAACAATGTATGTATACTTTGAATTGCATCTCTTTATTTTTGTTTCAATAATTGCAGCTAAAGAAACTCCACTGGAGCTAATCCAGTTCCTGACCTCCCTTCTCTTTGTAATCTTGTTGATTCCTTTAACGTTCCAGGAGAGAATAGACATTAAGTCCTTTTATTGTTCCTAGTTCGCCTTGTGGGCTCCTTTTCTTTTCCTTTCTCACCTCCTTTTGATTTCGATTGGCTTCCTTTTTCCTTCTGAGAGGTTTGCGGGGTTTTATCTGCCTCTATGGATGCTATTATTTCTTCTTCTTCATGATCTGAATCACTTAGCACACTGTATGGGTTTGCGTCTGGGTTTGGGATTTCTCCTTCTTCCGTCTCCTTGACAGCTTCTTTACTTGTGGTAGTGGGCTTCCAGATCTTCTTAGGGACTTGGAATCCGTCGCTGGACTCCTTCTCCTTCCCCTTATCTTTCTCGCCTTTAGGGCAATCCTCAGTTCCATGGCCAAAAGTGCAGCAATGGGAACACTTTTTTGGTAGGTATTCATAATTTATAGAGAAAGATATCTCCTGCTTTCCCAGGATATTAACCCAGACCTTATCCGGAGTTTCTTCTTCTGCTTCGATCTCAACTAGGACTCTTGCTTCATCTGCACCAGATGTCTCCATGGATCTAGTCTCAACGTGCAAGACTTTCCCCACACCTGAGGCAACCGTGCCTGCAGCCTTTCTCATCCATGTCTTCCCATTTGAAGGGATTCAGATCCAAATAGGGATGGTAGCCATGTCTTCCTTTATTAATTCATCACCATAGTCATAGTGCTTAGCAACAACAAGATGACTGTCAAACCAGCACGGACTACTATTCAAGCAAGCTTTTTTGTCATCTACATTGGAGAACCTGATCAAAAAGAATCCATTTTCCTTTGATAGAAGATCAAAGTCTCCTTTAGGGTTCCAAACCCTACGAATCCAGGCTTGAAGATGTGGAAAAAAAGGTCTTTTTCCCATGACGTAGATAGATACAGAGAATTCCCAGACATCTTTCATGCGTCCGTATTCTTCTGCATCCAGATCCACGATCACCTTGCCATCCTTCTTCTTTGGTTTGGGAAAACTCAAAGTTTCCTTCTCTTGTGCAGGGGTTCTCTTCACGACATCGATCCAAAGTTTCCTCTATTTGGTGTCGTTCTTCTCAGGGTTTTCCAGGGTAGGGTTTTTTGGTGGTTGGGAAGGTTGGGTTGTGGGTGGGGTGTTGGGTGAGGCGTTTGGTGGGGTGGATGGATTGGACTGCCTCGAGGAGGACACCATGATCGCCGGTCCTTCTCAGGATTGCTCTGGCTGTCGCCAGAGAAACCCTAGGAGACGGAGGGGGCGTTGTGTGTGTATGTATGTATGTATGTATGTATGTATGGGATTAAGAGAGGCATTCTCTCCCCATCTCCCATGCTCGTGATGGTGAACGAACATTAGGGAGGGTGGTAAACCAAGGCGGCAACTGGGATTGGAACCCATGTCCCTTTATTAGGAGACATCGCACTCAACCACTTGACACACTCCTTGTCGACATGTATGTATGTATGTATGGGATTAGGAGAGGCATTCTCTCCCCCTCTCCCACGCCCATGGCGGTGGCCAAACACCTGGGAGGGTGGTAAATAAAGGTGGCAACAAGGATTCAAACATGGGTCCTTCTATTAGAGGAGACCGTGCTTCACCACTTGAGTCACTCCTTGTCAGCGTATGTATGTATGTATGTATATATGTATCGAAATTAGGTAAATATGTATGTATGTATGTTTGTATGTATCAAAATTAGGTAAATATGTATGTATGTATGTATGGTATTAAGAGAGAAAGATTTCTCCCCCCCCTCCCATGCCCGTGGTGGAGGTCGAACGCCCAGGAGGGTGGTAAATCAAGTCAGCAATTGGGATTTGAACCTGGGTCCCTTCATGAGGAGACATCATGCTTGACTGCTTGAGCCACTCCTTGTCGGCGTATGTATGTATGCACTTATATATATATATATATATATATATATATATATATATATATATATATATATATATATATATATATATATATATATATATATATATATATATATATATATATAGGGAATTCACTTGCTGCCCGCGCGGGTAGATAAGCAAAGTTACCCGGCTCCCTAGTTATTTCACGCTGCAATGTGCTAATATGGGAGCGGTGGCAGTAATTGTAAATATGTGTGCAAGTGTTTTACGTGCATGGATTACACGGTGGCAATATTAGTAAATATGCTGTAAATCAATACATGTACATGGAGTGACGGTGGCAGTATAGTAATTATATTATAAACAATTACACATACATGGAGTAGCGGTGTAAAGCCTGATCCAATTATAAAGATAGAAGCTGATATCCTAATAAGTGTTGGACACGTATGGTCATGCATGCACATCGAGTAAAATTGGTCTTTTAATATCTTGAAAAGGACAAAAAACTTGATGATATTTTTATTATATTTCTCACCAAACCACATATCATATTTAATCGGATCATGAAAGCAAAAGATAGAAGAAATCAAACAAATTTTCTAGCTGATCATATATCAATTTTGGAGTATACACACGCTAACATAACGTGTCTAAAACCATTAAAGTGGAATCTTTTTATGGAGATAAATAAACACATAGGAAATAAAATGATACTACCAGATTGTATTACGTAACATCATCCTTAGTTATAAATTTTTATTTTCTACTACATATACTCTGTTCTCATTACAATTAATCAGTTATCCTTACAGAGTGTTTAAATTCTACAACATATTATTGCACACAAAAGAAAATCATATCATAGTTGTATTTTGAATCATATTTTCATAAATGTAGATGCCCACAGAAAGAATATGCCTACAAAAATAAATAATTAATAATAAAAAGAAATATTTTATAATGAGATATGATAATCAGAAATAATGTAAATAGCAAAGAACAATTGTAACTAGTAAAGAGAAACTGTAACACGTGAAGAAAAAATGTAATACAAAAGAGTACATTGTAACTAAAATAGACATTTTGTAATACAAGAAACTAGAATGTAATATGCTAGAAAAAATTAAAAATATAACCATGTGTAACATTTTGTAAGGAGAATTGAGCGAAGAAAAATTAGAATAACAAAAGAAAACTGTAACAAACATAGATGCTTGATGATATAAAAGATGATCCAAAAGGTGTTGAAAAAATTATAAGAAATAGAAACAAGTAAACAAGTGATATTCGATTATCCTTACAGATGGCACTTGCTTATTACAATATGACTGTCCATATTACAAAACATTCACATACACTACGGTTGGCTCTTACCTATTACAATGTAATTGTCCATATTACAAATGACACTTGCTTATTACAATATTACTATCTATATTATAAATTGTCACCTACATTACGGTTGACTCTTGCTATTATAATGTGACTGTCCATATTAATATGAGTATCCATATTGCAAAACTGTCTCCTACATTACAGTCGGCTCTTTCCTATTACAATGTGATTGTCCATATTACAGATGACATTTGCTTATTACAATATTAGTATCCATATTACAAAATCGTGACCTACATTACGGTTGACACTTGACTATTATAATGTGATTGTCTATATTACATATGACACTTGCTTATTACATTATGACTATCCATATTATAAAACTATCATCTACATTACAGTAGGCTCTTGTCTATTACAATGAGACTGTCCATTGCCTATGTTACAGATGACACTTGCTTATTATAGTACAAATGACCAAAATTGAGCATATACACAAAGACACCAATAACCATTGCCAAGAAGAAGATGAAATATACAGTTATCCAATATATAGATAATCTCTCTAACTAAAACTATAACAAACATGAACAAATTTATAATGAGTATGAGCATTCTGTAATTTGAATACAAATTTATAATGAGAAGGCATTTTGTAATAGGAAGCAACCTTATGTAATTTGAATTGAAAATTTGTAATGAGAATGGGAAAAATGTAACTAAGGATGATGTCTTGTAATACAACCTGCTTGTATCACATGTTGTATCATATTATATAGACTCCGATCCATACGTGTAATCAACAAAAAAATAGCAATTGTTACGTATGGAAGTAGTAGGTTGTTGGGGTTTCTTTTATACTTTCATCCACATTAATTACACGTGATGCTGCTATAAAAATAATATTATACATTCTAACTTGCCAAACCACGTTGCAAATGAATCAAGAACAAAGAATAATAATTTATTCAGCCTTACAGATCCACTCACCACCGTCCCGTCCCCACAAACGAATTAGAAATACTATTGATAATTACATATTTGTGCCACCGCTTCATCATACTAAAAAAACGGAAGTTTGATATTTACCAAAGTTGCCACCGCTACTTAGACACGGGTAGAATAGTTGGTTACCCGTGCGGGCAGCCAAGATAAACTCATATATATATATATATATATATATATATATATATATATATATATATATATATATATATATATATATATATATATATATATATATATATATATATATATATATATATATATATACATGTATATGTGTATGTATGTGTGTATATATATATATATATATATATATATATTTGTGAGTGTTCGTGACTAAGGTTGAGTTGTAATATTTGTACACGACATGATGGAAAATAGATATGATAACAATATACATCAATAGTGATGATATTATGTTATAGTTTATCAATATTCTTATGAATTCACTAAGAAAGGTTGAAACTAAATATGTGAAATTTGAATGATCAAACTAGTGATATATGCTTGATGTGGTGTTAATATTTATTCTTGATGAAGATGTTTAATATGATTTAATGGTTTAGACATTGAATTTGCAATGACACCATTATATGGTCGTGATTGTTAAACTAGGTTGATTGTAATGAACCTATTTGAGAAATGAAAAGGCCTATGTTTGAATTATAAAGCTCCAATAGAATCAAATATAAATCCTAAAATGTGAAATATGTCATGTCACAATCAGAGATCCTAAACCTTGCTCAGAGCTGATATGGTTGGTTATTCACCTTAAGTTCTCTATTATATATCCAAGGAATGGTATAGTTAGGGGAGTAGCCCCGCTACTCATTTTTTCTCTTTTAGATTGCATCCATATTTATATGAACATTATTATATTTTGAATCTACAGTTCATCATCTTTCTTATGTGTTTAGCCTACATATGTACATGTTTATATGGATTTAGGCGTAAGGAATTTTGAACCTAAAACAAGGATATTGATTAGATTCATGTTAAACCTTTGATGCGGATTTAGGATATGTATTTTTTAAGGTGATAGGTACAAGATCTTTAGGTAATGTGACAACAAGCTTAGGTAATACATTTCTAATTCAAATCCTAACCCAAAAAGGATGAGTTATGTTATATGCACATAGTTTTTTTTATGTGGTGCGAGAGTGAATTTGAGGTAGAGCCTAGTGTTTCCATCCATTGATAAATCTAAAACTTTAATATATCCTTTTAATTACACAATCATAATATAATTAAACAATCAAACTCTTGGGATAAATGGTGGTTACATTGATCAGACTACTTATAAGTGTTTCCCTTTGGGTTCAGTCCTAGACTATAATATGATGAGATGCATCTATTGCAAGTGGTATTGTTGTATGTAATTGTTTTGGTAAAAGCTATGGAATTCAGCCTTGGTGAATTTGAGGGTAGGAAATATGTACATCACATTGGTCTCATTTTCAGGTAAAGACAAATTTTACCTTGTTGAAGGCTTGTTTTCCCTCTTTATTGCAATTAAATATATCTAAATGTGTGAATCAACCATTGAAACTACAATTCATCTAAAGACATGAAGATCTTTTCATGGGAAAAACATAGATGTCAAGGAGACAATATATCAGATGATCTCATTTTGTATGGTTATCATGCATCTTAAATTTATATTATGTGCTCATTTATCTTCATCTAATATTATTAGGATATCTTGATTCAGCCCCTTTTTTATGCATCCCTTGCAGTGTAAGGGAATGATAAAAAATTACTTTTAAACTTCAGTAACATAGCAAGTTACCAACATTTGTAATACTTTTGCATACAAGTTTTTCAATTTCATTAGCAATTTATTATTTTAATATTTATTAGATCATCTTAGTGTGGCGGTATGAGGAGACCCTAGGGCGAATGACGGTGCAAGGTCTGGAGATCAGCGATCTCAGGAAGACGAAGGAGACGGGGACCCGACAGGAGGGCAGAGTTTTGTCCCGTTGGGCTCGACCGGAATTCATGTCAATTATGCTTCAAGCAGCCGCAATAACAACCAGCAACATCACGAGCCCCTTAGGAATCAGGAAGGATGCTCTATGGAAGTCGACGGAAATGGCAGCAACCCCGACTTCTCACCACTGGCTGGGAGCGCGACAAATGGCGACGTAACAACTAGTGTCGGAATCTCTGACAAAGCCCGTTCGTCCTACAAGGAAGCGATGCGGGTGCGATCCACAGGGAACCTGTACGGCCTCATCCACATTGATGCAGATACGTGCGGAGTCTCGCTGCATGCCTCGGATATTGAGGTTACTACCGATCAAGGATATCTGGCCTTTCGAGTTCGGCAGGAGGCCCTCGTCGAACTTCTCAAGCTGTGGCAGTACACTGTCGTCGTCAAGCTTCTGTCGCGCGAAATAGGGTATCTCACCCTGCGGGACAGATTGAAGGCTATGTGGAAGCCATTGGGGGGCTTCAATTTGATCGACATAGCAAACGGTTATTTCATCGTACAACTCCAAGCAGAGGAAGCCTACATTAACGCCTTGGTTGGAGGTCTCTGGCCTATATTTGGATCATACCTAACGGTTCAATGGTGGGTTCCAGGCTTCTGTGTAGACGCAGCATCACCCCTCCATGTGGTTGCTTGGGTCCGTATACCCAATCTCCCAATCCACCTATATCAGGAAGTTCTCTTAAAAGAAATCGGGGATACTCTAGGCAAAATGATCAAAGTAGATATGAACACCAAGTTGTAAAAGCGAGGCCGATTTGCACGTCTTGCAGTTGAAATCAATATGATGAAACCCCTAATCCCGGCCATCTTTGTTGACGGTATCAAGTATAATGTGGAGTATGAGAACATCCCGTACATCTGCTTACATTGTGGGAAGGCTGGCCATATCGAAAAAGATTGCAGATTTAGGCTGGAAGCTGAAGCTGAGGCCCGAAGAGCAAGTGTCGAATCTGGCAGCCTCGTCCCTCAGAACCCTCCAAGATGAGAGGGCTTCTCCGAATCCATCCACGCTAAGCCAATTCCAAGGAATCTGAAGAAAACACCTACCGCTCCGCCATCTAACAAAAGACTCAATCCAGCAAATAACATATTTCAAGAACTTGTGGACATTGAAGAGGAAGACACTATCCAGGAAGTGATCGATGCTGATAATGTAGCCGAAAGGATCACGGGTAGTATTGACTTGAATCTGAGGAAAAGATAGGGGAAGCAACACAGGAAAGTGGGGGAAGCAAACGCTAGCCAGGACCTACCGCGCGATACAGTATCCAAAGAACAACCCCAACGATCTATCCAGACCCTCACAGAGATGCCGACCCACACGACAACAGTTCCATCTGGTGATGCGGTCCTGCATGGCAGAGATAACTCCTCCCACCCCTTCGTTACATCCACCTTCCACATGGGCACCCACGCCAATGTTAAGAGAAACTATGTGAAGTACATAAGTCCCATGAAGTCGTCTGTGGGACTTCATCTGAGGAACAGGAAAGTTGTGAATGCGGGGGACCCTGGTCGAGCCTCTACCAGGAAGAGAGGGAAACCCTTGTTACTCTAAGACTTGGAACAGGAAGTGCGGGAGATGGGATCATCCACCATCGTTAAAGAATGTCAATGAACGCAATGTTTTGGAACATTCAGGGTGTGTGTGACAAAGACACCCAGAACACAGTGAAAGAGCTTGTCAATAGATATCAAGTTTCTGTGTTGGGGCTGTTCGAAACTCAGTGTAGTGGTCCTCGCGCCATGAAGATCATCAAAACTCTGGGGTTCACCCATTCCCACAGAGTGGAGGCTGTGGGTTTCGCCGGCGGAATATGGGTGCTATGGAAGCCACATATACAACTAGAAATCCTTCTGTCACATAAGCATCTTATCCACTGTCGTATTGATAATGATATCTTCATCACCTTCGTCTATGGAGGAACAACAAGAAGCACCCGCAAATTCCTCTGGAATAATCTCTCCTCCCTCGCCCCGACCGTCCAATCCCCTTGGCTGGTTGCGGGCGACTTCAATGTTGTTATGTTCCAGTCTGAGAAATTCGGAGGGGTCACCTTCGACAAAGCCAATAGCAGGGATTTTATGGAAGCCATGCAAGCTTGCGAGCTTTTCGACCTGGGGGACAATGGAGCACGCATAACCTTTCGGAGAGGACTCCTACACGAGAGGCCAGATCGTGCTTTAGGCAATTCTTTCTGGCTTAACTCTCCCCTAGCAAGGCAGGTTGCTGTCCTAGAGAAAAATCATTCAGATCATGCACCCCTTCTCGTCTCGACCAAAGTTGGGGGTCCTCGACGGCAACCGGTCCTCCGCACCTCGACTAGCTGGAAATCGACGGAAGGGTACAAAGCCTTTCTAAAGAACCACTGGGATATTGATATTAATATTCCTGAAGCAGGAGCTCGTTTTATCAATCTTGTGTCCGTTTGGGCGGCGAGGAAGAAGAAAGAAGATAGAAGACGGAAAGATCAGCTCGGCAACAATATTCGTTGGAATCAGCTTCAACTAGCCCTACGATTTGACCCGTCCATTGCTAAAGTCACCATTGATTACCAGGCAGAGCTCGACTCTATTCTGAGAAGAGAGGAAGCTGACTGGCAGCAGAAGGCGAGGTGCGACTGGGTGGCGCTGGGAGATAACAACACGAAGTACTTTCAGGCCTCTGTCAAAGAAAGACGACGGCGGAATACTATTATCAAGCTCAAGAACGAGAGTGGAGAGTGGGTGGAACAAGGTGCCAATCTGAACAATCTTGTTTTAGATTTCTTTGCTAAAGTCTATCAGGAACCACCTTCCGCAAATTGCCACTGCGCTTGTGCATCCTTCCCAGGAGTCTTTCTGATGCTCTCAGCCCAGGAGGTCGAAGATCTGCACAAACCGCCTACTGCTGACGAGATTTAGCAATCCCTCCATGCCATGGCCCCTTTGAAGGCGCCATGACCTGATGGCATCGACGCTTCCTTCTACCAGGAGCACTGGGACATACTTCAACACCAGGTGGCACGTTTCATTTAGGAAGCTTTCCAGGGTGAACCCATTGATCCCAGATGTGCGGATTTGACCTTGGTCCTCATCCCAAAGGTGCCTCATCGAGAGACATGTGGCCAGCTGTGACCCATCTCTTTGAACAATGTTTGCACCAAGCTGCTATCCAAGGTGATTGCAAACAGATTGAAGTGCTTCCTTCCTTTCTGGATATCCCTGGTTCAATCCAGCTTCGTACCAGGGTGGAAGATAGGCGACAACGTGGTGCTTGTTAAGGAAATCATACATTCCATGGAGGCAAAGCAACGCCGCAAACAATTCTTTTCCATCAAGCTCGACCTCATTAAGGTCTTTGATAAGATGAGTTGGACCTTTGTGGAGGACACCCTTCGTAGAACGGCTATGGCAGACAATGTGATTCATATCATCATGCAAATTCTTAGCTTGGGCAGCTCCTCTATCCAGTGGAACGGTGAGATCATAGGCACTTTCAGGCCTTCATGTGGAGTCAAACAAGGGGACCCTTTGTCTCCGTACCTTTTTGTTCTTTGTTTGGAGCGGATGAGTCAGATGATTGAAGAACAAGTCACAAAGGGGAACTGGAAACCCATCCGACTTACTAGGCATCATCTTCCTTTCTCTCACGCTTGTTTTGCTGATGAGATAATCCTCTTCGACGAAGCCTCACCAAGACAAGCTCAGACTGTAAAATGATGTCTCAAGCTGTTCAGCAAGGCATCGGGGCAATATCTTTCTAATACAAAGTCATTGATCTTCTTCTCGAAAAATACCAATAGGAACCTCAGATCGCGGATCTGCAGAATCCTGGACATTAAAGAAACCTCAGATCTTGGCTGTCACCTGGGCATCCCCATCATCCACAAGTGAAAAAGTAAAGATCACTTCCAATTTCTAATTGAAAGAATCCATGGTAGGATTTGCAGCTGGCAGCATCGTCTCCTTTCCCTCACTGGAAGGGTTACTCTGGCCACTTCCGTCATCCAGTCACAATCTTGCTACACCATGCAATCTGTCTTGCTTCCTATTTCAATTATGGACAGCATAGATAAGCTTACAAGGAACTTTATTTGGAGCAGCTCGCACGTCGCCACCAAACCAAGTCTTGTCGCCTGGAGGAACGTCTCTAAACGTAAGCACCTGGGAGGCTTGGGCATTAGGCCAACTAAGGAGTTTAATTCAGCCTTGATCGCAAAGCTAGCCTGGGAGTTCATGCAGGGCAAGAAGGTTCCTTGGATAGCCCTCATGCAAGCCAAATATGGGAAACAGAGCGCGGGAAGTGGTTCAAGTTCACACATCTGGAGAGGGATCAAGTCTCTCATGCCCTTTATTCAGTCCAACTCAAGAGTAGCAGCTATCTCGGGCAATGAGACAAATCTCTAGGAAGATAGGTGGATTGGACAAGGCCATGCACCTGAGCTTCTGCACGGGCGTGCGATCCCTGAGGACATCAATGATATGGTTGTGGTGAGCCTTGTTTCATACGATGGGCGTTGGGACCATGACTTCATTAACCACTGGTTCACAGAAGAAACAAGCGCCGCTATTCTATCCATGCCCACGTCGAGACCTGCTTATGGTTCGGATGGCAGAGTATGGTTACATTCTGCTGATGGCCGTTTCTCGTCAAACTCAGCCTACAAATGCCTCACACAATGCACTCCCGGTCACAACAATGGTAGCTTTGCTATCATGTGGTCCATGCCAATCCAACAAAGGATTAAAACTAATCTTTGGTTAGCATATCACAATCGCTTGTTGACTAACGAACTGCGGGTGATCCGACACCTCACTGACGATGTGGCTTGCTCCAGATGCAATCATCCAGTGGAAATGACCTTACATGCCATCAGGGATTGTCCGGAGTCGATGGCTCTATGGATAAGGTTACTACCTCAGGCAGCCACCAACTTCTTCTCCAACGATTCTATCAAGGTTTGGATAGACTACAACCTAAAGAAGTTGAATAAAGAGGCGCACTGGGCTCACCTGTTTGCCATTGCATGCTTGTGGCTTTGGAAGGGTAGGAACACCCACATCTTTGACAACCATTGCATCCCCACGACTGTCCTGGAAACACACAGTAGAGCCGATCTCCAAATTGCGCGTGAAGCTTTCTCGAGAAGGTAGGGCCCGGCTTCTCAACCCTCCATCAAGCGTTGGCAGGAAGTGCCAACAACGGGATTCGAGTATGTTATACATGTTGATACAGCTGTGAATGCTTCAGATTATGCTCTAGCTACAAGTCTAGTCATGCGCTCAAAAGATGGCACCTAGATCTGCGGCCAGACCAAATGTGAAAGAGGTATTGATCCCTTGAGAGGAGAACTCCTTGCTATTAAGCATGGACTGGAACACGCTTCACAACAAGCCCGAAATACAGTCATCATTCTCTCTGATTCCTTGACTGCAGTGCAGTGGATCCGAACTGAGGAAGAAGTTCCCCTGAAATACAAATTATTGGTTCAAGCTATTCGTCAATGCAGGTCTAGCCTGAGCACCCTCTCCATCAGCTATATCAGAATGAATCAAAACACTCTAGCCGACTGGCTTGCCAAGCAATGCCTCAAGCAGCCATCAACTAACAACAATTGGTCGTTTTGCCCTCAACCTCTTCTGAAGGACCTTCAGACGGACGCTCTTTCTTTTCCTTTCCAGCTGTTTCCTTTGCCTCTGTGAACTTGAACTGTAACCAGTAGGTCCTGGTGTTTCACAAAAAAAAACAAAAAAAATAGAAATAGACTGACTAATTTTAGTAAACTAATAGATAACAACTAATGAAAGAACTAATCCATTGTAAAAAAAAACCCACTGACAAGTAATACCTTCCTACGGGTCTCATTGCTATTTTAGGGTCATCTTATGGTTAAATGGGTCCAAAATAAGCATGTATCACCTATGCAACGCAATGCATCCTCCCATAAATGTGCTATTTTATTAAATTAGGTTGTTATGATTCTAGAATGGCAATATAAAAGTAGCAAATACGCTTTTGTTTTTTTTGCACCAATGGCAACTCCGATTTTGCTGCAAAGAATGCTGGGACCTATCAAAGAAAGACGATCGACAACCGTTGACCCCATATATATGCTTTATAATAACCCATGCTAGAACGTTAAAGAATTACTTATTTCTGATCCTGATATTGTGGTAGTAAATTTCTGGAACTTGTAATGCTCCTGGATACGCAAGCCTGAGCTCTTGCGTCAGTCAAATGGTTTACCATTGAAACGTGGCTTCATATCCAACCACATTCCCAGTTTTAAAACATTGCAGAAGACATGATTAAATTAGTATGTAATGGACCATCTTACATATTCAACTGTTAACCCCCAAAGCCAGGAAGCCGGTGATTGATATTGATTGAATCCTTGCGAGTAGAGCACCTTCTGCGAGAATAAAAACCAGTAATCACAATTAAGGACAGCCCTCTGGATGTCGAAGGAGCAGGCTGCTCCTTGCTGCATCCGGTGACATATATATGGTGCATTAAATCGTGGTTCTTTACTTCTAACAGCTCACGGAGATGTACGTGGATCCAACGAGTAGGCTACTCCCATTTAAAAGGCGAGCAGCAAATCCGCTCTGTAACTGCAGTGATTGAGGAAGTGTTCTTATGTAAATGCTATTAATCAATTGATTTTGCCTCGTGCTCCTCTGTCGGATGGATGCAGACAACAAGATTCCTTAACAGCTGCAGTTGTCCTCGTCATTCCACAGCACAGGGAGGCAGGAAAAGGAAACCACCAAACTCCCATGCAGTCAGATTGCATTTTGAATCATACAAGTACACAACGGCAGCTGTTTGGTAGCTTTCATTCGATCAACCTAACAACTCAAAAGAAGAATGTGACCTCCAACGACAATGGCCTTTGAGAAAAGGGCCGGCCAGCGCAGCTATCGAGCATTCACTCTCCAACTTGTCCTTATGATTAACAATCCTAATGTGTTATCTTAATTATTTTAAGATAATGTACGTACAATGAAAGCACACGCTTTTATGGTACGTGGCTATATTTTAAATTTTGGTCATTATGGTGCTTTCACAAGTCCGAATAGCCGCTACAATCATTAGCGAGGGTCAATCATCGTTTATCTCCACTTTTCTTCTAGAGACTACTTTTTTTTTTTTTGAGGTTAAGCGATCTTATATATTAGATTTGCAAATCTACTCTAATGCAGTTCTTTACAACTGAAGGAAAAAAACTAAAGTTACTGGAAGAAAAGCTGCTACTGGAGGCTAAATGGGATGTGCTACCCCATTAGCCATTCTACGACAGAATACAAAAGAAATGCTAGTGAATGGAAAACTAAGATGAGCTATATCCTCAAGAATGGTTTCCATGAGATCTTCCCTTCTAGTCCCGGCCTCTATAAGCTTGACCACTGCTTCAGCGTCTGATTCCATGATCACATGTGTGAGGTTCATATCTTTGGAGACGATGAGTCCTTCTCTAATGGCTAGTGCTTCAGCGCATCTCGGGTCCTTTAGTGTCGGCTGCTTCTTCCCAACGATTCTTGTTGCTTCGCCATCCGTTGTCCTCCACAGCATCCCGAGTCCGTCCATTCCCTGTATGTTCACTGCAGCATCGCAGTTCACCTTCACCGTTCCCGCCGGCGGCCTGCTCCAGCCCACATCTGCGGCTGCATGCGTAAGGCCAACCTGCCTGTACGTCGGCTCCGATTGATAACGGACCAGCGGTAAGAGCGAATTCTTTATAATCATCAGGTTGTGGACCTTGTTCCCAAACGTTACGTCGTTTCTCCTACTCCAGATTGCCCAAAGAGCAGCAATCATATCATCATCTGCCTTCCCACGTAACGGCCAAACTGCTGCCATGAGAGCTGCACGTACCGGTTTGGTGCCCAGCTGGCCTATGCACCATTGTGTTTCTATTGGATAATCCTTCCATAGTTCCCACGCCTGGTCACACTTGAAGAGCATGTGACTGATGTCCTCTTTTTCCTTCCGACAAATATTACAAATTCCATCTTGATGACAGTACCTATCAAACAACCTCCCCACGGTGGCCAACGAGCCTACGGCGCAGCGCCAAAGAAAGTGTGCCGCTTTGGGAGCTAAGCCCGTCTTCCATATTGCCCGCCATACTTCGCTTTCCACATGATTGGTCGGTCTCTCATTGTTGCTTGGTTGTTGTGTAGCCATCCAATAGGCAGACCTCACTGTATACTCCCCTCTTCTGCTTGGTTTCCAGAAAATTCCATATGTTCTCGTCGAGACTCCTAGAGGAATCGCACACACCATGTCATCCACGTTTTGTGCTAGCAGCTCACAAATCAGCCCATGGTTCCACTGTAGAGTTTCGTGATCAATCAAGTGGTACACCTGTTGTATTGTCAGTGAAGATATTCCCAACCTAGATTCTATGCTGCCATCTAGATTGGGAATCCAGTTGTCGGATCATATATTTATATCTTTGCCGTCACCCACTCTCCATTGCATGCCTTCTAGAACTATGCTCTTCGAATTCCATATACTCCTCCACGTGAAGCTTGGGTTATGACCCCTTTGGGCCTTGAGGACACTGCTAGATGGGAAGTACTTAGCCTTGTGAACTTTGTATACCAATGTCTCACTCCTATGGAACAGCCGCCAAATTTGTTTGGCAAGGAGAGCTTGATTGAAGACACCAATGTCACGAAAACCCATGCCTCCTTGGTTTTTTGGTGTGTAGAGTTTTTCCCAGCTGACCCAGGCTATTTTCCTTTCACTATCTTTGGCTCCCCACCAGAATCTGGCAATGGAACTGTTGATGGCATCAAGAAGATATGCTGGTAACTGGAAAATACTCATCAGGTACGTTGGAATCTCTTGAGCCACCGCCTTGATTAGAACCTCCTTTCCCGCTTTGGATAGCAGCTTTTCCTTCCAGCCTTGAAGTTTATTCCATACTCGTTCCTATATGTACGAGAAGGCTTGCTTCTTGGACCTCCCCACCGCTGCTGGTAGGCCTAGGTATTTTCCATGTTTCTCCACCTCTTTGACTTGAAGTACTTGGCATATCTCGTCCTTCCTCTCTCTGGATACTCCTTTGCTGAATGCTACCTCAGTTTTTGATAGGTTGATTTTCTGTCCGGATGCCCGTTCGTACTGGCTGATAATTTCAGCTAATATCAGGCATTCTTCTTTGGTTGCCTTCGCAAAAAGAATGGAGTCATCTGCAATGAAAAGGTGAGAAATGCGAGGCCCATGCCGGCTGGCTCGCACTCCATGAATACTCTTCTGTTGTGTTGCCAAATTTAGTAAAGAAGAAAAAGCTTCAGCACATAAAATAAAAAGGTAAGGGGAGAGAGGGTCACCCTGTCGCAGTCCTCTAGATGGTTGAGTCTTCCTGGTATGGTCCCCATTGATAGCAAAGGACTGAGTTACTGACGACATACAGTTCATAATTTTCCTCCTCCAAAGCTCTCCGAAACCCAACCTCTCCTGTACGAAATCCACAAACCCCCATTCTACTCTATCATAAGCTTTTGACATGTCAAGCTTCAGTGCTATATGGCCCTTCTTTTTCCTCTTCTCGCCTTTCATAGTATGAAATAGCTCGTAGGCAACAAGCACATTGTCGGTAATAAGCCTTCCCGGAATAAAAGCACTTTGATGTTTAGAAATGATTTTATCCATCAACAGACGCAATCGGTTGGCAAGGACTTTTGCCGCAATTTTATAAACAACATTGCACAGACTTATATGCCTGAACTCCCCAATCTCCTTTGGTGTTTTCACTTTTGGTATGAGGACTACCAACGTAGAGTTCACATCAGCTATACTGCTATCAGATTTCCACCATCCCTTGATATAGTTTGCCACATCGTCCCCACAATGTGCCAATATTTTTGGAAAAAACATGGCTTTCATACCGTCTAGCCCGGGTGCTTTATTCGGATGCATGCCTTTCAACGCTGCTTGGATTTCTTCAGGGGTAATATCCCTTTCCAGATCTTCATTCTCCACACCTCCAATTTTCCTCTCTATCCCTGACGTTGCTCCTCCCAACCCATTGGGTTTGATGTTTTGAACCCATGAAAAAAATTAGTGATGACTCTCTCAATCTCTTCTTCCTTCGTTTTCCATTGTCCCTCATTGTCATTGATCCCCTCGATCTTGTTTCTTTTCTTCCTTTGAGATGCTTTGTGATGAAAGTATGTCGTGTTCCGGTCTCTAGAGGACCATGGAATCCAGACGCCATTACGGTATGAAATAGTCCAACATTGTTTTCGTACTGACCAACTTGGATTTTGGCCCAAGATACTAAGTGCCCAATACAGAGTTGTGTTGCGTCCAAGACCGTCACCTAAGGCCCTATTAGCTATTGAGTGAATATGTCCCTTAGAAGAGCATATTCCCTGGAAAAAATCGTCGCATCTTCCTACAATTTTTTATGAGGGATATCCAGTCAATCAGAATAGAGGTGAAAGAGGATCTTTATTCTCGTCGTGTCCTTTATATGGAAATCAGAGCCCAAGGGGACATTCCTTTGTTCTTGTGGCATTACCATTGTCGGAGTCTTATCATAGATAATAATAGATTATCATTGTGATGGAGTGTCTTCTTGAATTTATGGAATATTGTCGACAATTGTTTACAAATAGAGGCATTGAACCGGTTCATCGGCCCTCAAGCACCCTATAAAGAAAGTATCCATCTATTGAAATGGATTCTACCTTACTCAATATACTTATTATGTGAGTCTTATAGGTTAAGAAACTGATACAGGAAATAGGCCCATCATATTCTTAAGGGGAAAAAGAATTACATCATATGGCTGGATTTCATGTGACCTTATGGTAATGGGTAATTGTGACATGACAAAATAAGAAACCCATGATGTCATACTAGTTCGTTTCAATACATATAATTTTTTATACTTTGGTTGGTGTCCTTGGATTCAAACTGTTGAAAGTTCAATTGAGTATGCATTCATTTATCATTTTCATTTATTTTTATAATCATTCATATTATAAAAGATAGATAAATGTATGTCAGTGCATACAACTACAAAGGGAAAGAGGAGTGTCAACTGAGCCTGAATAAGAAAGGAGGAAAACAAGCAAACAAGGAGTTGAAGAACATGAAGGTGCAAACTAAGAAAAATGCCGCCTAACAGAACCCCAAAGCAAGATGTGATCTTCCAATGCCATGCATGGTTGACCAGAGTACATTGCACGAGGGGGTGGCTTCCTCTTGATACAACTCACGAGGGCATAGAGAAAGCAACACCACAAACATCATCTCCATAAGCATCATGTTGCCTAAATCAACAGATGAAACCTTAACTAAATATAAATTCAAGGTCTCATGGAAGGACTACATCATGTTAGTTTCCTTGTCAAAGTTGATAACACCCACTAGGTTAACCACATCAGTGTCTTGAAAGATGGTGAAGGCTCTTGGGGCTACCTTCATAGGACAAAACTGGCATCACTGACAAGTTACAAGGACAGTCATAGGTGGAGTGAAATGTAAATATCAATTATAGGAGAGTATTTTTCTTCCTTTTTGCATTGAACATATAGTTATTACATAAGGATTTACCATGCGTTTGTGAAAATGTGTAGATGGTAAAACAAGATTATGAGGTTGTGGGTGGATGAGAACAGCTGGATAGAGGAGGATGACAGAATAAAGCAACATGTGAGGAACTTCATTTAAAATCTTTACATAGATGATAAACCAGGTTCCAAAAAGCTAACTAACCAACAATATCCTGCACAATTTCTTGAAATTGATGAAGCAAGAGTGAGCTACTTGGCTCAGACACCCACTGAGGAGGATATAGACACTGTTATGAAATTAATGCCCCCTTGAAGGCCCAGCCTTACAATATTAATGCAAAGTGAATCCAAGTTAACTAGAATGCTATAAAATATGTGTTGTTTCATTTTATTTACAAGCCTATTCTTGGAGGGAACCTGGAGGAAGGAGCCTCTAACTTGATTGTAGTGCTCATTCCTAAAATTGTGCTTCTTGAAAATTGTAGACAACTTAGACCGGTTTATGTGAATAATGTTTATGTGAAGCTCCTCTGGAAAATCATTATATCCTGAGTCAAGCCTCTCTTGGTCAGTGGATTGCTCTGGTTCAATAAATCTTCAAACCTAGGCATCACATTAGTGATAATGTGATCCTTATGCAGGGGATCATTCACTTTATAGAGAAGAAAGAACAAGCAAACACATGATGGATTTAGAATTTGATCTATAGAGAAGGTGTATGACCACATGAGTTGAAAGTTCATACATGACATGCTTTACAAGAATGTAATCCCACCTTATACTATTTCAATTATTATGCTAGATAATATCTATAGAAAATTCTGATGTTATCTAGAATATTGAATTGTTGGAATCTTTTAGACCGTCAATAGGAGTCAAACATGGGAATCCACTTTTGCCTTATGTTTTTGCTCTTCAATTGACAAGCTAAGTCATGTTATAGCTGCAAAGGTGGTTAAAGATCATTGGAAACCCACATATTTTTCCAACTCATGATTTTCACACATTTGCTTTACTGATGGTATTGTGTTGTTTGGGGAAGCTTATACAAAGCAAGCAACAATGATGATGGACCACTTAAGAAGCTTTGGGAAGGCGTCTAGAAAATAAATTTCTAAAGAGGTTTGTAATTTTTTTTATCAAGAGGAATACCTCAAATTGTTTGCAGCCAAATAAGTAGGAGAATAGGGATGGTATTAACTAATGAACTGGGGAAATATCACAGTGCCCTCACAATTAGAAAACGCAATAGTAAGTCTCTCTATTCATAACTATTAGTTAACATTAACAAGAGATTGAGTACTTGGATGCATCATATTCTTTCTCTAGAGGGTCATATTACACTAGAAAAGTCAGTTCTAAAATCAACTCCTAATTATGTGATTTTAATGACTAAGCTTCCAGCCTCAATATGTGATAAGATAGACCAAATTAATCGACACTTTATTTGAAGTAGTAGAGGGAAAAGAAGGAAGTCTAGTGTTGTTTCCTAGAAGAAGGTTATTACACCCATTAGTAAAGGGGTCTTGGGGATCAGAGTAGCAAGTGAACATCTTGAGACTTTGCTTATGAAATGTACATGGGATTAACAAAGATGAAAACAAGGATCGGTGGGTAAAGTTATTATAGAAGTAATATGTGAGACATCTCTTAGGGGGATCGACTATGTGGAGAAGTATCAAGACTAGTCTCCAGCTAATGAATATGTAGGTGGATAGAGTTCTAGTATGTGGCACTCAAATAATTGTGTGGAAAGGAGGATGGATGGAGAAGGGAATTAATCAAAGCTAATTCTAGAAAAAACTCTAACAATTGAGATCGATGATGTTTATGAATAACTTAGTCAAAGATAATGGGGAGTGGGATGATGGCTTCCTCATAGATAGGTTTGATGAAGTAATTATCAAGAATGTTTGAATCATGCAACCTCCCAAAATTTATTATGGGGATGTGATGCATTGAGTTCTAGTTACTTTTTACAGGCTATTTTTCCATGTATTTAGTGCATAACTATTATGTTGACATAAGTCATACATTGTTTATCATTATTAGCATGTGAATCACCATTGCATCAAAAATTGAGGTCTATGGAATTGTGTTAAATTATCACTTCTTATTCAGATTTATGTTGGTTTTTCTTTGTTTTGGGTGATTCAAGCATTTACATGACAACTTTGTGCCACCAACATTTATATCGATGGTACTAACATAATGCAAAAATCTAGCAGGGAATTCTAGAAATCTCAATGCTACTAAGAGTGTGCTTGGTTCTACTGAGTACGTAGTTGATGCTATCAAAGAAAGCAGTCACTGCTACCAAATTATTATCTAGAAAGCATCAGTAGCTGAAATTTAATTTTTTGGTGCCACAGACACCCTAGTCAGTGGTACTGACTTTTGTACCCAGAGAAATTCAGAACACACACAAAGCATCTCAGTGTTATCAACATACTCATCAATAATACCAACACTTGTAAAGGGTTTTGTTTCAACCCACAACTTGATGCCATCGATATCCACTTGGTGGTACTGACTTTAGGCAGTTAGTGCAGATTGAAAACTACAACACATCTAGCAGTTGTGACTGAATGACAACCAAAGCCCCACTTATCACCTAAGGGGAGTTCGGCCAATTGTGGAGAGAAATTTCTATATAGTTGCAATGGAGCATGAAGCTGAGAGAGGAAAATATAAAGGAGATAGAAAACTTTTAAAAGATCTAGGAACTTCTAGAAGGTGGAAAAAGTGAACATGAAGATTCATATTTCAACATGATGAAAATTTGGAAGATTCAAAATGAAAAAGAGTGCTATTTTCTAGAAACAACATAATGGAGATAGTCAATCAATATAGATTGATCTAAAATCTGATTCAAATCCAATATAGTGATTGGAAGATTGGGGCAAGTAATGTCTCCTTCTGGCATGATACCTGGTTTGGATACAAATCTTTGGCTTCCAGAACTGAGGTTCATAATGATCATTTGTTGGTGAAAGAGTTATGGTTAAAGGAAACTTGGATATACAAAAGTTGTCACAGGTAGTCCACCATCAGATGGTTGTCCAGATCAGTCAGGTTCCTATCTTCCATGGAAAGAAGGATATTCCCCGCAGTTGGATCCTAAAGGCATTTTCACAATCAAGTCAAGACTATTACAGACAAACACATAACATCTGGCGGGTTCCCTTAATCAAGCTACTACCTATGAGCCACCAGATCAAGGTGTCTACCCCAGGTGTTACAACCCCAAATTTTGGGTTCTTTTGGAGAGAAATGTAATTTCTCCTATTAAAGATAGTTGAACAAATAATGATATAATTTGTTTTGAATAAATGGAATTCATTTAAAATAGCCTTATTGGTTGTTTTTTGGGCTTTATTGGCTATTGGGCCCAATAACAAGGAAAAGACAAAAGAAACTCCATTATTAAAAAGAAATGGAGAAAGGAAATATTTAGAAACCTCTAGAAGGCAACAAACTGTTATCCAAAGTTGGACTTCATGCCTCTTGGGTTCCTTGGGTCCCAAGGAGTCCAAAGTTGCAAAAATAATGCAACAAGAAAAGAAAAGATCAATTAAATATTTCTTTATTAAGAAAGAAATTGAAAACAATGATAAAATGTGGGAAATAAGTGGAAAGACGTATAAGTGAGTTATCCTTGGTGGATTTTCGTATCCATGAGGTTTATAATATTAGAAGGAATTACAATAAGGAAAATAAAAAGAGAGATAAAGAGAAATCCTCAAAAAGAGATATTTTAATAAAGAAATAAAAAGGATAATGAAAAATAATGGATATAGATGCATCTAGAAGGATAATAAGTATCCACTAAAAATGATTTCAAAATATTAGAGTTTCTTGGGGTCCAAGGATCCCCAATGAAGAAAAAGAAAGAGAAAATACAAATAATACAAAATAAGAGGATAATGTGATACATAATTAATGACTTTTTGATATTATCAGAAAGAGGTATTATTTGCTTTAAGAAAGAAGAATATTGTGGCCAATATATTAAAAGTCAAGGCTAGAGATAATGAAAGAGATAATTTTAGTATTTCTAAATATCCAAAGAATATAGTTTATTAATAAGATAATTAAGAGAAAGAAGATTACTTTCTAATGAAGGAATTTGGTTTCCTATTGGGAAAGGGTCTTGGATTTCGTGGATGGGCATCCTAGGGCTTTGCTACCCACCGCTATATAAAGGGTAGAACCATTGGCCGAATCCAAGAGGATTGCATACATCTTTATCTCTTCTCCTTTTTCTTTGCACCTAAACCCTAACCTTAGAGAATAGAACTATCTCAGGAACAATAGGGAGTCCTGAAGGGGTTATAATGGGGGCATGATGCTCCCACAATGACCAAAGGAAGCTCCGCCATCGTCTTCTTGCTCTAACATTTGCGCAATACCTACAAGAGGTATGTAACCTCACTGTTGATCGCAGGACTGGCACTCTTGAGATTGAATGTCTCATCCATGTTTCGAGGTCTTGATGGGCGTGGGGGAGAGCGGAGAAGGTAGGGCATTGGTTTCCTACGACCTCCGAACCATGGGGAAGTATGACCACGTGACCATCTCCAGTCGGCAGTAGGCTGAGATCTCGCGAGGAGGAATATGATCGACGTGTGTTGGACAAAAATACCCCTCCGAGTATTGAAGAAATGATCAACTTACTGAGGGTAGAAACGTCTTTCTGTTATATTTCCAAACCAACAAGCGACGTTGCATGAAGTGGGTGACGTGGCGCGCGTTGATTGGCTCAAGTATATTTTACAAAAATCGTATCTCCTTATTGGTAGCTCGGATGAATGCACATAAAATATGAAAGTTGTTCAGAAAAATGAGAGGAATCCATGAAAAATAGTTCTAGAATCTAATTCCTTTTCCAATTAACAAAGTAATGGAAGTTATCAACTTTAATGTATAATGACTAAGAAACCCTATTTTGAGATGATTAATGTGTTAAGTAGGGTTTAATGGATGATTAAAGTTGATATTAACATGTTAATTGTAAAAATGTACATTAAGAACAAAAAGGATGAACTTTGCACATAATCAGTATGATTTAGAATTCCATGTGCATAAACGAGCTTTAATGGGTTTTGAAACCCTAATGTTAGTCATTGTGACTCTTAATGGCTTTAATTATTCAAATTCATGAATAAAGCTAAGATATGATGGTTCTAAGCTATTTTGAGTATAAAAGTTCCTAATTGAGGATAAATACCCTTAATATGGAAATTAGGGTTTTTCTCATGGATAAAGGTGGAATTAATGATAAATAGAGTTCATATGTGAATTAGATCATAATGAACTATGAATTGTTAATTTGAAAGGAACCAAAGATGATAAATGGGCCTAAAGATCTTGTCATGAGTTAAAAGGATAAAATTGGTAGTTTTAATGTATAAGAGGCATAATGGACTTAATTGATGTTTAGTTGCGCCTTTAATCCGAAATTAAGGTTATAAGTTGTAAAAAGGTAACCTTAATATATTTCGTGAAGAATAGATGAGATAATTAAGGTTTGAGAGTAATGGTATAAAATTAGGGTTTAAAAGAATAAAAATGAAGTGAAACTCTTATTGTAAAGGAAACCCTAAAAGTAGACTAGAAAACCCTAGGAAGCGAGCTAGGTTTAATAAGATCTTGATGGCATGATCAATGATAGGAAATTGTATGCATATTTTAGGATCGCTTTGTGTGCTTGCTTGCCTATTGGATTTCTTGCAATGAGTGGTTTAATTCTATCTCAAATCAGCCTGACAGGTATGTGGTTAATTATGGTTAATCGCATTAGTTTCCTGAAGAGTTTCCTGGATGATTCATCACACTGAATGCAACTTATCAGTTTGGATGTTCACACTTGCAAAATCATAAAGTCACTATGATTATCACAATTTTAATATAAATGTGTATTCTCGCACCTACATGCCACCCTGATGGATGATGCCAAAGGTCAAGCCCAGGAGGGAAGACCAATGGGCACCATGAGTGGTGACCCCAGACACCAAACTCGGGATTGAGAAGGTGGTCTATGTTGCATGACTAATGGGCACCATGAGTGGGGATCCCAGGCACCAAGCTCGGGATTGAGAAGGTGGCCTTAAGTCAATGGCAAAAGAGAAACACTAGAGGGGTATTCCAGGGTTAGGGCAAAAGCGGTGGAGAATGATACATTGAAAACATAATTTGGCTTGTTAATTACCTTGATTGTGATAATTAGATTGTTAGCCATATTTGTGAAATTTTGGTTGTCCCCACATACCGGAATATTTCGATATGTTGACTGACATTTTGTTTTTCGGCGTTTTAGGTGCAAGATTGAAAAGGACAAATAGTAAAGTGGCATATGTGGAATTAAATAAGAATTAAAGTACAAAGGAGGATTAGTTAGAATAGACTCCAGATGTGGATAGAAGTAGATATCCAAGTAAAAAGGTATGCAAAGTTTAATTTTATTACAACCTTTCAGTATAGTTCGGTAGAATTTGATAATTATTATTGATTATCTGTCAAACCTTTGATCCGAAAATTGGGATAACAGCTCTGACCTCTTGATCACCCTTAATTGGGGGTTACCGGGAAGCGCGATCGTTACATTTAGTATCAGAGCATAGGTTCCTAATTTAATCTTTAATAATTATTAAATTTTACAAATTCCATACAACCAAGGGAGTTATTAGAGGATTTTTTGAAAGACAGAGGTGTCTAGAAAAGGATCACGTCTGGGGGCTGGCAAGATTTTCCTCCGCACCACTAGTCGGAATACGAGGACTCCTGGATTTATGTGACTTCCTGGCCACGGATTTGACTCGAAATAAGATACCTTTAGGACTATCTCATCTTGTTCATCCTTTCTCAACTCAAATGTTGTTAAGGACCTTAAGGATTAGGGTTTTCTCTCTTTTCCTCACCCTCTTGAGGTATGGGTAAGGTGTTGGTTTTTGGAGGAGGCAGAGAAGCAGCGGAAACAAAAAAATTTCTCCCCAAAACCAGAAAAAAAGGAATCGCGTCAACATCTATATAATAGGAAAGATGGTTTGTGAATCATACCTTGTCCCGAGGCTTGCTCGACGACAATACCACGCGCCTTGTGCGGTCTTCACCTCCGGTCTTAGACGGTGTCTGTGCAGCTCCTGGTCGCACCGGGACTGAAGACTCCTCCTCCTACCGGACTGCCGGATGACAGTTGTCCTCCTGAGCGGCAGTGACCTCCCGCCTCTGAAGTAGTCCACACGGACCACCCGGAACTCCACTCTCCTTGTCCCACAAGGAAGTGGAAGGAGTCGCACCCTCCTGTTGACGTACTAGTCGCCAACACACTCTCCTGCTGTCAATTGCAACTGCAGTTGTCCTTCCCTTACTGCACCTCCCTTTGCGGGAAGCACTTGCTCGGGCTCTCTCTCGGTTACCAAAACCAGAGAGAACGAAAACTTTGCAGAGCAATCAACTTGCACTGAGTTGTACTCTGAGAAGCCCCCAATACCCCTATATATAGGAGGGTCATGGGACAGGGTTCTCTGTGCCCGGCAATACGGGACTAAAGCAGGAGTAGAAGGGTTCAGGATTTTCCACAAAAAGCAACCATCTCGCAACCTGAACCGATCGGTTCACAAGTGAACCGGTCGGTTGGGGACCTGAACCGATCGGTTCACCACTAAACTGATCGTTTGGGACCCTTGAACTGATCGGTTCACTCATGAACCGGTCGGTTGGGGTTCCAGGTTGGTTCCCGATTGACTTTCCTTTTTTCTTTCCCAATTGGTATCGAATACCAATATTATTCCCAATCGAATTGGGCAATTTGAAACGAAACGAAAATTCTCACCAATCCTACTTTCCCAAGTTGCTCGATTGCACCAGTTGAACCGATCGGTTCAACACTTGAATCGGTCATTTCACTCTGTGCATGAGCTGATCGGTTTAACAATTGAGCCGACCGGTTCAGCAACCTCAGCCGACCGGTTCATCACATGAACCGATCGGTTGGGAATGCAGATTGTGCAGAATCAGTCAAATGCGATTTCAATCAATCCGATACTCCAATCAATGCGTCCAACACCTTGAACCATACGATATTGAGCCATCGACTGATTGAGTGTTTAATTTAACTACTAAACTCCTTTAGTAATCAATCTAAATATTGCTTTGTGGACAAAACTACTCTTCTAGGTTAAATCCTATGTGTGTGACCCTGCAGGTCCATTTCACATTGGCAGTGAAAGTCCATAACACTTATGTCTTCACAAGCAAAGAGCGGTGCCTAGTCACACATCATTGCTACCCAAGTGAAAGTAGAAAGTTGGAGAACAACTTTCATCCTACAATCCGTGAATGGTGTTACAGTGAATGTATAATTCCTTTGTCACTGATATCCAGAATGAACTCGAGGCATGGAACAGTCATCCTGTCAATGTTCATTCATTTCCTTGATGTCAGAGTAGACCGAGTGAGATGTGTATGACATCAATATCACATATTGATTCACACGTGCATGTGCATGCCTTTCTCAATCCTACTCATCAAGTGGCCAAGGATATCAAACTCCCTCAGGAGGGACAAATCCCATATCTATCACTCACCCCTCAAAAGCCCCATGTGTCAAAGCCACCCAATCAACACCTTTATAACAATTCATGTTTCAGGACTGCGTTTGATGATGTCAAAGTGTACCCAACGACATGTGTTGAGTGTAGTGATTTCAGGTCTAAGAATCACACTCACCACCATCATTGTGAGAGTTGACTGTGACTACCAAGTCATGGTTCCATGTGTCACTCTCACGGTGGGTCTGTCTGGTACCTTTTTCTCTAACAAGTACCTATGTGCTTGGTTTGATATCACCATATCATGACTAATGAGATTCTGTCATCAACCAACACACAATCTAGTCTTTAGTGTTATTGATGTCTATGGTTATTTCCAAAATAACAACCGACTAGGGACTAAACAAGAAAGAATACTCTTAGCATCCGTATGATCTCATCGTTTAGGTCCTCAACCCAAAAGCATACGTCATTGAGTAAAACAATCTTTAGACATCTATCATGTTACACCATCATCTCATAAACAGTTTAAACATATAGATTGGAAATTGCCTTTATTATTATTCAAATCATTTACAAAGTATCCCATTACAATCATCATATGACTTGCTCTATGGGCATACATACCAACAGACTCCCACTTGCACTTAGAGCCAGTCACCAAGGAAACGCAGTCCTTGTGACCTAGCATGACCATCATGCTTCTGCTAAGAAAGGGCCTTAGTAAGTGGATCAGTTATGTTATCTTCAGTTGGTACTTTGCAAATCTTCACATCTCCTCGTTGTACGATCTCTCGTATGAGATGGAAGTGCCGCAGTATGTGCTTGGACCGCTGATGTGATCTGGGCTCCTTAGCTTGTGCAATAGCTCCATTATTGTCACAATAAAGCTCAATTGCATCACAGCTACTGGGAACTACACCAAGTTCAGAAATGAACTTCCTGATCCACACAGCCTCCTTTGCTGCATGCGAAGCAGCAATATACTCGGCCTCTGTAGTAGAATCGGAAACTGTTTCTTGCTTGGAACTCTTCCAGCTCACAGCTCCATTATTAAGGCAAAACACAAATCCTAACTGCGATCTGTAATCATCTTTATCGGTTTGGAAGCTTGCATCGGTGTAACCCTTTACAACCATCTCTTCCTCGCCGCCGTACACAAGAAACTGATCCTTAGTCCTTCGCAAGTACTTGAGGATGTTCTTCACGGCTGTCCAGTGAGCATCCCCGAGATCTGACTGGTACCTGCTCATCATGCTGAGAGCATACGAGACATCTGGGCGTGTGCACAACATAGCGTACATGATGGATCCGATGGCTGATGCATATGGGATCCCATTCATACGCTCCCTCTCTTCACAAGATTGGGGACATTGAGCTCTAGAGACGGTAACTCCAGGTAGCATAGGGACGTAGCCTCTCTTTGAGTTCTCCATGCTGAACCGCTTCAGCACCTTGTCAATGTACGTGCTCTGACTTAGTCCGAGAAGCCTTCTAGATCTATCTCTATAGATATTAATTCCTAGTATATAGGATGCTTCTCCTAAGTCCTTCATTGAGAAAGTTTTCCCAAGCCAAGTCTTTACTATCTCTAAGGCTAAGACATCATTCCCCATCAAAAGTATGTCATCCACATACAATATGAGGAATGTGGTCGAGCTCCCACTAACCTTCTTGTACACACAAGGTTCATCTTCATTTTGAATAAATCCAAACACTTTGACTTCTTCATCAAATCGAAGATTCCAACTCCGAGATGCTTGCTTCAATCCATAGATTGACCTTTGCAGTTTACAGACTTTATTGACATTCTTTGGATCTACAAAACCTTCAGGCTGTGTCATATACACATCCTCATGAATATTCCCGTTAAGGAATGCGGTTTTAACATCCATCTGCCAAATCTCATAGTCATAGTAAGCTGCAATAGCAAGCATGATCCTGATGGACTTAATCATGGCAACTGGAGAAAAGGTTTCGTCATAGTCAACACCTTGAATTTGTCGAAAACCCTTCGCAACCAATCTGCCTTTATAAGTTTGCACATTGCCATCCATGTCGGTCTTTTTCTTGAAGACCCACTTGCACCCTATGGGTTTTACCCCTTCGGGTGGTTCCACTAAAGTCCATACTTTGTTGGAGTACATGGATTCCATCTCAGATCTCATGGCTTCAAGCCATTTCTCAGAATCTGGTCCCTCCATAGCCTCTACGTAGGTAGTTGGATCATCATCTATGATCAACTCTCCACCTTCCTGAGTTACAAGGTATCCAAACCTCTCAGGTTCAAGGCGAGTCCTACTAGATCTACGAGGTCCTTGTGTCACTTGAGGAGAATGAGATTCCACAACACCTTGTGAATCTACATTTTCCTCTTGTACATCTATCGGTTCAATGTTTTCTTGTTGGGCTTGAACCTCTTCAAGCTCTATATTCCTCCCACTGCTTCCTTTGGAAATAAATTCCTTCTCTAGGAACACAGCTGTCCTGGCAACAAACACTTTGTTGTCAGTAGGGTGGTATAAGTAATATCCCCTCGTTTCCTTGGGGTATCCAACAAAATAACATTTATCGGATTTGGGTCCAAGCTTATCAGGAAACGCTTTCTTGACGTAAGCTTCACAGCCCCAAATCTTCAGAAAAGACAAATTGGGACGCTTCCCGTACCATATCTCATATGGCGTCTTTTGAACCGATTTAGATGGTACACGGTTAAGCATAAACGCGGCGGTTTCAAGAGCATGACCCCAGAAGGAAATTGGAAGATCAGCAAAACTCATCATTGATCGCACCATATCTAACAATGTGCGATTCCTTCTTTCAGACACACCATTATGCTGTGGTGTTCCAGGCGGAGTCCATTGTGATACAATACCACGGGCTCGCAGAAGGTCCTCAAACTCCTGGCTCAAGTATTCTCCACCTTGATCGGAAAGAAGTGCCTTAATACTCTTACCAAGCTGGTTCTGTACTTCATTCATGAAATCCTCGAACCTTTCAAGTGTTTCTGACTTATGTTTTATCAGGTACACATAGCCATACCTACTGAAATCATCAGTGAAGGTAATGAAGTACTGACACCCATTTCTGGCATTAGTTCTAAAAGGCCCACATACATCAGTATGTATGAGTCCTAATAGATCACTAGCTCTCTCACCTTTACCTGAAAAGGGAGTCTTGGTCATCTTGCCCAACAAACAAGATTCACATGTCTCTATTGATTCATAATCAAAAGAGTCTAGATAACCATCTTTATGGAGTCTAGAAATGCGCTTCTCATTTATGTGCCCTAGACGACAATGCCAGAGATATGTTTTGTTTGAGTCGTTGAGTTTTTGCTTTTTGGTGTTTACGTTATATACACTTGTCTCCAAGTCTATCAAGTATAGACCATAAGACATAGGGGCACTGCCATAAAAGATCCCACCTTTAGAAATGGAACATTTTCCATTCTTAATAAGAAATTCAAATCCATCTTTGTCCAAACAAGAGACGGAAATGATATTCCTATTTATGGCAGTTACATAATAGCAGTTCTTGAACTCTATTATTAGCCCACTAGATAGAGTTAACTCATAGGTTCCTACAACACTGGCGGCAACTCTTGCCCCATTGGCAACGCGTCGTTCAACCTCGCCTTTCCCCAAAGGCCTACTTCTCTTAAGATCCTTCACATTTGAACAAATGTGAGATCCGCATCCGGTATCAAGTACCCATGATGAAGAAGTAGTAAAGTTAATCTCTATCACGTATACACCAGAAGTAGAGATCTCTATCTCCGACTTCTTCTTCCATTGTTCCTTCCATCCTCTCCATGTAGAAGAAATTGGTTTGGCGAGAGAACACTTCTCTCCCTTACCTACTTTCTTCTTCACCAACGCATTAAGCGTACATAGAGTGGATTCTAAGGCTCCTGGTATATCTGGATTGTGCAAAACACTTCTCACAGTCCTCAACCAGTTATGGAATTTATTCTCAATTAATTTGCCCATTTTAAAAGATGATTCTTTTGCCATTCTACAAGAGAAAATTTGCATTTGTCAAAACCCTTTTGATTTGATTTGAATAAAATTTGACGATAGTTAATTAGGCCTTTAATTAATTACCGCTACCACTATTTTGACTCAAATTGATAGCCCTCACCATCAATTCGGAAGATTGCAGCGTACAATCTTCTAGTGGGTCAAGATCCTGAAATCCTCTGAGCCATGGACCAGCTAGGGTTGTCACCCACAACTCAGATCTCTCAGGTAGGCAACTCTTGCCAATTGCATCACATGCAACTCTTGAAAGATGTCATATGCAACTCCTTGCAATGATCATCTCCATGCCTCAAGGCGCTAGATCCTATCTAGGTCACCTTGTTAAGTCCGACCCAAAGCCAACATGATGAACATGCACCCTGCTAGGGAAGACCCACACATTCATCCTTCACGCTTCCACGAGATAGACAGTGCACCACGCTAGGGCGTGCCCACACTTGGTCGATCAAGCTTTTCATGTGTGTCACATTTGGAAGGCATATAAAACTTAATATTTGATGAGGGATTTAGTTTTTATATACATATACATATCCAATCACCACAATATATAGTACGTATCATATACATGCTATATCCCACACAAAACATGCATAAACGATAAAAAGCAATGATTATGGCCATCCTATTTGTGATTCCTCGAGCCAAGAGGAATCACGGTCATCTAGGTCTACATCACATGCAACCTGTATAAGATGAAATCTGTGCCTGCCTTTCTGGGTTTGATCAGCTCAACTCCATGACTGATCGGCTCGCCATCAGGTTGGTTGTTCGGGTGCCACTAGCCGATCGACTGGCACCTCCAGCCGATCGGTTCACCGGTCATTGTGCATCTCCTCAGGTCACCACCCGCTCATCTCGTTCCTCGAACCGGCCTTCTGGATCACCAACCGATCGTCTTCAGGTTGTCCGCCGTTCTTTGACATAACAGGAAATAAAATATATCCTATTTTACAATTGAGTTGTGAAACCCCGAGTTACATTCGGGGGGGGCAAAGGTAGAAAAGAATTCTCGAATTATTTCAAGTTACATCAGGAATATGAGAAAGGGAATCGGTGCACAGACCAAGATGCAAGCAACCACACAAACAACCATACACAGATATAGGGGTTTATAGGCCATAATCATGCTACACATCCACCACAAAACTTGTTTAAGGGTGACGCGTATCGAGTGCATTAATATTACATATCATATATGTATATTAGGGATTTGTGGATTGGACATGTATAAAGCCGATATTATTCGCATCGCATGCAATAAATAAAGGCGACAAACCAAAATCGATCATATCGATAATCCTAAAATATAGAGCGGTTGAACCTGGCTCTGATACCACTGTTGGTTTTTGGAGGAGGCAGAGAAGCAGCGGAAACAAAAAACTTTCTCCCCAAACTCGGAACAAAAGGAATCACGTCAACATCTATATAATAGGAAAGATGGTTTGTGAATCATACCTTGTCCCGAGGCTTGCTCGGCGACAATACCACGCGCCTTGCGCGGTCTTCACCTCCGGTCTTGGACGGTGTCTGTGCAGCTCCTGGTCGCACCGGGACTGAAGACTCCTCCTCCTACCGGACTGCCGGATGACAGTTGTCCTCCTGAGCGGCAGTGACCTCCTGCCTCTGAAGTAGTCCACACGGACCACCCAGAACTCCACTCTCCTTGTCCCACAAGGAAGTGGAAGGAGTCTCATCCTCCTGTTGACGTACTAGTCGCCAACACACTCTCCTGCTGTCAATTGCAACTGCAGTTGTCCTTCCCTTGCTGCACCTCCCTTTGCGGGAAGCACTTGCTCGGGCTCTCTCTCGGTTACCAAAACCAGAGAGAACGACAACTTTGCAGTGCAATCAACTTGCACTGAGTTGTACTCTGAGAAGCCCCCAATACCCCTATATATATAGGCAGGTCATGGGACAGGGTTCTCTGTGCCCGGCAATACGGGACTAAAGCAGGAGTAGAAGGGTTCGGGATTTTCCACAAAAAGCAACCATCTCGCAATCTGAACCGATCGGTTCACAAGTGAACCGGTCGGTTGGGGACCTGAACCGATCGGTTCACCACTAAACTGATCGTTTGGGACCCTTGAACTGATCGGTTCACTCATGAACCGGTCGGTTGGGGTTCCAGGTTGGTTCCCGATTGACTTTCCTTTTTTCTTTCCCAATTGGTATCGAATACCAATATTATTCCCAATCGAATTGGGCAATTTGAAACGAAACGAAAATTCTCACCAATCCTACTTTCCCAAGTTGCTCGATTGCACCAGTTGAACCGATCGGTTCAACACTTGAACCGGTCATTTCACTCTGTGCATGAGCCGATCGGTTCAACAATTGAGTCGACCGGTTCAGCAACCTCAGCCGACCGGTTCATCACATGAACCGATCGGTTGGGAATGCAGATTGTGCATAATCAGTCAAATGCGATTTCAATCAATCCGATACTCCAATCAATGCGTCCAACACCTTGAACCATACGATATTGAGCCATCGACTGATTGAGTGTTTAATTGAACTACTAAACTCCTTTAGTAATCAATCTAAACATTGCTTTGTAGAAAAAACTCCTCTTCCAGGTTAAATCCTATGTGTGTGACCCTGCAGGTCCATTTCACATTGGCAGTGAAATTCCATAACACTTATGACTTCACAAGCAAAGAGCGGTGCCTAGTCACACATCATTGCTGCCCAAGTGAAAGTAGAAAGTTGGAGAGCAACTTTCATCCTACAATCCGTGAATGGTGTTACAGTGAATGTATAATTCCTTTGTCACTGATATCCAAAATGAACTCGAGGCATGGAACAGTCATCCTGTCAATGTTCATTCATTTCCTTGATGTTAGAGTAGACCGAGTGAGATGTGTATGACATCAATATCACATATTGATTCACATGTGCATGCGCATTCCTTTCTCAATCCTACTCATCAAGTGACCAAGGATATCAAACTCCCTCAGGAGGGACAAATCCCATATCTATCACTCACCCCTCAAAAGCCCCATGTGTCAAAGCCACCCAATCATCACCTTTATAACAACCCATGTTTCAGGACTGCGTTTGATGATGTCAAAGTGTACCTAACGACATGTGTTGAGTGTAGTGATTTCAGGTCTAAGAATCACACTCACCACCATCACTGTGAGAGCTGACTGTGACTACCAAGTCATGGTTCCATGTGTCACTCTCACGGTGGGTCTGTCCGGTACCTTGTTCTCTAACAAGTACCTATGTGCTTGGTTTGATATCACCATATCATGACTAATGAGATTCTGTCATCAACCAACACACAATCTCGTCTTTAGTGTTATTGATGTCTATGGTTATTTCCACAATAACAACCGACTAGGGACTAAACAAGAAAGAATACTCTTAGCATCTGTAAGATCTCATCGTTTAGGTCCTCAACCCAAAAGCATACGTCATTGAGTAAAACAATCTTTAGACATCTATCATGTTACACCATCATCTCATAAACAGTTTAAACATATAGATTGGAAATTGCCTTTATTATTATTCAAATCATTTACAAAGTATCCCATTACAATCATCATATGACTTGCTCTATGGGAATACATACCAACATAAGGCTGATAAGGTTTAGGGAATCATCCACCAAATTAATGAAAAGCATGTAAATGATATGTCATGGACATAAGCTTAATAGTTTAAGCGTAAACTAAAGAATAGATACATGCTTAGGTTGTATGACATATGTTGTCATGCCCTCAGGAGAGACTTGAGGCTAGACCTCCTTGTCAGGAGGATGAGTAGAGAGAGTTAGTCTTGGAGGTAGAGACCTCCATTATAAGTAGAGACCTGGCACATCCTTTGAGGATGATGATAACCCTAAACCTAAGTGGTGATTAGAGAGGAGATGGCATGATGAGTTAGATGTCATGATAGACCAGGTGTGGACATGCTTTTGGATGCCCATGATGTTTTGAGTCATGTGAGGTTGGATGACCTAGTGCCTTGGCAACCCAACCCTGGAAGGGTCATGCATGTTAGAGTGAAGGATAGCTCCTTCATTAATGAGGTTAGTGAAGAACTTGTAGAAACCCTGTGGGCTTATATGGGCATGGCATAGTATGCACCCAGAGTACATCAGTAGCGCGAGAAGTAGGTTGAAACTCTGGCCAGGAGTGTATGTTGGATGGCTTATGAGATAAGCATGAGGAGCTCTGGATAATTTTGAACGAATGTAAGTTTGAACATAGGCTTCACCCATGTAGGGGTATGCTTGTGAGTTTGATCCACCTTCATGAAGAGAGGACCTCTGGTAGTATGGTTGTTTGATATCTCTAGAGAGAGAGAGAGGAAGACCCAAGCAAGAAGGTTGGAAACTTAGACTCTGAGATATGAGGAATAGTGGGAGTTGAGGATGATGCGACCTAAGTGGATGATAGCGGTTGCCTCATGATTGATCCCTGGAAGATAATGGTATCTTGGTTGTCTTTAGAGGAACCTAATCCTAGAGATAGGATGAGGTTTCTAGTACCTATGTGTAGATGATATGGGTGTTTACCTTCTAGGGATAGGAAGAAGAGTTCCTTAGACCCGGAGGAGGTTTAAGTAACCAGTAGTGAGGCCTTATACCTAGTTAGTTGTCCTTGAGGAGGACTCCACTCTGAAGTGTTTTTCAAGTAGAAGGATCATGGGAAGTGCATGTCATACCTTGTACATGCTTGACTCATGGCTAAAAGGTTGAGCATGTAGTGGGACATCTAAAAAGTGAACCTAGGGTTCCTAAGCCTAAGGGGGGAAGTGGTGTACCTAATGCTCATGATGAGATTTGACACGATTTTACCGTGCGTATAACGCAAGTGCATGCATCAATGTAGTATAGGCCTTTGTGAGGCCCAAGTCAAACTCAGGGACACTGAACTGTCGGTAGACTACTACTAACTGTTCGCAAACAGCTAGTCCGGTTAAAAAGGTTTTAAGAGTTGATTAAAAAGAAAATAAAAATAAAAGAAAGCAAAGCAATCAATTAAATGTTGAGTTTAATCAATTTTAGATGAGAATCTTTAGGATTGCGGTTTCACCACAGGTTCTCATTGTATGACTTTCTATATAGTTAAACACGTTCATCTCCCAATCCAGGTAGTGGCATGTAGTCAGAATTGCTCACTGTCATGATACAATTCACTACCTAAATCTAGGTTGGTTCCACTGTCGTAGTAACCTATACCCTAAATTAGGTGCATTAAAATCGACCTCTGGGTTTCCACCATTAACCGTACATCACCTTGTTCAAGGAATTTATGAGTTAATGTGAATTTCGTCTCTTTTCAACCATTAATTCTTCTTTCAAAGTAATTAAAGGCATTAGATTATCATTAGGGTGATCACGCATAATGATATAATGGAGAAAATGAAATCATACCACGGATTTAAGAGACAAATTATGAATTACTATGATAAAAGCGTCATACAATGATTGCCCGGGCTACTCCCGGTCCTAAAGACAAAGGGGATTAGCCCTGCATGTTCATCTCAAAGCAAGACATGATTGAAGAAAGGGGAAACATGGAGAAAAACGTGGATGAAGTGATGTAAAGCCGTGAACGGAGAAGATCCAAGCATTCCTCGGTGTAGAGTGTGCGATCTACAACCTTTCAGCGGTGGAGAATGTCTTCTTCGGCTCTCGGAACGGTTGGGGCGTGCTTCTGGGCTCCGTTCTTATCTCCACACCTTCTCGGGATGTATGCAGTGGCTAATGACATGATAGATGACCCCTGGCCGCCATCATTAGGTATAAACACCAAGTTAGGTTGCCAAAATATCACCACTGTTGGATTCGGGCCGATCTGGAACAAACAATAATCTGACGGCGTCGATACCATCGACGCGGGTCGATGGTATCGACCACTCATGATATCGGCAAGCCTTCCTTCTTTTCTGTCGTCCCGCCTGATGCTGACTCGATACCATCGACACCCTTAGGCATCGGTTTTATCCCTTTTCCATCACTGAAGCTATAAGCGCCGATAGTATCGACTTTGGTGTCGATAGTATCAACTGCTGATCGTTGGCAACCTGAAGGTAACTCGCTACCATCGACTTCCCAGTCAATGGCATCAACTCTGCTTGACTCCTTGCGGTTATCTGCCTGTGACTGTGTCGATACTATCGACAGATGTCGACAGTATCGACAACTGTATATACTCGTTTTTCCTGAAATTGCAAGACAAAGCCAAATCAGCCGAAATAAAACTCATTATTATAATCATTTATGATCAAAAAGATAAAATATGGGAAATTTGATACTGAAAAGGATTATAGACTAGAGTAAATTAATTATGCAATATTAACCACCAAAGTGACCAATAAACCCATAAAACGCAAGTAAAACAAGTCTATAAATGCGACTCAAAATCATCGCATCAAACTCGCCTAAGCTTGAACATTGCTCGTCCTCGAGCAACAAAAATGTAGAATATAATTGTGAGGGTCAACTAAAGAATAGATTATCACAACAGACTTCACCATATGATCCCCGCCATACGTTCAAAATCCGGCCGTTACTAACCACAGAATGATAATTACCCTCAATGCGACAATAATCATCCATAAAAGATATCTACCTCAAAATTGATGAACACTATCACCTAAGGCAGTTAACATAATAAAATCCTCCGATCTAGACTCGGTGCATCTTGTGATCTTCTATCTACGTTGCTCTTCCTAACTACCATCTAAATGGAAGCAGCTCTCTTAGTATTAATGAGTGAAGAGATGATCACGGTGGCCTACCAATTTGAGCAACGGGTAGATGGAATAGGTGGTTGTGGAAGAAATGGAAGCATAATATAGTTTTAACATGCACAAATAACAAAAATGATCTAAATGATGCATATGCAAATGAAAATGCCCTAATGCCTACATTTGGGTAGAATGTTGCATGCACTATCATTCCGTCTCAAGGTGAGATGGAATATCTAAGAAAACTACACCATGTGCTTATTCTTCTTAGTATGCAAGTGAGAACATGTTCCTTTCTTCCTCTCATTCCTAATTACATCTCCATTCCTTTTTTTTAACTTTTTTTACAAACTTTTTTTTTCAAATTTTTTTCAAGCCCTTATTTTCATAGGTGACAATGAATTATTTGTCGGGCTCACTTCTTATTACGTACTTGTGCATCTGAAGCATTCTATTTGGAGGGTATGGAACAAGTTCACCACCTTTAATGTTTCTAAAGACATAAGATGCATGATGTACTATATGCACAAAAGATGTGAATGCAGCAACACAGTGATAGTTATGCAATTAAACGACATGCACCTAAGGATAATGTGCATGTATAACTACTCTATCTTTTTTAAGCAAAAATATGTAAGAATAGTTGTAATGCAAGACCTATCTACATGGGATGCAATCAAAGAGATGAAAACTGTAATGTGCTTCCAGTTCTTATGGTGGAGTATGAAAACAATGGGGTGGATAGATCACAATATTAATTTACTGAACCTTTAGAAAATATTATGTGTCCTCCTTACTGACCTGTATAATAATTAAGAAGTTTCTCTCTCTTATTTCAAATTCAGGTCTAATTATCATTTGGTCATTTTAGGCTCAAACAACCAATTTTGTCCTCTCTTCGTGAATCATAGGAATGTACAGTTGTGGTTTCCTGTTTTAGAGTTGACAAACCCTATTATTTTCTTAAATCATGTGCTCAAGGTTGAACAACACAAGCTTGCAAAAGCACTAAAAATTTTCAAATTTACCCTTGATTCCCATGTACAAACGTAGAGATGACACATGACTTTAGACACCCACAATTACACTAGATAGAATGTGGATCCTATAGAAAACTAAGAACTAAGAAAAATAAATGACAAAATACAAAGCAATAAATGATAAAACTAAGAAAAATAAAGGATAGAAGTTGTTCCAACTCCCCCCCTAAGCTTGAAGTCGACTATGGCCTCATAGTCAAAAACAACCTTAAATGGTGGAACAGTGATACCGATCATTGGTCTGGTGGAGGTGGGTATTGTGGAGTCGTGGGGTCCCAAGATGGGTACTGGTCCTGGAAACTCGGATCATACTGGGGCATCGGTGGAGGTTGAGGATACCCACCAAAATAATTCTGGCTCCAATAGTTGTCGTAGAAAGGTTGTTGTTGCATCTCCATCCTATGCAACATGTCATGGATATTCTGTTGGTTGGCGAAGAGGAGACGCTCATTCTCGTAAATAGCCTGCTGGTTTTCAAAAAGCCAGTTCGTGGTATCCTGAATACTGGCGAATGAAGTTGTATGCTGCTGCTTGGTCTGATGAATCTCCTGTAGCATCGAGTACATTCCTTGCATCGAATAGATATCCTCTCTTTGATGAGAGGGATGAGGTGGCAGAGGCTATGAAGAGGATGATTCACGCAGGTGGAAATGGGGACACTTCTGGGGTGCTACTCATGCCCAAAGAGGAGTGAAAGCCTCCTCTTCCTCTTCACGCCTATCGTCATCATCATCATTGTCATCATTACCGCCGTCTTCATCAGAGTCGTCGATGGCGATGATAGGCCATCGGAAATTCTGAGGTCCCTCGATGTTGAAAATGGGGTCGGGAAGCGCACATTCTTGATATTCGTGATTGACGTGGCAATGTGCATAAGCCAAGCCATCATGGAGTAGGAGGAGGTTGGAGCAGTGTAGATGATGGAGGTTGACCTTGCTCCTATTGGAAAGCAGAGTAAGTTGGGAAAAATTCAACCCAAGGTAGAGGGCCAAAGGTGTGATAAGCCCCCCAAAGTGGATAGGATCTTTCTGTGTACTCCTTTTCATGGCCAACACGCGCGTCAAGACGAGGTCGTCGATGGTATCGACTCAGAAAAATTTCTGCAGTCGTCTAACTATACCCATGTCACTACCATTGACACAAAGGTCGATGGTATCGACTCTGCCTCAGCCTTGCACACCGAACAAACGATCAAGGTACCTTTTTTACACTAAAAATGAAATTAAACCAAACTAATTTGTAAAAGCAAACGAAAATAGACAAAACTACCAATTGTTGGGTTGCCTCCCAACAAGCGTCCTTATTTAACGTCTTAGGCTAGACAAAACCAATCTTATCATGCCTCTTTAAGTGCTATGAGTTTGACCTCATGCACTTTCCTCTTGTAATCCTCACCAAAATACAGCTTCAACCTCTGTCCATTGACCAAGAATGTCATCTCTCCATCATGCACCATGATGGCACCATGTGGCTGTACCTCCTCCATGATGAAAGGTCCACTCCACCATGACTTCAATTTCCTGAGATGCAATTTCAACCTCGAGTTGAACAACGGCACACGATCTCCCTTCTTGAAAACACACAGTTGAATGTGTCAGTCGTGAATCAGCTTTGTTCTTTCCTTGTAAATCCTCAAACTTTCATAGGCATTCATCCTCAGCTCATCTATCTCATTTAGCTCCAGCAAGCATTTCTTCCCTGCCTCATCATAATTCAAGTTCAGCTTCCATAGCACCCAATGCGCCTTATGCTCCAACTCGACCGATAAATGGCAGGCCCACCCATAAGCCAACCTAAAAGGTGTAGTGCATTTAGGTGTCTTATACGCCGTCCTGTATGCCCACAAAGAGTCCGACAACAAAGTACTCCAGTTCTATCTTGTTGAAGCCATTGTGCACTCCAGGATTTTCTTAATTTCTCTATTGGAGACTTCAACATGCCCCTGTGTCTGCGGGTGGTATGGGGTACCAATATTGTGCTTTACCCCATACCTTCTCAATAACGTAGTGAACTTTTGATTTCTAAAATGGGTACCTCCATCGCTGATAATCATCCTCGGTACACCAAATCTACAGAAAATGTAGTCTTTTACAAACCTGCACACTACAATTGCATCATTAGTCCTAGTGGGTATTGCCTCTACCCACTTCGATACATAATCAACAACCAATAAAATGTAAAAATTAGAGTTTGAGGACACAAAGGGTCCCATGAAATCAATACCATACAGATCAAACACCTCAACTTCTTGAAACACGTTGAGGGGCATCTCCTGTCACTTTGAAATATTACATGCCCTTTGACAGGAATCACATCTTCACACATAATCATATGCGTCCCAAAAAAATGTAGGCCAATAAAGGCCGCTCTCAAGCACCTTGGCCACTATTCTAGAACTCGCATGATGGCCCCCCGTTGGTAGAGTATGACAATGACAAAGTACACTATCATATTCAACCTCCAGTATGCACCTGCGCAAAACGTCGTCCCTACATTGCTTCAACAAAACTGGGTCATCCCAGAAATAATATCTCAAAGAATGGAAAATTTTCTTTTTCTCTTGATATGTCCGATCATCCAGGACAATTTTGCAGGCAAGATAATTAACAATATAAGAAAACCATGGATCTTTAGATTTTACAGAAAGAAGTTGTTCATCAGGGAACGTCTCGGTAATGGGTATATGAATGTCCTTCTCATCTACCCGTTCCAACCTAGACAAATGGTCTGCAACCACATTTTCTATTCCCTCCTTATCTTTAATTTCAATATCAAATTCTTGTAACAGTAAGATCCACCTAATCAATCTAGGTTTGGCATCTTTCTTTTCCATCAAATATTTTATGGCGGCGTGATCCGTCCATACCACAACTGTTGACCCTACAAGATATTGCTGAAATTTTTCAAATGCAAAAATGATGGTGAGAAGCTCTTTTTTAGTTGTAGTGTAATTAAGTTGTGCTTCATTTAAAGTTTTGGATTCATAGAAAATCATAGTGTGTTTGTTGTTAACACGTTGTCCTAGAACTGCCCCTACTGTGAAATCCAAAGCGTCACACATTAATTCAAAAGGCTTTGTCCAATTCGGTGTTTGCACAACCGGTGCAGAAATTAATTTCTCTTTGAGCACGTTAAAAGCATACAAACACTTTTCATTAAAATCAAACACCGCATCTTTCTCCAGCAATTCAGATAATGGTTTAGCGATTTTTGAGAAATCTTTGATAAAGCGGCGATAAAATCCCACGTGACCGAGAGAACTCCTTACCCCTTTTATCGTATTTGGTGGGGGTAATTTGGAGATCACATCAATCTTTACCGGATATACCTCCAACCCATTGCTAGACCCTTTATGTCCAAGCACAATCCCTTCACTAACCATCATATGGCATTTTTCCCAGTTGAGTACTAAATGTGTATCCTCGCATCGTTGTAAAACTTTATCCAAATTATATAAACATTCATCGAACGACGCACCATAGATGGAAAAATCATCCATGAAGACCTCCAAATAGCGCTCGACCATATCAGAGAAAATGGCAAGCATGCAATGCTGAAAGGTTGATGGTGTGTTACACAAACCAAAGGGCATACGGCGGTATGCAAATGTTCCATAAGGACAAGTGAAGGTGGACTTCTCTTGGTCCTTAGGATCAATTGAAATCTGATTATAGCCAGAATAACCATCTAGAAAACAAAAGTGAGATCGACCTGCTAACCGCTCTAAAATCGGATAAATGAACGAAAGAGGGAAATGAACTTTTAGCGTAGAAGAATTCAATCTATGGTAATTGATACACACACGCCACCCGGTTACCAAATGGGTCGTGACTGACTCATTTAACAAATTGTGAGTAACAGTTATTCCCCCCTTTTTAGGGACTACCTGTGTGGGGCTTACCCACGTCCAATCGGAGATCGCGTAAATGATGTCTGAAGAAAGGATCTTGATTACCTCCTTCTTGACAAACTCCATCATGCTTGGATTCAGTCTGTGTTGTTGGTGTATTACCGGTTTGGCTCCCTCCTCAAGCCGGATCTTGTGCTGGAAAAGTGTAGGGGAGATCCCCTTGATATCTGCGACTGACCACCCGAATGCACCACGGTGGTTCTTTAGCACGATCATCAATTGATCCTCTTCCTCGACACTCAGATATGTTGAGATAATCACTGGTAGCTTTTCACCCTCGGCTAGAAATGAATATTTCAAATGAGGCAGCAGTGGCTTCAATTCTAATTCTGGTGGACTGATCAAGGATGACTGAAGCGGTGGTGGGAGTTCCCCAAGATCTTCATAGTACCTAGCATAAAAACAAGGTAGCACCTGAAGCATCTTGGCACATTCTTATAGT
This sequence comes from Alisma plantago-aquatica, assembly GCA_963693085.1. Taxonomy (NCBI): domain Eukaryota; kingdom Viridiplantae; phylum Streptophyta; class Magnoliopsida; order Alismatales; family Alismataceae; genus Alisma; species Alisma plantago-aquatica. The sequence goes on from OY856414.1 coordinate 722,713,137, forward strand.
GAATTACTTCTCATCCAGTCATGTGTTATATTGACATGGCAAGCTTCAAGAGGCAGTTCTGGATCTGCATCGAGGACAGAACTTGCTATGGCCTCATCTTCAATAGAAGGAGGGATGTCCTCCTCTTCATCATTCGGAAAACTCACAACCTTACGAAGAGAAACGACTTTGGTCTATTCCATAATGTCTACAACCAATGTCCCCTTCTCTACCTTGGTCATTCCATGAGCCACATCTAGAAACAACTTCCCTAGACAAAGAGAAATATTCTGATCAAAGTGTTTCACCATGCGACATTGCTCCTTTGTTTTTGATAGTGTTGTGCTTGGGGGCATAACCATTTGAAACCGGTCATCAGTGATACCCAATGTCAAACGACCTCTTCCCATCTTGAGTATCATATCTACAGTAGCTTGGAAGGGTCTTCCAAGGAGTAGCTCATTTCCTTGTTCGTCCTGCATTTCCATTACCACAAAGTCTGCTGTAAATACAAACCGGTCAACTTTAACCAAAACATCCTCACAAATACCGTACGGCTTCACCACAGAATTGTCCGCCAACTGAATCGTCATATTGCTATGTCTTGATTCTTTCAGTCCCAGCTTCTTGAACGTAGAGAGAGGCATCAAATTTATACTTGCCCCTGAATCACACAGTGCTTCGCCAAATTTCACTTTACCGATGTAACATGAAATATTGAAGCAACCTGGATCCTGCCTTTTAGGTGGCATTGTACCCAAGATGAAAGCACTCACCGGCTCCTTAAGAACTACAACCTCGGTATCAAGAATCTTCCTATTCTTTGTGATTATTTCTTTCAGAAACGTTTCATAAGAGGGTATCTTCTCTATCGCTTCTAACAGTGGAATGTTGACAGAAAGCTTCCTAAATCTATCTAGGAACTTCTTGAACTGAGCGTCCACTTTCTTGGCTTTCATGCTATTTGGATATGGGATTGGGACAGTCTGTGCCCTTTGATGTGGCAGCACATATGGTGTCCTCTTCTATGTCTCCTCATGAGCAATGGGTTCTGATGTGACATCCTCTACCGGCTCTGTGATTGGAATCGGAACCTCCTTTTTGGCCTCACCTGTGGTTTCTGGTTGGGGTGTGCTCGGTTCATCGGCCCTGGGGTTTAAAATCTTCTTACCACTATGTAGCAAGATTTCCTTAGCTTGTTGGTTTCCTCCTGGAATGTTAGTATTTCCCAGAAAACCTTGTTGTGTTGGCTTTTTCAGATTTGCTATCTCAGCTGCCATCTGCACCAAAGATGGCTCTATAGTTCTCATCTGAGCCCCATGGCTTTGTAAGGTCTGCCCAAATTGATTCACAAATTCTCCTTGTTGATTAATCTGTTGGCCAAATGTGCTCATTAGTTCTTGATTCTGCTTGATTACTTGGTTGAGCAACTCATTGCTCTTATCCTCTGGAGACGGTTGGGGTTTTGCGTCAGGGTCCTGCAAGAAATTATTTGGGTCCTTCCATGAAAATGTCTTGTCTTTCCTCCAAGAATAGTCGTTGTTTCTGTACCCCTGTTGCTGGCGTATAAATTTCACTTGAGCTTCATCCTCAGATTTTGCATCTTCTTTTGCAAGTAGTTTCTTGGCTAGAAGGTCCATCTTCTCATTCATCTCCCTGATGGCCTTTGACTCACCTGCAGCTCGAACCTGGTCCACTGCGTCTCTGTCGCACCAAGAATGCTTTTTGGCCATGTTCTTCAAAATTTCCCGACACCTGGTGCCTGTGTTGTTTAGGAAGAACCCTGAACCTGCGGAATCTAGGTTACTTCTATCATGCTCAGAAAGAGCAAAATAGAAAATCTTGACTTGTTTCTCCTTGTCAAGCCCATGATGTGGGAACTTCCTCAACATTATCTGGAAACATTCCCAGGTCTCAGAATAAGTCTCCCCGGCCTTCTGGCTGAAATTATGGATCTTCTGTACCAGATCGTTGGTCTTCTCGGGCGGAAAGAACCTCTCAAATAACACCTCGATCATCTGGTCCCATGTTTCAATAGTCTCATCGTCCAGGTTATGCAGCCATTCATGCGCATTACCTACCAGCGAGCTGGGGAACAACTTCAGGTAAAGTGTCTCATGTGGAAACCTATCAATCTTGATCATATCTCAGTTTTCCACAAATGTGTTGATGTGTGCAAAAGGGTCCTCATTCTTCAGCCCGTGGAATGCTTGAGACTTGACCAGGTTGATTAGTGCCGGATCAATCTTATAGGTTGGAATGTTAACTGCCAGCTTTTTGATTGGCCCCTTTGAAGCGGATGAGAAAGAATCCTTTATCTTCTCCCATATTGTTTGTTCTTCTGCCATTGCTTCTGGATCAGAATCTGAATCTATATCTTCAAGTTGGGTTTGAACGTTGTTCTCCTCATTGTCTCGTCCCAGCGGTGGAACCTCTGGTGATAGTTGCGTGTAGTTTGTGCTACGCGTCCTCACCATGCACTAGTACATGCAAAATAATAATTTAGATTCAGTACCTTGCTAGACGATTACCAAATATGAAAGATAAACTATGAATTTCAAAAATGATAATAAAATAATAAAATAAAAAAGGCCTAGAATGGCCGCTTGCAACACTCGTAGTGCCAACAATTGCCGTGTCCCCAGCAACAGTGCCAAAAACTTGACACAATTTTATTGTGTGTATAACGCAAGTGCACGCGTCAATGTAGTATAGGCCTTTGTAAGGTCCAGGTCGAACACAGGGACACTGAACTGTCTATAGACTACTACTAACTATTCACAAATAGCTAGACCGGTTAAAAAGGTTTTAAGAGTTGATTAAATAGAAAATAAAAATAAAAGAAAGAAAAGCAATCGATTAAATGTTGAGTTTAATCCATTTTAGATGAGAATCTTTAGGATTGCAGTTTCACCGCGGGTTCTCATTGTATGACTTTCTATATAGTTAAACACGTTCATCTCTCAATCCAGGTAGTGGCCTGTAGTCAGAATTTCTCATTGTTGTGATACAATTCACTACATAAATCTAGGTCGGTTCCACCGTCGTAGTAACCTATACCCTAAATTAGGTGCATTAAAATCGACCTCTGGGTTTCCACCATTAACTGTACATCACCTTGTTCAAGGAATTTATGAGTTAATGTGAATTTTGTCTCTTTTCAACCATTAATTCTTCTTTCAAAGAAATTTAAGGCATTAGATTATCATTAGGGTGATCAAGCATAATGATATAATGGAGAAAACGAAATCATACCACGGATTTAAGAGACAAATTATGAATTACTATGATAAATGTGTCATACAATGATTACCCGAGATACTCCCGGTCCTAAAGACTAAGGGGATTAGCCCCGCATGTTCATCTCAAAGCAAGACATGACTGAAGAAAGGGGAAACATGGAGAAAAACGTGGATGAAGTGATGTAAACCCCTGAACGGAGAAGATCCAAGCATTCCTCGTCGTAGAGTGTGCGATCTAAAGCGTTTCGGCGGTGGAGAACGTCTTCTTCGGCTCTCGGAATGGTTGGGGTGTGCTTCTGGGCTCCGTTCTTCTCTCAACACCTTTTCGGGACGTGTGCAACGGCTAATGACGTGATAGATGACCCATGGCCACCGTCATTAGGCATAAACACCAAGTTAGGTCGCCAAAATATCACCACCATTGGATTCAGGTCGATCTAGAACAAACAATAATCTGATGGCGTCGATACCATCGACGTGGGTCGATGGTATCGACCCCTCGTGATATCGGCAAGCCTTCCTTCTTTTATGCCATCTCGCCTGATGCTGACTCAATACCATCGACGCGGGTCGATGGTATCGACACCCTTAGGCGTCGGTTTTATCCCTTTTCCGTCACTGAAGCTATAAGCGTCGATAGTATCGACTGCTGATTGCTGGCAACCTAAAGGTAACTCGCTACCATCGACTTCCCAGTCGATGGTATCGACTCTGCTTGACTCCTTGCGGCTGTCTGCCTATGACTGAGTCGATACTATCGATGGATGTCGATGGTATCAACAGTTGTATATACTCGTTTTTTCCTGAAATTGCAAGACAAAACCAAATCAGCCGAAATAAAACTCATTATTATAATCATTTATGATAAAAAAGATAAAATACAAGAAATTTGATACTGAAAAGGATTATAGACTAGAGTAAGTGAATTATGCAATATTAACCACCAAAGTGACCAATAAACCCATAAAACGCAAGTAAAACAAGTCTATAAATGCGACTCAAAATCATCGTATCAAGATTTGAGCATGGCACTCCTCATGTTTAGAGGAAAGGGAAACCCCTTAAGTCTAAGGTATGTTTGATGAACCCCTCACACCTAGGTTAGTGACATGGGAAGGTTTGTTCTTGATCCAATGTTGAGGAATGAGAACAAGTATGACCTAGCATGGTTTAGTAGGTGGTCTGCTTATTCCTTAGTAGCTTGCTAGGTTAAGCATGATGTAAACCCTAGACATAAGGATGTTTGTGACCTTTGTTATCCAGGGATTGTTTCCTCCCATCCTGGGAGAGGGACCCTTTTGTAGGGGGTACATCAGTTTTTGTTGGTTTTGAGGTAACCTAAAGAGGTCTCATAGGATCTAGAGAAGCTAAGTGAAGGGTACATGGAAAGAGAATGAACCTATAGACCCATAGATATCCATCTCTAAGTGCATGTGGGTGTGTTACCATATAGGTAACTGGTATGGGGCCTGACCAGGGTAGGCAGGTCGCCATGACCCCTATGAAAGGATGAAAGACAACCAGGATTGCAGAGAGAGATGATGAAGGCTTGGGTAAGGTTAGAAGTTGGACATGTGCTATGTTAGAATCTTAAGTCTATCTGAGGGTCAGTAGGGATAAAACCGATGGAAGTAGGAGTTTCCTAATTCCCTAGTTGCACATGACCATAGGGTTGGGAGGTAACAACTATCATTATCTGAAGGCCATGGGTTAGGAGATTGATCACCTTCATGAACTCATGGGACCCAAAGGGAAGATGAGTGGGGCACTCTCTGGATACATAAGGGAAGAGGGATGACCCCAAATGTGTCGGCACCCTACAGACCGAGAGGAGATGACCAAGGATTGTGTAGTGACCCAAGTAGGTTCGAGACAAGTTTTCCATGGAAGTAACTTTGATATCAGGAGGATTGTGATGTTGAGACATAAGTTGTACGTTTCAACTTAGATTTGAAGGTGTATTGGCAAGGTGGGATGTACCATCTCTACTCTTAGAATAGGAAGAACTCTTTATTTGGACTGCAACCAAATGCTTATTTCCTCTTATTATGGGAGTGAGAGATAGGACAATATGCATGCCATACACCAAGGATAAAGATGATGTGAGTTGGGATGTTGCTATGAGGTATGAGGATAGAGATAATAACATACCCTTGTAGAGTGAACGATGCAGGGATGGTTTACAAACACTAAGAGAACTAAGGTAACCATTTTGTGAGGATGTTTTTATCATGAGCTATGTGGAATTTGCAAGTTATACAAAGTTGAGTTTGATAACCAAGAGGACGAGCTTAGGGTGTTCTTGATGAAGGTAGACTTAGAGTCTGAGATGAGATGATAAGTGAAATACATGGAGGTGTATGTCTTGAACATTACCTTACACATAAGGATGTGAGGTGGTAATGGATGCTCTGGTTGAGGTGCAGCTGCCTAGTTTAGCTGGAGGCTAGAAGAGGTTGTTAGGTCAACCCTAAGTTTGTGAGATATGTTTGGCTAATAGAAACGAGTTTGTTGAATGAGTTAGTATTTGTTTGGTTAGCCAACCTAGGACTCGATGCAATAAAAGGATGGTTGTGGATCCTCAGATGCACTTCTTTGGAAAAGAAGGTGATGAAACCCCGATTAGAGTGTTTTAGGGTTTCTGAGGAATCAATCTTGAGGAATCATGAGATATAAGAGATCATGATTTTAATATCACCATACACCATGGTACTACAAAGATAGTAAGTGACAGTAGTACTTTGGATGCTTAAGATGAAGTTGCATGTGGTATGTTGCCATGCATGACAGGAGGTGAAGGATGAACACCAGTAACCCAGTGTATTGATATATAGGATAAAGAGTCCCCAAGAGGGAATGGGAGTTCATCACTATGGATGTTGTGGTAAGTCTCCCATGGACTAAGGAAGGTCGAGATGCAATATGGGTTATGGTAGATCTTCTTACCTGGATGACATGAGAAACAAAGAATGTTGTCAAGAGATGGATCCGGTTGAACTACATATGAGAAAGATGATTCAACTACACCAGGATGCAAGTTCAAAAGTTCTTGAGAATAACCTAAGGATTCACTTCCATAAGGTGGAAGTAGATACATGAAGAACTCAATGTTAGTACAGTTTATCACCCCTAACTAATAGTATGATCCAGACTAGAGGGTCCGATGAGAGCATGTGTGCTCATTCAAGGTGATACATGGGGACAGTTCTTGTCCTCTATAAGATGTGATGATAACCACCATAGCCAGTATCGAGATGTAAAGAAGCTATGCAAGGTAGGTTGTGTCGGTCACCATTCATTAAGATGATGTTGGTGAAGGGGCCTCACGAAGGTTAGAAAAGGACCACAGTGTGTGAAGATGAAGTCTCTTTGATCATACAATGGCTGAAAGAGAGACCAGGGGTGACATGAGTCATGAGCTGATACAAAGTAGACTGACATGCAGTTCACTATGGGAGAGTATGTAATGTGAAAATCCGACCCCTCTAAGTTATAGATACAACTGATAAAGCTGAGTCCTTGATATATGGGTCCATTTGATATGGATTGGTGGAGAAGGTTATGTTTGACCTTACCCCTCAGGATAAAGTAATGTATAATGTGTTCCATGAGTCTGATCTAGAGCACTATGTGAGGTACCAAAGCCATGTGCTAAGCCCTGAACCTATTCAGCTTTATGAGAGGATGAAATGTCCTGAGTCACCTATGAGGGTATGATATGCCAAGGTGAGAGAGAACTCAGATGGAAGAATATGAGATGATGAAGGTTCTTGTGAAGCACCATAGAAAGGGTGAGGCCACATGGGAGCCATGATGGACATAGGAAAGGCTTATCTTGTTTGTTTGTGTGCCTGGTGGAATTTTGTGTGCAAAATTCCTATAAGAGGGGAAGAATGTTACAACCCCAAATTTTGAGTTCTTTTGGTGAGAAATGTAATTTCTCCTATTAAAGATATTTGAAAAAATAATGATATAATTTGTTTTGAATAAATGGAATTAGTTTACAATAGCCTTATTGGTTGTTTTGTGGGATTTATTGTCTATAGGGCCCAATAACAAGGAAAAGACAAAAGAAACTCCATTATTAATAAGAAATGGAGAAGAGAAAGATGTAAAAACCTCTAGAAGGCAACAGAATGTTATCCAATGTTGGATTTCATGCCTCTTGGGTTCCTCGGCTCCCTAGGAGTCCAAAGTTGCAAAAATAATACAACAAGAAAAGAAAAGATCAGTTAAATATTTCTTTATTAAGAAATAAATTGAAAACAATGATAAAATGTGGAAAATATGTGGAAAGAGGTATAAGTGAGCTATCCTTGGTGGATTTTCGTATCCATGAGGTTTCTAATATAAGAAGGAATTCCAATAAGGAAAATAAAAAGAGAGATAAAGAGAAATCCTCAAAAAGAGATATTTTAATAAAGAAATAAAAAGGATAATGAGAAATAATGGATATAGATGCATCTAGAAGGATAATAAGTATCCACTAAAAAGGATTTCTAAATATTAGAGTTTCTTGGGGTCCAAGGAGCCCCAATGGAGAAAAAGAAAGATAAAATCCAAATAATACAAAATAAGAGGATAATGTGATACATAATTAATGATTTTTTGATATTATCAGAAAGAGGTATTATTTGCTTTAAGAAAAAAGAATTTCATGGCCAAGAAATTAAAACTCAAGGCTAGAGATAATGAAAGAGATAATTTTTGTATTTATAAACATCCAAAGAATATAGTTTATTAAGAAGATAATTTAAGAGAAAGAATATTGCTTTCTAATGAAGGAATATGGTTTCCTATTGGGAAAGGGTCTTGGACTCCGTGGATAGGCATCCTAGGGCTTTGCTACCCACCTCTATATAGGTTTAGAAGCCAATTTCTTTTTGAAATTCGAAAAGTAATGGAAGTTATCAACTTTAATGTATTTATGACCAAGAAACCCTATTTTTAAATGATTAATGTATTAAGTAGGGTTTGATGGGTGATTAAAGTTGATATTAACATGTTAATTGTAAAAAGGTACATTAAGAACAAAAAGGATGAACTTTTCACATAAATTGGTTTGATTTAGAGTTCCATGTGCATAAACGAGCTTTAATGAGCCTTAAATCCCTAATGTTAGTCATTGTGACTATTAATGGCTTTAATTATTCAAATTCATGAATAAAGCTGAGATATGATGGTTCTAAGTTATTTTGAGTATAAAAGTTCCCAATTGAGGATAAATATCCTTAATATGGAAATTAGGGTTTTTCAAATGGATAAAGGTGGAATTAATGATAAATAGAGTTCATATGTGAATTAGATCATAATGAACTATGAATTGTTAATTTGAAAGGAACCAAAGATGATAAATGGGCCTAAAGAACTAGTCATGAGTTAAAAGGTTAAAATTGGTAGTTTTAATGTATAAGAGGCATAATGGACTTAATTGATGTTTAATTGTGCCTTTAATCCAAAATTATGGTTATATGTTGTAAAAAGGTAACCTTGATATCTTTTGTGAAGAATAGATGAGATAATTTGGGTTTGAGAGTAATGGTATAAAATTAGGGTTTGAAAGAGTAAAAATGAAGTGAAACCCTAATTGCAATGGAAACCCTAAAAGTAGACTAGAAAACCCTAGGAAGTGAGCTAGGTTTAATAAGATCTTGATGGCATGATCAATGATAGGAAATTGTATGCATATTTCAGGATCTCTTTGTATGCTTGCTTGCCTATTGGATTTCTTGCATGGATTGGATTAATTCTGTCTCAAATCAGCCTGAGAGGTATGTGGTTAATTATTGTTAATCACATTAGTTTCCCGAAGAGTTTCTCGGATGATTCATCGTGTTGAATGCAACATATTAGTTTGTATGTTCATACTTGAACAATCATAAAGTCACTATGATTATCACAATTGTAATATAAATGTGTATTCTCGCACCTACATGACACCCTGATGGATGATGCCAAAGGTCAAGCCTAGGAGGGAAGACCAATGGGTACCATGAGTGGGGACCCTAGACACCAAGATTAGGATTGAGAAGGTGGTCTATGTTGCATGACTAATGGGCACCATGAGTGGTGACCCCAGGCACCAAGCTCGAGATTGAGAAGGTGGCCTTATGTCAATGGCAAAAGAGAAACCCTAGAGGGGGTATTCCAGGGTTAGGGCAAAAGTGGTAGAGAATGACACATTGAATATGTAAATTGGCTTGTTAATTACCTTGATTGTGATAATTAGATTGTTAGCCATATTTGTGAAATTTTGGTTGTCCCCACATACCGACATATTTTGATATGCTGACCGACGTTTTGTTTGTCGGTGTTTTAGGTGCAAGATTGAAAAGGACAAACAGTACAGTGGCATATGTGGAATTAAATAAGAATTAAAGTACAAAGGAGGATTAGTTAGAATAGACTCCAGATGTGGATAGAAGCAGATATCCAAGTTTTTCAATAAGGTATGCAAAGTTTAATTTTATTACAACCTTTCAATATAGTTTGGTAGAATTTGATAATTATTATTGATTATTTGTCGAACCTTTGATCCGGAAATTGGGATAACGGCTCTGACCTCTTGGTCTCCCTTAATTGGGGGTTACCGGGAGGCGGGGTCGTTACATCAGGGGTTTGTTGGAACTGCTTCTCTACGGGTTTTCATTGGTTTTCTAATGTTTAGCTCATTTTCTCCCTCTTCCTCTATTTATTAGATAATAGAAATCATGAAGGGCCAATCCTATATTCCTTAGGACCCAGGAGTATCGTGATATTGCTTTGTATTTGACTTTCATGAATTAGTAAGTTATTTCCTTTAATTATGTACTTAAATCTATAATTTTACTGAATTATTTGTGCTTGATCACGACAATCAATATCTTAGACCACTAATTACTTTAGGAGAGGGATTAGGGGTTGGGAAAGTTATAGGTTTGCATATCTCATATCGTTCCTTGGGAGAGAACTTATGACTGTGAATGAATATCCTAGATTTATCATTAATGCACCTAGCTAATTCTTAAACCTCTACGGAAATGGAGTTTGTCTTAGTATAGGTAGTGTACTATGCCACCGGAGTGAGTAACACTTGCTATAGCTCTTTAGCCCAGGTTTAAGGGTAAATAATTAATAATGAAATGAAGTTGAATTCAATGCATACTATGGTAAAACTTTCATCCTAAGGAATCTATCCATTCATGGTCACTTCCACTTAAATTAGATTTCAATTCTTGTTCTTAGATATAAAACAACCAACCAAACACATTTTCTAGACTTATCTGGTTAGGTTATAGTTAATAGTAGTTTCACAAAAATGTTGTTGACTTGAGAGTTATACATTGTCCATATTTTAATAATGGCTTAACCATTACATTCTATTGTATATAATATGTTTGTTTGAGATAATTTTTAGGTATTAGCTACATGAAAAGGATCAAATTGCTCAATTCCTAGCTTGTCCAAGTTCAAGTCAAAAGTAATGCAAAGGCACTTTTGTGGGAAACACTCGAAACCACCTTAGTATATTTTTGTAATCATTTTAATCAATGATATGACTTATAACTAAGATGAGAAAAAATGAGGGACACTTAATTCCATCATTTGATCACTTTAAAATCATTTTAGAAAATTCATAGTAGAAACTTTATCAGTTGAGTTTGAATCTTGACTGATCAGTGATGGATTTTTGGAAATGGTTGTATCATTCGAGTTGTACACTCACAAAACTCGACCGACAAACTTGCTGACCAAATTTTATTTTAGATAATCAGTCAAGTTACCTTAGGACAAACTCGACTGATAGTTTGAAAATTGGCTTTGTCAGATAGTGGATCGGTTGAGATACATTTATTAAAAGTTGACCAAATAAACTATACGAAAAATATAGAAAAAGTGATTCCAAACGTTGGAGAGTTGTTAGAAATGAAAATAGATCCATTGAAAGTTGTAAAATGGCTATTTTTTGTTCTTAAGTGATCCCACACTCAAAGGAACACGCTCAACTATAAATAGTTCCTCTTAGAGTTCATTCCAAGGTTGCTTATTCATGCTATCCTTGGTCCTTGCTATAGTTGAGTTTGAAAAACCCCTTTGAGCCCCTTTCTCCCAAATTTACAAAGCATTTTGTGATTATGAATGAGTTAGGCATGTTGTGAGAGATCTACTGTTACGACCCCACCTCCTGATAACCCCCAATTAAGGGAGGCCGAGAGGTCGAAGCCGTACCCATGACTTTCGGATCAAAGGTTCGGCAATTAACCAAGAATAATTATCAAATTTTAACATACTATACTGAAAATGGTAATAAAATTTTCCTTTGCATACCTTTGAAAAGTTTGGAACAACTAAACTTCTAACGTCAGCTGAACTATTCTAACTAGTTCCTCCTTGTTCTTTAATTCTTGAATTCACAAAGTGTAGCTTTACTGTCTGTTCTTTTCATTGTACCTAAAACGCCGACAAACAAAACGTCGGTCAGCTGAAGTTGGTATGCGGCGGAAACAGATAATGTTCAACTATGTTAACAATATAATCATTCAATTAATCATTTAACAATCAAGATTACATTTTAAACTATATAACCCAATCCATACATATTCTCAAACTCTGGGTTGTCCCTGCAGTGGACATGGACATCACCTCTCTTTTAGGTAATAGAGTCACATGGCACAATCTGAATATAGCCCAATATCTAACTCATTATGACTTGATGGTCCTACCTCCATGGTAGCCATGTACTAAGTCAACCATAGACCTGATGGATCTACCCAATAGGTAGCCATGTACTAGGTCATCCTTAGACCGGATGGACCTACCCAATAGGTAGCCATGTACTAGGTCTTTCTCTAACCTGATGGACCTACCCAATAGGTAGCCATGTACTAGGTTAGCTATTATGCCACAGAGAGAACCAGGATCTGAGTTTATAGGCATATACATTAAGTGATAGTCATAGTCACTTTATAATTGCAGTATGAACATCCAAGCAGTTTAGTTGCATTCAATGCGATTAAACGTCCGAGAAACCATCAGGAAACATAAGCGGTTAATCATAAGTAACCACATACCTGATTCAGTAGATTTCTCAAGCTAATATCAATTCCAATCAAGAAAGTAATCCAAGGAAGTAATTCAACCACATAATCAAGAATCCTGAAAAACACATGTATTCCATTTACTACACACTTTATCAAGAACCTACTTTATTAACTTGGATTCACTTTCTATGGTTTCTAATCCGCATTAAGGTTTCATTACTATTCATTAGGGTTTCTTAGATCAATTTCTCCAACTTTATCCTTTTTAAGTTAACAAACCCTAAAATATCCTCTTCCATATTTATGAACCTTAATTTCTCAACTATCCATTTTAATAGTCTTTCATCATTACATCTCTATTTATTCATAGATTTGAACCATTAAAACAATTAAAAGACATATTCATCTAAATTAGGGGTTTTCAAGCTCATTAGTAAATAACCATGCACAGAACCCTAAATTAAGCCAAATATATAAAAAAGATCATCTTTTTAGATCCTAATTTTCACTTTTATTATCAACATGTTAATATCAACTTGAATTATCCAAATAATGTCATTAAGACCATATTCCATCAAATCTAAGAGTTTTTTCGTTAATTAAATCATCAAAGATGATAACTTTATGCCCTTTTCAAAATTTCAAGCATAGTTATGCACATAATCTCTAAATTAACCTAATTACGTGCAAAGATCATCATTTTCGATCTTAAGGTACCTTTTTACAATTAACAGGTTATTATCAACTGTAGTGATCCATTAAACTCTACTAACTACAATAATCATCTCAAAGTAGAGTTTCTTAATCATTAAAGTATTAAAGATGATTACTTCCATTAATTTTCGGATTGCAATTAGAATCAGACTTCAAACATAATTTATTTGGGTTCCTCTCGTTTCGAGGATCAAATTTCATATATGACTTGTTTTAATCCGAGTTCCCTAGAATTAGTTATGATTTTTATAAGAAAACGCTTACCACAACCAATGAGGGACTGCCACGTCATCCTGCATGTGCATTCCTTGCATGCGCAACTCGACGACTTAAAATATAACACAATTACTAAAATACACCTTCGCGGCCAACTGGCACTTCAAGCCCTAGAAGGGTGTTTTTGCCCAATTGCCCAGTTCTCCTTCAACCTCGTGACGCAGGGTCTCCACCGGTCTGAAGCGACGATGGGTGCGGGTCTGCTCCCCGCCCCGCTTGCCCTCGCCCTCCTAGGGCCCACGCTTTGGCCAACCATGCCCCTCCTCGTCGTCGGAGTTGAAGGGCACGGCCGTGCTGCAGCTGGTGGTCAGCGGCGGCCTGGATCAAACCTCTGTGCCTACAGGCCGTGACAGAGGAAGGCGCACCTACAGGTCCATTGGAGGCCATCTCCAAGCGCCTTTGTGTCCTGGTTAGGTAGGGGAGGCCTGCAACAACCTTTTTGTGCCCTTCCCAAGTTCTGGACTCGACGGAAAAACCCATGAAAGAACTTGGTTCTTCGTGAAGGTGAAGGAGTTGTGTCCCTATGGCACCTCGGGTTCTGCATGGTTTGCCACCCCAGGAGGGGTTCTGTTACGATTCACTCCCCCCTCGACGACCCTCAGGCCCTCTGGCACACTCCTAGAACGTGAGGGAAAGAGAGAGAGAAACGGCCAACAAAGTCTAGGGTTTGTAATGAATAAGGAGAAGGAGAAAAGAAAAGGTTGCCTGGGTTTAACTTAACTCGGCCAAATGCCCTTTCCCCTTATATAGGGGAGAGGTATTTACACCCCAAGACTTTACTCAAGAGGGAAACAAGTCCCTTTCTTAAAAGGAAAATAATTCTCCTTAGCTAAGAAACAATTATCACTTTCTCTCTCTTTCTTCATTATCTTTTAGCTAACCATATTTCATGGATAATTAAGAATACGAAAATTATCCTTTTTATTTCTTGCTTTTCAAACCTTAGACACGAAAATCTATTCTCCTTTATTAGAAAATACCTTCTTTTTAACAAAGCTACCAAAAACCATTAATAATGTATCATATTATACACTTATTTTGCAATTTTCGTATTTTCTCTTTCCTCTTTCTTCAATGGGACTCCTTGGGTCCCAAGAAACTCAAATAATTTGAAATTCTCATTAATGGATACTTATTGTCCTTCTAGATGCATCATTATGCATTATTTCACATTATCTTGTTTATTTTATATTAAAATAATTCCTTTCGAGGATTTCTCATTATTTCTCTTTTATTTTCCTCATCGACATTCCTTTTATCATTAGAAAACTCATGGATACAAAATGTCCCCAATAAAACTCTTTTATACCTCTTTCCACTCATTTTCCATATTTTTTCATTATTTTCAATTTATTTCTTAATAAAGAAATACTTAATTAAACTTTTCTTTTCTTATTGCCTTTTCTTTGCAACTTTGGACTTCTTGGTGCCCAAGGAACCCAAGAGGCACGAAATACTCTTTGTATTTGCCGTCTAGAGGTTTGCACATTATTCTTTTCTCACATATTCAATTATTCATTACTAATTGAATTTTTCTTGTTATTTCCTTGTTATTGGGCCCAATAGCCAATAAAGCCCACAATACAAACATCAAGACTATTGTAAACGAAATCCATTTATTTGAAGCAAATTATATCATTCTTTGTTTAAATATCTTTAATATGAGAAATTACATTTCTCACCAAATGAACCCAGAAATTGGGGTTGTAACATCCTTCCCCTCTTATAGAAATTTTGTCCTCAAAATTCAAACAAGCAAACAAACAATCAATTCATGATATGACTTTCCATGTCCATCATTGGCCCCTATGTGGCTTTACCGTACTCATGGCGTATCCAAAGAACCTTTATCATCACATATTCTTTTCTCTGAGTACTATCATCCTGGCGTCTATAAACTACACAGGTGACTCAGGACATTTCAGCCTCCCTTGGGGCTCACTAGGTTCATTGCTCAGCACATGGTCGGGGTACCTCACATAGTTCTCTAAATTGGACACATGGAAAACATCTCCCATAACTCTATCCTGAGGGGTAGGGTCAAAACCTAACCATCTCCACCCATCCATCTCTAATGGACCCAGGTATCGGGGACTTAGCTTTCTCAGCTACAGCTCAGAGGGGTCAGATTCTCACATTATATTCTCCCATAGTGCACTGCATGTTAGTCTACTTTTGCATCTGCTCATGACTCTCGTCGTCTCTAGGCTCCTTTCAGCCATTGCATGATCAAAGTGACTTTATCTACACGCACTGTGGTCCCTTTTCAAACCATCATGTGGCCCTTTTTCTAACCATCATGTGGTCCTTTCACCAACATCACCTTACTGAAGTGGTGACCGACACAACCTCCCTTACAGAGCTTCTTATAAATCCTGATACTGGCTATGGTGGTTATCTTCACATCTTTCATAGGACAAGAACTGTCTCTAGTTACCACCCTGAGTGAGCACACATGCCCTCATCAGACCCTTTCATCATATCAAGGACTAGACTGGCTAACCAAACAACCTTTTAACTTTTCAACGTACCTTGTTACATCTGAGAGTTATCCGAACACCTCTCCTTTCCAAACTTAGGGTTAGCCAAACAACCTTTTTTTGTCTTCTAGTCAAACAAGTCAGATGTATCTCAACCAGAGCATCCATTACCACTTCACATCCTTAGGGATTAGGTAACGTTGAAGCCATACACTTCCATGTTTTTCACTTACCATTTCACCTCAAATTCTATGTCTATTTTCATTAAGAACACTCTCTAATTTCATCGTCATGGTGATCAACCTCAACCTGGTATAACTCTTAAGCTCCACTTAGCTCATGCTAGAAACATCCTCAAAAGGGGACTACCTCATTCCTCTTAGTGCTAGTAAACCATCCATGTATCATTCACTTTACCAGGGTAGGTTATCTTCTCTATCCCCATTTCTCGTGGCAACGTTCCAACCTACATCATCTCTTATCCTTGGTGTATGGCATGCATAATGTCCTATCTCTCACTCCCATAACAAGAGGAAATAAGCATTTGGCTGCAGTCCAAATACATAGTTCCTCCTGTTCCAAGAGTAGAGATGGTACATCCCACCTTGCCAGTACACCTTTACATCTAAGTTGAAACGTGTTGTTTATGCTTCCATATTACAATCATCTTGATATCCAAGTTACCTCCATGGAAAACTAGTTTTGAACCCACTTGGGTCACCTCACAATCCTGGGTCATCACCTCTAAGTCTATAGGGTGCCGACACTTTTGGGGTCATCCCTCTTCCCTCATGCATCAAGAGAGTGCCCTACTCATCTGCCCTTTGGGTCCCATGAGTTCATGAAGGTGATCAATCTCCTAACCCATGGCCCTCAGACAATGATAGATGTTACCTCCCGACCCTATGGTCATGTGCAACTAGGGAATTAGGCAACTCCTACTTTCATCGGTCTTATCCCTACCTGACCCTAGGATAGACTTAGGATTCACCATTATAGTACATGTTCACTTAGAACCTTACCCAAGTCTTCATCATCTCTCTTTCTGCATTCATGGGCTGTCCCTCATCCTTTCATAGGGATCATGGCAACCTGCCTACCTTGGTCAAGCCCCATATCGGTTACCTCCATGTTAACACATTCATATGCAATTAGAGATGGTTATCTATGGGTCTACAGGTTCATTCTCATACCATGTACTTTTCACTTAGCTTCTCAAGATCCTATGAGACTTCTTTAGGTTACCTTAAACCAACAAAACTGATATACACCCTACCAAAGGGGTCCCTCTCCCAGGATGGGAGGAAAACTATCTCTTGACAAAAAGGTCAAAAAGAAAACTCTTAGGTCCAGGGTTTACATCCACCTGAGCTTATTTAACCCTGGAAATCTATTAAGGCACAAGCAGATCACCTACTATATCATGCTAGGTCATACTTGTCCTCTTTCCTCAATGCTGGATCAAGATCATACCTTCTTTTATCATCAACCTAGCTATGAGGGGTTCATTACACATACCTTAAACTTATGGGATTTCCTTTTTCCTCTATACATGAGGAGTGCCATGCTCGCTTCTAAAGGAACTCAACTTCTCATCATGAGCATTAGGTACATCACTTCCCCTCTTAGGCCTAGGAACTCTAGGTTCACTTTTAGGTGTCCAACTTCATACTTTATCTCTTAACCACAAACCAAACATGTAACGGGTATGACATACACTTCCTGTCATCTTTTCCCTGACTCAACACTTTAAGGTTGAGTCCTCCTCAAGGACAAACAACAAGGTGCAAGGCCTCATAACCTGTTACAAATCCACTTCAGGGTACACAAAATGTCTTCTTCCTTTCCCAGAGGGTAAACACTTATACCGTAGGCACCTAGGTACCAGAAGCTTCATCTTCTCCCTCTAGGGTTTGGTCCCTCTAAAGGCAACCAAGACATCATCAACTCCTAGGGATCGATCATGAGGCAACTACTATCATCTCATATCTCAGGGTTTTAGGCTTCCAACCTTCTTGCTGGGTTTCCTGTTCTCTCCAGAGATAACCCTACATCCAACCTCACCATTAGAGGTCCTATCTTCATGAAGGGTCAACCTCCAAAGCATGAAGCCTATGTTCAATCTTATGTTCGCTCAAGGTCATCTGTGCTTATTTCATAAGCCATCCTTCGTACCCTCATAGTCAGGGTTTCAACACAACTAACGTACCCTGGGTGCATACTATGCCTATTCGTATAAGCCCATAGGGTCTCTACAGGTCCTTCACTAACAACATCATCGAAGGAGCTATCCTTTACCCTAACATGCATGACCCTTTCCAGGGTTGGGTTTCCAAAGGTGCTAGGTCACCCATGGATCATATGGCATCCCAAAAGCATGTCCCTTCAAACACCTGGTCCAACTCATCTCTCTCTAACCATCACTTAGGGTTAGGGTTAGCATCATCCTCATAGGATGTGACAGGTCTCTACTAGCAATGGAGATCTCTATCTCCAAGACTGACTTATCCTCTTGACAAGAAGGTCTAGCCTCAAGTCTCTTGTGAGGACATGACAGCTTATGTCATACGACCTAAACATGTATCTATTATTTAATAATGCGCTTAAACTATTAAGCTTATGTCCATGACATCTTATTTACATGCTTTTCATTAATTTGATGGATGATTCCTAAAACCTTATTAACCTTACCCATACCTCAAGAAAGAAAACCCTAATCCTTTAGATCCTTATCAGAATTTTGTGATGAGAAGGGATGAATAAGATGAGAAGTCCTAAAGGTATCTTATTTCGATTCATACCCTAAGACTTTGGCCAGGCAGTCACACGGATCCGGGAGTCCTCGTATTCCGACTAGCGGTGCGGAGGAAAATATTGCCAGCCCCCGGTCGTGATCCTTTTCTAGACACCTCTGTCTTTCGGATAATCCTCTAATAACTCCCTTGGGTTCTATGAAGTTTATAAAATTTAATAATTATTAATGGTTAACTGAGGAACCTAGGATCTGATACCAAATGTTACGACCCCACCTCCCGATAACCCCTAATTAAGGGAGGCCGAGAGGTCGAATCCGTACCCATGACTTCCGGATCAAAGGTTCGACAATTAACCAAGATAATTATAAAATTTTAACATACTATACTGAAAATGGTAATAAAATTTTCCTTTGCATACCTTTGAAAATTTTGGAACAACTAAACTTCTAACCTCAGCTGAACTATTCTAACTAGTTCCTCCTTGTTCTTTAATTCTTGAATTCACAAAGTGTAGTTTTACTGTCTGTTCTTTTCATTGTACCTAAAACACCAGAAAAAAAAACGTCAGTCAGCCGAAGCTGGTATGCAGAGGAAAAAGATAATGTTCAACTATGTTAACAATATAATCATTCAATTAATCATTTAACAATCAAGATTACATTTTAAACCATATAACCCAATCCATACATATTCTCGAACTCTGGGTTGTCCCTATAGTGGACATGGACATAACCTCTCTATTAGGTAATAGAGTTGCATGGCACTATCCGAATATAGCCCAATATCTAACTCATTATGACTTGATGGTCCTACCTCCATGGTAGCCATGTACTAAGTCAACCATAGACCTGATGGACCTACCCAATAGGTAGCCATGTACTAGGTCATCCTTAGACCTGATGGACCTACCCAATAGGTAGCCATGTACTAGGTCTTTTTCTAACCCGATGGACCTACCCAATAGGTAGCCATGTACTAGGTTAGCTATTATGCCACAGAGAGAACCAGGATCTGAGTTTATAGGCATATACATTAAGTGATAGTCATAGTCACTTTATAATTGCAGTATGAACATCCAAGAAGTTTAGTTGCATTCAATGCGATTAAACGTCCGAGAAACCATCGGGAAACATAAGCGGTTAATCATAAGTAACCACATACCTGATTCAGTAGATTTCTCAGGCTAATATCAATTCAAATCAAGAAAGCAATCCAAGGAAGTAATTCAACCACATAATCAAGAATCCTGAAAAACACATGTATTCCATTTACTACACACTTTATCAAGAACCTACTTTAT
This sequence comes from Alisma plantago-aquatica, assembly GCA_963693085.1. Classification (NCBI taxonomy): domain Eukaryota; kingdom Viridiplantae; phylum Streptophyta; class Magnoliopsida; order Alismatales; family Alismataceae; genus Alisma; species Alisma plantago-aquatica. The sequence goes on from OY856414.1 coordinate 722,732,904, forward strand.
TAACTTGGATTCACTTTCTATGGTTTCTAATCCACATTAAGGTTTCATTACTATTCATTAGGGTTTCTTAGATCAATTTCTCCAACTTTATCCTTTTTAAGTTAACAAACCCTAAAATATCCTCTTCCATATTTATGAACCTTAATTGCTCAACTATCCATTTTAATAGTCTTTCATCATTACATCTCTATTTATTCATAGATTTGAACCATTAAAACAATTAAAAGACATATTCATCTAAATTAGGGTTTTTCAAGCTCATTAGTGCATAACCATGCACAGAACACTAAATTAAGCCAAATATATATAAAAGATCATCTTTTTAGATCCTAATTTTCACTTTTATTATCAACATGTTAATATCAACTTGAATTATCCAAATAATGTCATTAAGACCATATTCCATCAAATCTAAGATTTTTTTTCCTTAATTAAATCATTAAAGATGATAACTTTATGCCCTTTTCAAAATTTCAAGCAGAGTTATGCACATAATCTCTAAATTAACCTAATTACGTGCAAAGATCATCATTTTCGATGTTAAGGTACCTTTTTACAATTAATGGGTTATTATCAACTGTAGTGATCCATTAAACTCTACTAACTACAATAATCATCTCAAAGTAGAGTTTCTTAATCATTAAAGTATTAAAGATGATTACTTCCATTCATTTTCGTGTTGCAATTAGAATCAGACTTCAAACATACTTTATTTGGGTTCCTCTCCTTCCGAGGATCAAATTTCATATATGACTTGTTTTAATCCGAGTTCCCTAGAATTAGTTATGATTTTTATAAGAAAAAGCTTACCACAGCCAATGAGGGACTGCCACATCATCCCGCATGTGCATTCCTTGCATGCGCAACTCGACGACTTAAAATATAATGCAATTACTGAAATACCCCCACGCGGCCAACTGGCACTTCAAGCCCTGGAAGGGTGTTTTTGTCCAATTGCCCAGTTCTCCTTCAACCTCGCGACGCAGGGTCTCCGCCGGTCTGAAGCGACGATGGGGGCGGGTCTGCTCCCCGCCCCGCTTTCCCTCGCCCTCCTGGGCCCCACGCTTTGGCCAACCATGCCCCTCCTCATCGTCGGAGTTGACGGGCACGGCCGTGCTGCAGTTGGTGGTCAGCGGCGGCCTGGATCAAACCTCTGTGCCTGCAGGTCGTGATAGAGGAAGACGCACCTACAGGTCCATTGGAGGCCATCTCCAAGCGCCTTTGCATCCTGGTTAGGTAGGGGAGGCCTGTAGCAACCTTTCCGCGCCCTTCCCAAGTTCTGGGGTCGACGGAAAAACCCATGAAAGAACTTGGTTCTTCGTGAAGGTGAAGGAGTTGTGTCCCTATGGCACCTCGAGTTCTGCATGGTTTGCCACCCCAGGAGGGGTTCTGGTTACGATTCACTCCCCCCTCAACGACCCTCAGGCCCTCTGGCACACTCCTAGAACGTGAGGGAAGGAGAGAGAGAAACGGCCAACAAAGTCTAGGGTTTGTAATGAAGAAGGAGAAGGAGAAGAGAAAAGGTTGCTTGGGTTTAACTTAACTCGGCCAAAGGCCCTTTCCCCTTATATAGGGGGGAGGTATTTACACCCCAAGACTTTACTCAAGAGGGAAACAAGTCCCTTTCTTAAAAGGAAAATAATTCTCCTTATCTAAGAAACAATTATCACTTTCTCTCTCTTTCTTCATTATCTTTTAGCTAACCATATTTCATGGATAATTAAGAATACGAAAATTATCCTTTTTATTTCTTTCTTTTCAAACCTTAGACACGAAAATCTATTCTCCTTTATTAGAAAATACCTTCTTTTTAACAAAGCTACCAAAAACCATTAATAATGTATCATATTATACACTTATTTTGCAATTTTCGTATTTTCTCTTTCCTCTTTCTTCAATGGGACTCCTTGGGTCCCAAGAAACTCAAATAATTTGAAATTCTCGTTAATGGATACTTATTGTCCTTCTAGATGCATCATTATGCATTATTTCACATTATCTTGTTTATTTCTTATTAAAATAATTCCTTTTGAGGATTTCTCATTATTTCTCTTTTATTTTCCTCATCGGCATTCCTTTTATCATTAGAAAACTCATGGATACGAAATTTCCCCAATAAAACTCTTTTATACCTCTTTCCACTCATTTTCCATATTTTTTCATTATTTTCAATTTATTTCCTAATAAAGAAATATTTAATTAAACTTTTCTTTTCTTATTGCCTTTTCTTTGCAACTTTGGACTTCTTGGTGCCCAAGGAACCCAAGAGGCACGAAATCCTCTTTGGATTTGCCTTCTAGAGGTTTGCATATTATTCTTTTCTCACATATTCAATTATTCATTCCTAATTGAATTTTTCTTGTTATTTCCTTGTTATTGGGCCCAATAGCCAATAAATCTCACAATACAAACATCAAGGCTATTGTAAACGAAATCCATTTATTTGAAGCAAATTATATCATTCTTTGTTTAAATATCTTTAATATGAGAAATTACATTTCTCACCAAATGAACCCAGAAATTGGGGTTGTAACATCTACCTCATTGTTACATTGTAAAACTCTCCATCCTTCCATCTTCTCAATCCCCTTTCTCAAAGAGTAAAGGCTGATGTGATCTTTTCTAAGTGAAGGAGGAGTTGTTCTTCTTCTTCAAGGCTGAAGAAGGTGTGAAGAACTTATCCAAGTGAAGGAGAAGGACAAGGTAGAAGATCCAAGGATCTTGGTGGGTAAATCCTCAAGGCTGAAGACTTGTTTCAAGGAGGAGATGTCCTAGGAGAAGGAATCGAGATACTTGCAAGAGTGGGAAAGACTTGTTGTGAGGTAGAAGACTAGATCTTAGATAGGTAAGCCCTTGGATGTAAGGTGGTCTTCTTATATGTTTTATAATGGAATATAAGTATACATGGGTTGTAAAGTATTATAGGTTGACCTCTCTAGGTAGTGGACTAATGGTGTCCTAGTTTGGAGATTGGAACCACTCTAAATACCTTGTCCAGGTGTTTATTTCAATCTCTCTCATCCTTGCTATGCTTGTTTAGATAGGACTTCAAATTCACTTTTAGCATTTGGTTTCAATTGATATAATGTGAATGTATAACTATTTTTGTACAAGTTTTCAATCTCTCTTCACCCCCACTCTAGAGCCTTAGATCCAACAAATGCTTCCTTGAGTTTGACACTCATACCTCATAAGCATATATTACTTGATGCATACACTTGCATTTTACACGCATGGTTTAGGCGTGTCAACTTTTTGGCACCATTGTCAGGGAAACAACAACACCATAACTATGAGTATTGTGACTGGCCGTTCTAGGCTATTTCTTTTTTGTTTTTATTTTTCAAATCTTTTCTTTGAAATTGAGCATAATTTGAAAATCATTTTTGAGAAAAAACTCAATACTAATCATCCTCTCACACTACTATCTCATTTTTAAGTACTACTACATGGTTCATACCACAAACACAAACTATGGAGAATCTACTTCATCCAGCATAGACAAGGAGGAGATTCTTTGTAAGCAAAGAGAGTTTGGGGTTTCAGTTGAGAAGTCATCCAAACCCCACTACCATAGGTAGAGAAAGCAGAGGTGGAAGACATGTCACATAATAGTGATGACCACATTGAGGAAGAGCCTAAGGAATAGACGGTCTGGGAGAAAATAAAAGCATCCTCAGCCACATCAACTTTGACCAATCAAATAGCAAGCAGTGAGCATGGGTGGTTACAATATAGTTTTGGGCTATTGGCACTCATTAAATTACAAACATTCCATGGCCATGTCATGGGAGACCCAATGGGGCACATAAATAGCTTTGTGAAAAGTTGTGATATTTTGAAGTTAGATAGGGTTTCAGCCACACTCATCTACCTGAGTCTATTCTTTTATACCCTATCAGATAAGGCAAAGGCATTGTTTCTTAGCCTCCAACTAGAATTGATAGAGTCATGAGATGAAACTATTGAGACCTTTTTCGATCTATATTTTCAAACATATAAGACAAATGAACTAGTGGGGAAGATCCACAACGTTAAGAATCACACTAAGGAGTCCTATTCTGAGGCTTGGGAGTGATTTCAAAAATGATCAGGAAGGTCCCTCATCATGGGATTGACTGTATGGATAGGTGATGCAATTCTACTATGTCTCTGGAAAGGGGAAAGGAGTAGAAACAACAATATAGATGCTTGTTTATTTTTTAAAAGTAAGGCTACCCAGTGTCATGAGATCCTAAAGATTGTGGCCAAGAATAAGTCCTAGGGAAACGAGATAGAAGAACCGAAATAGTTAAAGGTTCTATGGAATCTAGGGAGATAACTAAACTAAAGGCTCATATGGAAAAACTCACAAGGAATCTTAAGCATAAGCCTAACACCTCATCTGAAGGTGAAGAAGAGGAGTGCATGTACCTACATCAACAAATATTAATAGGATAGGGGATCTAGTAAGATAGAAAAAATTGAAGACATGCTAGGAAGACTAGTGAATAAGGATGTGACTTTACTAGACCAGAAAAAAAGGGTGCAGCGAAATCAAGGGTCTCAAATCCACAATATGGAAAACAAATCTCTCATCTAGCAATGGAGGTGGCATCCATAAAGAAGCCCATTCTGTAGGGGTTTCTTGGGAATGCAGGGACAACTTATCAACATCATCAAGTGAATTTTGTCACTATTCTCAAGGAACCAGAGCAAGTTAGTGAGGAGTCACCAATTCAACACACTCCAGATCTGGATTGGGTGTATGTGCCAAAAGTTTCATTTCCCCATATCATGTATGGAAGACCAAAGGGATGCAGAATGCTAGTGCATTATGCTCACACATACCTGAGTAAATATAGAGTCAGCAACAAGTGACGAGGACACCCTAACTACATCAATTTTGCAAGACAAGGAACTTGAAAATTTCACAATTATTATGTCCACCCCTCAGTTCTAGATAAGGTGCCCATGCAACAAGAGAAAGTGAAGGTTCTACTTCATAGTGGAGCAGTAACAGTCAACAAGGAGGCACCCACAATTGAGAAGGAGTAGCCACATGCCATCCACCATAGGAGAGTTTCAAATTATGTTCTTGGAGGTGGAATTGATGTAAGATTAGGGAGGAGATACCTAATGTTCCATACATTCCTCCACACAAGCGTATAGATAACCCACATGTGCCATTCTTGGATAGACTAAAGCCAAGAAAGGAGTAAAAGCAATTTAAGAAATTCCTAGACATCTTCCAAAAGCTCCACATGAACATTCCACTTGTTAAGGTGATAGACCAGATCCCTACATATGAAAGATTCTTGAAGGATGTAATCAACAAGAAGCAGTGGATAAAAGATTTGGATATCTTGTATGTGGATGAAGTTGTCAGTGTTATGATCTAGGGAAGGCTACAACTAAAGAGAAAGGATCCATGGTGCTTCTACTTGTTCCATTGGTAGTAAACATTTCCTGAAAGAAAAAGGTGACTCTAGGGTGAGCATAAAACTCATGCCTCTCTCTATCTTTCAGGAGATGGGACTTAAGAAACCAATAGAGATGTCCATGAAAATTTAAGTGGTGGATAGATAAATTATGAGTTTGTATCAAATATGTGAGGATGTGTTAGTCCAATTCAATAAATTCATCTATTCAGTTGACTTTGTGATCATGTATATGCATGATATGTGAGGATCTTAGATTCTATTGGGGAGGTCTTTCTAAGCTAAGGCTCGATGTGATAATGGACATGGGTATAGGTACACTCAGGATAGATGATGACAGAGTGAGTTCAAACTACCAAATGAATCTTCACAACTATCCCATAGCAACCTAGGCTGACGAAAATCATCTTGTCGAGCATAGGACATTAAATAAGGGCACTTATGGGAAGCAAACCATTTTCATTTCTATTATTACTTCTGACTTTTCTTAGTTACATTTCATATTTGTATTAATATATGTTAATCTATGTGATAAAGGTCACTTGATGCTTTTGTTTAGTATGCAAAAATTTACTTAGTCGATACTACTGACTACTTAGTCAGTGGCACCGACAGCTTATCAGTTATAGATTTTTCATGAACGATTCATGTTGGTATAATCAACGCCATGTCTTTAAGGCATGTAATACTACTGCAAGCTCAAGATCACATGTGGGATAGTTTTATTCATTCTCCTTAAGTTGTTTAAAATCATAAGCTACCACTTTTCCTTGTTGCATAAGAACACATCCTAATCTCCTTTTGGATGCAACACAGAACACCACATATCCTTTATATGCCTCTGGAAAAATCAAACCCAGTGTTGTGGTTAACTTCTTCTTTAATGTTTGAAAACCTTTCTCATAAGTTTTAGACTAAACAAAAGGTACATCATTCTTTGTTAATCATGTAAGAGGTGATGCTAATAACTAAAGTTCCTATAATATCCAACTAACCTTAGAAAACATATTATCTCAGTATGGGTCGTAGCTTGCTCCCACTAAAGAATAGATCCCACCTTCTTAGGGTCAATATTAACTCATTCTCCTGATATTACATGTCCAAGAAAAGATACTTCAACCAACCATAACTCACATTTGCTAAACTTTGCACACATATGATGTCTCCTTAACAACTATAGGCCAATCCTCGAATGTTTCTCATTTTGTTCTAGATCTCTGGAATATATATGAATATCATCTATAAATACTACTATGAACTGATCTAGATATAGTCTGAAAACCATGTTCATCGTGTCCATAAACATTGTAGAGGCATTTTTTAGTCCAAAAGACATAACTACAAACTCATAATGTCCATATCTTGTTCCCAATGTTGATCTTGGTACGTCAAATGCCTTTATTCTTAACTGATGATATCCTGATATGAGGTTTATCTTTGAAAAGATCGTTGCTTCATGTAGTTGATCAAACATGTCATCAATTCTAGGAAGAGGATATTTTGTCTTAATGGTTACCTTATTCAATTTCTTATAGTGTATACAAGATTGCATGGTTCCATCCTTATTTTTCACAAACAACACTAAATCTCCCCTAAGGTGATGTACTAGGTTGAGTAAATCCCTTATCCAATAACTCTTATCACAGAGCTTTTAATTTCATTAACTTTGTAGGTGACATTCTATAGGCAGGTAATTCTATTGGGTGACTACCAGGTAAAATCTATATCTCAAAGTTCACATCACTTTCTGCTGATAAAACTAGTAACTCATCAGGAAAGACATCTTGAAACTCACATACTACTGGAACATCCATTATAATGAATGTTCTTTTCTCTACCCTAGCATCTACCACATGTGCTAAACAGTGTCACACCACTTTCTCATCATCTTATCAGCTAAATCAATTGATACTATACAGGTGGGTAAGACTTTTTTTCTTCAGTAAAGACACATGAAAAGACACCTTGAAGAAAAATAGCTTCTTTCTTCCAACAATATACCTGTACATGATATGTTTCAAGGAAATCCATACTGAAAATGATTTGAAACGAATTAATATCTAAGGGTTTGACACTAATTGCTACTATATACCCGCTATATCTCAAAAGACATCCAGGACATACTTTTGTCAAAATTTATGGTTCACCTAAGGTACTCCAAACAACAATTCATAAGATAAATCTTGGGTGATAGATTTAATCCACTAACTATCAATCTTTCAATGAAAGATTGTGTCACACCAGGATCTATCAATATTGTTACAGATATGTTGTTAAAAAGAAGCATTGCACCTATCACAACTTTAGGAGAGACTACACCTTTAGAGGGTTTCATTGAGAAGAAGCATCATGTAGCTCTACCTCTTCCATATTATAATCAATGCCCACTACTAGTACTAGGTGATCCCCCTCTAGAACTTAAGGCCACAGAAGAACGTGCCCCTCTAATGGGAGTCTGTCACAATGGAGTTTGAAATTATAATTTTGAACCTTATTCTGAAATATACTAAATTTTTGGGCAATCCCTTTTTATATTTCCCATCTGTACATGTTGAAAAAATATTCGAGAATTAGCTCCCCAATACAGACTAGAATGTGTCCTTCAGTAATTGTCACACATGGCTTCATCTTGTCTCTACAAATATATCACTAACATTGATGATCGTGAAGACCTAGTTGGAGGTTCCCACATGGGCAGGGTATTCCATCTACTGGAATTGGGCATTCCTCCACTCTTTAATGAACTATATTCTTGTCTTCTAAAAAAACCCAGTCCTTGTCCTATCTTGGAAAGGAAACCACCACCTCCTCTTTTTCCACCACTACTATGTCCTCCTCTACTAAAATCTCTAAATCTTTTCTTTCTCACAGACTACTCATCAACATTAATAGACTCTTCTGCATGCCATGCTGCTTTTACAAATTCTCCAAAAAAAATTATCTCTCCAACCAATGGTTGATACATTGTGTGTAATTTTTTATCTTAATCCTTGTTGAGATATTTTGCACTTTTATAATACCTAATTCCAAGTCAATGTGTCCTAGATAAGTGGCATCTATCCAACTCTATAGTCAGAGTCATCAGGCACAAGATGTAGGAAGAAATTTTCTGACCTTATAAAGTATGCCTCATACTCCCAATTGTCATATTGTCTTGTCTAATATTGTAACATACTAGATCTTGGACCCAACCCTAGAAGTTGACATTTTGGATTTAGGCAAACAAGGTTGAAGGTTAGACCTAAGTAGAAGTTTAGTATGATTCTAATGAGCTAATACATGAATTTATCACCCTAATGTAGCCTAATGTTTCACATTAGTCATAGGTTAATAATGGATACATAAAATATGCCACATAACATATTTTGGTTGTAATATAAATATAAGGAACTTATTTGGATGAATAATTTAGATAATGGGTTGTTAATAGGCCATATGACATATCTCATAAAAAGAAGTCTCAAAATTGGAAACAAACTTCAAATTCATAATCTACATATGAAAACTAGCCTACATGTCAAATTTCATCTATTTTGCACAACCTTGAAATATTAGGGTAAGTTTAGGAGAGAGAAAATGAGTAAAAGGAATTATAAGGACTTTTACATTCTGGACTTTTACACACCTCATACTTGACCTCTTTCTCTATATAGCCATATCTACCGCTTCCCAACTCCAAATTTGAAAATGCTTTCTCTTCTTTCTTTACTCTAGCTTATAACATAACTCCTACTCTATGTATCCACGAAGGTGCTATCCCAAGGTAAAAGAATGTTCCTACCTTGGTGAAGAAGGCCCCTAGGGTTCCAAATTTGCTCTACTTAGGCTTTCTTAAGCTCCTCCTTGGTGATTTTGACCAAAATAGTAAGTATCATCCTTTACTTCCTTATTTTCATGTTGTTAGTCTTTCTTCCACCTTCCTTCAGGTCAGAACCATGGCCTTCCATGGTGAAATTCCACCTAGAACCCATGAACACCTCATCTCCATGTTCTTTTGTTAGGGTTTTCACCTCTAAAGTGGAGAAGGTGCTTCTTGCTCAAGATAGGAGCTTTTTTGGAGAACCCATCCTCTCTAAGATTGAGAACCTTACTTATTGGACATGTCCACCTTCCCTAGAGGTTCTTTGGAGGCCTAGGCTTGGATCTCGGACTGACTTGGACTATTTAGACTCTAAAGTTGCGGTATGATTGCATCCCACATTATTTCTATATTGAGAAGTTTCTAATTATTCTCTCTAAATGTACGATGTATCCCCTATTCTTCTATGTTGAGCAATTCATGTATGGTTAATCATTCTATTTGTCCTATGGACATTAGTCTATACACAATATCTTTTCTTTTGAAAATCATGGTTCATGTGAACTACCTTATTTGATATTGATCATGTGATCATGGATATTCATTTGAACTCTTATCTTATGCTTTGATGGAACTCTAAAAGATGACATGTGATGTCTTTTACCCACATATGAGGTGGATGTATATGTTGGTCACTTATGTGGTGACTATTTTATATATTCTAACTATACTTTCTACTTGCCTCTACATTTAGCATGCTATGTGATTCATTAGCACTAGAGTAGTGTAATTGCATTGGTTTATATGGAAGATGTGTTATTTCCTACCAAGCAGATGTGATATTTCCTACTCTTTTGGGATGGAAAGGAACCTCATACCCAGGGCAAGATGTGTTATTCTTGGCATATGTTTTATATATTTGGGAGATTGTAAATATTCCTTTCTCTATCAGGTTTCAAGCTTATGAGACTTGGCCGCCTTTGTGTGTATATTGTTCTAGGGCTATGCTGATCTCATATGCATGCAGGTTGATGATATGGGGTGTGTGCCCTACTTTCTTTACATGTGCTATTATGGCACAACTTTATTGTTTTAATTATGGCAAGTATCTCTTTTGTTATTGAAAATCATTTCTCTTGATACCCACTTGGGTTGTCCTTATCTTTTTCATTGGAAGCCTTTACACTTTCATGTCCTTTATTCCATATATTTCTCAATTTCCTATTTAGTATGCACATATCAACCTTTGCTGATGTCATATATTTTCTCTTCTTGCTGGGGTATGCTTCCAACCCTAGGTGGAGGACTTGGATGATAAGGCATGATGTTTTGGACTAGCATAAGGAGTTAAAGCTTGGAGACAAAGTTGTTATGGCTTAGATTTCCCTCTACTTAGATCCTTATGTTGTATCATACATATAACCCCTTATGGGATATTATGATGTACTTTTGTTATCTTTTGTGAAAGTTGAATATAGTCAGTTATTTTTATTCCGCTGCTATACTTTGGTCTTTTTCATACCATTATAATAAATTTGGAAAATTTACATGTATTCCAACATACCTTTTAGTGTCTTTTGGAATGGATGTTAATTCTTCAAATAAATTTTAGTAAGGGGGTGATCCCGCCTCTTTACGAACATTTAGTAACTATTTGATCTTATCACTTAGGGAGGTAGGAGGAAAATACTTAAGGTGAAACTCATACACAAAGTCCCTCCATGTCATGAATGTATTCCTCCTCTTATCTTACATTCCATGCCACCACAAATCAACATCTCCTTTAAGTAGATAAACCACATTATTGACTTGCTTATCCTTTGATAACTCCATTAAGAAAAAGACCTTTACCAGTTGTTAGAGCCACACATTTTCCATAGCTGGGTCTGTTTTTCTAGAGAATTCAGTCCCACCAAGCTTCTTCACTAGCTCGTGTCTCATTAGAACCTTACTAGAAGATAAAGACCTCATGTCCATTTTATATTTTTTTGTCTTTATAAAAATATGATACATGCTTGTTGCCTCATCCCTATCTTCTCTACCTTGAACCATTGCATGAGAATCATGGCCATATTGTCTCTTAGATTGTTCCTCACCAAGTCCACATCCTCTTCCTTCCATCTACAAATTCATAACAAAAGACATTTGTTAGAAAATTGCAGTTCAAATAGGAAAGTGTCATAGTCTGATTGGTCTCTTATCTCCCATATCCCAGACCTAAACTCTTTTTAGGTTTGACCTACGCTCAGTAACCATTAGCTATTAATCACTTAAAGAAAATTACTCATAACATTTTCTTTTCTCATACATATAGTAACTTCACTTAACAAACTAATAACATCTCGTTTAAACATAACATTAAAGGATACAACATAGTTTGACTATTACATAGAAGAAAGAGTTTCACATTTAATATACATCATGTACATTTCATTATAAACTTCTCTCTTTTCTCACTCACTCATTCCTAGTATCTAGAGGAAGGATAAGAGACAGTCTATCTATTCTAATTACTCCTTTTTTAGGACCTCTTCTCTACTGTTGATAAAAACTAACTTTTATCTCCTAAAGAAGAGCTAGTCCCTTACCTAAAAAATTGTTCAATGGGTTGATTAGCTACTGGCTCAGTGAGTAGAAAATCAATAGGCAACTAAGATATTTATAATGTTTACAATAGATAGAACTTAAATTCATAGGTATGAAAAAATTGGTAGCTTAAAACTATAAATCAATCATCATGGCAGTTGGTCCAATATGAAATGTAGTAAATGATACACTAAATCCATACACATGATTTTTAGTCCATTTATTATGTTACTGGTCCCACATGAGGTGTACCAAAACATGTGAAAGCATTGCAACAAGCTACGATCTCAATATACAAGACTTAGAAGTGTGCCCAAGATCCTAAGTTTATAGTCTCAATACCACATCTACAAGTGGTATTGCCACATCTAGTTCTCAGTGTCTAATGGAAGTGGTTGAATATTTTGACTCCTCTTCTAAACATGGGTACTCAAGCAGCAAGTCAAAGCACTTTGTCTTATTGTGCACCAGTGGACCTACTGACCACTGACACCACAACTTGAAACATAGGTACCACTGACATCCCCGCTTGGTGTTGGGTCCCACACATATCATAAGGATTTTGTCATACCAATCAAGACCTCCGCACCCTACTGGTATGATATGGCTTACCTCAATCTAAACTACCTCCAGTCCAGAAATTGTTTCCTCTCATAGAAAAGGCATCATCCTGTGAGGATTCTATAGTGTCCAGGGCATCTATCGTCTCCTATATTTAGTTTGATCTAATAAAATTACCATCATTTCTAATCATTACTTTATTTTCAACAATTTAACAATTAGCATTTATCATGAAATTAATGTGACTGAATGGTAACTTCCATATATCCCATAAACCTTAATACAATCTTTTTGATCCATAATAGGGTAAATTGGCCTCTCCAGTGCCTTTGGTTTCACCCTTTCCATCTCTTGATATATATGACAATTTACATAATAACTTTCAATAGGAATTTCATCATCTGTCATAACTAAGATAGGCATTTCTATGACTAGAAATTCATTTTACAAGTTTAAAGTTTATCACAGTTATCACATAACAAAATTTAATACTAAAACATCATTATTTTGAATTTGTATGATGTAAATCAGGGTTAGAAGGTGATTTTACACACTCAAATCTCATCCAAGATTATTGACCTTAACCTTTTTACCAACTAAGCTTGGATATTTTCTCACATGAGTCTAAATGAAGCTTCAAGAATCAAGATCTCTTTCGAAACTGATTCTGAGCAAGAAAATGGACTTAGAATGGTCAACTGGAGGTAGAAGAGTAAGAAATAAGGAGGAACAAAACCTTCAATGAGTCGAATAGAAAATCCTTGATAGATCAAAGAGGAAAAAGCAAAGACATGTATTGTCTAGAACTACTTACCATGAAGGACATGTGGAAGTTTGTCAATCTCCATATATTCTTCATGTTTCCCCAAATATTGCCCTAGAAATCACCTTCTAGGTTGTCTTCTCATTAGTTTAAGGGTCTGGTAGTGTAGAGGATCACATTACAGTTCTAACACACATCATTTCATTGAAAATGGATATGTATAATTAAAATTATGGTTGTTTTACGATTAGCTATCTTGGGCAGCTATTCTTATAGGTCGACAGGCCTACTGGGCCCATTGGTTCAGCCGCTTGCCACAAAAGTAGACCAAAATTCAGCTCTACATGTGATTAGTAAAAAGGCCATGGCTCTCATTTTAACTCTGATTTGGTTCATTCTTTTTTTATTGGATTGATAATTCAATTATCTAGAATCCGAAAATATTAGTTTGGTAAGATTCTCAAACAATATTTATTTATTAATTATTTCGTCAAGTATCATAATCTTCCACCCACATTCCTATTGGGCTAATTTTATATCAACTAAAACTTTGATCTTGTGGCATGCTTAAGTCATGATTTTGAGTTATCCTAACAAATATTTAAGATAAATCACAAGGTAAATATATTACTAGTAAAAACATAAGAATCATTAAGATTATCTTAAATCCCTAGAATTACTAGCACATCTAGAAGAGGCTTATTACAAGAAGTTAGTACACTTCTAGAGAATTCAGAACATACTATGAATGTTCTAGAATATGGAAAGAGAAGATTGTTCCTTGTACCACACAAAGTAATTGTTTGTCTATAAGAAGTAATCAAAAAATTATTAAAACAAAGCCATCTTCTAAAGGAGTTATAGGAAAATTTCATGGACATCTTCTATTAATTGATTAATAGGACAACATCAATTCTAATGGAAGCTTGCACTCCATAGGGTACATGGAAAAGAAAGCCATCTTCTCATTCTCACATTATAGGATTAGGCTATAAGGTACTTGCACATGTTCCCAGTGAGAAGAGGATAGAGATTGATGACAAATGTACTCCTTATGTTTTACTTATCAATGGCAATAAGAAATTGTGCTATAATATTTGGAATCCAAAATACAAGTCACTGACAATAGGCATATATGTGATCTTCTATGAGGAATGGATGTATTTTTGTACTACAAAGAAAGAGTTAGATAGTTTAATAGATGATATCATACTCGATATACAAATTCCCTTCCCAATCTAGGGTAATTTTGATGTGGAAACAGTTGAAAAATGATGAGATCCATTGTATTTTATGGTAGAAAGTGATTATGATGTATATGGAAATAAAAACCAAGAGGATAGTAGAAAATGATTATGATGTATATGGAAAGAAAAAACTAGGAGGATCCTAAGAAAGGAAAATCTCAATATTTAGAACCATCATATATGCAAATAAGGGGGTTTAATAGAGGTAAAGGATGTCTTCCAAACACTCTTATTGAGATCATAGATATGTACAACCAAAAGTATATTATAAATAAAAATTAATCATAAAACACATAATTATATCCATGCAGATGAAAAAATGATGATCACATTCTGGTAAAAATAGTGTATATCATCTACGAAAACATACAAAAGGCTAAAAAGTGTTAAAGATAAATTTATATTCTGGTTGAAGAATGATGGGAATAGAAATAGTGTAAGATACAATGAGTAGTGTGAGATAAAAGAAGGGGACTAATTTTGATGAGAATGTTCTCTAGTGCTATTTTTTACTTCGTTTCACCATGTATTGATCTGGGTACCTATCTTAAACCTTTATAAGGAGCACCTTATCTGATTATAAATCTTCCTCCATGCTAATATAGAGAAAGAGATCTACATGCGTCAACTTGAAGGTTCCTTAGTGAAATTGAAATAAAGTATGGTTTTTAGGTTGAATATTAGTTTTATTGGGCTAAAAAAGGCATCTCAAAAGTGGTACAAAGAAGTTGATTTGTTTCTATATTGAAGAGTGGGTTCTACTACATGAAAAAAGTTAGTGAGTATGATTTCTTCAAAATATTTTATAATGATGGACTTAGAATTCAATTACTCTATGTTGGTGTTATATTGATTGTTGGTAAAGGTGATCAGGTGATTATCAAACTAAAAGATTTTTAATTATTTTAATATGAAATCCTTTGAAACATCTTAACATGTTATTATTAAGGGAACTAGGTGTGTTAGTAATGAAAGAAACTTTAGTTGTTAAAGAAAATCATGAGTGGATTCTTGAGATGTTTTGACTTGATAGGGTCTCAACCATGTGATGCTACTTTATATAGTAACTTTTGATAGGGTTAAAAACAATCTCTTTTTTCTTATAAGGAAAGGCTATATATATCCCACATACATTACTCTCCTACAATAGGAAGATTTATGTACATTATTGTGTCCATTTGACATCATATAACACACAAAGTTAGTGTAAATTTCCATAGTTTTATATGATCCTAGAAAGGAGAACTAGAATGTTGTGAAGTAGATTCTTAAATATATTAGTGGTGTATCTATTGATTGATTATGTTGTGGATTTACATCACTAGTTATGATATCCTTCACATATGTAGACTTAACACGTGGTCTCCATAACTAGAAGTTGACCTTGGGATTTTCAATTTTGTGGTGAGAGTCATTAGTTGGAAAGATATCACAACTAATGACTCTAGTAGAAGATGAAATTGTGGTCAAAGTTATAAAAGTGTGCTACTTTCTCTACTACTTAGTCAAAGTACATTGAAGCTTATAAAGGATGTAACTAGACAGTTTGGCTCAAACAAGTATGAATCGTGTTTAAAATATGATGTTTGTGTTATTTTTGTTACTGTCATGATGAAATAAACTTGAGAAAGAATGTAACTTATAATAACGAAAGCATAGGGTATGATATACCATTTTCTGTATAAGCTATAAACAAGACTAGTTGTAGACGAAGAAAATTCACACCATTAACAATTTTTCTAACATTATGACAATTGTGGTTCTTACAAAGAAGATAGATTTTTATAATAATCTTGCTAGGTTAAACACCAATTTGGGATTCATTAAACTAGTATACTATTGGATTGGAGTGGGAGATTGTTAGGCATATCACTATTGGAGGTCATCCCAATTAGCCAAGGTAGGGATGATTTTGTCTACAACATGTGTGAATAAAATCACATGCCTTTAACTATAAGCAAAAAAGCCACACGTAACATGAAGAAATTTTCAACGCCAGTTTTTTATGATGTGGTTGTTCGTCCTTGGGGAAGAAGAAAAGAAAGAAGAAAGTAATGAACTTAAAGAAGGAAGTGGAAGGTGATTCTTTTTGTTTAGTTTTTTCCATGACTTCTTTATTATTTCTAACGTGTGTGTTATCATGCTAGAAAAATTCGCCTAGGATAGACTCCCCAAATTTGTACCGAGACTACATATAATAATAACCACATGCAAGTGGATGAATATTATTGTATTATAGATTAGGATCAAACTCAAAGTAAAACATTTTTACGAATACATGGTCCAAATTAATCAGCCAAGAATTCATATTTTTTACAAGAATGAAATTGGTTTAGTCAAGCTAAGCCCATGAGAACAAAAAGGGATAGATTAAGATTCTAGTTATCAAAGGATGGGAACAATAGGGGGAATGGGTTTCACCACCACTGCATCCCTTTCACACACTCAATGCATCATATTAAGCATGAAAATACATATGTTGAGACCAAGAAAATTCCCCTTTTAGATTTAGGATTAAAACTCGAACATATTTCCCTCTAAGCTTCTTGTTGTATCTCCTAAATATCAAACATTTATCACATCCAAAACTACCTATCAAAAATTATCATCAAGGGTTCAACATGAATCAACTGATATCCTAGATTCTAGGTTTAAAGTTCTCTACACCAAAAATATGATAAACATGTAGGATTATTGATCAGGAAAGAATACAAGCATGAATGATTGATTTTCAAACTTACAATGGTTCATACAATAATCGGGAAAATATAGAGAAAAAAATGAGATAGTGGGGCTACTACATGCACCATAGCAAGAGGAATACTCGCTCATGGTAAAAAATACGAGTACAATAGGGAAAAAGAGTGAGAAAGTCATTGTCTTAGTAGAAGATGAAATTGCGGTCGTGGTGTGTGGGGGCACATCTTCAAACTTATAGAGGAAGGATATAAGAGAGAAACAAGAACAACTATGGAAGTTCTTCAGAGGTGAAGTGTTGGATCGTTGAACTCCCTTTTCTTGAAGAATGGATCTACTATTATGGAGGGTAAGCAGATGGAGAATGATTGTAAATCAAAGTCAATGAATGGGTTTCATATGAAGTCTTGATCTTAGATTCATGGTTGAGGTCAGGACCTCATCAGTTGGTAGATAAATGAAAGGGGGTCGACTGAGGTTGATGTTGTTGTATAAATTTGGCAACCTAGTAGTGTAAGGATAGGATACTTTTCATGGAGGTAGTATCCTGCTATTTGTAGGTGGGTACTAGGGTTTTTAACCTTTATATAGTCACCATGGATGTGAGGGGTCGGTTGCGGGTGGTTGATGAAGTGTCATGATCCTTCATTACCCTTATCTATAAGGGGGCATAAAAGTTTCATCAATTCATAGATTGTAGGTTTCACATCATAGGTCCTCCATCAGTGTGGTGAAGTCTACCCAGCCATTGGTTCTAGGTCGGGCATCAAAGCATGAAGTCTGTCTAGTCATCAAAGAGTTAGTGATTCCATCAGTAGATCATGCTAGCACCCCATCAGAATTTGGGTGTCAGAATCTTCATTTGCATGAAGGGTGGATTCTCCATCAGCTGATGTTCCATCGGAGCTTGGGTCTTTTCTACCATCGGAGGGTGAAATTAGGTTTCCATTGAAGTTTGATTCCTTCATATGCATCAAACATGAAGAACATGTTCTAGCTAGGCGTCGTTTAGGGTTTCCATCATAGGTAGACCATGAAGAATTCTAAATGATGGCATTTGATGATAGTCCAGTTTAGGGGCAACAACCCCATTTTGCTTTCTCTCAGGTCTCTTACAGCTGATTTCCTATGGGATGGGTTGAATCACACCATAGCTTGGGAAACTATTGCTAAACCTTTCCAGGAAGGAGGCTTGCAGATTAAAGATGCAGAGGAACTCATGCAGAAGAGTATCGCCAGTCGTGTCTTAAGATTTATCAACTCACCTCAGTGCTGCTGGATAGCTTGGATGAAGAAAAGATATGGTTCTAATCTTGTTTGTGATGAGAGGAGTAGACCCTCCCGCATTTGGCGTGTTATGTGTGCCCATGTGGTAGCCAATCAACACCAGTTTTGCATTGATGTGAATGGTGTTTGGTCTTCTAATCAGTCACCACTGATCAACACTACTATAGGCTTTCCCATTATGGGGTTGACTGCTAACTTATGGGGCCGTGCGCACTACCCCAAATGCAGTGTTTTCTGTTACAAAGCTATTCAAAATAGGCTCCCTTCTCGTGATAGATTGGCCTGTTTGGGCATTCTGATTGACGAGACTTTCCTTTTATGCAAAGATACAAACTAGATGAATACACATCTATTTTTCAACTACAGATGATCTAGACAGGTCTGGAGTATCATGTGCCTCAGAAATGGTTGGGGCCAGAACGTCCCCAATAATCTTAAAGAAGCTATCAAATGGGCCAACGATGAGTTTAAACATGACAAATACCAGAAAAGCTACGCCTACCTCTGTATAACGGGGCTGAGTTATTTATATGGAATGAGAGGAACAAGAGAATGCATGAGAATAAGGAGTCCAGCCTGAATATGTTCATCAACAAGTTTGGCATCGAACTCAAGTGGCATATGAAGAATAGAAATGACATTTTGTATAAGCTGAATGATAATACTCGTACTTACTGGGGTTTTTATATGTGATCCCCAGTTTTAGTTTCTTATGGGCCCTTTTCCAGGGTGCTTTGTCTTGTTCTGTATAGTTTCAACTATACCACCTTTTTGGTCTATATATTTACCTTATTCCAAAAAAAAAAAACTCCACCCAGAGGGGCTATTGGCATGGGTAATCAGGGTTGCACAGATGATTCACCTAACCAATGAGATGTGGCTCGAGGTTGTAGCTCAGTGATGTGGCCCAATGAAGGCTCAAATTATTGAAATCATGTCCATTTTATAAAAGGTTGTTTCAACTCGCTATTCAGTTTACAAGACCATCACTCCTAACATGTGATAAAGTTTAAGCTTGCCATGAAAACCAAGAATTTGATCAAAACCTTATTAATTATCATAAAATTAAAATAACTTGAATGGAATCTAGCTGTAAGATAAACTAGGGAATTGGATGTAAAATAAGGCTAAGAATGTAACTAAAACTAGGATGAATATGCATTCATCAAATAATCACAAAGCTAAATATTGCACATCCCCGAGTAATAGAAAAATTGAAACATTCACTAATAAAATACTTTCAAACCATGTAGTTGTCTCACTTTCACATCATGCTTATTTCCTTACCACCTGATATGGTCGCGCGATGAAACATACTAAGATCAAATGATACATCTATCCAAGTCTTTGTTTTGATTTTGCTTCCCAAAAACATTTCCACATCACTATACCCAATATTGAGCACATCAATTAGTTTTATGAAAATTTAGAGAATCTCACAAAACCACAAGTCTGTGTATGATCCAACACTGGGGTGTGTGAACACATGACCTCTCTAGGTGGAAAATTGAGAAAAGGGGTTGCATAAGGAAGATATGGATCTCTCTCCTACTCGACTTGAGATTGCATTTATTTGTACAAATACATATATTGCAACATTTTTCTTTCCATGCACATTGGCATCTTTTCTTTTTGGTGGTAGACCCTTATTACATTTAGAGGGGTATAGAAGAAAAAAATATAGCGGTGAGGGGTATGCCACCCTAAACATGGGGTTTGACACATTCTGTGAATTTTTGTTATCATTTTATCAACAGAAAGTAAGATGATGGAAAAATAAGTATCGAAGAGGGGTCAAATCAGCATGCAACTTGATGATTTAGTTAAGGTGGTTGTTCCCATAGTCCTGTCACACTCAAATTGCAAGACGATAAGGGAAAAGTGATGACACTATGAATTTGTTTCACTATTCAGTTAGAAGTATGATGTGCTTGATCCCTCTCAATTCTTAAATCATTCTCATATTTTAAGATAAACTTGGTGCTTGGGTTTCTAGGACGTGTAGGATGATTTGTAGTCATGGGTTGTTTAATGATTGGTCACTGTGAGGTTTTTCTTTGAGTAAGAGGAGTTAAATGACGAAACATGCATGGATGCAAAAAAATGTTAAATTTTAAGCTGGATAGATAATGGCATGATTACACCAAATAAACAAAAAATGAAAGAAAATTAAGATAAATGCAATAATGTCATAAGTTACAAACCGATAGGTTCTAGTAGAGAGTAAAATAGATATGTTAACACCTCACATCTTGAGGATACAAATAAAATGATCTTATAAGTAATGATTGGACTGTATATATTTGTTGGGAAATATGGCTACAGAGAAGGCAGTGGAAACAAAAATTTTATCTACCATAATTACATGACCAACGGATCATGTTAATCATTATAAGACATGAAGGATGATTTTCAAGATGTACTTGGTCATGGAGCAAGTCTAGAGACAATCCTCTTTGTTATAGTTGTGCAACTATGACTCCCAGTTGCATTTTCACAGATAACACACTTGAGCATCGTCTTCTGCAGTAGCTCCTGTCGTCACAGACTGTTGGCTGATGATGTCCTCCTTAGTGGTAGACAACGGTCTCCCACCTCTAGAGAAGCCACATGAACAGCCTAGAACTCATGTCATCTTGCTAGAACATACATGAAGGAGTTTCCCATTATGTTGGTGTACTAGTCACCAACTTTCTCTCCCACAAAAATGAAATCAGTTGTTCTCTCCCTTTCTATCCCTCCCTAGTCAGGTAGGACTTGATTGGGCTCTCGACTACCACAACTAGTGAGGACAACGTTTGTCATAATAACTAATTCTCAATTGTCTGTGTTGTACTCTGGGAAGCCCCCAGTACCCATCTATTTATAGTAGAGACTAGGTTCATGGTTTCGAGTCAATGCGGGAGTGGAAGGGACCAGAAGATCTTGAATTTTCAGAACATGTGACCATCCAAATGGTCGTCTGGTACACCAGATATTCTTCCGGTATGCAAGATGATTGTGTCATACTGTGAGACGGCTGTTTTGCAGTTTCCCAATCGCATATAACAATTTTTTCCCATTAATTTCATACATTAATTCCTTACACAACAAGTAATTTGCAATTCAAAAGAATTCAAAAAGTGTCTAGAACCTTCCATCAACCGACTTGACCAATCTCTCCCATGTGGGATAGTCATCTCGATCACCTAGATGGTTGTTTGATGACTCGAGTCGATACGGTCGATTCTCACCTTGGCCAATTTCAACTCGAATCAGCCCTGATCCTCCAAATGCCCATCTCAATGCTTGAGATAGTTGTTTGGCACTCTAGACCGACGTCTCATACCATGAGACAGGCATTTGGTAGTGTGGTCAGGCTTCTTGTTGTGTGAATCTACTACCTAAACTTTTTAGCAATTAATTCATATGTCATTCAAGATGAAACTCCTCTTCTAGGTCAAGAACTATGTGTGTGACCATATAGGTCCCATATTATGTTGGTAGTGAATGTCCATAACAACTTATGACATTAAAAGCAATGAGTGGTGCCTATTTACACATCAATGCTACCCCGGTAAATGAAAAGTTGGAAAAAAACTTCAACCTACAATCTGTGTATGGTGTTGTAGTGTTCGTATAGGTCCTTTGTCACTGATGATTAGATTAAACTTGAGGCATAGAGTAGTCACCCTCTACATCATTAAATCTTGTTTCTTGAACCAGACTAGACTATCTGAGATATATGTAAGCTCAATATCACATATTGACTCATGTTCATGGCCATGCATTTCTCAGTCTCACTAATCAAGAGCTCTAGAACATCAAACTCCCGTAGGAGGGACAAATCCCATTTCTCTCATTCACAGTCTATCCCCATGTATCAAAGTCAACCAATCATAACCTTTATAACAAACCATGTTTCATGACTGAGTTTGATGATGTCAAAGAGTTCCCAATGACATGTGATGAGTGTAATGATTTCAGGTCTAAGAACCACAACCACTACCATCACTATGAGAACTGGCTATGACTTCCATGATGATGTCTTCCATGTGTTAGTATCATGATGGGTCTGTCTGATACACTGTTATGAAACATGTATTTGTGTGATTTGTTTGATATTTCTATATGATGACTAATGATATTATGTCATCAACCAACTCACATTCTGATCTTGTGTGTTATTGTTGTCTATCAACCTTCCACAATAATGACTGATTAGGGACATAATGAGAATATGTATAAGTACTCTTAACATCTATATGATATCATTTCCAAGTCACATAGTTGAAGACATACGTCATTGAGTAATATTATTTACTAGACATTTATAATGTTACATCATTATCTCATAACTGAATTAAATAGAATAAATTGGAAGCTTTCCTTTTATTAATAATCAAATCATTTTTACAAGATATGCCATTACAATCATGACATTATTGGCTATTTGGGCATCCATACCAAAATACTCCCACTTGCACATAGAGCCAATCACCCACAAATCATATTCTAAGTGATCTAACGTGACTATCATGCTTCATCTTTGAAAGTGCCTTTGTCAAGGGGTCAACAACATTGTTCTCAGTTGGTACTTTTTAAATCTTTACATCTCCTCATTGTGTAATCTCTCATATGAGATGATACCTCTTTTATATATGCTTTGAGAGGTGCTGTGATATGTGTTCCTTAGCTTGTTCAATAGCTCCATTGTTGTCACAATATAGCTTGATTGTGTCATTGATGCTTGGAATGACCCCAAGTTCTATAATGAACTTCTTGATCCATACAACCTCCTTTTCTACACACGATGTAGAAATATAATCGGCCTCAATTGTAGAATTAGCAATTGTCTATTTCTCAGAACTCTTCCATCTTACAACTTCGTTATTTAGGAAAAACGCAATTCTTGATTGTGATTTGTAATCATCTTGATCGATCTTAAAGCTTGGATTAGTGTAATCCTTTACCACCAACTCTTCCTCTCTGCCATAGACCAAGAACGGATCCTTAATCCTTCTCAAGTGCTTGAGGATGTTCTTCACAGTTGTCCAGTGAGGATCACCTAGATCTGGTTGATATCTGCTCATCATGCTCAAGGCGTACAAGATGGCTGGATGGGTACACAACATTGTGTACATGATTGATCCAATTGTTGAGGCATATGGAATCAAACTCATGTGTTACCTTTCTTCACAAGAATTGGGACACTAACTCTTAGAGATTGGTCACTCCATACAACGCTGGCAGGTTTCCTCTCTTTGAGTTGTCCATGCTAAACTATTTCAACACTTTGTCAATGTATGTGCTCTGACTTAGTCCAAGAATCCTTTTGGATCTATCTCTATATATATTTATCCCCAAGATGTAGGATTCTACTCACAAGTCTTTCATGGAAAATGTATTTCCCATCCATGTCTTTACCTTTTATAAAGTAGGGATGTCATTCCCCATCTGTTATATCATCAATTTTGGTATAATTGAATTATATGAATGCAAAACAAGTTTTGATAAATAAATCCCCTAATGATATTATCGGGGGAATAAAAATATGGATCACCTTTGTGACATAGGTGCTTGTGGAACAAGTTAAATAAAAAAAGGAATTTGTACGTCAATTAATACTGATGGCCTTTTGTTATGATAAATGCATAATTTCTAGGTTGCCAAAATAAATGGTAGTTATGGTGTTTTATATAATTAGGGGATGGTTATCTAGATGAGATTGATAACTCCAAGGTTGAGGCACTAAACAAGAATATTTTAGTTTATTTTTTTGTGTACTTAAAAATAATAATGATAAGAAACATAATTCTAGAAATTAGGGAATAAAGACCATATCTTGTGATGTTGATTAATGAACTTAGTTGAATCTAAGTGTCATAATAATAGGATATGGTGAACTTTATGATCATGGCTATGTTTAATATAAGTTAGGGTTCTTAAGTCATAAATATGGGAATCGAAGTATCATACATGACCCTAATGATAATGAGTTCAAACCAAGGAGAACCTTGAAACCTAGATTAGGGCTGAGTAGGCTTTAATGTGATTAATGTATGATTGGTGAAAATTTAGGATTTATAAATATGCAGATTAAAGTTAATTGTTTGGATTGCTTGTTGATTGGATAATATGCTTGAAGTATATGTTCTACACCATCAAGGTATGTTGTAACGATTACAAATACCCATAATATTGTTTATCAATGTTTCCAAAATGATTTCTGAGGATTGATTTGATAAATAAACTATTGGTTGTTTATTTAATTCATGTTCAGCTATAATACCAATTTGAGTATCACATAAGTAAATGATAATAATTTAAACCCTAGGCTGACGTATATCAAGGGGTGATGCACACGAGCCATGGATGGGATAGTGATTATACCCAAGATAATATATCTAGTAAGGGTTAGAATATGTAAAGAAGATGCCAGTTCTTATGTGGAATACTTGATGCATGTATGTGATTATCTTATTTGCACACATTATGGTTGCACCCCATGTACATAGTTTAACTTTTTATATTTATTCACATTATGTTTGTCAGTGTTTTAGGTACGTGGTAATTATGAAGATGTCAACTTTTGATAAACCAGACAAAAATTACTTGAAAGCATTAATGATAAGTTAAAGGAGGATTAAATAGCTATTTACTTCTTCTCAATAGGTATTCATTTCATGAGAAACATCATTTCACAATTTGTAAACAATATTTGGAATAAATAAAATTATTTGTTGTTATTTATTATTTGTTAAGTCTTGACCCTTAGGAATGTAGCTAATGGATATCAACTTTTGGCCTTCCTTATTTGGGGGTTGCTGAAATTGAGGTCGTTACACCATCAATAGTATGTCATCTACATATAATATGAGGAATGCCACAATGCTCACACTAACCTTCTTGTACACATATGGTTCATCTCCATTTTGAACAAAGCCAAACCCTTTGATTGTCTCATCAAAATGAAGATTCTAGCTCTGAGATGCTTGCATTAATCCATAGATTGACCTTTGTATCTTACATACTTTACTTGCATCTATTGGATTTATAAAACCCTCAGGGTGTGTCATATGCGCATCCTCAAGAAGATTTCCATTAAGGAATGTAGTTTAAACATCCATCAGCCAAATATCATAGATGTGATAAGTAGTAATAGCAAGCATGATTCTGATGGACTTAACCATGGCCATTAGAGAAAAGGTTTCGTCATAATTAACACATTGAACTTGTCTAAAACCCTTTGCAACCAATCTTCCCTTAAAGGTTTAAATTTTTCCATCCATGTCGGTCTTCTTCTTGAAGAACCATTTGCACCCTATGGGTTTTACACCTTCAGGTGGATCCATCAATGTCCATACTTTGCCAGTATACATGGATTCGATCTCAGTTCTCATGGCCTCAATCCATTTCTCAAACTCTACTCCCTCAATAGAATCTCTATAGGATATTGGCTCATCATTTATGAACAATTCATTGCCTTCCTGAGTTACAAGATATCCAAATCTTTTAGGCTCAAGGTGTGTCCTATTAGATCTATGAGGTTCCTGTGTTACTTGAGGAATTTGAAATTCCACAACACTTTGTGATTCTCTTGGTTCCACTTATACATCTAATGTTTGATGTTTTCTTGTTGGTCTCTACACTTTCCTCCCACTAATCCCTTTCGAAATAAATTCCTTCTCTAGGAATGCAATATATCTATCAAAAAATAGATTGTTGTCATATGGATTATACAAGTAGCATTAAATAGTTTCTTTGGGATATCCAACAAAGTAACATTTATCAAATCTTGGGCCAAGATTTGTAGGAAACAATTTCTTGACATAATCTTCACACCCCGAAATCCTCATAAAAGACATTTTGGGATGTTTCCCAGTCCATATCTCATTTGGTGTCTTTTGAACCGATTTAGATGGTAATCAGTTTAGTATAAATGTGGAGGTTTCTATGGCATACCCCCAGAAGGTCATTAGAAGCTCAGCTAAACTCATCATAGATCAAACCATATCCAGCAATGTGTGATTCCTTCTTTCTGACACACCATTATGCTAAGGTTTTCTAGGTGGAGTCCACTAGGATACAATCTGATGGGCTCTAATAAGGTTCTAAAACTCTTGGTTTAAGTATTCTCCACCTTGATTAGAATGAAGTGCCTTAATACTTTTACCAAGTTAGTTCTACACTTAATTCATAAATTCCATGAACTTTCAAGAGCTTTTGACTTATGTTTCATTAAATAAACATAGCCATACCTACAGAAGTCATCAGTATGTATTAGTCCAAATAGATCACCAGTGTTATATCCTCAATTTTAATAAAGTTGAATATAAAGCATGTTTTAATAAATAACCTTCCACAATGGTATTAATGGTGGAATAATAACTTTGGTCACCTTTTGTGGCATGGGTGCTTGTAGCACAAGTTTAAAAAATAGAAGGATTCATAGATGAATAAACAATCACAGCTTTTGTTATTATAAATGAAATAATTTCCAAGGTTCCAAAAGAAAATAAAATACATGGTGTTTTCGAATAATTAAAGAAATAATTATCTTGCCAATAGGGAAAAACCATGTTTGAAGCATCAAACATTATTATTTTGATGACTTTTTGTATATTTCAGAATAATAATGGGAAGGAAGAAAATTCTAGAAATTGGATATTCCATGAGATAATTTTGTATTTAAGATTTATTCCCATAATTTCCAAAGAAAACAAGTATAAGAGGGAAAGGTATTTATTGGTTTATCTACAAACAATTGGCAATAATTTGTGGAAATATTAGACTCCACTTTGGGAATCTATTGAATGTCTTCCTTTTAGAAATTGTGTGTACTTTCCATGTGTTTTGGTCTTAACCATGAGAAGGAGAGGAACATTATTAAAAGAATTTTCATGAAATTGTGTACATGGAAGGGATACAAAAAAATTAAAGTGACTAAGAGAGGAGAAGGAAACATATCTTGAAAGGCATGACTAAAACAAAGGTTCATATACTTATGTATATATAGACGTAGACTTTACCCCTCTCATCAAGGACCGTTTCCCCTTTCCTACTTCCTCACCTTTCTTCATTAGGGTTTTCCCTTAATAGTTTAAAGGATTGCATATCTCCCTCATCTCATTGGGATGGCAGGTTCCCTAGTTTACATACTGGGAGATCGGCAGACTTCCCCTCTCAGTCGCACTCCTCATCTCTGATGCCTGTCGGTCAAGCTTTCAGTAACCACCACCAATGTTGACACCTCATTCCCTAACCAAATATGAGGAGCTTCCACTTCCATCCCTGTGATAGGTGGTCAGAAACTAACTACCTCGAGGATCCCATCATGTGCCATGGCCACACAGCCTTATGGAGAATGAGTAGGAGAAGCATGCATATGAGGGTCAGGTCTCCTCTATGTTAGAACATGAGATAACAATATGTGTTTTGTTTTCTAGGGTGGTGAGATGGGAAGGTGGAGTCGGTGGGAGCCACAGTGGTGGGGGCACAAGGTGGGAAGGTTGCTCACAGTTGCAGTCCTCGCTCTGTGCCCGTCGACATATGAGCGGCCTCACGAGATCGTAAGGAAGGAGAGGGGTGTTTCAGTATGTGGTTCACTGGGTTACAAATGGTCCAAAGATGAATTAGTGGTGGGAGACAAGCTAGCGAGAGAGAGTGCAGAGGTGGATGGTCGTTCACAGCACCCCGCCCGACTATAATGCCGCAAAATGTGAACCAGAGGTGCATTCGTGTGAGTAGAAAGGAAAGAAAGGGTCAAATAACCCAAATATCCCTGAAGGGAAAATGTTAAGACAGGGGTACGAGATTCCTTTTGCTAACTTGGCTGGCCCAACCAAAGGAAAAGGGAAAAAAAGTAAGTGTTGATGTGTCAGCTCTCCATTGGATCAATGATGTTATTCTTGAAAAAATCATAGAAAATGATTGGTAGCTTATACGAAAACAAACTTTATATGAAAATTGATCAGAAAAAATAAGAGGAGTTCCAATAAAATATGTTTGAGGCCCAAATATACTTCTGATTCTAAACATTTTCCATGCATACATGTTTAGTAAGTGATTAGTACATTAAAACATTAGATTTAGGTATTAACATGTTGGAAAACACTAAAAATCCTTTCTTTTATGATACTACTTGCTATTGATGAACAATATGAGAAATTAATATAATCATGATGATGAGTAATTAGGGTTTCTAAAGTGACTAATAACCATGTATGGGAATAATTAGGTTTAAAGATCATATTTTGCTAGATTGTTAATGAACTTAGTTGAATCTAAGTACTCATAATGAAAGGATGAAATAGATTTGATAATAATGGAAACACCTAATATGAATTAGGGTTCTTGAGTCATTAAATCAATGAACATGGGAACTGGGGGATCAAACAAGACCCTAATGGAAACTCGATACCATGGAAAACTAAACCCTAGATTAAGGCCAAGTAGGGTTTTATCCAATCAAAGTGATGGTGGCAAGTTATGATTTACATACTTGCAGATTTGAATGCTTGATTTGCTTTCTTGGACAATATGTGTGAAGTATAGTTATATGTTAATCTGCATGGCTCACCATCGAGGTACATGGTTATGATTATGTCTATCTAAAATATAATTCGTTGATGTTTTCTGAATGATTTCTAAGGAGATATTTGATAAATAAACTATTGGTTGTTTATTTAATCCATGTTCAACCATAATGCCAATATGAGTATCACATAAGTAAATGATAGTATTCTAAACCCTAGGCTGACGTATATCAAGGGGTGATGCACATGAGCCCTGGATGGGATAGTGATCACACCCAAGATAATATATCCAGTAAGGGATAGGATATTTAAAGAATATGTCAATTCTTATTTGCAATATATGATTCTTATTATGTGATCATGTTAGTTGCACACATTGTAGTTGCACGCCACATACACAATATTGTAATATGCTAACCGTGTTTTGTTTGTCGGCATTTTCGGTATATGTTTCGCATAATAAAAGACATGAAGAATAAGATCAACAATATCAAAGGTATAAAATATATACAAAGGAGGGCTAGGTACATAATAATTATTCTGAATAGGTATTATTTCCATGAGGTATATCATTTTATAATTTGTAAATGATATTTTTAATTGAAATTGTTTCCTATTATTTATTATTTGCTAAATATGGATCCTTGGGAATATAGGTAATGTCTCTCAAATTGAATATCTTTCCTTAATTAAGGGACGCAAAAAGTGAGGTCTTTACATTTGGTATCAGAGACCCAAATTTTGTCAAATAATATTTAATAGTTTATAATTTCAAGTAATTTATAGAAATATGAGGGAATTGTTTGGGCATTTTCTAAAGACTGGGGTGTCTCGAAGGGACCACGACCGGGGGCTGGAAAAAATTTCCTCCGCACCGCTAGTCAGCTTACGAGGACTCCCGAACCCCTACATCCTACCTAGACAAATTTAAAAATCTTTGCTTGAAGTAAAATACCTTCAGGGTTTCTTATCATCTCTTTCATCCACTTGTGATCCTCTTGCTTAATAAACCCTAAAAGGAACTTCTCTCCTCATATCAAGTCAGAGTTTTTGAGAAGAATTAGTATTAAGACATCCTCTGCCAATTAATATACATGAAATATAGAAATGATAATGTATATGTAATGTAGAAATAATAATGTACGATGTGGAGATAATAATAAAGTAAATGTCATATGGGTCTTTCCTAGGATACTAACCCAAGATGAGACTCTGGTTGGTTTATAAGAACCCTAGGGGGTCAAGAGACATGGAAACTCTAAGAGGTAGGGTATAGTCCCTAACCTTAACCTAAAACCCTGATCATGAGAAATGAGAATAGTGTAGGCAAAATGGAAACCCTACCCATATGGACTTGATTAGGGTAAGATGAATGGTATAATACAAATGTTTTTGATAACCCATGCATGAAGGATTCATGTGAAACAACATGAATATAGATGAGGTTAAGTAGATTAGTCTCCCATGCTGGCATGTGTGTGGAGTATGACATTCATGTAAAAGGTTTTGTGAAACATAAGAAATCAATGGTATATATATATGAAAATGAAAACTTGAATATAACTTTCCCAAACCCCTCATGCTATCTTGAGGAGTTTGTTTATGGAAAGAAAGTCATCATAATCAAGCCCCAGATTGGGAAGATCACAAAAGGTCAAGCCCCAAATTGAGGAGACCAATACATCACCAAGCCCCAGATAGGGAAGGTGGCATGAACTCAAAGTATGGATGACCAAGCCCTAGATTGGGAAGGTCATGAAGTGGTCAAGCCCTAGATTGGGAAGACCCGTATGGAACCAAGCTCCAGATTGAGAAGTTTGCCCAAGTCTAGTATGTAGATGACTAACCGAGCCCCAGATAGGGAAGGTCATAGAGAGTTCAAGCCCAAGAGAGGGAAGGTTGACATGGCACCAAGCTCTAGATTGAGAAGGTGGCCCAAGTCCACTGCATGGACAAACCTCATAAAAGGGTATCCTAGAGATTGAGCAAACAAGTCTTAAGAAGTTATAATGGTAAAAAACAATGTAAAAAGATGGAATATGAAGCCTTTAGGGCTACTATACTAACTCGGGGTGGGTCAACCCAAGAGTGGGAAGATGACCTATGGGGGGAGGCACAACCTTAGACCTTGGGGTCAAGTTTTGGTTAGAGAAGCCTAACTTCCTCATATGATCCAAGAAGGCACCCTAGCTTACGACCTTCCTAGGAAAGGTAAGTTGACCAAAATTAATTTAAAGATTGCGGTAACCATGTATGTCACCTAATATAAAAGATGAAAGCACATATATTGAGTATGATTCTTGAAACCAATATGTCATCTCTAAGGAACATGAGGAAAAGTCACCATGGAGGTGGTTGACCATATGAGATCGAGCCCAGAAAAGAAATGTTGACATGAGTCCAATGAGAAGACATAAAGTGAATAATGTGCATTATGAGAGATGGAGGAAATCTGGTCTAAAGAATTGCATACAAAAATAATGTGGTAGCAATGAACCCTAGGGAAGGGTAGAGCCAAAGGTCAATCCAAAGGTAAGGTAGGGAATATTAAAGGTACATGGACCAATGGGATTAGGAGTTGATTGTTCCCTGAATGCATAAGACAATGTGGTCGGGAGGTAACAACTACATTCGCCCGAGGCCCATGTTTCAGTAGGTTGGACACCTTCATGATGTTCATGTAGCCCAAGGGGTGAATGTGAGAGGCACTCCCTAGATGCATAATGATGAAATCACTCCAAAAGTACGTGTACCCGTAGAGACCTCAAGGAAGTGGCTAAGGCTCATGATACCTGAGGTGTAAATGTAAAAAATACAAAGAAGTCATGAAAATTTGAGAGAAGTTGTACCCAAACTTAAGAGTGAGAAAGGAGCACTTGACTTCATGAAATATAAGAATATTGTGAAATTCAAAGGAAGTATGGTTTAGAGTCATGCTGAGAATGATTCAACTTAAAATGTGAAATTGAAAGATAATGTGTGGATGTACCATATCTGCTCATGGAAAGGAATGAAATTTGTATTGGAATGTAGTCAAATGCTTATTTCATCTCATTATGAGTGAGAGAGATTGGGTGGACACATGCTATGCTTAAAATTGAGATATGAGAATGAATATCCTATGTCTAAAGTTTAATGGCATGACCTAGGGTTTGAGGTGTCACCTTACCCTTATTTGAAAATAATGAATAATAGGTTGTAAACCTAGGTGAAAAGGGAAATCACCAAGTGAAATTAAAATTTCAAAATGAAAAAGTAATCACTAAGATGGTATCATGTATATACTATGGGTGAGGATATACCTTGAATTGAATTCAAGTACCAATGTTATTAATAACATGAGGAAATTTCCATATCAGCAAAAGACCTTTTTGTTACCTAAGAAGGGTTGCTAACCCTAAGGTTTGAGAACTAAGATGAGTTATCATTCACCTAAGCTTACTAGGTTTGAATTTTAGGGAGCAAATTAATTTTAAGGAGGGATGAATGTCATATCCTCAATTTTGATAAAATTGAATATAAAGCATGTTTTAATAAATAACCTTCCACGATGGTATTAGTAGTGGAATAACAACTTTGTTCACCTTTTGTGGCGTGGGTGCTTGTAGCTCAAGTTTGTAAAAAAATACAAGGATTTCATACATGAATAAACAATCATGGATTGTTTTATGATAAATGAAATAATT
The DNA here is from genome assembly GCA_963693085.1 of Alisma plantago-aquatica. Classification (NCBI taxonomy): domain Eukaryota; kingdom Viridiplantae; phylum Streptophyta; class Magnoliopsida; order Alismatales; family Alismataceae; genus Alisma; species Alisma plantago-aquatica. The sequence goes on from OY856414.1 coordinate 722,765,467, forward strand.
GTCAATGTTAAAAAAATACGTGGTGTTTTGGGATAATTAAAGGAATAATTATCTTGCCAAGAGGGCAACACCATGTTTAAAGCATCAAACATTAATATTTTGATGACTTTTTGTATATTTGGAAATAATAATGGGAAGGAAAAAAAATTTAGAAATTGGATATTCCATGAGATAATTTTGTATTTAAGACTTACTCCCATAATTTCCAAGGAAAAGAAGTATAAGAGCGAAAAGATATTTATTGGTTTATCTATGAATAGTTGGCAATAATTTGTGGAAATAGGAGACTTCACTTTGGGAATCTATTAAATGTCTTCATTTTAGACATTCTTTGTTCATTCCATGTGTTTTGTTCTTAACCATGAGAAGGAGAGGAATATTATTAAAAGAATTACCACAAAATTGTGTACATGGAAGGGATACAAAAAGAATTGGAAATTGACTAAGAGAGGAGAAGGAAACAAGTCTCAGAAGCTAGGACTAAAACAAAGGTTCATATACTTGTGTATATATAGACGTAGACTTTACCCCTCTTGTCAGTGACCCTCTCCCCTTTACTAATTCCTCACCTTTCTTCATTAGGGTTTTCCCTTAACAGTTTAAAGGATTTCATATCTCCCTCATCTCATTGGGATGGCAGGCTCCCTAATTTACATATTGGGATATCAGAAGACTTCCCCTCTTAGACACACTCCTCGCCTCCAATGCATGTCGGTTAAGCTTTCAACAACCACGACCAATGTTGACACCTCCTTCCCTATCTAGAAAGGAGGAGATTCCACATCCATCCCTATGATCGGGTGGTTAGAAACTAGCCACCTTGAGGATCCCATCGTGTTCCATGGCCATACAACCTTCTATAGAAGGAGCAGGAGAAGCCTACAGATGAGGGGCAGGTTGCCTATACATCAGAACAGGAGATGACATTGTGTGTTGTGGTTGCTAGAGTGACGATAGGGGAAGACAGAGCTAGTGGGGTCAGTGGTGATGGGGGTATGAGGTGGGAAGGCCACTGGCGGCACCAGTCCTCTCTCTGCGTCCATCGGCGTATGGGTGGCCTCACGAGAACATGAGAAAGGAGAGGGTGGTTCAGTATGTGGTTCGTTGAGTTACAAACGGTCCAAAGATGAATCAGTAGTGGGAGACAGGTTGGTGAGAGTGAGAGTGTGTAGAGGTGGATGACCATTCACGGCACCCCATCCGGCTGCAATGCTATAGAATGTGAACCAGAGGTAGGTTCGTGCGAGGAGAAAGGAAAGTGAGGGTCAAATGACCTGAATAACCCTGAAGGGAAAGTGTTAAGGTGGGGGCATGAGAGTCCTTTCACTAACTTGGCAGGCCCAACCAAAGGAAAAGGAAAAAAGTAATTGCTGACGTGTCATCTCTCCATTGGCTCAATAATGTTATTCTTGCAAAAATCATAGAAAATGATTGGCAGATTAGATGAAAACAAACTTTATATGAAAATTGATCATAAAAACTAGAAGATTTCAAATAAAACATGTTTGAGACCAAAATATACTTCCTATTCTAAACATTTTCCATGAATACATGTTTAGTAAGTGATTAGTACATTATAACCATAGATTTGGGTATTAACATGTTGGAAAACATTAAAAAGTCGTTCTTTTATGTTATTATCTGTTATTGATGAACAATATGAGAAATCAAGATTATCATGATGATGAGTAATTAGGGTTTATAATGTGACTAATAATCATGCATGGGAATAATTAGGGTTAAAGATCATATCTTACTAGGTTGTTAATGAACTTAGTTGAATCTAAGTACTCATAATAAAAGGATGAAATAGATTTGATAATCATGGAAATACCTTATATAAATTAAGGTTATTTAGTCATTAGATTGATGAACATGGGAATAGAAGGATCAAACATGACCCTAATCGTAACTCAATACCACAAAAACCTAAATCCTAGATTAAGGACGAGTCGAGTTTTATCTAATCAAAGTGATGGTGACAAGTTAGGATTTATATACTTGCATATTTGAATGTTTGATTTGCTTTTGTGGACAATATGCATGAAGTATAGTTATATGCTAATCTACATTCCTAACCATCAAGGTATGTGGTTATGATTATGGCTATCTAAAATACAGTTTGTCGATGTTTTCCGAATGATTTTAGAGGATTGATTAGATAGATAAACGTTTGGTTGTTTATTTAATGCATGTTCAACTATAATGCCAATATGAGTACCACATAAGTAAATGATAATATTCTAAACCCTAGTGAAACGTCTATTTTGAGAAAACAAGATTAACTAATGCGGAAGCGTTCACTAAGCATCAGATTGCTAGAAATCACTAAAAAATTTTAAACTTTTTATGAAGAGATCCTTTAAAGGTAAAGCTTTCTCATAAAGCAACATGATAAGTTGTTTACAACTGATCCATCAGTAAAACTTTGTAAGGCAAGATACAAAAGTCTCTAAGGACTGGACCAAAAACTCGAAAGCACTAACTATTACTCCGAGGACCTGAGAGTACAGAGATTTCATATAGGACTCTAACACTATCTACACATGACATAGCAGCCAATGCCTCCTCCTGAAGCTTCACTGCTGTCCTTGGTATTGCTGATGCTGCCCTTCACTTATTGAAGGATTTATGTCTCCTCACCCACGTCCACCTAAAGGTTGAAATCTACGGGGTGAGACAATTATAAAAAATCGTCCCAGCGAGAGATATAACTCTTCGCCAGAAGCATAATTACTGCAGCATAAGAGAATAAATGTACACAAAGAAGTTATGTATATTTGGGAGTAGTTAAAACAATGTTTAATAGATTAAACTATTCTTTCTACTAAAAGCAATGCAACTATAAATTGATGAAATCACATGTCACTTATCACATCACTAACTCCCTTCAGACTTGGATCATATATCCATTGCCTAGCATTATTATTTGGGAAAGGATGGCCTGTAGCCATACTCCTTCTCCCAAAGTGTTAGGATTCCAACTCCATAACATATCTGCATAACTTGTACATATGATATCAAACTTAACATTACTTATGTAATACAAGGGTTATTTACATTCATAACCCATTAGTCTGTAGTTAAGCTTTTCATAGGATTATTCCGTAATAGAATTTCACATAGAAACACTTTGGTTTAGGTCATACCTCATATTTTTAATATTGGGATATCAATCCCTAACCATCTTATTAATATGAAATCCGGAATGTGGGAGTTCAAACCCCTGGACTAATCATAGCATTTGTTACCAAGTAACATCTCATTTTATCTGGTTATCTAAATAATTTGACCTTTGAAGATCAACAAATCATATTACTCGTGGCTCATTCAACCTATCAAACTCATATGTTATCACTTACCAGATAACATGACATTTAATTATACTCTTGAATTATAGGTAACAAGTGTTCTTAATGCAATTAGAATTATAAATCTTACCTGGATCTAATCACCTCTATATGAAACCTGTCAAGCTTAACTTTTATTAGTTATTCCATATACTCCCACATACTCTAAAGTATGTGATCCAGGAGTTCCCTTTGTAAAAACCTGTTTCACTATTATTTAAATTCTGACAATGATGGATCTATGATCAGGTCTCTACATGGTATGATTATACTTGATTATTAGGTACATATCAGTATTCTTTTAGCATCATACATGTTTCTAAACATTCAAATACTAAACATGGCTATAACAGAAGAATACTAAATGTACAAGTATAACTCATATCAGTTATCAACTGGATATCAATTCGTAATCATCTTATCACTATGATTCAAGAACATGGGTGCTCACACCCTTATATCATCATAACACTTGCTATCAAGTGCCATATCAGCATCAAGTCATCTATTAGCATGACCTTGATTGAAGCAATGTATATACTTTTCACATATCATTACTCTAAAAGCTTATAATTGTTTTCAAGGAATATGACATCATAACTCATACCTGGCTATGATTACCTCATAATATCAACCTGTATGACTTATACAAATAAGGACATGCATATATAACAATGTCAGCACAATACCAAAACTTCTCAATTTCATAATAGGACACCACGGCCGTGCCACCTTGCACGGTCGTGCAAAGTAAGACTACCACGGCCGTGCTCCCTTGCACGGTCATGCAAGCTAAGGCTACCACGGTCGTGCTCCCTTGCACGGTCGTGCTACATAAGATCATTCCATGATTCATATATATATATATATATATATATATATATATATATATATATATATATATATATATATAAATATATGTATTCTAATCTTTCATTCTTTTAACTTGATTAGGTCACATCAACCCTTCAATCAAGTACATGCTACTATGGTTAACATAGTGTATCAAGCTATTAATCCTATAAACAATTAAGAATTCTCCCTTTAATTGGTTCTTAATCACTTAGGTATTATTAGGGTTTCAACCTTCACACCTTCATTGATTATCATTAGTAATCATTATTGGATCAATAGAACATTGGTCCTAAAGTCGTATGAACTCATTCGGTCCTGAAGTCGTATGAACTCATTCGGTCCTGAAGTCGTATGAACTCATTCGGTCCTGAAGTCGTATGAACTCATTCGGTCCTGAAGTCGTGTGAACTCATTCGGTCCTGAAGTTGTATGAACTCATTCGGTCCTGAAGTCGTACGAACTCATTCGGTCCTGAAGTCGTATGAACTTATTCGGTCCTGAAATCGTATGGTCCTAAAAGCTCAAGATCGCATGGACCTCCAAGGTGATTCAAAGGTTAAACTCGATTAGGGTTTCCTATGTTGAAGCCTTCAATTGGTCTCAAGATTGCTAACCACTTATCAATTGAGACAATTAGGGTTAGCATTAACCAATTGGCCACTCAATTGATCCTCAATTGATATCCAAATAAGGTTGGAGTTGGTTCAATTAAGGTCTATAAACATTCAACGATCAACACTCAACAATGTGAATCAAATCGAAGTTGATCCCATCAATTGACCTCCAATCGGGCTCAAACTTGGCCCAAACGGTCTTGGGATCATTTGGATAACCTCCAAACGGTCTTGAGACCGTTTTCCCAAGAATGCATTAAAATATAAGTTGATTTGATAGGGGTTGAACCTTAATTAAGTCACAAATCAGCAATTTGATTATTTCAATAGCCCACTGTAATTGGGCCCTCAACTGATCAAATTACCTTAACCCTAGACCTCCAAACGGTCTTGGGTTGACACCAAACGGTCTTGAGACCGTTTGGATGAGTTCCAAACGGTCTTGAGACCGTTTGCCCATCCATCCTTTGGAATCTAGTGAAAATTCATCAAGGTTTGATCTATTGAGTTGATCATCACATCAATACTTAATTGCAATATGATTTGGTACCTTTGGACCTTCAATTGGTCAACTATACTTGACCCCAGACCTCTAAACGGTCTTGGGTGATCCCCAAACGGTCTTGAGACCGTTTGGATGATTCCCCAAACGGTCTTGAGACCGTTTGGGCTAATCAACCCAAAAACACTTATTAACTCATTGGAATTTCAGCACTGATTTCAATTAGGATTTGCCCTATTAATCAACCTTAAACTCATACCTCATTTGGAATTAATCCATCAAATTTGGTGAGTCATTAATCAACATCATTATGAACTGTAATCCCAAACGGTCAACACTTGGTCAACCATCTTAAACGGTCTTGAGACCGTTTGCCCAAAAACTACAAATTAAACAGATTGAAAATCAGAACTTAATTCAATTGGATTTGCTAATTGATTTGCTTATATCTCATGATTCCTTTGTAGTTAACCCGTCAACTTTTGTGGGTGATTAACCTACATAATTAAAAACAAGATTCCCATACGGTCGTCATTTGGTCAACGCGATCAAATGGTCTTGAAGGCCGTTTGCCTTCATATGACCCTGAAACCGTTAGCCCACCAAACGGTTGTGTAACCGTATGGGTAATTGGTGGAGGTCGTTTGGTAAAGTGGAAATCCGTGGATAAGCATAGGAATTAACACCCTTATCTTCTTCCTCAAGAACAGTAGCAGTTCTTCATGATTTTGCTTGCAAGGATGCAAGGGAAGATAGGGAAGAAGAAGAACTAGCAACTATATGCATAGAAAAAGATGTATAATCAAAGCATAAGGTTTAGAGTTATAAAACCCGCCTTAAGGTCGTTCCTTGAGCTCCAAGCTTCCAAGATTCAAGTCTTTAATGGTGTCTTGAGCTCCACAGGTCGTCCAAGGGTGTTTCTCCAAGGAAAGGTTGGGAAAAGATGGCTAGAAAGAAGAAACAAGTAAGGAAGACCATAAAACCAACCTTGCACCATGAATTCCTCAATGAATTCGAGCAAGATGATGATCAAAGCTTACCTAGAACTGCTTGGCCATTCTCCACTTCTCCAGAGCTCTGTCCTAAGTCGGTCTAAGCAAGGGGATAAGAAATGAAGTGAAGGAAACGATCCTTGCTAAGTGAGAAAAGGTGTATATATACTTTAGGTGAAATTTCAACATAAGGACAACTTGTTTCTCCATTTCTCCTCTAGGTCCTTCCCTTATTATAAACCACGTTTCTCCCTTCCATACTTAAACAAAACTCATCTTAAACCCAAGGTCTAAAGGTGAAGAAAGCCAACTTCTTACTAAGTTGCACATATAGAAGGGTTATTAGACTTATAACTTGATCATTTAATTTATAAGGGTTATCATTCTTATTTAATTATTCAATTGAAGTGACATATTCATCATTCTTACACTTAATGATGCCAAGAGTCATAAAAGATACTCTAGAAGGTGTATTTTACAAGTTGCACCCCATATTTTGGGTAAATTGCACTTTACACCAAAACTAGAGTTTTAAGTACAAGGATTGCTCCACAAGCTGCATCTTGGTGCCCAAGCTTCGAGAATCCATCATACTTTATCATATTCATTCTTATGATGTCTCAACACCAAAGGAACATCTTAACATGTGCAATTTGTAAGTTAACCCCTTTTAATTGGGTAATTTGCACATAGGTCCCTGTATTACAAAACAATATTACATCATTGTTCAAAAGGGACAGAAATGGAAATATATGTTCCTTAGGAGATTTAATTACATAGAAAAAGATAATCACAAGTATCTAATTACATAATTAAGCAAAACACCTAGGGTTAGTTCATAACCCAGGTCAGGGATGTTACACCTAGGGTGATGTATATCAAGGGGTGATGCACACGAGCTCTGGATGGGATAGTGATCATGCCCAAGATAATATATCCAATAAGGGTTTGGATATGTAAAGAATGTGTCAGTTCTTATTTGCACTATTTGATGCTTATTATGTGATCATGTTAGTTGCACACATTGTGGTTGCACCCCACATACATTGTATAGTAATATGTTGATCACATTTTGTTTATCAGCGTTTTAGGTATATGTTTTGCATAATAAAAGACATGAAGAATAAGATGAAAGGTATCAAAGGTATTAAAGCTATAAAAAGGAGGATAGGTACATGAGACTTCTTCTCAATAGGTATTCGTTCCATGAGGTATATCATTTTACAATTTGTAAATGATTGAAATTTAATTGAAATTGTTTCCTATTATTTATTATTTTTTAAATTTGGATCATTGGGAATATTGGTAAAGACTCTCAACTTGAAGGTCTTTCCATAATCAAGGGATGTAGAAAGTAAGGTTGTCGAACTAGCCCTCTCATTGTTACCAGTCAAAGGGATCTTATCCATCTTGCCCAATAAACAAAATTCACATATCTCTATTGATTTGAAATCAAAAGAGTCTGAATAACCATCTTTATGGAGTCTAGATATGCTATTTTCATTTATGTGCCATGGACAACAATGTCAAAGGTATGTTTTGTTTGATTTGTTGAGTTTTAGTCTTTTGGTATTAACTCTATATACATTTGTCTTTAGATCCAAAAAATAAAGACCATACGACATTGGGGTACTACAATAAAAGATCCCATCATTTGAAATAGAACATCGACCACATTTAATATGGAATTCAAATGCATCCTTGTCCAAACAAGATACAGAAATGATGTTCATATTTATAGTAGGTACATAATAGCATGTTCTTTAAATCTATTACAAGCCCCATGGGTAGAGAAAAATTATAGGTTCCAACTGTGCTGGCTACAACTCTTGTGCCATTAGAAACTTGCAGTTCCACCTCACCTTTTCCCAAAGGCCTAGTTCCTTTCAAATCCTTCATATGCAAACATATGTGAGATCCACAACTAGTACCTAGTACCCATGATGATGAAGTATATAGATTTATCTCAATAAAATATATACCTGAAGTGGAGATCACCATCCCTATCTTCTTCTTCTTGAATGCCTTCAAGTATAAAGGATGAGATCCTCTTGCACTTTTCTCTTTCCTTGTCTTGAGTGTTGAAGATTTGGATTTAGGCTTGACCTCATAACTCTTCTCGGTCTTGCTTTTATCCTTAGATTCAGCCTCATTGATCACCATCACGGGATTTTCCTTCTTCAATTTTGCTTCAGCATGAATCAACATGGCAAGCAAATTTGACGTTTGTCTAGCCATACTATTTACATGATTACATGCAATAAAGCAGCTATATGATTCAAGAATTTTCTTTAGAATCATATCAATGGCCAACTCTTAGCTCAAGGTGAATCCCAATTCTTCAAGATGATACACATGTCCAATCATATTGGCCACATGTTATTCTACTGAGGTTCCCGCTGTCAGCTTTGACTAAAGCAGTGCCTTCAGGATATCATCCCTTTCTTTCTTTTTAAGGCCAAGTGTCACTTTCCTAAGATGTGTCACAATATCAAGAACACTCATGTATTCACATTGTTCATGCAACTCATAGTCATGCAGCTAAGCATAAGGTACTTTATCTCTAAGTCATCATTGGCATGCTTCCAGTAAGAATCCACTTGTGCCCTACGTGCATCAGGAGTAGGTATCTCTGGCACTGGTTTATTAGGAACGCAGATCTTGCACTCTTCATTGAGAACCCTTCTTAAAGTCCAAAACCAGTCGTGCAAATTTCTCATGTCATGTTTGTCCTTCTTCAGGACCAATTGCAATTCAGATTTGTTCATCATTTGATTCTACAAGAGAAAATTTGCATTTGTCAAAAACTCTTTTTGATTTGATTTGATTAATTTGAAAAAGTTGACTAAATTAATTAGGTATTTAATTATTATTTCTCCCACTATTTTATTCAAATTGATAGTCCTCAATATCAATTCTGAATATTGCAGCGTACAATATTCTAACAGACCAAGATCCATATTTCATCAAGTCACGAGTCAGCTTTTTCTGATCACCCACAACCTGACTATTTAGGTAGGCCATCATGCCAATTGCATCACATGCAACTCCTAGATAGATGATATGCACAACTCTTTTTGTAATCATCTACATGCCTCTGGGCTTGGGCTCTCCATGTCACCAATTAAGCCTGACCCAATAGCGAATACAATAGATACATAAAATGCTTTGTGAAAATATATGCATCTACCATGACACTTCAACGAGATAGATGATGCACCATGTTTGTGCAAATCTACACTTGGTCGATCAAGATTTTCATGTGTATTGGTAATTTAAGGCATCTAAGACTTAATACTTTAATTTAGGGAGTTTGTATAAATACATATACTTTATCCACTCACCGCATATATAGTATGTATCATATACATGCTATATCCCACAACAAAAACATGCAAGAAATGAAAGCGATGGTTATGGCCAACCTAATGTCATTCCTTGGAGCCACAAGGAATTACATCATTTAGGTCTACATCACATGCAGAAACATGTTGTTGATGAAGCTTTTTGCTTGCCAATCTAGGTTGATTGGTTAAACCCTTGAACCAATGGGCTCACCTCCTAGCTGGTTGTTAGGTCACCTCACCAGTTGAATGCTTCCATCAGTCCACCATATTCTCACTCCTCCAGCAGATAGGTTGGATCTATGATGTGGTCAATTTGTCTCATCCTTTTGGTCCTCCATCTTATAGGATCATCTTCGAGATGTCATGTTCTTTATCATAACATGTAATAAAACTATCCTAATTTTACATGATTATGAGGAAACCTTGAGATACATTCGAGGGGAGAAAAGGTAGGAGAGAATTAACTTTATATTGGGAAGGTAAGATAGAGGCTCAATATGCAGACTGAGATAAAAGGATCAACCAACCATACTACCATTCATAGAGAATAGGGGTTATTGGTGATAACCATGTTGCACATCCACTATCAAAACCACTTTTAGGGCAACTCATGTAAATTGCATATATATCATATATATATATATATATATATATATATATATATATATATATATATATATTGAGTCAGGCTAGAATACACTCGAGTGTACGGATCGCACGAATACACTCAAGTGTGTTTGCATATCAAGACTATTTTTTGCAAAATGTAAACCATTGATCTTCACCGTCATACTATAACTAGGATACATACAAATTTTGAGCTCATTTGGATAAGTGTAAGTCACTCATCCAAGGGCAACAAAATCGACACGCGAAACTAATTTGAAATGCATAATTTTTGCGGTCTTCATAACATGAGCTATACATATCCAAATGTGCTCAAATTTTGCATATGAGTTGTTCACGAGATGTTTAAGAAGATCAATGGATTAGATTTTCAAAAAAAATATTGCATCATGAAAAACTACTTGAGTGTATTCCGCTCCGGATACACTCGAGTGTATTCTAGCCTGACTCTATATATATATATATATATATATATATATATATATATATATATATATATACATATATATATATATTAGTTTGGGATTATCATGGTATTAAATTTGATAAGATATTATTCACAACACATGCAATAACAAATTGACAAAACCAAAAATCCGATCATAACAATTATCCCATAATATAGTAGATTATGTTGGCTCTGATACCACTGTTGAGAAATATGGCTAAAGAACAGGCAGCAGAAACAAAAATTTTATATACCATATTCCCATGACTAGCAGATCAAGTCAATTAGTATAAGATAAAAAGGATGGTTTTGAGGAAATACCAGGTCCTGGAGAAAGTCCAGTGAAAATCCTCATCGTTGTAGTTGTGCAACTCTGGCTCCTACTTGATTTGGGACTCATATGATTGTTCCCCTATGGAAAATATATTCGAGTGTCGTCTTCAGCAACAACTCCTCTTGTCACAAACTACTGGTTGATGATGCCCTCCTTAGTGGAAGATAATGACCTCCCACATATAGAGAAGTTCACACAGATAGCCTAGAACTCCTATCATCCTGCTAGATCAGAAGGAAAGAGTTGTCCCTTCTGTTGGCATACTCATCACCAACTTGCTCTCCCACAACAATGAAATTATTTGTTCTCTCCCTTGATGTCCCTACCTAGTTGGGTAGGACTTGCTTGGGCTCTCTCGGTCACCATAACCAGAGAGGAAAATGTCTGTCAAAGCAACTGATTCTCAATTGTTTGTGTTGTAATATGGGAAGACCCCAATACCCCTCTATTTATAGTACAAGTTAGGTTCAAGGTTCCCATCGATGCAAGAGTGGAAGGGACCAAAAGATCTTGAATTTTACAACCTGCGACCATCGAAATGGCCATCTAGAAAACCAAACGATCATTTGGCATGTAAAATGGTCATCTCGTACTGCGAGATGGTCATTTCATAGTTTCCCAATCACATATGAAATAGGCAATTTGTTTTCCATTAATGTGATACATTTATTCCTTGCACAACAAGTATTGTGCTATCCAAACTAGTTCGGAAATTATCTAGAACATTCCATCAAATGATTTGACCAATCTCACCCATGCGAGACGGCCGTCTCCATCACCCAGATGGTAATCTAGTGATCGAATTCGGTTCAGTCGATACGGTCGGTTCACACCTTGGCTAATTTCAACTTGAATCAGCCTTGATCCTCCAAATGCCCAACTCAACCCTTGACACAGATGTTTGACACTCCAGACAATCATCTCATGTCATGAGATGGGTGTTTGGTAGTGCATTCAGGCTACTTGAATCAATTACCTAAACATTTTAGCAATTAATTCATATGTCATTCAAGTTCAAACTCGTCTTCTAGATTGAGACCTATGTATGTGACCCTATAGGTCTCATATTACATTGGAAGTGAATGTCCATAACAACTTATGTCATCACAAGCAATGAGTGGTCCCTAGTATCACATCAATGCTACCCAAGTAAATGGAAAGTTTGAGAACAAATTCAACCTACAATCTGGGTATGGTGTTGCAGTGTTTGTATAGTTCCTTTATCAATGATGTTCAAATTGAACTCGAGGCATGAGCAGTCACCCTCTTCATCATCAATCTTATTTCTTGAACTAGAGCAGACTGTCTGATATATATCTATGCTCAATATCACATATTGACTCACATGTGCATGGATGTGCATTTCTCAGTCTCGCTAATCAAGAGGCCTAGAACATCAAACTCCCATATCAAGGACAAATCCCATTTATATCATTCACAATCTATGCCTATGTTTCAAAGTCACCCAATCATCACCTTTATAACAACCCATGTTTTAGTTTTGCATTTGATGATGTCAAAGTGTACCCAACAACGTGTGATGAGTGTAATGATTTCAGGTCTAAGAACCACAACCACCACCATCACTATGAGAATTGACTTTGACTTTCATGATGATGCCTTCCATGTGTCAGTATCTTGATGGGTCTGTCTGAATCATTGTTCTTTAACATGTATATGTGTGATTGGTTTGATATTTCCATATCATGACAGATGAGATTTTGTCATCAACCAACTCACATTCTTATCTTGTGTGTTATGGATGTCTATCAACCTTTCACAATAACAACAAATCAGTGACATAATGAGAATATGTATATGTATTCTTAACATTTGTAAGATTTCATTCTTCCAAGTCATGTACTTAAAGACATACGTCATTGAGTAACATTATTCTCTAGAAATTTATAATGTTATATCATTATCTCATAACTAAATAAAATAAAATAAATTGGAAGCTTGCCTTTTATTAAAATTTCAAATCATTTTTACAAGATATGCCATTACAAGCATCACACGATTGGCTCTTTGGGCATACATACCAACAATATCACCAAGGTGCACCACCTCTTTAGGGATCCCATCACTATGAACTCTATAATTAAGCATGCACAACCCAAATTAGTATGAGGATGGGTGACCTATTGAGAAGTAGATCATGGGTTATGCATGAGTGAGGAGAAAGAACAGAGTTGAGGGTAGTGGTCATATGCGGGGCTAGTTGTCATTTCTGAAACTCTACTAGAGACTTAGACAATGGGCCCGAGCATTACAAATTGTATAAGAGCCAAAACCCCTCTAGTAGGTGGCAAGGTGTGAACCGTCATTCTGGGTCTACACTAAAATGGGGAATGATTTGAGGCCTTATAGTTGACCCTTAACAAGGACGTCAAGAGTCTAAGTGAGGGAAATTGAAAAGTCCTAGGTCTTGAGGACTTCGATAAAATGATCTTAAAAGGAATGAACAAACTAACCATATCACCAAGGCACACCTCCTTTTCAGGGATCCCATCACTAAGAACTTTTGGTTAAGTGTGCTCACCCCATAATAGTACTAGGATGGGTGACTTGTTTGTAAGTTGATCTCAGGTTGTGTGTAAGTCAGGAGAAAGTGCACAATTGAGGCTAGTAGTGGTATGTGGGCATGTCTTCATTTCCAAAACACTAGTAGAGCATTGGGTTGTGGTATCGGATATTATACATACCGCCCACCCTCCACCTCAAACATAAATAGTTTATCTTCCTCAAGAAAACACAAAAATTAGAAGGGAGGAGAAGGATTGCACTAATTAGACCATAAGTTGTGTTTTTTCTTCATTCAAAAATAGTCATTCACCTAAAATCATAATTATTGAACATATGATCTTGTCATGAGATGCTCTAACTAACTAATAGCGTGAAATAAAATGTAAACACAACTAAATATGACAGTAATCTCAGGTTGCCACCCAAGGAACTCCTTTATTTAACATATATGGCTCGACGCCTAAAGCTTAGTCATGATATGTTGGAGGAAGAAGCGTGATTGATTGGTTGGCTTGCATATCAATCATAGTGAAAATAATGCTTGAGTCATTGGCCATTGATTGGGTATTCTCTAGTCTTATCATTTGAAATTATAACAGCTCCATGAGGGAAGATATGATTTATAATTAATGGAAATAACCATCAAGTCTTGAGATTTCCTTGAAAGAGTCATAGATGAGAGTTGAGAAGTAACACTTGATCTTCGACCCACATATAGTTCCTCTTAAAGTTTCTTTAATGCCACATATTTGTGCACTCCTTTTAAATATGTCTGTTTTCATATGTTGTCAGTTGTAACTCTTCTAGCTCTTGCAGTTGAAGTGGATGGCTTTCCCTTACTGTAAGGAGGTAGAAGTTGAGTTGTTTGATGGTCCATTGAGCTTTCTGTTCAATCTCCACAGACAAGAGCCATGATTTCACCTAGATTAAGAAGACAGGTGTAGTGTTGAGGAGAGTCTTGTAGGTAGTTTTATATGCCTAGAGCATGTTGTTCAACTTGTGTACCCAAGCCTACATTGTCCTGCTAACTATTTTCTCCAAAATTTATTTGCTTTGACGATTGGAGACCTCCACTTGACTACTCGTTTGAGGATAACATGGATACTTGCAAAGGAGTGCATCAAAGCTACTTTTAAGAAAGTGTGATCCCTCACTAGAGATGAAGGTGCAAAGGACTCCAAAGCATTGAAAAATAATGTCTTTGAAGAGTTTGATAACTGGCATGGAGTTACAAGAAGATGTGGGGGATGGCTTCAACCCATTTTTAGACATAATCAACAACTACAAGGATGTAGAAAAAGCAATAAGAAGAGGGAAATGAAACCATGTAGTCCACACCCCAAACATCAACATCTCCACTTATTGCCTAAGATTGAGCAGCATTGTGTCCCACTTTGAAATATTGATAGGTCTCTATCATTGATCACATGACTTGACAAGTCTATGGGCTTCTTTAGAGAGAGAAGGACAAAAGAACCCACATTGAAGGACCTAGGCGATAGTCTTCTTAGATCTCATGTGGCTAGGGTTGTAAATGGGTATGAATAGACCCGTGGACCCACAAATCTGGACCCATACAAAACCCGTCACGGGTCTAATTTTTTATACCCGCTTACCCTTGGACCCGTATACCCTTGGACCCACATATAAGTGGGTCCAATAATGGGTATGCTTGGACCCAGACTCGCCAGACACGTGTACCCGCTATACATAAGTAACTATGTAAATAATATGCTATATATCATACTTTACTAGTCCAACTAATATAATTTTGAGATTATATCTTACTCTAACCACAATAAGGTTGACACTAGTCATATAGTTAAGAATTAACAATTCTAGTTACAATAATGAACATTATATGTAAACTTAAAATCCAAATGTCTATTAATTTACATTACTTTCTAAAGAAGTTAATGTTATGATAATAACTAAAAATATGTAAACAATTAACTCAGTTAATAATGTATAAAATATAGCATTATCTAATATAACTATTGTAGCCGACCAAAAAAACTATTGTATGTTAATATACTATATAATAAAAATATTTTGTTGTATTAAAATATATAGAACAAAGTCATTTCTCTTACATAAACAATATGATGGTTTTTAGAACCACTTACCCACATACCCGCATCGCATACCCACTATTATTGTGGGTGCAGGTATGGTGTGGGTCTTGGTTTTGTATTATGCGGGTCTAGAAATGGAATAGGACCCTCTAAATTAGATGGGTATAGATATGGGTATGGCCAGACCCGCACCATTTACACCCCTTCATGTGGCCCCCAGGTGGGTCAAAATGACATTATTCTAGAATAAAAGAAGCCTCAGCAGAGATGCACCAACGGTAAAGGCAATTAGAACACAACTAGAATAGATAAGACGCATCCCAATAATAATAGAGTATGTTAGACATGAACTTCTTCATGTCTATCCTAGTTAAATCTAGACAAATGACTCTTACGTGTAGGTAGTTCACAAAATGAACATACCACAGGGTGAATGTAGATACCTTATGCAAATGGTTCACATGCAAAGAGTCATCAATGAGGAGTGTGTTGGAATCTTGGATGCACAATCGGATTAAATTATCAACATGGACATTTTTAGTTCTCTTCTTGTCCTTGAATTCTAGATCGAACTCTTACACTAGTAAGATGCATCTGATAAGCCTTCACTTTGTATCCTTCTTTGCCATCAGAATATGATGGCTTCATCATTTGTGTAGACAACTACTTGCAAGCCTATCAGATAGCAACAAAACATGTCAAAGACATAGACAATAGTGAGTATCTCCTTCTTCATGGTTGCAGAATTTTTATTTGCATCATTTAATGTTTGGTTGGCATAGTAGATGGCATGATTCTTCTTATTGATGTGAATCCCTAAAACTGCACCTTCTATGTAGTCACTAACATCACACATGATCTCAAATGGGAAAGACCAATTTGGGGTACAAAATGGGTTAGTGATGAGAGACTCCTTTAGAGTATTAAAGCTCTTCTTGCAGTCAAAGTTCAAAAATGAAGTCCACATACTTCTAGATAAAATTCATAATAGGCTTGGCGATCTTAATGAAATCACAAATTAACCTCCAATAGAATTTGACATGTGCCAAAAATGACCAGACTTCTTTGACATTGGTTGTCTTCAAAATCACTTCAATCTTTGGTTTGCTGGCCTTAAAGCCTTTGGATTTAACATGGTGTCCCTGGACAATGCCCTTCTTCACCATGAAGTGGCATTTTCCCCAAATAATCATGAGATGTGCTTCTTCAAAGCATTCTAAAATCATGGAAATATGGTGTAGGCATGATTTAAAAGAATCTCCATAAATGAAAAATTACCCATGAAGATATCCATTATAATACCTGTAAGATTGGAAAACATAGAAGACATGCAATGCTAGAAAGTAGTTGTTGCATTACATAATCTGAATGACATCCTATGGAAGGCATATGTGCCAAAGGGGCATGTGAATGTAGTCACACTAGTACATAAATGACGTATAATGTCACATTTTATGTCATCGATTGTTTCAAAAAACTGACGCCCATAGTCTACGACGTTGGCGTATAAACTCAACTGACACCTATATGTGAACACCAGCTGATTTACAAAAGACACAGGTATCGCTTTTCTTTAACGTCCGTTGTTAATAATCCAAACTGACATCCAAAAGCACCCGTGAAATATAATTTTTAGCGAAAAAAATTTGGCTTGAAAATTTTTAAATTCAGCGTCGCACTACTACAGAAACAACATTCAGTGTCGCATTTATGGGCATCGGTTATTTAGGAAAACCGACGCCTATACTATTCAATGTCAGTTATTTAGGAAAACCGACATCTATATTCGAAGACCAGCCAGACACGGGTACCACTTTGTATTCAGCGTCGGCTGGGTATAACAAACCGACGCCTAAAATCGCCCGTGAAATCCAATTTTTGAACGAAAAATTTTGTGTCACCTACAGCGTCGATTTTTTAACTATACACCGACACCTATTTAAGATGAAAATTTGTGCTAAAAGTCCCACTTTCAGTGTTGGTTATCCTTTGATAACCGACACTGATAATGGTTCCCGCCAAATAATTTTGGGTAAAGATTGTGTAGTTGGATGTCGGTTTTGTACTGTCAACCGACACTAAATAGTAATAGGTGTTGGTTTTGTAGATAACCGACGCCGTTGACCAACTTAATAGACCCGATCACCCGGCTCTTCCCCCTTTCTTCCTGTTTCATCATGATATTTCTCTTCTGTGTTGCTGCTCGCCGCCACTCTCCCAAAATCGCTCGACGTCGGTTGTTGTTGCTCGCCGCCGCTGCTCTAGTGCTCTTATGCTCGCCGGTGCCGCTGCCCGCCGCTGCTGCTTCTTCACCTGCTGCTTCTCCGGCCGGCGCCTGCTGCTTCTCCAGTCGTCGGTTGCTTCTGCCCGCCGCCCGCCCCTCTGCTTCTTCTCCTGCTCGCCGCCACTGCTCCTGCCGGTCTTCTCCACGCTAGCTCCAGGTAGCCTATCCTCTTTGCTTCCTTCTCCCTAGCTCCTTACTAACAACAAGCACGACCATGGCTGTGTTGGCCTACCACGACCGTGTTGTCCAGCACGGCCGTGGTAGGCCAACACAGCCACAGCCGTGCTTGTTGTTGGTAAGGATATGAACAAATTTTTATGTAATGCTTTATGTAAATCCTAGGATATGAACAAATCTTTTGCTTGCATATATTTGTCAAATATTTGTGCTTCTAATCGTAATGTTTGGCTTAATTCAGTAAATTTTGATGCATGTTGAAATAAGATTTAAACTTGTCAATTGTAGCATCCTAATTTGATTTGATTAAACCTAATATTGATGAAACCCTAACATCAATTGTGATGAAACCCTAACATTAATTGTGATGAAACCCTAACATGTACATATCTATTATTGTGTTTTTTGGCCTAGAAACCCATCCAAGATTTACTCATTAGGAGTAAATCTTGGATAGTCCCCGGTTTGGGACTGTTCTTGAACACCTAATCTCACTTAGGATGTAAGTGTATAATGTGTATTGGGTTTTCGAGAAAATTTCAGTAGCATTTCCCCGTTTGTTCTCTAAGTACATATGTACTTAGAGAACAGTGGGGAAATGCTGCCAAAATTTTCTTGAAAACCCAATACACATTATACACTTACTAGTGAGATTAGGTGTTTAAGGATGGGATAGGTGGTACACATTTATTATATATAAGAATGACATCACATATGTTTGTTGGCCTAGAAACCCGTCCAAGATTTATATACTATTTGTATGGAGTATGGCTTCATTGTAGATAATAGGAGTAAATCTTGGATAGGATGTAAGTGTACACCCTAATCTTGTCCTAATATATACTTGTTTTCTCTTTGATCATAGAATGGATAGATCATGGATGTCCATTCGCAATCGCTGCACCCCAGAGTTTATATCTGGTCTTGATCAGTTTATTAGATTTGCCGAGGAACATAGGAAAAAACCTACAGATAGGTTCTACTGTCCATGTAGGCATTGCGGTAACAACTTGAAAGTCAGCACTGGTGAGGAAATCAAAAGTCATGTCATGTGCAATGGGATTGTACAAGGCTATACAGAATGGCACTGGCATGGAGAGATTTCAAACTCGAAACCAGTAGATGTCGATAGTAGTGCTTGGGTGGAAGAAGAAATTGCCTCCGATGATGTATATGTGAACGAACCAGTTCCATTAGACATCATTGGTGTGATGCTGGATAGTTGTAGGATAGAGCACACCGATCCACCTTCTATCTTTAGAAACATTGTGCATGATGATGAGATACCGTTATACACAGGTTGTGCTAAGTTTACGAAGCTTAGAGCTGTGTTGAGATTGTATAAGTTGAAAGCTAACAATAGATGGAGCGACAAAAGCTTCACTTCATTGTTGACTTTGTTGGAAGAAATGCTTCCTGAAGGAAACGAGCTGCCAATCTCAATATACCAGGTAAAGAAAATGTTGAGCCCAATGGGAATGGAGGCCAAGAAGATACACACATGCCCGAATGATTGTGTATTATTTCAAAAGGACTATGTAGATTTGAAAGATTGTCCAAAATGTTGTGCGTCACGGTATAAATTGACGACTTCGGGGGAGTCCAAAACTGGTTCTCCTGCCAAGGTGTTGTGGTATCTACCTATAATATCACGGTTTCAACGCTTGTTTGAAAATCCAAAAGATGCAAAGAATTTGAGGTGGCATGCAGATGTTAAGAAAAATAATGATGGGATCCTACGACATGCGTCTGATTCCCCACAGTGGAAGAAGATTGATCTATTGTACCCCAAATTTGGTGAAGAAGATGGGAATCTAAGACTTGGGCTTTGTACAGATGGGATGAATCCGTACGGGACATTGAGCAGCCAACATAGCACTTGGCCAATTATGCTTGTTATATACAATCTTCCTCCATGGCTGTGTATGAAAAATAAGTACGTTATGTTGTTGTTGTTGATATCGGGCCCTAAACAACCCGGAAATGATATTGATGTTTATCTTGAACATCTGATTGATGACTTAAAGAAACTTTGGGCTGAAGCTGTGATGACCTATGATGCTTCAGGAAGAGAGAAATTTCATTTGCACGCTATGTTGTTTTGCACTATTAATGACTTACCAGCATAGGGGAATTTTTCTGGATATAGTGTCAAAGGAGCTAAAGTGTGTCCTATATGTGCAGAAAACACTGATTCAATAAGACTAAAACATGGTGGCAAGACTGTATATCTTGGTCATCGAAGGTTTCTTTCAAAATTCCATCTGTATCGTAAGAAGCACAAAGCATTCAATGGATGGAATGATGAACGGAGTGCACCTAAACCTATACCAGGGGATGTTGTTTATGAAAGAGTAAAAGACATTGTCAATGAATTTGGTAAGAAATCACAATGTAGCATGGCCACACGGAGTGACAATTCTTCATTCAAGAAGAAGTCAATATTTTGGGATCTTCCTTATTGGAGTTCTTTGACAGTCATACATTGTATCGATGTAATGCACATTGAGAAAAATGTCTGTGATAGCATCATTGGTACTCTATTAAATATACCAGGTAAGACTAAAGATGGGATAAAATCCAGACTGGACCTATGTGAAATGGGAATAAGGTCATAATTAACAGAATTACGTGAAATGGGTAATAAAAGAACATACTTACCTCCCGCTTGTTACACGTTGTCTAGAAAGGAGAAGAAAGCTTTTTGTGAATGCTTGGTAAATGTTAAGGTGCCACGTGGTTACTCATAAAACATCCGTAGATTGGTATCAATGAAAGATCTAAAGTTGATAGGTCTTAAATCTCATGATTGTCACAATCTAATGCAACAAATATTGTATGTGGCAATTCGATCTATATTGCCGAAGCATGTAAAGTTTGCAATCACCAGACTTTGTTTCTTTTTCAATAGTCTATGCAGCAAAGTTATTGACCCTGATACTCTCGATAATTTGCAAAGAGAAGTGGTTGTTACCCTATGTCAGCTTGAGATGTATTTCCCTCCTTCATTCTTTCATATCATGGTACATCTTGTTGTCCACTTGACTAGGGAAGTGAAAATGTTGGGACCAATTTTCTTGCATTGGATGTAGCCCTTTGAACGATACATGAGCATTTTTAAAGGTGATGTTCGAAACCGTTATCGGCCTGAAGGGATTATTATTGAAGGTTATGTGGCGAGAGAGGTTATGGATTTTTGCAATGAATTTCTGAGTGGTAATAACACTCTTGTTAATGACAAGAATATTGAGGAGGACAAAGGAATTTTTGGATCACGGGTGAAAGTAATCAGTCGTGAGCAGTTGGAACAAGCTCACTTATATATTTTACATAATATGGACGAAGTGAGTGTTTATATCGAGGAAGATACCAATTTCGTCAAGAGACAACATCCTCGAGCAAGTTCAATGTGGCTTGCTAGAGAGCATAATAAGACTTTTACTAAGTGGTTTGAAGATAAAGTCTTACATCAACTATCTCAAACACCAAATGATATTACAAAAACTATCAAATGCCTCGCCTTTAAACCAAAACCGAATGTTATGTCTTATGAAGGGTTTGACATTAATGGGCTCACATATTACACAAAGTGCCAAGATGATAAGAGTGTCATCCAAAATAGTGGGGTCACTCTTCAAGTGTCGACTATGTATTTTGCAAGTGCAAAGGATAAGAGTCCACGTGAAGCTAAAATGTCAAATTACGGTGTCATTGAAGACATATGGGAGTTTGACTACATACATTTCAAAATTCCACTCTTTAAATGTAATTGGGTTGATAACACCAAAGGAGTTATAGTGGATGAATTGGGTTTCACTTTGGTGAACTTTGAAAAGATTGGCGAGAAGGGTGAACCATTCATATTGGCATCACAGGCGAAACAAATATTCTATATTGATGATCCTGCAAATGATAAATGGTCAGTTGTTCTTTATGGTAAAAGACAGTTCATTGAAGATCCTATAGATGAAGAAGAGTAGTATGATAAGTATGATGACTCCAGTCCATTCTCAGTTGGGTTGCCAACTCCACAAAATATTGAAGCTAATGATGACTTATATGTGCGCAGAGATCACAATGAAGGATTGTTATTTGATAAAAGATCACAATTTTAGAGGCATGTATGTTTATATTTTTTATTGAAGCTAATTGTTTGCTTTTTTAATATCAATATCATTTTTAGATTTGATTTTTCATTATCTTCTAGTTAATACAAATGCTAAATGTTTGCCTTTTTCTAGTTAATACAAATGCTAAATGTTTGCCTTTTTCTAGTTAATACAAATACTAAATGTTTGCCTTTTTCTAGTTAATACAAGTGCTAAATGTTTGCCTTTTTCTAGTTAATACAAATGCTAAATGTTTGCCTTTTTAATGACATTTTCAGATGGCTAACCATGATGAGCATGATGTCCATGATGAGCATGAAGTCCATGATGAGCATGTTGTCCATGATGAGCATGGCGAGGATACCAATGTAAGTTCTAAAACCATATCATGTATTTCTATAAAATTCATTATCTTCTAGTTATGTCATATATCCCATATTTCTATATTGGGCTAATTCAATGTGTTTATTTTTGTCAAATTTTAGGTTGATGATGCACATGTACCCACTGAAGCACTGTACGAACTTGATGCGCATCACCAAAAAGTTAACAAGAAAAGGGGCATCACTCTGTTGAACAAGTTAATAGCGCTAAGTGGCAGTGGATCCAAATTGGTTGTGGAGTTTGATAATGGAGGAAATGCAATTGGAGTGAACTCCAATAGTTTTGTAAACTATCTTGGGGTTGTCACTCGAAGCCATTGTGGTGTTAAGTATGATAATTGGCATAAAGTTCCTCAGGAGAAGAAAGACTTGGTATGGAAGGATTTATGCGTGAGTTATTATTATTTGCAATTCTATTTTGTAGATTACAAATTCTATTATTTGCAATTCTATTTTTGGATACCAGTTAATAACAATTTTATTTTACAGAATCTGTTTGCATTGGATGAGAAGTTGCATCGTAAAAGTGTGATGCAACGTGCTGGAAAGATGCTTAGGAACTACAGGACAAATCTCAACAGAGAATACAGAAAAGATGGTGATAAGAAGAAGAAGTCAGCCTTTGAACAGTGGAACTTCTTGGACGAAGAAGATTGGGACAATTTTGTTGCTTCAAGAAAATCTGAAGAATTCAAGGTATTAGGCATCACTCCCAATTTAATTAATATATGTTGTATTCACCTATTCAAGATTAACATTTAGTGCTACTAACCAAATCATTAATGTGCATACTAACTAGGCCCTCAGTGAGGCACAAAAAGCAAGGCATGCACTGAATGTGCATGACCACACTATGGGTTCAAAGGGCTATGCAAGCATTCGCCAAAGACTACAGGCGGAGTCTGCTGCTACTCATGAGTCTGCCACACCCATGCCTCTCCATGATATATGGATAGTTGGGAGGCAAAACAAGAAGGGTGAAATAAAAAAGCCTGTAACTACTGAGGTGGCTGTGAAAATGGTAAAATTCAACTCTTAGAGCAATCATTTAAATATTGATTATTTGTGGTGTTAACTTACCAAATTTTGTTGATGGTGATTAGCGGGAGCTGCACGAGAAAAGGAAACAAGGCACGTTCATCCCTCAGGGCACAAGGGATGAATTGGAAGTTGCTATGGGTAACCCAGAGCATCCTGGACGTGTTAGGGGTGCAGGCGCTGGTGTGGGCATCAAAGCATTTTTTGGGCCATCCCTGTGCAAACCCAGAGCAGGACTTTCACAAGAAGAGGTAACCTATTCTTTTTTTAGAATGTTACTGCAAAAGGGAATTCAATAATAAGAAGCTAATGTTTCTTTTATCCGTGTATAGGAGAATAAGAGAGTCGAGGATATAGTTGCCAAGAAGGTCAATGATATAGTTGTTGAGAAGGTCAAGGAAGAATTGCTACGGTGGTAGGCATCTCAGGCTTCCAATCAGCCTATGGCGACCCACTCTTCTCCTGATGTACAGACTACAAATAAACCTATAGACCCACCACCTAACACGTCTGTTGTAAGTATTGTTTATGACATTGTAGCTAGTCTTTTCAAGATGATATGTTTTCAAGATGATATGTATATATGTATAATATTCTTTACGTAAATTTATAGACATTGAAGCCATCCCGCTTAAGAATGTAAGACTATGTTGTTGCAGAGGCACAGGCTTACATGTCCCTTCCTGGGGCAACGTTTCATGGGACTCCAATGTCGTAGGGCTACGTTCGTGTGAGCCCGATATGTGTATTACCCGATTGGAGGGAAGTTGCATTGCCATATGCCCACCCGGATATTGATACACTTGGTGAGGCAGAAGGCGGGGTGATATTGTGGCCCAAAGCAGATGTCGTCTACACTACTGAAATTGTAAGATAAATTTGCATTACTTTAGATTGTTAATGTATATATATGAGGTCAACTGATCTGAAATTATATATACAGGTTAAAAAGAAGACACCCGGAGCACCTAGGCCTCCACCTCCACTTCCTGCTTTACCAAGTTGAGTTCCAACTGACCTAAAATACCCGTTAGGTCCTGCTTGTAGTGGAATGGCATGTTGGCTACGGGCACATAATATACATTGCCCTATAATTGTTTCTTTAGAAGCAGATTATGCAGGTCAATCATATGATAGCTCTTTATTTATACAAGATATTATTGAGTTGTTTATGTATGATTGGCTGAATACATCAATGATAGAGACATGGATAAGGTGAGATCTTGTTTATACATCCATATACCTTGTGTAAGATCCGGTGATCTGGTTTCTTATATAACAATGCTTATGTAATACATGTTTTTCATCTACTTAGTCGAAGATCAATGCAAACAATTTGCATTTGATCATGTGGGATTTTTTATTCCATCATTGATTAGTATGGTAGCTAAAGACCCTGATAGTGTTCAACAATACTGTATAGATGCTTTTACAATTTTTGGTCAGCAAAAGAAGACGATAATAATAGCTCCATTCAATGTCAAGTAAGTTTACTTTATTTATAATTTGGACTTAAGAAAATACCATTTTATTGTAAATTTTGAGTTATTAATTTTTAACTTTTTTACCTCTAGCGATAGACATTGGGAGTTACTAGTTATTGTCCCCAAGATGTTCACCTGTTTATTATCTAGATCCTGTGGGAAGTACATTGAACACTAAAATTGGACACGTAATGAGAATGCCATTATTCTGGTGAGAAATATTTCATTTTTATATCCGTTAACATATGTTATTACATTACTATTTAATTATGCAATTTACTGTGTTACATTAACATGTAGGGGTTTAGATGCATTCAAAAATGCTGGAGGAAATGTCCCAAGGATAAAGAACCAGCCAATAATTTGGGAGAACGTAAAAGTAAGTTCCCGACTCCATTGTATATATTATTTATGTGAACTGTGCTTAGTTGTATTTTTTAATATTTTGTATGTTTCAATTTATAGTGCGCTACATAAGACAACGGTTGGGCATGCACATACTATGTGATGTGATTTATGTAGATGATTATCCGACATGTCGCATTGGATATTAATACCATACATGAGGTATTATATATAGTCTCATTAGTTAGTATGAAATATATCAATCTTATTTTTATATTATTACTTATATATACATCATTCTCTTTGTAGGTGTTTAAAACTGACCACACTATAGGTAAATGCTTAAAAAATGTACATGCTCCATATACGATGGAAGCATTAAATGAAGTAAGAGAAGAATGGGCAAAATCCATACGAGCAGTGGCGATTGTAAGATATAATTGGGATGTTAATAGCGATGTTGAATGATATTTTGTAAATGAATATTTCTGAATGTTTATACATGTCTGAATGTTTCTACATGTATTTGAATGTTTCTACAAGTGTGAATGTGAGAATTGAATTGATGTCTAGATGTATCTACTTGTGTGAAAAAATATTTGTTGATTTTGCAGGTTTGTGGCCTGTTTGTAGGCTGATATCAATGGATGTCGTAAACCTGCAGTTCAGAAAACTGAACTGCAGGTTCTCATCCTGCTGACCAGCCACAGCAGGCCTACAAACTGATAAGAAAAAAAAATTAAAATATAGGTGTCGGTTATTTATAGAACACCGTCATCAAAGGCCTACAGCGTCGGTTATTGGATAAAAACTGACGCCTAATATGACAAACAACCCGGCCGTGCAGGAAAGCATGGCCGTGGTGAAAAAGGCGTCGCTTATTCGTATAAAACCGATGCCTATAGTACTAAACACGGTCGTGCAGCGAAGCACGGCCAAGTCGTCTAGGAGTATGGCGTCAGTTGTTCAGTTGTTAACCGACACACAAAGTGTCCTAGGTGGTGCCCTATTTTGTGGCACGAACCCTATAGACGTCGGGAAACTATATATAACTGACGCCTATTGATCATATAGGTGTCGGTTAGAAAATCGACGCTGAAGAGTTCAACCTTTAGCGGCGCCCACATAGGCATCGCTTGAAAACTGTCGCTAAAAGGGGTTAAACAATTGACACCAAAGGCGTGTTCTGTAGTAGTGTCGGTTGTGTAAAATTTGATGACACATGTTCCATGCCAAGCCCCAGGAAACTTTTTGTCCCCTCATATGTCGTCGGTTTTGACTAAAGAATGGATGACTAAATATACTTTGTGAGGCAAAAATTCATTTCCTTATTTATCATCAGTTTTGGAGAAATAACCGACGTTGATAGTTAACTTAGCAGCATCGTGCGAGCCAAACTCTTCACCTTCATGGTTTAGTTCCCAAACTTCTCCCCCCATAGCTAGGTCTGGTGATTTTTCTATCGCCTCCATTATCTACTCTCTGCCTCCACGGGCCGCCTCGATGAGCTTGAAGCTGCTCACGCTGGAGCTGTTGTGGCTGTCTGGAGCTATTGTTGCTGCTGTTGTACCCAATCGTCGACCATCACTACCTGCTCCCATCACCTCCAACACATACTCCATGCGGAGCGAGGAGACTTCTTCTAGCTGCCTTCATCTGCTCCACTCACCGCCACTGGCCACCGCCTACACCTCCAGCGTCAGACACCTTCACCTCTAGCTCGGCCGACCTCCTCCATCTCCAGGCGCCGCTACCACAACCTGCAGTTTGACTAGTGCGGTGAGTGGTTTAATTAGTACAAGATTAGAACTTAGGGTTAATAATGCCACCATTGTGGAGTTGATTAATACTAAATTAGGGTTTAATAATGAATGAATAAACACAAAATGGAAGAACGAATTGAATTAATTGATTAGGATAATGACTGATTAGGATGATGATGATGATGACGACGACGATGACGACGATGATGATGATGATGATGATGATGATGATGATGATGATGATGATGATGATGATGATGATGATGATGATGATGATGATGATGATGATGATGATGATGATGATGATGATGATGATGATGATGATGATGATGATGATGATGATGATGATGATGATGATGATGATGATGATGATGATGATGATGATGATGATGATGATGATGATGATGATGATGATGATGATGATGATGATGATGATGATGATGATGATGATGATGATGATGATGATGATGATGATGATGATGATGATGATGATGATGATGATGATGATGATGATGATGATGATGATGATGATGATGATGATGATGATGATGATGATGATGATGATGATGATGATGATGATGATGATATGATGATGATGATGATGACGATGATGATGATGATGATGATGATGATGATGATGATGATGATGATGATGATGATGATGATGATGATGATGATGATGATGATGATGATGATGATGATGATGATGATGATGATGATGATGATGATGATGATGATGATGATGATGATGATGATGATGATGATGACGACGACGATGATGATGAGGATCATGATGATGATGATGATCATCATCATCATCATCATCACTATCATTGTCATCCTCATCATCTTTGTCATCATCATCATCATCCTCATCACCCTCATCATCATCATCCCATGATGATGATGATGATGATGATGATGATGATGATGATGATGATGATGATGATGATGATGATGATGATAATGATGACAATGATGTTGAGGATGATGATGATGATGAAGATGGTGATCATTCTCATCATCGTCACCATCATCATCATCACATCATTATCATCATCATCCTCATCATCATCGTCCTCAACATCATCATCATGTGATGATGATGATGTGGGATGATGATGATGGGGATGATGATGATGATGACGATGATGATAATGACAATGATGATGGGGATGATGATGATAATGATGATGATGATGATAATGACGATGATGATGAGGATCATGATCATCGTCATCATCATCATCATCATCATTATCATCATCATTATCATCATCATCCTCATCATCATCTTCGTCGTCATCATCCTCATCATCATCATCATCCCACATCATCCTCATCATCACATTATTATTATTATCATCATCATCATCATCATCATCATCAATTATTTCTATGTCATGAATATGAAATAACCAATGTTGTTGTGTGTTGTTAGTACTTACATTTATATTACTTTTTCTCAACATTTTACATTATTGTAGGCATAATGGCTTGGGCCTCTACCCCAATGTTATTATGCCCTATTGAAGAACAGTTGGACATCATTCTAGATGATCGTTCATTAGCACAACTCACTATACCTAAATATTGGCATTATCTAAATAGAAGAAGCTACATGGCTGGTGAAGTGACCCTAAATTTTAGAACTTCAACATCTGTTATCGATGTTAAGTATGATGTTGATGGAAATCTTGTATCCACATCCAGTTGGTTTGAGTGGGTTGGGAAGATTGTATTGGGCTGTAGTGACAAGATTTTTCTTCAACCGGTTGGCCATAATACCATCAAGGTTTGGATAACCAACATCAACAATGAGGCACCCGATCATCTGGTCTGATTTGAGTACTCGATAGGGGATAGCACATATTTGGACTCATTCGATGAGAAGAGCACACATGATTTCCCTTCTATTCCTACTTTTGGTACCATCCATTTCCCTATCACCATCAGTTCAGATTCATCTAACAACAAAGAGCTCCACGACACAACAACACAAAGTAGGTCCAAGTTAGCAACAAATTTACTTTCCTGTATATGCACATGTTTAGGGGTATATCAAGCCCCCCTTGTGTAATTAGCTACTGTGTCATGATATTTTCTAAACTTTATTGTCATAATTTGTATTTTGATAACATGTTCAACTTTGAAAGATGATGTCTGAATGAATTTTTTTGA
Organism: Alisma plantago-aquatica; assembly: GCA_963693085.1. NCBI lineage: Eukaryota > Viridiplantae > Streptophyta > Magnoliopsida > Alismatales > Alismataceae > Alisma > Alisma plantago-aquatica. The sequence continues at coordinate 722,794,901 of OY856414.1, forward strand.
ATTTTCTAATCTATATAAATGTGTTTGTGAAGATGGAATGAATGAAATGTTTCTGTGTGTGTGAATGTCAAAAGAAAAATGAATGGATCGAACTACATGTGGTTGCTAAATGTGTGTGAATATGAATGGAGGAATGAAATGGAACTATAGGTTTCTACATGCTTGTGTGCGATGAATCATATTTGAAAATTAAATGAGCTTATTATACATATATGTGTAAATCACATGATCGATATAAAATATATAATTTGTATCTTATCAATATTTGTAGGTTTGTGGCCTGTTATTGGCTGAAATCAAAGGGATGTTGTAAACCTATAGTTTAGAACTGAATTGCAGGTTTTGCATCCTACTGACTAGCCAGACAACATGCCTGGAACTGATAAGAAAAAAAAAACAAAACATCGGCATCAGTTAATTACCAAAAACTGACAATGAATGTTTAATTGTGTCAGTTTTTTGCTATTAACCGACGCCTATGGTCCGATTGTTGGTGCTTTTGGGTTAAATTGTAATCAGGAATGACTTTCTGTCATCGGTTATGAAACTGATGTTGAAGGAGTCTACTTTTAGTGGCACCCACTTGGGTGTCGCTTAGAAACTGACGACAAAAGCCTTACTTAACCGACACTAAAGGTGTTATCTGTACTAGTGTCATTTCTCGATCTCTAGGGTGGATGGGTATTTGGTAGAAGTCGTAGTATCTATCTAGGAAGCAAAAGAACACATGGTGTGCAAGTCTCTTGGGGACTTGATCAAGAAAGGGAATAAGGAAGGTGTCCTTTTGAGTTGCATACTTGAGTTTGTGATAGTCTATGTGCATGGGCCACCTAGTAATAGTGCATATGGTAACAAGATCATTCTTCTCAATTAAAATAGATACATTGCCTCCTTTCTTTGAGATAACTAGCACAAGACTCATCTATGGTGAGTTATAGATGGGATAGATGATCACTAAAAGTAATAGCTTTATCACCTCTTTGCGCACAACCTCATTTAGGATTGGATCCATCTTGTATTGGGGCTTGAAGGAGGGCTTTGAGTTGTCTAAATGTTGATTTTTTTATGCATAGGTCAATCATTTTATATCATGAGGCCTTCTTCCTCTTCCTTAGCTCAACTCACAACTTATCTTGCTCTAATTTGTTAGGCATGTATTGATGATTGGGTGAACATTTTTCTCATCTAGGAAGACATATTTGAGCCCCTAGGGTATAGCCTTCATTTCTATTATCGTGGGTGCTTTGTCTTCCTCTTCAAGTACTGAGATAGACTTTAGTTCTTCAAACTCAGATTCAAGTTCTTCCATTTTGGTCCACTTGTTCATCATTCAGCTCATGAGCCTTGGGGTTCATGAGAGCAATATCAAGAGGGTCTTCTGAAGTAGGACACTCTTATCACAATTGAGCCATTTTGTTGATACAATCAATAAGAAAGCATTTCTCCTGGAAAGAGGGTCCTTTGAGACTCTCAAAGACCTAGAAGTCAATTGTGCCTATTCCTAGTCTCAGTGTTAGGATTCTAACTACTATGTCGATGATTTCTTGGGCGGTTGCAAGGAAAGGGTGCCCAAAGATAAGAGGATATTGAAGGTCCTCCTTGATGTCCTTGATGATAAAAACACATGGTCAATAAGATCTGGAATCCACTCTCACAAGGATGTCTTCTCAGATACCCATAGGGGTGATCATAGAAGAGTCAGCAAGTTGATTAACAATGTTGGTATGAAGGATTTTAGTGGTGAAGCCTAGTCTTTAGCAAAAATTGTAGCACATGCTAGCAATACTTTCCCTAAGATCAGAGAGAACTTTTCAACATGTGGAGTCCCCAAAAAAGTAAGAGAAGCTAATAGACTCAAGATCATTGAGTTTTTTGGGCATCTTGTTCAAGATGACGTTTGTATCTATACGTGCTAATTTCAAGGTCTCAACTTCCCCTGTTAGGTAATTGTGAGTAGTGAGAGTTTTAAAGAATTTTGTCTAGGAAGGAATTTCTATAGCATCGTCAAGTAAAGGAATATTGATATGTAGTTTCTTCATTGCTTCATTGAACTTCATGAACCCGAGTCTAGCCATGTCTACGCTAGAAGGTTTTGGTAAGGAACATGTGTTTTTTATATAGGCACAAATTGGATAGAGGGAGAAGTTGGAGCAGTTTTGAGGCCTTCTTGGGTTTGAGTGAGCTACTTGTCCAGATAGTCCACATACCCAACATGCAATGAGGATCAATCCTACCATGAAAATAAAAATTTGAAAAAGAACCTTATAAATTATCACAAAATTAAAAATTTTGAATGCAAGCTAGTTCTAAGGTAAAATAAGGGAATTGAGTGTAAAATTAGACTAAAAATACAACTAAAACTAGGAAGAATATGCATTCACCATTAACCTTTGATGTTATCAGTAAAAGGGTATTAAACCAGAAGTACTGGTCTATTGTTGCTCCAAGTTGGGTACTTATAATATCTCTTCTTACTATCTTGTATACTTGATGCTTGGGACATTTTTTAAGAAGGAAGATCTTGCCTATCACAATTGTACATCATCATTAATTTAGTTAATCCATTGTCACTATGGTATTTTTCTTTCAATTGTGTGGAGGTTTATCAAGTAATCTGGTGTTTTTGCTAGTGTAAATTTATTTACACTTGTGGATATTTCTCAGAAGTCACTCCCTACACACCACGCGTATTTAAATACATTGTTGATGTAGTTCATATGTATGTACAACTATTTCTGTTGTGGTTGATGTATGACCAGATATACACATATTGACATACAATGAAACTTTTACAAATTTATGAATGTATCTTAGACAATGGTGGGTCTAGAAATCTACCATGGGGGGGGCAGGGTTAGTTTGAGTAGTGATAAATAATTGATTATATGTATAGACGGAAAAAATAATAAGTATTTAGAAAAAAATGAAGAAAAATACACCTAACATAATGTTTCGTTGCCTCCAACATATAAAAGTAAGCTATTTATAAAAATAAAAAATGTCTAACGTAAATGACATGATATAATTCACTATATCTATATAGTGCATTTGTTTAGGTTTCTAAGGTCATAAATAATACATTATTTAACCATGTCTTTCATATTAAACAACTAGATGATCAACAATATAATTATAATCACGGTCACTACTTGATCAGTGCAATGTGTGTCATATTAGTAATGCATAAGAACAGTAATGATTATATAGAAAATGAGAACAAACTCACCTTTCTAGTGGAAAGTAAGCATCACATTATAATATGACATCATTTCATAGATGGTGTGATACTTGAAGACCCAAAAAATATTTGTAGCAGTCAAATCTTATACTATAAAGGATAGAAGTATGATATACTAGATAATGTCAGTGTATTTCAAGATTTTTTTTATGACCGAGGGAACCCATCTTGGGCGAAGCCAACATGGTAAACTCTCGAGGTATGAGAGGGTGTGGTCCGGTCAACCCCCTCCCGCACCTAATTAGCGTGGATTGTCATTCACAAAGTGCCTTCGGTGAGGTTTGAACTCGGGTAATTTATTGGGACTTAGTGAGCTCTTACCACCCGGGCTACTATGGTCGGACTATTTTAAGAAGGGTAGCTCAACTGGTGCGAAAGGAACTCTAAAAAGAAAGAAGAAGAAAAATATTTAATTTTGTTGTATAAAAATGGAGAAGAAAAGTTAAGGAATGTCAAGTGAAGACAATGAAGAGGAAAGATTCATGCATATATTTCATATTTTTTTTATAAGTTGGAAAAGTGAGGATACGAAAGAAACAATTGTATGTGTTTAATGACTTCCATTTTACACATCATTGTTACTTTTCTCTCCCCATTTAATTAAAATTATATTTACAAAATGGATTTTCCTACCTTTTCTTCTTTCTCTTACCCCACATTTCACATGTGTTTTCCTATCTTTTAATTTCTTTCTTGTATGCCAAAGATAAAATTTCTTTGATTCAATCTTTTTCATTACATTTTATAAATGGAAATATTTTCACTATCTTCTCAAGTTCTTGTATATGTATAATTATTTATATTTAGATTAACCTTATAATAGTTGAATAGAAAGTAACTAAGAGTTTGTGAAATAATATGTAACAATAAATATTGTTTGGATCTATCTGTATATAGTAACATAGTTCTTCTTATAATTTATGAGTGACTGACTAATAAAAGTTTGAGAAAAAACACTCAGATAAAAGATAATTAGTTGTGCATGTATGATTATCATTTTTTTCTAATTTTTATAATTATAATAGAGTGCATTGGCTCAAATTTTATTTAATAATAATTTTTCAACTAGTGAGTCAATAATATTATATTAGATTCCTATTAGTACAGAAACATGTTGCACGATATCTTTTTATAAATTTTATATTATATAATTAATTTTCTTATTTTAAGGCCACTAGCCCGATAGAGCTTCACTTTCAAATATTGGAGGATAATTTATATAAGTCTTGACATAGTTGGTATGAAACTATTAAGTAAAATTTAGTAGCAGAGGAATCAAAGATATAATCTCTTCAAGCCATAATGACGATATATATGTTAAGATTATAAATTTTATGATTTGTGAGAGCATAAGACACATAATCCTAAAATATATGAGTTTAACCCTTATGTACTTCAAGAAGGGTGAAAGAATTAGTTGCAATCATAAGATTAAAAGTCAAGTTTTTTGTGGTGTAATAATATATTTTCATAAAATATAATTCTGCGCCCGGTACATAGCAATAATAAAAATATTTTTTTAGAGGGGGGGGGGGGCTAGATCCTGAACGGCCCCCCCTGTGGCTCCAACTCTGATCTTAGACACACCATAATAAAAATTACATAAAAGTTGGGTGGCTAATCAAATAATCAATGCTACATATGGGAACACATTTCTATGCGGCCGGGTAGCATGTCTTGATCCCGAGCAACCTAAACCGCCAAGTAATCGCTTTGCCAAACAATAGATACTGCACTGCCTTTTTTTAATTAGGATTCATGCAGCCAGCATATAACGGATGTTCCCCACACTAATTATTCCGTCGCGAGGATTTCAGCGGATGAGTGATGGGTTGTCAGCCCTGGAAATCAACATTTTTCCTAACATTATACAAGTACCATATAGTAGTCAAAGAAATTTATTCATATGTAGAGAAAATGCAGAAACATATAATCACATTATTGCGTCGACTCATTTTGCTATTCATGTTTTAACTTCTCATAATATATTTTATGATGTAGCTCTTTCGGTTGGTATGGGGTTCATAGAGCTAAGGCTTTATTGCACCTATATGTATTCTTAATGTGACAATTATGGATTTGTTGCATGCTTCAAAAACAGGAATTAAGTTCAAAAATAAGAATACAAGCTACATTGAGGTTGTTTTGTACGGGTAGCTTGAAATGCACTACTCGGCTTTTTTTGTCATGGAGTACTATTAACTTGGTACTTTATCTTCGCACACGAAAAAATGGTTTTGGTGGCTAATTTGTTGCATAATGTGATGAGTAGAATTCGCAACACCAGCTTATGTCCAACGAGAACTAACCTATCAAAAGCATATGCGTATGCATTTTTAGGTGCTTTGAATAAGCATAGAACATGCATGCAAGTCCACTTCATTCACATTTTTATTTCACTCTTTCAAGTGCAAGGTATTTGCAACAACATCTCGACCTACTCTATGTGAGCATGTACGAATGGCAAACAAAACCTACCGATCTAACATAATTAGAACCAACATCTAAATATATGATTTTTAGGGGATCGTTCGGGTTGTGGGCATGTCAAATTGAGTGGACTTTAGTTTGAGTCAATTCAAGTCCGATTAATTCTAACATAAGAAAGTCAAATCGAGTTGAATTTGTGTGGGTCATGTCAACATTTTCAATTTTTTCTTTTAATATAAATTGAATCTTGTAAATAACGTCTGGGTCGGGTTCGGATCGATTTAAGTCAGACCTATAATAGCTCTCTATGGATTCAAATTGACTTTACTCTAGTATGGTAGGTTTGGATTCGGTAGTAGTCTCACTTACTGGCTAGCTCAGCCGGTTAAGCATGTTGTATGTGAAGTTCAGGTTGTTGGATCAAATCCCATTGGGACACTATAAGAAAGAAATAAAAGTGTTGTAATTGGCTTTTCCTCCCTCCTGGCTGATGAAAAGGGGCTAAAAACCCCACCATAAAAAAAGACATCGGTGGTAGCTGGTCAGCCCAAGCCCTATAAACCTATGTATGACATAGGACCACTTCCGGTCATCTTTGCAACTTATTCAGTTTGCATTACAAGTACTGGGTTGTGGCCCAAGCCCTATGAACCTGTGGACATTGGACGACCGCTGTATGTCGGCGTGATGCTTGCTAATGGGAGAGCGTGCGCCCACGCGTGCAAGAAAGGTGAGCCATTTCGCTAGCAAGCCGTTTCGGTCTCCCCTGGACTCGTGGTATTTGGTTTGATAGAAAGGTCGGCCCATAGAAAATCACTATGCAGGCCGGCTCAGCTGGAGTTTGCCCATATGTTGGCGGGTCCAGTCTACATGATTAGCCCGTCAATATTGCATCATTCCTGTGTAGACTTTAGGGAGGAGATCGCCTATTCAAACTGGGAGGGCGGTGTCCACAAGGGCACCACCTCGTCAGCTAAAGCATCGATGCAAGTAGGAGGTTCAAGACCGTCATTTGACACATATCATCTCTTTGCTGGTGTAATCCACTGCTGGTTATTATTTCTCTTACATCTTTCGTATTTTGCATCTGGGATTTTTTGACGTGTCACTGAATCTACTACAAGGAAAATTAAAATGTAGATGATGTACACATTTTGCAGGGACGTGTATATCTGTTGTTGGGGGTATACGTAAAGGTAACCCCACCGCCTTTTTGGTGTTAAGTGGGCAATAATTCTGGAGTATAAAAAGGTTCCGCAATTTGTTAAAAAAACTATTTGGAGACGCATAGCAGTGCTTTTTCTTAATTTGTTTGGAGTCTATGCCTTATTCGAACTCCTTATCTTCCAAGTTTCATCTTCCCTAAGCATGCGCAACTTAGATGGAAGAAGCGAGGCTCATATATACCTCATGGGAGTAGTATATGCATCCTTTTGAGGGATCATCATGACGGCTAATGATTCCACCCCTAAGAGTCATAATTGTGGAAGTGACTACCAGTAGTTTGCATAGGGAGTGACATATCCACATCATTCTCTCAAGTGTACATAGGGTTGACGACACTCCCAAGGAGTGGTCAATGGCAAATTCTTCCCTAACAATGGAAACTGTGTGACTTGCTCTCCTGACAGTGGAAGGGGGTCAAAAACTCTGCACTAGATGTGAATGATGGCAGTTTGTAGTGTTAAGATAAAGCTATTTTGTAGGAGGCATATTAAAGATAAAAGTTCATCTTATTGAAAGAAACATCATTACAACTATGTCAAGTAGAAGTTCTAATGACTTAGTACTCAAGCATGATAAGTGCCCAAAGACTTGACAGATGTCCATACATACATGCGGAGAATCACCACATGTACAGGGTGTCCTAGCTACAAAGTAACTTGCATTTCTGAAGGAGACTATAGAAGGAGAAAATGGGTAGTGTTGCCTCAAATGTGGGATATTTTGTTAATAGATTGTGCACCATGAATGAAGATGAGTGTGAGAAGTGCATTGCAGAAGGAGGGGGTGAAATGAAAAGATCAATGTCACGACAACAAAATTTGATTAGAGCGTTAGCTATCGAATATGACACCTTACTGGTATGCATGATTGAGCTTTAAGCTTATACACACATGACGCTCAATTTCACTTGCAAGTGGAAGAGGTTGGATGTGGAGAATCAGGACTATAATGAAGTGAGAAAAATATTTGTTTGAGTTACTCAATCTGATCAAAAAATTGAGAGAATGGCTATGGAACAAAGACCGGTCAAAATAATAATACAAGTAAATCTATGTTGAAAAGTGTTGTGAAACTAGAGTTTCATGTCTTGATGTGTGTTTTGACCACTTCAATCACACTTCCTATCCAACTTCCAGTACCCCATACAATAGATCAATAACCAAGCAATTTTCAATGTAGTTCTACCCTTCACACTCCTGAATTTAGGTAGAACTTTACATTTAGTCAGTAGTGCCTCTCTCAATTTCAACTATTAATACTTGTTCATTTAGGACCAAAAAATCAAAAACCCAACCCAATATACTCCTTGAAGTCAAGTTACTATGATCACTTTAGAGAGATGTTAGATAAGACATGATGATAAGAAGGGGAAATAATCAAAATCCATATAATGATGATTACAATGTTTGATAACATGATCAGGGGGCATAACTCCCAATCTAAAGATAGATCTCAGTTTCTCATACGTGAGGGGGCACTACATAACTTTGTTATGTAGCTTAATCTTATCTCCAACACTAATGGGAGATGAGATAAGAAGGTGTCACTAAATAAGGACTTGAATCAATTAATTTTCTTTGTGTAGGATCTCCTTCTAGTTTCCAAGTCACCGTTGTGGCGTTCACAGACAATAGGTCAAACACTATGAAGCATGTGATGCTATAAATAAAGTCTCTAGTGGAGTCTATGGATGTGTATTTGGAAATGTCACTCAATCGTAGGAGGGAGGTAAAAGACAAACTTGGAATGAGAATGTAAGTGATCATGAATTGAATGGTTTTGGTGAATGCTCAAACCACATAAATGTAGTGATGGGGTTCTATTTATATGCAAGAAAGTTAGGTAGGCTCTAGATGCCCATTCTAAGAATTCGAGTGGAATATGGTCTACAAAAGTCACGTCTAAGATGTATGTATTTAGGTAATTAGGCATATTATGCCTCTTTAGAGAAGAAGGGGAGTTCATATTTGGATTAGTTTCAATGGAGAATTATCTAGTTGGATTGTCTAAGACTATATACATTATAACATTTAGGATCAATTCAGCTTGATTATACTAAGATGAATGATTTATAGGATTGGTGTAGCGAATGGGACCCAAGAGGGGATCCACACTTTACTTAAAGAGTAATGAAATTTCATCTAAGTCCGAACACACTTATACATGTGACAGAAAATATGTAATTTATTTTCTCAAATATGATACATCAATTAGAGTCATTTTATATGGACTAAAATTTTATTAATTTCAACATTGTTCTCATTACATAGTCCCCTCGTCTTAAGGGTGGTATTACAAAAAAAAAGATGCATCTGCTGATTACAAATAAGTAGTGATGAGGGCAACCTATACCTTCCTAGTGATCCTTAAGTTCATTTTCTTGGCACAAGATCCTCCTAAATTATCACACTCGAATCACCTATGTTTGGGTGGTTCGGTAACAATGCCTGGAAGAGGAAGAAGCAAGAAAAGGCATACATTAATAAAATATTGTTTATGTGCATTAAATTAAGAATTTTTGGGCATTCTAAGGATTTTAAGGTCAAAATACAATGTTCCCATTAAAGATGGAGATGTATGCATCTAGGTAAATTCAATAGAATTTTAATCTAAAGAATTAGGCCTTCTTTCATTAGATCAACAAGAAATTGTGAGAATATATTCACTAAAGCATTTCAAAATTACACAAAAATATAATTAGATGCATATATTTTATAGAGTGAATATGTCTACACTTGGGCCAACATACTAGTAGATCATTGTTTAAAAGATGGGTGGATAAACCATACCTTTGGCAGAAACCACATGCCCTAATATATAAAGGGGTTGAGAAAACACACCCTTTCTAGAGAAACCCACCCTAATACATTGGTGATTGGAAATATCATACCCTAGGTGGAGCCAGAAAACCCTAATATGAGGTTGCACTACAACAGATAAAAATAGTGTAGATACCACACACACATAATATAGTGGCAAGCAAATTTTCTTTGTCAATATCACATTGAAAAATGTTCATGATCAATAGCTCATGGTAGGGGGTTATAAACCAAAATCAATAAGAATATTAAAACATGCACAATATGGAACTTGGAGTTTGTGACATGTAAAATCAAAAGATTTTAAATAAGGTTTAAAGAAGGGAATATACGCAAGAACATGCCTCTTTTTGGATATTAGGATCTTAGTCTTTTCAATGCCTAGATAAAATAGGGGGCTGCACATACCTGACATCACAACTAAATGCTAACTTCATTGATATATATTGGTTCAAAAAGTCAAGTTTGCATCTAAGAAACATGTCATCAATATTATTTAAATCTAAGTGAACATGATACACATTCCTAGTGTAGCTATCTATAAATGTTACCATCATAATTATGATCCTAAATGCATATTAGGGTATTAAACTTATAAAGTGAACACATTGTCTATTATATATCTTTTAATATGCAATAGTAGTTACGGCATGCATATATCCATTATAAGATAAGTAACATGATTAAACTGTGTGCAAAAATGTGTACATATTAACGTAATATTGGGTTGTCAGCTTGGAGTTGTTGAACTCGGAACATTGTGATCACTACAAACTACTAATGACTAGTTCCAATCAACTAGAGCAAAGAAAAAAAGTTGATTGAGATTCATTATTACTACAAATGCAATTTAAAGAGTAAGCATTAAAAAATAATTTGTAAATAAAAAAGAAGAAGATATCTAGGATTACAAAATTCCTAAAAATAATTATTTCTTATAATTTCATGTCTAAAATTAATAAGACCCTTTGTGAAGCATGATACAATGCTTGGTTTGGTCAAAATATTACTTTCATGGTATTTATTATTCCAAATTGAATTGTGAAGCTTTATCTCTCATCATTCCTTCTTAGTTGTTAGCCCACTTTGTAGCGTGTTATTGAGTATGTTTCTTAAAACTCCTCTAATGATAAATTTCTCTTTTGAAGCAATAAAATGCTTGAAATATTGTCTTAGTTGATTAGACATAGACAATGTACATAAATCCAAATTTCATGAAAATTTGCAATGATGATTTAATTAATAACATTCAATCATCCAGTATACAATCACATAAATTTACTCTCAGACCTGGAGAAAAAGAGAATTAGCCCAACATTAGCGACATGGTATCATAATAAAAGTTTGGAGAAGAAGAAAAAAACAATAAAATATATGAAAATAGAAAGACAATAGTAATGAAGAAGTGTGCCAAATTTGTACGCAATATAATGACGTATAAATCACTCATCCAATCCATAAAACAACATTTCATATGTTTTCTCCTTCTTCTATACTATTGACTGTCAAAACATGAGTACCTGGATGGGGATGATGGTTGGAAGTGATTTAAGTCTTAATTTCATCAAAAGACCAAGTTAAGACATCAACTAATGGATTGATTACTTAAAATTATAGCCTTCCAATGTGTCAATGTTAGTGGCACCGACTTGAAGTTGGTGCACATTTTCCTTTTCTAATCTTGACTAAGTCAGTGCGATCGACATTGAACTCAATGACATTAACTTTCTTGTGTTGGATCCTAGATGGGTGATTAGATGCTCTAGAGGGGGGTGAATAGAGATGAATGCATGTAAACAAAATTCATTAGACCTTCAAGATATATCACAAGATAAGGTTTCTAAATAGGAAATTTGTGTGCAAATAAAACATGCATAGAAAGGGAGAGAGAGATTGAACATACACCAATTGACAAGCTATTTTAGAGTGGTTCCACACTTCAAACTAGAAGTGAGTCAGTCCACTACCTAGAGAGGTCAACCTCTAGGATTTCTTAACCTTGCATCTTCATTATATTCATTATAAGAGATACAATACATGACCACCAAAGGACTTACCTATCCAATATAAAGAGTCTTCAACCTTACCAAGGACTTACCCACTTTGCAAGGAGTCTTCCGCCTTCTTCCAAGGACTTACCTACTCTTGCACAAGTCTTCAGCCTTGCAGGAATTACCCACTCTTCTTAGATCTTCCGCCTTTGACTTCACCTTCACTCAGAGAAGCTTCCACCAAGGACTTACCCACTTGAGCAAGGAGTCTTCTGCCTTCACCAAGGGCTTACCCACTCTAGCTCCAAGTCTTCATCCTTGATCTTCACCAAGGGATGCCTTCCCTTGTTCTTCTTCACCTCTCTTAGCCAAGAGAGGGAACCTTCATCTTCATGATTGAAATGATAGAAAGGGAGGTGGTGGAAGTGTGAGCCTCACAAGATATACATGTAGGACTAGCTCTCTTACATATTTCCTACTCACTCTAATGGATGTAGCAAGTGATTAAGCTTAGAGAGAGAGGAGGCGGTACGAAACACTCAACTATAGAATAGGAACCTCACATAGAGTTTTACAATGAATCCTCAACCTTGGCATGAAGCCCAAGGGGTCCTATTTATAGCTGGGGATGCCTCTTAGCCTTTGGGAACACTTGAGAACAAAAACTAGCCATTTCGTGTCCTGCAATAGGTATATTTTCACTTGTTGCAACTCCACAATGGCTAGAAACACTTTTCTTGTAAGGACCCTGACCTCAGTTTAGGGCTTATCCTGTTTGCTTTGCTTAACCCTGGTGCTTAGTTGTTTGCTAATCACCTTTAGTGGTGATTAGGGTTTGTTGGTGCTTTGTTGAGAGCTGGAGGTGCTACTTGCAATAAACCCAAGTCTAGGGTTTGTGGGCAAGTTTGTCATCTTGTGAGGTGTTCCTCCCTCTCCTCGCTTTCTCTTGTGTTGAGAGGAAGAGTTGGGCTCGTTGCTTGAGTTGCCTTGGGCTTGGATGAGCTTGTTGGGCCTTGTGGTGTGTTGCCTTTGCCTTTTTAGACCTTGTGTCGGGCAAGTGTGCTTGTGTCAGCCTGTGGTGTGTCGCCCAGGGTGTGTTTCGGCCATGGCATGGAGGTGTTTCGCCCATGGACCTCTTTGACCGCCTTTGACCTCGTTTGTGTCACCACTAGTGGAAACTTGGTGTTTGATGCTTGCATGTGGCAATGGACTTGGACATGTGTTTAGGGCATGTTAGAGTGGTGTCTTTGCACATGGACAACTGTCCCTAGGTGAGTGACACCTTGCCTTGTCTTACCTTGGTTTCTCCTCCATCCTCTTATATATATGTGTTCCCTTTCTCTTGCTAAGGATCCCTTTAGTTCCTTGGTCTCCCTCTCCCTTAGTGCACGACACCCTCTTCCTTTGCAAGCTTGGTGGTCGATCCTTGCCTTAGAGTCTCCTTCTTCCTCTAGTGGTGGTCGAACCCTAGAGTGCCTTGCTATTCTTCCTTGGTGGTGCTTGGAGCTTGGTGCTAGGACCTTGGAGCTTGCTTAAGGCAGGTTACATAACTCCTAACCCTAACTACATTACCATCTTCTATGTTCTTGTTTGTATGTTACTTATGATCGGCTATGTATGTTACTAGTTTGGTTTCTTGCTTAGATGCTTCTTGTTGGCCGAACTATGTTCTAGGGTTTCTTGTTGAGCAAAACCCTTCTCCCTCCTTGGTCTAGAGAAGTGAGCTTTAACTCTAGTATCATGGGCAATACCCTTCTCTCATTTATGTTGAGAGGTGAGCTTGTGTTCTAGTTGCTTGAGCAACACCCTTCTCTCACCATGGATCCGAGAGGTGAGCTTGGTAGTGGCAGTAGACCTTTGTTAGGGTTGATCCTTGTGTTGCCTGATTGGTGATAAGAAGCTAGGCAAGACCCCTCTCTCTTGGTTGTTGAGAGGTGATCCTTCTTATCGATCCATTAGGGTTTTGGTGCCCTTGTGCTTGAGGTTGGTGACAACCTTGTGGAGTTGCATCTTGGCCGATATGGCTTGGGGTTGGCGTTGCCCGATACCCCTCTTGACCTAGAGCCTTGGACGTCATGTTGTTGTGGTTGTGTTGGGCGATGCACCCTGGTCCTTGACCTTTTTTGGGTCGGGCGTCACACTATGATGACTACCCTGCCCGATATTCTTAGCCTTGTTTGGTGGTAGGCGTTACACCCGGTTGAGTATCCTGCCCAGTATGCCTAGCTCAGGTGGTGTCTTAGTGCTGTTACACCTTGAACGATAGGGGGTGTTGTGGGTTGACCTTGTGACAGGCGTCACACCTCTATCCTTGCATTGTGTCAGCCAATAGGTCATGGATAGGCTGGTTGAATGATAGGTTCCTTGCTGCTCGTTTGAGTTGCACCTTTGGGTGTTGCTTCTTGATGAGTGGTGCTGCCTCATACACCTAACCTGAGATGGTAGCCTAGATCCCATTATATCATGGACATTATTATGTTCAGTGGTTAGCCTTGTGCTGGGCATCATGGCGTTGCACGTTACTCTTGTTGTATGACACAACGTTACACGATACACCCTAAGGTAGCCCGACACCCTTGCTGTTATGCTTGGCCAATATGTAGCTGGTTGCTTGACCGTTATGTGGTGGGAGTATTGGGTGATATGGGAGAGTCCCCTGCCTGATACTACCTTTGGTGAGGGTACCCTACCCGTCACACCTTTTGGTGAGGGTAGTGGGAACTTCTAGGAAACCGATATGCTAAGCTCTTGTTTCTTACTATCACGTTTTGTTTATGATGGTGACCCTTGATATGCTTAATGGTAGTAAGGTAATTAATATGGTTGATCACACCTATGTACCTTGACATGACATTTCATATGGTTATGATCATCTTGAATTATAGATAGAATGTTGAGTAAATGATAAGCATATAAGATGCCTTGCATGATGTTATGACCTATTCTTATGATCACAGGTTGAGGCAAGAATGATAAAGCCTATAATCATCAATGTTGCCCTATGTCGATTCTTCTGTTAATACATGATGATCGTGCATACTAACCATGTAGGTGTTCCATATAGATGCATAGCCAGGAAAAAGGGCTATGAGGTATATATGTTTGAGTAACACTTCTTTGATGTTTACTCTTAATGATGAGATAACATGCATGATGTGTTTTGGTCTAAGGACCTGAGATGGCTAAAGTGCCTAAGATTGAGGTGTTATCCTCTGATGATGATCTGTGATTGTTATCTCGGGAAATGAGAATGCTCTATGAGACAGTGGTTTCTTCAAATGAGGGATTGAGATCACAATATATTTTGATGGTGGTAACAATAATAGAACTTTATGTTATGCATGTGTTACAACTTGGTTGCCTCAATAATCTACTTAAAATATACTAACTAATCATAGTGGAACATATCATGTAGTTTTCCCTGGCCATAGATCCATCATCGTTAGTAGCTGGTGATGGTGAATCGGGTTCTCCTACGGGTTAACCCGGAGCGCATATTGTTGAATATGTGAGGTTTCTCCTAGCTTAAAATAGAGAGGATGCGAGTGCAACTGCGGTTGCAGACTCAGGATACATATAGAGCATGGTGATCAGGCCCATGGCTCAGTGTGATAGAGCATGAATGTGTTCATGGCTCAGAGAGCATGGTGAATTGGCCCGTGGCTCAGATATACTAGCGCCGAGACCTGTACCGAGGCGGGCTAGAGGAAGGGTAGCCTATGGAGCTGACCCGGTGGCTGAGGCCACTTAAGCACAAGACTGTGGTCCTGCTTTGGTTCTCGTGCACTGACCACGAGGTGGGAGGTCATGGAGTCTGGCTCTTCCATTGGCCTTGAATGGCATCAGCTCCGGGTTTCACAGCCGTCGGTTGGATTTGAGCGGTACAACTCACTTCCTCAGGGCATAATAATACATAATCCATCCGAATAGTATTTATTGCTTAAGGAAAAACACAGAACATTGGTTGAGGCCTTGCTTGAGTAGTTGATCTTGTTATACCTTACAGTTACTTATACGTTCCTTATGTTATGCGGTAAGATCTTATAAATCTTATCTTGTCAATCATGTTCCATAAAGAAATACTTGGGTATATGCCTTCCGTACTTTCTGGTAAGCTTGATGGTATGAACAACTTTACTTTATAAACTACTCTTGTTATACATCTTATTAGTTATCTATTGTTGTTGCTTTAATCTTTCTGAGGTTTTGTGGTTTCAGTGGGGAGTTATGTTTCTCGCTGGGACTGTGTGTCTCACCCCGCTGGTTTATAACCTTTTTAGGTGTTCACACTAGACGTGGTGGTGGTCGAGGAGTTGCAGCTGAGCAGCAAGACGAGCAGTAGAAGGCAAGAGATGGACATGCTGCTATTTTGATTGTTTTGTAGTAGAGTCTTAGTATCATCCCTATACTCTCAGGTCCTTGGGGGTGCTTTGACGTTGTTTCACGATGTATAGCTGATGATGTTTTGTATATCCTATTGCTGGCTGGATGTGGGCCGTTCTATATGAACTCATGTGATGGCTAGACAGCTGATCCCCTA
Organism: Alisma plantago-aquatica; assembly: GCA_963693085.1. Classification (NCBI taxonomy): domain Eukaryota; kingdom Viridiplantae; phylum Streptophyta; class Magnoliopsida; order Alismatales; family Alismataceae; genus Alisma; species Alisma plantago-aquatica. The sequence goes on from OY856414.1 coordinate 722,811,146, forward strand.
AGCTGTGGACACGTGTCAAGATCTTGTACATGTTTATATAACCTATTTCTTGTAGGAGAAGGAGCGGAATGTAATAGTTTCTTGGTTTATCCACTGTCCGAAATTAGTTTTAATTAACCTGTGTTTTTGGTAATTTGTGGATTATGGTGTTTTCCGCACGTTTTCATGTAACACCTCGCTATCTGTGTGATAGTGGGATGTGTTGCCACAAGTTTGGTATCAGAGATCTAGGTTCGCTGAGTCTATAGGGATTTAGGACTAGGTTGTGTCTGTTCTTATGAGTTCTCCAGATGTTCTTACAATCATCTTCTTCCCTCAATGGAAGAAAAGCCAAGATGTCTGGAAACCATGACGATCATGTTGTCGAGAACATCGATGTTGCATCAGTTGATGGAGCTATAGGGCAGGCACATGAAGATCGGGTGCCTGAGGTCCCCCAACCTGACCCAGCCATTTTCGAAAACCCTGCCTATCAACAACCTATGGGGTAGATGATGGCTACGATGAATCTCATGGTAGAAAGATTGCCAGTGCCTCCGCCGAGAGCACAGGCTCCCCATGGTGAAACATTGGGTATTGGGAAGACCTTTGAACGGCTTCGCCGAGTCGGAGCTTCAGGCTATGCTGGTACGCCTGACCCAGCAGATGCAGATCTATGGCTGACAAGTCTTGAGAAGGATTTCCGGATCCTCGACATCCCCGAAGCAGAAAAAGTAAAGCACACTATCTACCTTATGAAAGGTAGTGCTGGTCACTGGTGGACCATCATGGAGGAGAAGCGACCCGGTGAGGTGATCGGTTGGGAAGTTTTCTGGTGCGAGTTCATCAGTAGATACTTTCCGAAGACGTATCTAGATGAGAAGATCAGTCAGTTTGAGCGCTTGTGCCAAGGATCTATGAACATCACCGAGTATGAGGACAAGTTCATGGATCTGTTGAGGTTTTATCCTCACATGGAAATAACAGATGACGAGCGGATCAGATATTTTGAGAAGGGTCTGAGTGCTGAGCTGACAACACCTGCTTCTGCGTTGGAGAATCATGAGCGGTTTGCCACATTTGTAGAATCTGTCTGCAGGATCAAACGGTTAGTAAGGGAGAAAAGAGAATCTATGTCTAAGAAGAGGCCTGCTCAGTTCCAGGGACAAAGGTTTGGTGGCTTCAAGAAGTCAAGGTTTTCAACACCTTCCGTAATGAGAGGTTCCAGTGTACCATCACAGTGGTCTCCGAGTAAGGGAAGAGTTTATGTTTCTTCACCATCTAAGGCACATAGTACAGCTTTAGTAGTAGTGACAGAGCCATCTAGGCCACGGTTTGAAGTTAAGGCATGCTATATCTGCGGTCAGACAGGGCATTTCAAGTCAAACTGCCCCAGTAGAGATGTTGAAGTGACACAACAGCCAAGGCAGAATCTACAAGGGTCGGATGGAGAACAGCCCAGTAGTGGCAGAGGGTGAGGATGCGGTCAAGCGTCGCAAGCGGGATCGTCTGCTCAAGGAAGCAGAGGACGTGGACAGCAAGCAACGACTCAATTCTATGCTATGAATCAGCCGGAGGCGATAGTCAACCCGCGAGTGGTGGCAAGTTAGATGGAGTTATTTCATTCTGATATGTCTTCTTCATGCTTTATAATTGTTCTGGTTGACCCGGGTGCTACACACTCTTTTATCGCCTATAGTATGCTTGAAAACTGTCATTTACCTGTTAGTTGTAAGAAAGATAGCTTGTTGTTAGAAACCCCTCTTGATGGTTCCTCGATGCTTCGAGAGGAGTGTTCATCTTGTGTCTTATCTTTTGCGGGACATAGTATACAAGTGGATCTTATACCTCTTGATATGCATGGTTTCGATGTGATCCTTGGGATGGATACCTTAGAGAAGTATAAGGTTGTTTTGGATTGTGGTTCCAAGTAAGATGTGTTTGATGATGGCGGTAAGAAGTGGATTTTCCAAGGAGATAGTAAGATCCTCCCGACATGTCTAGTGTCATCTATGGTGGCAGAAAATTTGTTACGACAAGGATGTAGGGCATTCTTAGCTCACGTTGTGGATACTAATGCGAAAGGTCCTGGCCTTGAGGAGGTGACAGTTGTCTGAGAGTTTGCAGATGTGTTTCCTGAGGAGTTCCCCAATGTTCCTCCACCCCGAGAGATTGATTTTGAGATCAATCTAGTTTCAGGGACGCAACCAGTTGCACAGACACCATATAGGATGGCTCCAGCAGAGATGGCAGAGCTTAAGAAGCAGTTGCAAGAGTTGTTGGAGAAATGTTTCATCCGACCGAGTACGTCTTCTTGGGGTGCTCCCGTGTTGTTTGTTAAGAAGAAGGACGGGTCAATGCGGCTATGTATAGATTACCAGCAGTTGAACAAGGACATGATCAAGAACAAGTACTCGTTGCCGAGGATAGATGATATGTTCGATCAATTGCGTGGTGCTACAGTGTTTTTAAAGATCAATCTACAGTCCAGATATCATAAGTTGAGGATTAAGGCGGATGACATACCAAAGTCAGCTTTTAGGACGAGGTATGGTCACTTCGAGTTTGTGGTTATGCCGTTTGGTCTAACCAATGCACCTGCTGCTTTCATGGACTTGATGAATCGAGTGTTCCATCCGTTCCTAGATCAGTTTGTTGTAGTCTTTATAGATGACATCTTGATCTATATTCGGGACAGGTAAGAGCATGAGCGACATCTTCGACTAGCATTGACTCTTCTTCGTCAACATTAGTTGTACGCAAAGTTCAGTTAGTGTGAGTTCTGGTTGAAAGAAGTAACTTTATTGGGCCACATAATATCTGCAAAAGGAGTTAAGGTGGACCCAAAGAAGGTGGAATCCATTATAGAATGGGAACAACCGAAGACGCTGACAGAAGTTCGTAGTTTCCTGGGATTAGCAGGATACTACCGAAGGTTTATCAAGGACTTCAGTGCGATTGCGTTACTGTAACATCCCAGGATTTAAGGCCTCAAATAAAACACTCTTAAAAGTAATGATTGGACTACCCATATCACCAAGGTGCACCTCCTTTTCAGGGAGCTCATCTATAAAGAACTCCATAGTTAAGCATGCTCAACTTGGAGTAGTACTAGGATGGGTGACCAGTCGGGAAGTTGATCTTGGCTTGTGCGTCAGTGTGGACAAAGTGCACAGTTAAGGCTAGTGGTGGTCTGTGGGGCTAGTCGTCATTCCTGAAACTCTACTAGAGCCTTGGGTAGTGGGCCCGGGATTTACAAATGGTATCAGAGCCAATTCCCCTCTAGTAGGTGGGGCCCACATGGACATGGCATGCCAGTCTTGAGTCGTGTGGTCAGGCATGTAGGAAAGGGTTGTCCATGGTTGACATAGCCACCCTTACGCTGGTATTCCGTGATCGGGAGCTAGGTGTCCATGGGCCATTGTGGGTCTGCACTGAAATGGAGAAGAGATTATGAGGCCTTATAGTTGAGCCTTGACGAGGATGTCAAGAGTCTAAGTGGGGGAGATTGTAACATCCCAGGATTTAAGGCCTCAGATAAAACACTCTTAAAAGTAATGATTGGACTACCCATATCACCAAGGTGCACCTCCTTTTCAGGGAGCCCATCTCCAAAGAACTCCATAGTTAAGTGTGCTCATTTTGGAGTAGTACTAGGATGAGTGACCAGTCGAGAAGTTCATCCTGGCTTGCACGTCAGTGTGGACAAAGTGGGCAGTTAAGGCTAGTGGTGGTCTGTGGGGCTAGTCGTCATTACTGAAACTCTACTAGAGCCTTGGGAAGTGGCCCGAGATTTACAAATAAAATTGGGGGTCTGTCAGACAACCTCAGGGCCTCCCGAGGCAAGCTTAGAGCAAGCCAAGAATGATCCTCTACATCCGCAGGTCTCACCCCTGAAACCCTAGGACGTTAATCACGCTCAAGCCATGAGATCCATGTCATCAACCAGACTTCGGGCCCTGTAATTGTAACATCCCAGGATTTAAGGCCTCGGATAAAACACTCTTAAAAGTAATGATTGGACTACCCATATCACCAACGTGCATCTCCTTTTCAGGGAGCCCATCTCTAAAGAACTCCATAGTTAAGCGTGCTCAGCTTGGAGTAGTACTAGGATGGGTGACCAGTCAGGAAGTTGATCCTGGCTTGCGCGTCAGTGTGGACAAAGTGCACAGTTAAGGCTAGTGGTGGTCTATGGGGCTAGTCGTCATTCCTAAAACTCTACTAGAGCCTTGGGCAGTGGGACCGGGCTTTACAAATGGTATCAGAGCCAATTCCCCTCCAGTAGGTGTGGCCCACATGGACATGGCATGCCAGTCTTGAGTCATGCGGTCAGGCATGTAGGAAAGGGTTGTCCATGGTTGACGTAGCCACCTTTGCGCTGGTATTCCGTGATCGGGAGCTGGGTGTCCATGGGCCATTGTGGGTCTGCACTAAGATGGGGAAGAGATTATGAGGCCTTATAGTTGAGCCTTGATGAGGATGTCAAGAGTCTTAGTGGGGGAGATTGTAACATCCCAGGATTTAAGGCCTCGGATAAAACACTCTTAAAAGTAATGATTGGACTACCCATATCACCAAGGTGCACCTCCTTTTCAGGGAGCCCATCTCTAAAGAACTCCATAGTTAAGCGTGCTCAGCTTGGAGTAGTACTAGGATGGGTGACCAGTCGGGAAGTTGATCCTGGCTTGCGCGTCAGTGTGGACAAAGTGCACACTTAAGGCTAGTGGTGGTCTGTGGGGCTAGTCATCATTCCAGAAACTCTACTAGAGCCTTGGGTAGTGGGCCCGTGCTTTACAGTTGCCGATGACAAAGTTGACTAGAAAGGATGTACCTTTTGTCTGGGATGATCGTTGTCAGCAAGTTTTCCAGTGTTTGAAAGAGAAGCTAACTAGTGCTCCAGTGCTAGTGCTGCCAGAGCCTGGAAAAGGCTATGTTGTTTTCTGCGATGCTTCCAAGAAAGGTTTAGGTTGTGTGCTGATGTAGGAAGATCATGTGGTTTCTTTTGCTTCGCGACATCTTAAGAAACACGAGGAGAACTATCCGACTCATGATTTGGAGTTGGCAGTGGTGGTTCATGTGTTAAAGATTTGGAGACACTATCTTTACGGGGAGGTATGCCAGATCTTTACAGATCACAAGAATCTGAAGTACATCTTTTCGTAGAATGAGCTAAACATGCGACAACACCGATGGATGGAGCTAATCAATGATTACAACTGTACCATCAAGTATCATCTTGGTAAGGTGAATGTGGTAGAAGATGCGCTTAGTCGAAAGTCTTCTTCTACAAAGAAGGCACAGTTGAGTTCCTTGGTATGCCATAGGCGAGATATGTTTGTTTCCCTACGATAAATGAATGTGCAAATGGAAGTTTCCTTGTTAGCTGGACTTTTAGCACATATGCAAGTCAAGCCTATATTGAGACAGCAGATCAAAGACGCACAACAAACAGATGATACAGTACAGTTGATCAGATCAGAGTTTGGCAGCGAAAAGCGTGATGGGTTCCATGAGTCTGAGGATGGACTAGTTTGCTATTAAGATAGGATGGTGATTCCCGATTCTGATGATCTAAGGAAGCTAGTGCTCGAGGAAGCACACAAGTTGATGTATGCTATGCATCCAGGAGTCACCAAGATGTATCATAATCTAAAGGACTTGTATTGGTGGCCCAGCTTAAAGAAAGATGCAGCCGAGTTTGTGGCTAGGTGTGCGGTATGTTAGCAAGTCAAGGCTGAGCATCAGAAGCTGGCAGGTACGTTACAACCCCTGTCGATACCGCAGTGGAAATGGGATCATATAACCATGGATTTCATAGTTGGTCTACCCAGGACAACTAGGAATCATGATTCCATTTGGGTAATAGTGGACAGATTGACGAAGTCTGCCCATTTCATACCTATCAAGACAGCGTATACAATCGAGAAGCTCGCTCGGGTATACGTGGATGAGATAGTACATTTGCACGGTGTGCCAACGATGATAGTTTCTGACAAAGGTCCTCAGTTCACGAGTCATTTCTGGGAGGAGTTGCACAAAGCGTTGGGAATGCAGTTGAGGTTCCGTACCGCTTTCCATCCACAGAAAGATGGACAATCTGAGAGGACTATTCAGACTTTGGAAGATCTCCTTCGGGCTTGTGTTTTGCAGTTCCTAGGCAGTTGGGACGTACATCTCAATCTGATAGAGTTTGCCTATAACAATAGTTATCAGCGGAGCATTGACATGGCTCCTTATGAGGCCTTATATGGAAGGAAGTGCAGATCTCCGTTATGTTGGTATGAGTCTGGTGAATATCAACTGTTGGGTCCTGAGTTAATGCAGTAGACAACATAAAAGATCAAGGTGATACAACAACAGTTGAAGGTGGCACAAGACAGGCAGAAGTCTTATGCAGACAATCGTCGACGACCTTTGGAATTCCAGGTAGAAGACAAAGTGTACCTTAAAGTCTCGCCGTGGAAAGGTGTGCTGAGGTTTGGCCGGAAGGGTAAACTAGCACTCAGATATATGGGGCCATACCCAGTCATAGCACGTATGGGCAAGGTAGCTTACGAGTTGGAGCTGTCGCCAGAGTTGCACAGGTTGCATCCAGTGTTCCATGTTAGTATGCTGAAGAAAAGTCACCCAGATACAGGAACAATGATACAGCCAGATGAGGTTGAGATTGATGAAGATGTGACCTACGAGGAAGGTCATGTGATGATCCTTGACAGAAGAGTTAAGAAGCTGAAGTGGAAGGACCTGGTTCTTGTGAAGGTTCTTTGGCATCATCGTGGCATTGAAGAAGCCATGTGGGAGCTTGAGGAAGAGATGAGGAGGAAGTATCCCTCGCTTTTCTCTTCAGATTTCGAGGACGAAATCCCTTTATAGGGGGTTATAGCTTGTAAGGACCCTGACCTCCATTTATGGCTTATCCTGTTTGCTTTGCTTAACCCTGGTGCTTAGTTGTTTGCTAATCACCTTTAGTGGTGATTAGGGTTTGTTGGTGCTTTGTTGAGAGCTGGAGGTGCTACTTGCAATAAAACCAAGTCTAGGGTTTTTGGAAAAGTTTGTCATCTTGTGAGGTGTTCCTCCCTCACCTTGCTTCCTCTTGTGTTGAGAGGAAGAGTTGGGCTCTTTGCTTGAGTTGCCTTGGTCTTGGATGAGCTTGTTGGGCCTTGTGGTGTGTTTCCTTTGCCTTTTTGGACCTTGTGTCGGACAAGTGTGCTTATGTCGACCTGTGGTGTGTCGCCCAGGGTGTGTGTCAGCCATGGCATGGAGGTGTGTCACCCATGGACCTCTTTGTCCCCCTTTGGCCACGTTTGTGTCACCACTAGTGGACACTTGGTGCTTGATGCTTGCATGTGGAAATGGCCTTGGACATGTGTTTAGGGCATGCTAGAGTGGTGGCTTTGCACATGGGCAAGTGTCCCTAGGTGGGCGACACCTTGCCTTATCTTACCTTGGTTTCTCCTCCATCCTCTTCTATATATGTGTTCCCTTTCTCTTGCTAAGGATCCCTTTAGTTCCTTGGTCTCCCTCTCCCATGGTGCACGACACCCTCTTCCTTTGCAAGCTTGGTGGCTGATCCTTGACTTGGTGTCTCCTTCTTCCTCTAGTGGTGGCCGAACCCTAGAGTGCCTTGCTCTTCTTCCTTGGTGGTGATTGGAGCTTGGTGCTAGGAGCTTGGATCTTGCTTAAGGCGGGTTACATAACTCCTAACCCTAACTACATTACCATCTTCTATGTTCTTGTTTGTATGTTGCTTATGATCGGATATGTATGTTTCTAGTTTGGTTTCTTGCTTAGATGCTTCTTGTTGGCCGAACTATGTTCTAGGGTTTCTTGTTGAGCAAAACCCCTCTCCCTCCTTGGTCTAGAGAAGTGAGCTTGAACTCTAGTATCATGGGCAATACCCCTCTCTCATTTAAGTTGAGAGGTGAGCTTGTGTTCTAGTTGCTTGAGCAACACCCTTCTCTCACCATGGATCCGAGAGGTGAGCTTGGTGGTGGTAGTAGACCTTTGTTAGGGTTGATCCTTGTGTTGCCCGATTGGTGATAAGAAGCTAGACAAGACCCCTCTCTCTTGGTTGTTGAGAGGTGAGCCTTCTTCTCGATCCATTAGGGTTTTGGTGACCTTGTTCTTGAGGTTGGTGATGAACTTGTGGAGTTGCACCTTGGCCGATATGGCTTGGGGTTGGCGTTGCCCGATACGTGTCTTGACCTAGAGCCTTGGACGTCATGTTGTTGTGGCTGAGTTGGGTGATGCACCCTGGTCCTTGACCTTTTGTGGGTCGGGTGTCACACTATGCTGACTACCCTGCCCGATATGCTTAGCCTTATTTGGTGGTAGGCGTTACACCCGGTTGAGTATCCTTCCCAGAATGCCAAGCTCAGGTGGTGGCTTAGTGTTGTTACACCTTGAATGATAGGGGGCGTTTTGGGATGACCTTGTGACGGGCGTCACACCTCTAACCTTGCCTTGTGTCGGCCGATAGGTCATGGATAGGCTGGTTGAATGACAAGTTTCTTGCTGCCCGTTTGTGTAACATCCCTGACCTGGGTTATGAACTAACCCCAGGTGTTTTGCCTAAATATGTAATTAAATCCTTGTGATTAACTTTGGGCATGTAATTAAGTTCCTCAGAAACATATATTTCAATTTTGCTCCTTTATATATAAAGTTGTAGCATTGTTTTGTAATACATGGATCTATGTGCAAATTACCCAGTTAAGGTATTAACTTGCAAATTGCACATGTTGAGATGTTACTATGATGTTGAGACATCATGAGGATGTTTATGATGAAGTTTGAGGGATTTCCCAAGCTTGAGCACCAAGGTGCAGCTGTGGAAGCAACCCCTGTACTTGAAAACCCTAAATTGGTGTAAAGTGCAATTTACCCAATTTGAGGGGTGCAACTTGTAAAATACATCATCTAAAATATCTTTTATGACTTTTGGCATCATTTAGAAGAGAAATGATGAAAAGGTCACTTCATTTGAATAATCATATAATAAAGAACACCTTTGTGATTGAATAATCAAGGTGTATGTATAATAGCCCTTTTATGTGTATCCTTTAGTGATGGGTTGATCCTCTTTGCCTTCAATTCTTGACCTTAGAAGGAGTTTGTCCTTAGAAATAAGATGTGGGGACGTGCAAAGAAGAAAGGAAGGACTTAGATGAGAAATGAGGAAAACATATGTTCTTATGTTGAAATTTCACCTAAGTATATATACTACCTTCCCCACTTAGCAAGGGAACGATCCTCTTCTTTTCATTTCTTTTCCCCTTGCTCAAAACCGACTAAGGCTAAGCTCTGGAGCAGATAAGGACGACCAAGGGTCCTAGGTAAGTTTGGATCATCCCTTTTTCTTGAATTCATGGAGGAAACTCGTTTTCAAGGTTGAATTCATGGCTAGCTCACCTAGCTTTATCTTTCTAGCCATTCCTCTTCAACTTTCCTTGGAGAATACACCTTGTCCGACCTGTGAAGCTCAAAGACGCCATTAAAGGCTTGGATCTTGAAAGTTTGGAGCTCAAGGAACAATCTTTAGGCGGGTTTTATAACTCTAAACCTTATGCTTTGATTATACATCTTTTTCTATGCATATAGTTGCTAGTTCTTCTTCTTCCCTATCTTCCCTTGCATCCTTGCAAGAAAAATCGTGAAGAACTGCTACTGTTCTTGAGGTAGAAGATAAGGGCGTTAATTCCTATGCTTATCCACGGATTTCCACTTTACCAAACGACCTCCACCAATTGCCCATACGGTTACACAACCGTTTGGTGGGCAAATGGTTTCAGGGTCGTATGAATGCAAACGGCCTTCAAGACCATTTGATCGCGTTGACCAAACGACAACCATATGGGAATCTTGTTTATAATTATGTAGGTTAATCACCCACAAAATTTGAGGGGTTAAATCCAAAGGAATCGTGAGTTATAAGCAAATCAATTAGAAAATCCAATTGAATTAAGTTCTGATTTTCAATCTGTTTAATTTGCCCTTTTTGGGAAAACGGTCTCAAGACCATTTAAGATGGTTGACCAAGCATTGAGCGTTTGGGATTACTGTTAATAATGATGTTGATTAATGACTCACCAAATTTGATGGATTAATTCCAAACGAGTTATGCGTTGAAGGTTGATTAATAGGGCAAATCCTAATTGAAATCAGTGCTGAAATTCCAATGAGTTAATTAGTGATTTTGGGTTGATTAGCCCAAACGGTCTCAAGACCATTTGGGGAAACATCCAAACGGTCTCAAGACCGTTTGGGGATCACCCAAGGCTGTTTAGAGGTCTGGGGTCAAGTATAGTTGACCAATTGAAGGTCCAAAGGTACCAAATCATATTGTAATTAAATATTGATGTGATGATCAACTCAATAGATCAAACCTTGATGAATTTTCACTGGAGTCCAAAGGATGGATGGGCAAACGGTCTCAAGACCATTTGGAACTCATCCAAACGGTCTCAAGACCGTTTGGTGTCAACCCAAGACCGTTTGGAGGTCTAGGGTTAAGGTAATTTGATCAATTGAGGGCCCAATTACAGTGGGTTATTGAAATAATCAAATTGCTGATTTGTGACTTAATTAAGGTTCAACCCCTATCAAATCAACTTAGATTTTGATGAATTCTTGGGAAAACGGTCTCACGACCGTTTGGAGGTTATCCAAACGATCCCAAGACCGTTTGGGCCAAGTTTGAGCCCGATTGGAGGTCAATTGATGGGATCAACTTCGATTTGATTCACATTGTTGAGTGTTGATGGTTGAATGTTTATAGACCTTAATTGAACCAACTCCAACCCCAATTGGATATCAATTGAGGATCAATTGAGTGATCAATTGGTTAAGGCTAACTCTAATTGTCTCAATTGATAAGTGGTTAGAAATCTTGAGACCAATTGAAGGCTTCAACATAGGAAACCCTAATCGAGTTTACCCTTTGAATCACCTTGGAGGTCCATGCGATCTTGAGCTTTTAGGACCATACGACTTCAGGACCGAATGAGTTCATACGACTTCAGGACCGAATGAGTTCATACGACTTCAGGACCGAATGAGTTTGTACGAATTCAGGACCGAATGAGTTCATACGACTTCAGGACCGAATGAGGTCAAACGACTTCAGGTCCGAATGAGCTCAAACGACTTCAGAAGTCCAACTATAACTAAACGGTCTTCACCCCATCTTAGGCAAATGACCTCAAGATCGTTTAAGGGTAAATGGTCTTGAGTGTCATGCGGTCTTGAAGTCAACCAAAGCTAAACAATCTACAACCTGAAACGATCTTAGGATCGTTTGAAGGTTGAAGGTGTGAAACCTATTGGGGACTTTTAAGGATAAGTCTGCCTAATGCCTTGAAGGCTTATATGGTTTGATGGTTGTTCAACCTAAACCCTAATGATACCTAGGGACATTAAGGGTCAAGTGGTTAGTATATTAACCCATGTTATGATCAATGGTGAACTTTACCAAAATACCCTTTATGGATTCAAGTAGGTAACCCCTTTCTATCATGCAAACCCCAATGGTTACAATGGTGATGACTTGGCTAGGCTTATCAATGTTGATTAGACCTAACCCAATCTAGAGGGATGTAATCATCACCTATGAGCAAGAGGAGAGAGAAAATCCCAATTATGGTTGAAATCCAAGTAAAATACCTTCAATATATATGAATGTACATGATTAGGGTATGATCCACCTATGTGAGATCATGAAAACCCTATTTATGATAATTGATGAATCTTAATCTTATTTGAGAGAATCATTGATGATGTTCCTCATACATGATGATGTTATGAGTTCATTTTACCATAATGTGAATAATAAACCCTAATTCTAGGGTGATGGCATGTAATGTGAATAGTAAACCCGAATTGATGAGAATCAGGGAACTTAGCTCTTATGGCAAGAGTGGAAAGTATAATTCTTGATTTGAATTGCTTTTATCAGTTGAATGAACCTTGCAGGTTCTGATATGAAGATGATCATATCCAGGTATGGATGATGATGCTATATTCATTGAAAGCATGTTGTTAGCTTTATGAATAGTAAAATATCTTGATGCCTTGTCAATGGAAACCTATGAATTAAATGGGCTGTGAGAGCCATAAATACCATCAAGGTCATGCTTTAGAGATGACTTGTGATGAATGTATTGAGAAATGATGATTGATGAGAGTTAGGCTTGTTATATTTAGTATTCTCATTTCATAGCTGTTATGCTAATGTTATTGTTTGAAGAACAATGTATGATGTTAAAAGAATACTGAATGTACCTAACTAATCAAGTGTAATGTAGAGCCCTGATCATAGATCCATCATTGTCAGAGATCAAATGATGGTGAAACAGGTTTTCCTAAGGGAACTCCTGGATCACATACTTTTGAGTATGTGGGGTATATGGATGTGTAGAACCTTACATCCTAGTGTAGGTGTTTGATGTAGATGTGTAATCCGTCAATCCTTCACTACAATCCCATACTGTATCAGTGGATGGTAAACATGAAACCTCCTGATGATGAAGAAAGCACATATATCCATATCAGTGGAAGATAAACATGAAATCTCCTGATGACAAAGAGAGTACAGAATGCCACTGTAACTCTAAAATAGCGAAGAACCAGATTACCCTGGTAAGCTATTATAGTAGAGGCACGAGATGTCCTACAAGTAATCCTCTTACTGACTGAGGAAGGTGAAGGTCATGAGAATCCGACTCTTTCGATGACCTATATGATACCAAGGCACTTAGCAGTGATTGGTTGGAGTATGAGTGGTAAACCTCATCTCCACAGGGCATAAAAGTAATGTTTGAAAAACATAATCCACAACGTAGCATACCTGTTAGAGATAACTACGAGTTGATTGATTGATGTTACACTATATAGTGCAAATGTCTTCATGTTTCATAACTGTTGAACTCATGCTTACTATTAAATCTGATGTTGAATACTTTGAAGCTTTTACTGCTTAAGTTATTCTTTGAGGTTCTATAATAAAGCTTCTGGCGGAGAGTTATAACTGTCGCTGGGACAATTATGTAAAATTGTCTCACCCCGTAGACTTCAACTTTTTAGGTGGACGTCGAGGACGGAGGAACATGTATACAGGTGACCAGTCCCAGCAGCAGCACCAGGGGCAACAGTCAAATCTCAGGTGGAGATTTAGCCTGCCATGTGGTGTAGTTAGAGTCAGTCCTATGTGTCCTCTGTACTCTCGGGTCTTGGAGTCTTTTGGTCTGAGACTTTGGTTATGAGTTCTTGAGATTTTTTATCATGTTGTATATAATTACTCAAGATGTAATTATCTGAGATGTAAACAGTTTATCTCCTTTTATGAAGGAAGTTTTATGGTTTCAATGCTTTATCTCAAAAAGTTTTAATTTCCGCTGATTTTTGGTATTCCGCTGCTAATCGAATCGCTTCGGCTAAGTTTAAATCGTGTTTATATCGTGGTTTGGAGATCAGAGCCCACATTTTGAGTTGCACCTTTGGCCGTTGCTTCTTGATGAGTGGTGTTTCCCGATACACCTAACCTGAGACGGTAGCCTAGAGCCCATTATATCCTGGATGTTATGATGTTCAGTGGTTATCCTTGGGCTGGGCATCATGGTGTTGCACGTTACTCTTGTTGCACGACACAACGTTGCACGATACACCCTAAGGTAGGCCGACACCCTAGTTGTTATGATTGGCCAATATGTAGTTGGTTGCTTGACCGTTATGTGGTGGGAGTGTTGGGCGATATGGGAGAGTCCCCTGCCAGATACTGCCTTTGGTGAGGGTACCCTACCCGTCACACCTTTTGGTGAGGGTAGTGGGCACTTCTAGGAAACCGATATGCTAAGCTCTTGTTTCTTGCTATCACATTTTGTTTATGACGGTGACCCTTGATATGCTTAATGGTAGTAAGGTAATTAATATGGTTGATCACACCTATGTAACTTGACATGACATTTCATATGGTTATGATCATCTTGAATTATAGATAGAATGTTGAGTAAATGATAAGCATATAAGATGCCTTGCATGATGTTATGACCTATGCTTATGATCATAGGTTGAGGCATGAATGATAAAGCCTATAATCATCAATGTTGCCCTATGTCGATTCTTCTGTTAATACATGATGATCGTGCATACTAACCATGTAGGTGCTCCATACAGATGCATAGCCAGGAAAAAGGGCTATGATGTATATATGTTTGAGTAACACTGCTTTGATGCTTACTCTTGATGATGAGATAACATGCATGATGTGTTTTGGTCTGAGGACCTGAGATGGCTAAAGTGCCTAAGATTGAGGTGTTATCCTCTGATGATGATCTGTGATTGTTATCCCGGGAAATGAGAATGCTCTATGAGACAATGGTTTCTTGTAATGACGGAGTGAGATCCCAGGATATTGTGACGGTGGTAACAATAATGTAACTTTATGTTATGCATGTGTTACAACCTGGTTGCCTCAATAATCCACTTAAAATATACTAACTAATCACAGTGGAACATATCATGTAGTTTGCCCTGGCCATAGATCCATCATCGTCAGTAGCTGGTGATGGTGAAACGGGTTCTCCTGCGGGTTAACCCGGAGCGCATATTGTTGAATATGCGAGGTTTCTCCTAGCCTAAAATAGAGAGGATGTCAGTGCAGCTGTGGTTGCAGACTCGAGATATATATAGAGCATGGTGAACAGGCCCATGGATCAGTGTGATAGAGCATGAATGCGTTCATGGCTCAGAGAGCACGGTGAATTCACCCGTGGCTGAGATATACTAGCACCGAGACCTGTACCGAGGTGGGCTAGAGGAAGGGTAGCCTACAGAACTGTCCCTGTGGATGAGGCCACTTAAGCACGAGACTGTGGTCCTGCTTTGGTTCTCGTGCACTGACCACGAGGTGGAAGGTCATGGAGTCCGGCTCTTCCATTGGCCTTGTATGGCACCGGCTCCGAGTTTCACAGTCGTCGGTTGGATTTGAGCAGTACGGCTCACTTCCTCAGGGCATAATAATACGTAATCCAGCCGAATAGTATTTATTGCTTAAGGAAAAACACGAAACATTGGTTGAGGCCTTGCTTGAGTAGTTTATCTTGTTATACCTTGCAATTACTTATACGTTCCTTATGTTATGCGGTAAGATCTTATAAATCTTATCTTGTCAATCATGTTCCATAAAGAAATACTTGGGTATATGCCTTCCGTACTTTCTGGTAAGCTTGATGGTATGAATAGCTTTACTTTATAAACTGCTCTTGTTATACCTTTTATCAGTAATCTGTTGTTGTTGCTTTAATCTTTCTGAGGTTTTGTGGTTTTGGCGGGGAGTTATGTTTCTCGCTGGGATTGTGTGTCTCACCCCGCTGGTTTATAAACATTTTAGGTGTTCACGCTAGATGTGGTGGTGGTCGCGGAGTTGTGGCCGAGCAAAAAGATGAGCAGTAGAAGGCAAGAGATGGACATGATGTTGTTTTGGTTGCTTTGCAGTAGAGTCTTAGAGTCATCCATGTACTCTCAGGTCCTTGGGGGTGCTTTGACATTGTTTCATGATGTATAGCTGATGATGTTTTGTATATCCTTCTGCTGGCCCGATGTGGGCCATTCTGTATGAACTCATGTGATGGCTAGACAACTGATCCCCTAAGATGTGGACACATGTCAAGATCTGGTACATGTTTATATAACCTGTTTCTTGCAGGAGAAAGAGCGGAATGTAATAGTTTCTTAGTTTATCTGTTGTCCGAAATCGGTTTTAATTAACCCGTGTTTTTGGTAATTTGTGGATTATGGTGTTTTCCACACATTTTTGTGTAACACCTCGATGTCTGTGTGATAGTGGGATGTGTTGCCACATTTCTGCACTTTTCCGTATAGTGCAATCGGTCGAGTTTCTATAAGGGTAACTCAACCGATAGAGTAAAAGACAAAGCCAATATTCAGACAGTCGGTCGAGTTTGTCCTGTGGAAACTCGACCGCCCAATGAAAATCGAATTGGTTTGGTACTCCATCAATCGAGTTCTGTGAAGTGTAAACTCGACCGATCAAAAGTCATTTTCAAGATCCAATCAGGATCGGTGAAGTTTGCCACTCACAGAACTCGACCGATGAACAACCTGAAGTGAATTTTGGAAAATGGCTTTTGAGTGGTTAAACATTTGATCTAAGTGCTCCTGATTTTTTCTAAGCTTAATTACAAGTCATACAATCATTACAAATGATTTACAACATGATTCTAATGGATTTACATCATATTACAAAAACATACACTTGTATTGACTTTGACTTGTCTTTTCTCCAATTTGATATGCACAAGTTAGGGCATTTGGAGGGTATCTATACCTAATATGAAATCACTCAAGTAGAGACATTAGACACCAATATGTGGAATGCTTAGTCATCATCAAAACACGGGTTTAGTCAATTTAGACATGAGTCAACATTGACCTAATTGACCTTGAGTCAACATGTTGGTCATAATATCTAAGTATTGAGTTAGTGCCACTAATGTAGATGTCAATGTACCAAGTTTGATGATTTATGATTCTAATGTTCCCTAAATGTGAGGTCAATGGTACAAAGTTTGATGTCAAGACTGCCTGTGTGAGTTTGGTTCCACCAAGTCAGTGGTACCTCATCTGATTGCTGAAGTATGTTTTTTTGGATAGCATCTCATGTGTACTGATTGAAATTTCAGTGCTACTGAATCTCACATCAAGTATCCAATATTCTTGAAATCAAACATGAAATGTAATAAGCCAACATATAATTGATAAAAGCATATGGAATACATGCAAATTGGTAACTATAGATGCACAAATGATTGTAATCTAATTTAATGAACTAGAAATGAAAACACAAATTGGTCAAAGCATATACATATCATGGAAGTTCATTTCTTGCTCCATGTATCATACCACTTACCTATCTACATTGTGTTGTAATAATATACAAATCCACGATGAAAGTAGTCCCTAGATAAAAAATTGCATGAGTTGGAAAAATATCATGACACTAGCTTACCAAATAGAGCAATGCATGGATTGAGCTAGGAGGCTTGAAACAAGAGTCATGATTGAAAAACACTAGAGGGGGGTGAATAGAGTTTTAAAACAATTTTAACAATTATTTAACTCAAACAACCACAATTAAGATTGAAAGAAGGAGACAGGTGTTTAGAGTGGTTCCAACTTTAGCAAATACTAAAGTTGTCAGTCCACTACCCGGTTGCTTACTCAACGGGGATTTTGAAAGTATTTATTTTATTACCTTCTCAAGGATTTATACAAAATACAATACTTTCCTTTACACCCCTTGAACAGCCTTTACTTGAAGTAGGTGCACCAACTTGAGGTAGCCTTCTTGAAGTAACTCCAAGCTCCCCCTTGAAGTAGCCTTCCTCTCTAGAAGTAACCTCCCGTTGCACCAGCCTTATGAAGTAGCTCAAGGTCACCTTCTTCACCAAGAAGATCTCCACCCTCTCCAATCCGCAGCCTCCAACCTAGGAGTAGCAAGGAGAGTACAAAAAGTAATAGAGAACAAGAAAGGAAAAAGGAAATTACAACTTATCCTTTGTAGCCCAAGGCTTGATTTGCCTAGATCAAGCGTATAGATCTCCTAACCAAGTGTATGGACTTGTGATTGCAGTGGGTAGGAGATACTAGCCTATAGGACACGAATTTGAGCTAAGGAAGAAAGTAGCCAATTGTTACAATGCTCAAATTGCTCACAACAGATTGCTCAAAGTATGCTCAAGGATTTCTCAAGTGTAACAAGTGAGTTTGAGTGTCCTATGGCTTGTCCTATTTATAGGAATGGTCTAAGGATGCTTAAGGACGTTCTAGACAACTTCTAGGGGTTTCTAAGTGCTTAACTAGCCGTTAGGTACAAGTTTGTTGCTTTAGCAACGGCTAATTAATTTACTCTGCAGTTGCTGTCAGAGTTCATCTCGGTCGAGGAATGGTCGACCGAGATACCTACTCGGTCGAAGTTTTGTCGACCGACAGGCTCTCTGGATCAAGTGATTTGCAACGTCTATCTCCAACTGCCAACTACCTTGTCAGTTGTGTCTAACGGCTACTTTGGATCTTTCTCGGTCGAGAAGATTGTCGACCGAGAGTGTCTCGGTCGAGGAGTTGGTCGACCGAGATTGATCTTGTTTCAATGTTTCAATTTAGGCACTAATTATATGTATGAGTGTGCATATGTGATCCTATTTGAAGGGGATGACTTGTCTAAATGTGGTGGTTAGCTAGGGAGAATTTAAACACTTGATTTACATGAAATCTAAGTACTTGTACATTATATATTTGTACAAGTTTTTACAAAGCGATTACATTTCTTGAAATATAAACATGTAAGCATATGGATTTCCCTAGTTGCTTTGTCATCCACCTTAATCCCGCACACTCAAGTAGCTCATTAGATCAATAAGAATGAAATGTTTGTCATAATCAAAACAAAGGGATTTATAGATGTCCATTTAGCCAACAATCTCCCCCTTTTTGAAGATGACGAACATTTCCAAAATATAAATGAAGGAAATATAAAACATATGAGTTTCATACCTTTAGATTACCTTTTGTAGCTTTTCCTCTTGTTTATAAAATGTGTGCTTATTATTCCCCATGAATTATGGAACATGAAATCCAATTCACTAGGGAATATAGCAACTTTCAATGTAAAGCCAAGAGTTTATTTATGAAACTCATTGATTGAGTTTTATATAATTACTAAGTTTTAGTTTTATATTTATTTCTCCCCCTTTGTCATTTCAAAAAAAATATCCGTTAAGAATAAAAACTCCCCCTTAATTAGATGTCCCATCAAATCTAATGAAAAAGATGTCCATTAAAAGTTTTTTTTGTTAAGAAGCACAAATATCAAAGAAAACATCTTCCAAAGGAGTGATAAGCAGTTGCTTCCTAATTTTGTTAAATTGATCTAGTGGAAGCGGTTTTGTAAAAATATCAGCCAATTGATCTTCCGTATCAACATGATGAAGGGATACACGATTCTTGGAGATATGATCCCTTAAAAAGTAATGACGAATTTCAATATGTTTAGCTCGGCTGTGTAAAATAGGATTGTGTGCTAAGTTTATAGCGCTCGTGTTGTCACAAAAAATAGGCGTAGATGAAAGAGTAAAACCATAATCGTTTAACACTTGTTGCATATAAAGTACTTGAGCATAACAAGACCCGGCTGCCATATATTCAGCTTCAGTTGTAGATAGGGCAACCGTATTTTGTTTCTTGCTAAACCAAGATACTAAAGCTCTCCCTAACAAGAAACAACCACCACTAGTACTCTTGCGATCAAGTCGACAACCAGCATAATCCGCATCAGTATAAGCTTTAAAATCCAAGGATTGTCCTTTTGGATACCATAAACCAAAACAAGTAGTGCCGGCTAGGTAATGAAGAATTCTTTTAACTGCTAGAAAATGAGAGTGCATAGGTTGTGATTGAAATCGAGCACAAAGACCAACGGAAAACATAATGTCCGGTCTAGAAGCAGTTAAGTAAAGCAAACTACCAATCATGGCTCTATATAAGGAATCATCAATAGGTTCCCCATTTTCATCCTTATCAATTTTAATAGAAGTGGCCATAGGAGTAGTAGCATGTTTGCACTGATCCATCCCAAAACGTTTTAAGAGTTCTTTAGTATATTTTTCTTGGCTTATGAATATTCCGGCAGGTGTTTGCTTAATTTGAAAACCAAGAAAGAAAGTTAGTTCACCCATGAGGCTCATTTCAAATTCTTTTTGCATAATGTCACTTAATTGTGTGCACAATGAATCATTAGAAGCTCCAAAAATAATGTCATCAACATATATTTGCACAACTAGGAAATCAGATGTATATGTTTTGAAAAATAAAGTAGAATCTGAATTTCCAATAGAAAAACCATTATAAAAAAGATATGTCCTGAGCCTTTCATACCAATTCCTAGGTGCTTGTTTTAAACCATAAAGTGCTTTCTTAAGTTTATAAACATAGTCACCTTTTTCCGGTATTTCAAAACCAGGTGGTTGGGCAACATATACTTCTTCTTGAATGATGCCATTTAGAAATGCACTTTTTACATCCATTTGGTAGAGTTTGATGTTTTTATGTGCATCAATAGCTAGTAACATTCTAATAGCTTCAAGTCTAGGTACCGGTGCATACGTTTCATCAAAATCTATTCCTTCTTGTTGATTATATCCTTGTGCTACTAACCGAGCTTTATTCCTTATTACTTCTCCTGCCTCATTTAGCTTATTCCTAAAAACCCATTTAGTTCCTATGATGGTTTTATCTTGTGGTTTAGGAACTAAATCCCATACATCATTTTTAGTGAATTGATTCAATTCTTCTTGCATGGCTATTATCCAATAATCATCTTTAAGAGCTTCAGATATCTTCTTAGGTTCAATGATAGAAACAAAAGCCATGTTTGCAACATCTTTGAAGGAAGACCGAGTTTTGACTTTATCATTAGGATCTCCAATAATTAGTTCTTGAGGATGATCCTTAATAAGCCTAGGTGTAGGTTGTGGTTCAGCTTGGTGATTGTTTGTAGTAACTTTCTCACTATCATTTGGTATGTTTAAATTTTCGAATTGATTAGTGAGATCTATGATTTCTAGATTTTCAGATTTGGACTCTTCATGAAAAGAAACATGAATAGATCTTTTCTAGAGATAGTGTTATATACTCTAAAAGCTTTGCTAGAAGTAGAATATCCCAAAAAGAATGCTTTGTGTGATTTAGAGTCAAACTTATCTCTATCATCTTTGGTATTTATAATATAGCATGTGGAGCCAAAGGTATGAAAATAGTCAACTCTAGGTTTCTTAGAATGTATTATTTCATATGGAGTTTTCTTCAAATGAGAGTGAACAGTTACTCTATTTAACACATAGCTGAAAACTACTAGAGGGGGGTGAATAGAGTTTTATAAAGATTTTAATAATAATTTAACTCAAACAACCACAATGAAAATATTGGACAAGGAGACACAGGGTTTAGAGTGGTTCCAACCTTAGCAAATACTAAGGAAGTCAGTCCACTACCCGGTTGCTTACCCAACCGGGATTTGAAAAGAAATTTATTTTATTACCTCGCAAGGACTTTACATAAAATACAATTTCTTTTCCCAAACCCTTCAAGCAGCCTTCACCTAGAAGTAATCGCCCAACCTTGAAGCAGCCTTCCCTTGAAGTAGGTGCACCAACTCTCGTTGCACCAGCCTTCTGAAGTAGCTTCCCGTGCGATAGCCTTCTTGAAGTAGCTTGAAGTCCCCTTCTCCACCTGAGAAGTCAACCCTCTCCAATCCGCAGCCTCCAACCCTAGGAGTAGCAAGGAGAGTACAAAGGATAAAAAGGAACAAGAAGGAAAATAGAAATTACAATACCGTTGTAAGCACAAGGCTTGATTTGCCTATATCAAGCGTATAGATCTCCTAACCAATGTGTATGACAATGTGATTTTAGTGGATAGGAGATACTAGCCTATAGAACACGAAATGGGAGCAATAGGAATGAATGGCAAGTGTAGGAATTGCTCTATTGCTCTAAAACAGATTGCAAGTGAGTATTCAAGCTCAAGTATAGCACAAGTATATCTTAGGTATCTTTTGGTGTCCTAAGGCATGTCCTATTTATAGGAGTGGCCTATGGATACTTAAGGACGTTCTAGACAACTTCTAGGGGCTTCTAAGTGCTTAACTAGCCGTTAGATATAAGTTAGGTGCATTAGTAACAGCTAGTTACTTTATTCTGCAGTTGCTGTCAGAGACCATCTCGGTCGACAATTTGTCGACCGA
Organism: Alisma plantago-aquatica; assembly: GCA_963693085.1. Classification (NCBI taxonomy): domain Eukaryota; kingdom Viridiplantae; phylum Streptophyta; class Magnoliopsida; order Alismatales; family Alismataceae; genus Alisma; species Alisma plantago-aquatica. The sequence goes on from OY856414.1 coordinate 722,832,942, forward strand.
GATACCTACTCGGTCGAAGTTTTGTCGACCGAGAGGCTCTCTGGATCAACGTTCATTTGCAACTGCCAACTACTTTGTCAGCTGTGTCTAACGGCTACTTGGGTCATTCTCGGTCGAGAAGTTTGTCGACCGAGAGTGTCTCGGTCGAGGAGTTTGGTCGACCGAGATTGACCCTGTTTCAATCTTTCAATTTAGGCACTAAGTAAATGTATGAGTGTGCATTTGTGAACCTATTTGAAAGGGATGACCTGTCTAAGTGTGGTGTTTGGCTAGGGAAGATCTAACGCTTGATTTACATGAGATCTAAGTACTTGTACATTATATATTTGTACAAGTTTACAATTGATTACATTGTATTACTTTTACAATCATTCAAGCGTATAGTTTCCCTAGAGCTTTGTCATCCACTTTATTCCTGCAACACTCAAGTAGCACGTTAGATCAACAAGAATGAAATGTTTGTCATCATCGAAACAAAGGGATTTATTATAATGTCCAATTTATCCAACAATCTCCCCCTTTTTGAAGATGACAAACATTTCCTAAAATATGAAATAAGGAAATATAAAGCATGTGAGTTTCATACCTGAGGATTACCTTTTGTAACCATTCTTGTTTTACAAGTGAGTGCTGGCCATCAAGATGAAACTCATTTATATTTTTTATTTTATATTCTTTCTCCCCCTTTGTCATTTCAAAAAGATATCCAGTTTGAACATTTTATTGCTTCTCCCCCTTAATTTTATATTAAGCTCCCCCTTAAATAGATATCCTATTAGGAACATGGATTTAATATCATTTTTGTCTAATTTTATCCACAATTTGTGTCTCAATCATTTGCAAAGGATGTTAAGCTTTGAAATGATATGAGATTCCTTTTACGCTTATGAATGTATATTGATTTCTCATTTTATCAAGGTATGTTAAGCCCTAAATGAGAATCCTTTAATTTTAGAGTACATAAAAATGTCTCCAACCAAATGCAAGGGATGTTAAGCCCTGATTTGTTTAGAGAGTTCCTTTAAGAGCAAGATATATTATTTTGATGAAATTCTTTTTCATACAAATTACTTTTAAGAATCCGAAGGTCATAAAAAACTCCAAATGATGTTAAAAAATGTTTTTGTAAGCTTCATAATCAAATAATCAAATTTGTTTTTATAAACTCCCCCTTAATCTTACAATTTAAGCAATTTAAGGCTTTTAAGGTCACAAATGATTTTAAATTTTTGATTTTGACCTTTATCAAAAGTATACTAAGATTAAGTTCAATAAATTGATGTCCAAATAAGCATTTTGTCAAAGCTTATTTTAGGTCGCCCTTGACTACGACCATAGCGCCCCTTGGTCAAATTACATTTTAACCAAGAGGCATAAATTTCAGATTTCCAATTAAGCATTCATATCAATTTTTGATGCGTGTTTAAATGATACTAAACATGAAAACACAATGGATATTTCAAATCTTTTGAAGATACCAATTGAAAACATTGTAATCTTTGCAAGCATTTCAGAGATATATCACCAATAGATTCTTTTGCTTGTCTATGTAATAAGAGCATGTAAGAATAAAACAGAAATTTTCATTAAACTAAGAATAATTTTGGTTTTTGACCAAATTCATTTCTCATAATCTTTCAGGGATGATTTTCATAATTGATACTTTATTATACAGTCATTAATCACGAATAGACAACAATTTTGAACAATTTCAAAAGAATTCAACAATTTTACAACATTCTGAAAAACAGTGACATGCTCGGTCGACAATTTCTCGACCGGGGTTCACTCGGTCGACAAATTTTCGACCGGCCAAATTTCTGGAAAGTGTTCAGAATTTTATTTCAAGTACAATATAGACTGTATCTAATTCAATTATTTCAAAGATCAGTTTGAGATAAACATATGAATATCAAAGTAATATTTAGATTATATCTCAACTAATCATATTCAAGTCTTTTAAGTTTTGATTAACCTTAATTGATATGAATTTGTTATCCCTATATGTTAAGTTGAGATAGACATAAAGATGTGCAAATTAAAGTCTTTGGTCATATCTCAACTTAGTCTAACCAATTCAATTTGGGGGTTTTGGAACCCATACTAACTCAACATTCTTTTTCTTGTATGGGCATGAAAAAGAATAATGTCCAAGACGTGAGCAATAATGGAAACATATAGAATCAACCTCAAGTCTTTTTCTATGGTTTTGTTCTAGGTTGTTCTTTGGTACAGATGTGGCTTGATGTGCTCGTGTCTTTCTCCAACTAGGTTGTTGATAAGATTTCCCTTTGGGCTTATAACCTAGTCCTCTTCTTCCAATTTGTTGATAGGGATTATCTAGAATTTTATCAAGAATGCCATTGTTATTTAAACTACGAACTTGTTGTTGTAACTTGGCAATCTCATCTATTCTCTTCTTGATATCTAGTTTTGCTTGGTCTAGATGAGATGATAAAGAATTCCTTTCTTTAACTATATTGTCATAATCTACATGGGTACACAATATAGGTTGTTTTTGAAGATCATTCACTTGAGTTTGCAACTTAATCTTTTCTAAAGAAAGTAGATTGCAATTTGCCTCTATAGATTTTATCTTGATATCATGATCTTCAATAACCTTCTTAAGATCTTCATTTTCAGATGTAATAGCAAGAAGCTTAATATTTAAATCATCATTTACTTTATTTGATTTCTTTAATTTCTTCTTGCACTCAATGTATTTTTCATGTATTTCTTCTAGACTAGCAATTAGATCTTCTTTTGATAAATCTAAAAGACTTACCTCTTCTTCTTCTTCCTCACTTATTGTAGCAATGAGACACTCTTTATGTGCATCTTCCTTCTTTGACCTCCATGGACAACAATATGTCGCGTGCCTTGTTCCTAAGCACCAATTGCAACTTGTTGAAGGTTTGTCCATGCTTTTCCTTTCCTTGAGATTGTTGACACTATCACCCTCCTTTCTTCAAGACCTTGTTAGGGTTCCTTGAAGCCTTGCTCTGATACCAATTGAAAACTACTAGAGGGGGGGTGAATAGAGTTTTATAAAGATTTTAATAATAATTTAACTCAAACAACCACAATGAAAATATTGGACAAGGAGACACATGGTTTAGAGTGGTTCCAACCTTAGCAAATACTAAGGAAGTCAGTCCACTACCCGGTTGCTTACCCAACCGGGATTTGAAAAGAAATTTATTTTATTACCTCGCAAGGACTTTACATAAAATACAATTTCTTTTCCCAAACCCTTCAAGCAGCCTTCACCTAGAAGTAATCGCCCAACCTTGAAGCAGCCTTCCCTTGAAGTAGGTGCACCAACTCCCGTTGCACCAACCTTCTGAAGTAGCTTCCCGTGCGATAGCCTTCTTGAAGTAGCTTGAAGTCCCCTTCTCCACCTGAGAAGTCAACCCTCTCCAATCCGCAGCCTCCAACCCTAGGAGTAGCAAGGAGAGTACAAAGGATAAAAAGGAACAAGAAGGAAAATAGAAATTACAATACCGTTGTAAGCACAAGGCTTGATTTGCCTATATCAAGCGTATAGATCTCCTAACCAATGTGTATGACAATGTGATTTTAGTGGATAGGAGATACTAGCCTATAGGACACGAAATGGGAGCAATAGGAATGAATGGCAAGTGTAGGAATTGCTCTATTGCTCTAAAACAGATTGCAAGTGAGTATTCAAGCTCAAGTATAGCACAAGTATATCTTAGGTATCTTTTGGTGTCCTAAGGCATGTCCTATTTATAGGAGTGGCCTATGGATACTTAAGGACGTTCTAGACAACTTCTAGGGGCTTCTAAGTGCTTAACTAGCCGTTAGATATAAGTTAGGTGCATTAGTAACAGCTAGTTACTTTATTCTGCAGTTGCTGTCAGAGACCATCTCGGTCGACAATTTGTCGACCGAGATACCTACTCGGTCGAAGTTTTGTCGACCGAGAGGCTCTCTGGATCAATGTTCATTTGCAACTGCCAACTACTTTGTCAGCTGTGTCTAACGGCTACTTGGGTCATTCTCGGTCGAGAAGTTTGTCGACCGAGAGTGTCTCGGTCGAGGAGTTTGGTCGACCGAGATTGACCCTGTTTCAATCTTTCAATTTAGGCACTAAGTAAATGTATGAGTGTGCATTTGTGAACCTATTTGAAAGGGATGACCTGTCTAAGTGTGGTGTTTGGCTAGGGAAGATCTAACGCTTGATTTACATGAGATCTAAGTACTTGTACATTATATATTTGTACAAGTTTACAATTGATTACATTGTATTACTTTTACAATCATTCAAGCGTATAGTTTCCCTAGAGCTTTGTCATCCACTTTATTCCTGCAACACTCAAGTAGCACGTTAGATCAACAAGAATGAAATGTTTGTCATCATCGAAACAAAGGGATTTATTATAATGTCCAATTTATCCAACAATAGCATGCAGTGTTTACAGCTTCAGCCCAAAAGGTTTTGGGTGTTTTGTGTTCGAGCATCATAGTTCTAGCCATTTCTTGTAGTGATCAATTTTTCCTTTCGACTATACCATTTTGTTGTGGGGTGCGTGGAGCAGAAAAATTATGAGTGTACCCTTGAGATGTACAAAATTCCTCAAATGTATGATTTTCAAATTCTCCACCATGATCACTTCTAATGGTACATATTTTGCTTTGTAATAGATTTTCAATCTTGGAACAAAATTGTATAAAAACATGAATAGTATCATCTTTAGTTGCAATAAAATGTACCCATGTGTATCTACTATAATCATCAACAATAACAAAATAGTATCTTTTACCACCAATAGATTGTGTCCTCATGGGTCCAAATAAATCCATATGAATTAATTCTAAGGATTTACTGGTGCTGAGTACATGTTTTGGTTTAAAAGAGGTTTTGGTTTGCTTTCCCATTATGCATGGTTCACAGTTTTCAACTTGATCAAAAGATAAAGTAGGCAATCCACGAACAAGATCATATTTCATTAACTTTTTAATAACATGTGAACTAGCATGTCCTAGCTTTTTATGCCATAGTTGTAAGGTATTTTCATTTGCAAGCAAGCATTTTCCCACTACTGATTTCATAGAGTTAGGTTTAAGGATATAAATATTTCCAACTCTATTTCCTTCATAGACAAAATTTGTAGTGTTTTCTATCAATAACTTGCAGCAGGTTTTGTTAAATAACACATCATAACCACTATCACATAATTGACTAAAACTTATCAAATTATGGTGCAAACCATCAACGAGTAGAACATTCTTTATTTCGAGGTTTGTACCAACATTACCTATTCCAACGATTTTGCCCTTACCATTGTCTCCAAAGGTGACCGTTCCACTTTTCTTTTCTTCAAAGGTTTGAAATGCATCCTTGTTCCCGGTCATATGTTTGGAGCATCCACTGTCAACCACCCATTCCTGCATTAAAATGTAGATTTTGGTACCCATGTGATGGTCCGATATGGTTAGAATCATTTAAGTACAGACTTGTATAAAAGTTCTGATTCAGAAATCCAGTCGGTCGACAATTGTTCGACCGACATCTGTCTCGGTCGACAAATTGTCGATCGAGAAGATTACTGTATTACAAACAAAGAAACACAGAAATTTAGCTCGGTTGACCAATTTTCGACCGAAATAATTGCTGTTTAGTTGCTGTAGATTTTGATTTGCTACAGACATCCGGTCGGTCGACAATACTTCGACCGATTAAGGGTTCGGTCGACAATACTTCGACCGACTAAGTTTCTGTTTCAGTACAACAGTGCAGAAAATTAACAATATGCATGAAATCTTTTGTTTAGTTGAGATAAGACAATAGAAATAGCAAAATGGAGCGTTTGGCCATATCTCAACTAAATTCCATTTGATTCTACTAAGTTTGGGGTTTTGGGACCCAAACTAAGTCGGAATCCTTAGTCTTATAAGGGCATGAAAAGGAATAGTGTCCATGACGTAAACAAAAATGGCAAGTAATAGAATCAACTTCATTTCTCTTTCTAGCCATTGTGTTCTTGGGTACAAACATAGTTTGAGTTCTTTTGGGTTGATTTTTCTTTGGAGCATATCCCAAACCTTTTCTTCCGTTGAAAACAGTACCAATGCCTAGAATGTTATCAAGTATATCTTTTCTTCTTAACTCATAAAGTTCTCTTTGCAGCTTAGCAATGTCATTCATCTTCTTGTGTAGATCTTTTCTTGCTTGATCTAAATCAGATAACAATGAATCTCTTTCTTTTACAACATTATCATAGTCCAGATGGTTACACAAAATAGGTTGAGTCTGAAAATCTTTTAGTTTAGCTAACAATTCAGTCTTTTCTTTAGAAATAAGATCAACATTTGTTTCTAAAGTGAGTAGCTTTCTAGTGCAATCATCTAAAGATGTTTTTAAAGACAAATTCTCAAGATCAATGTTGTTCTTTTCAGAAGAAAGATTATCTAATTTAGCAATTAGCTCATCATTTGATTTGATAACCTTCTTTAGTTTCTTCTTGACATCAACATACTTATCATGAATTTCTCGTAGACTAGTAACTAACTCTTCTTTAGGAAGATCAAGTAGGCTTACCTCTTGAGAGTCTTCATCATCTTCTCTTGCCATTAGACATTCCACCTTTTCTTCTCCGCTTTCACTGTCACTTGACTCATCCCATGCAGCTTTATAGGATTTTTCTCCCTTCTTCTTGTGTGAGCTTTTCTTTCCTTTCTTTGCTTTAGGACATTCATTTTTGAAATGCCCTTTCTTCCCACATTCAAAGCACCTAGGAGGGGTAGAAGAAGAACTGGAAATTTTGTTAGATTTAAATCTTTTGTATTTCTTACCATTGACGATCAAGGCTTCTTCTCCTTCTTCTTCACTTGACTCCTTACTTTCTTGTGGGACGACCTTTGAAGCTTTTAGAGCCACATCCTTCTTCTTTCCTTGCTGAAGTTCACGTGCTCTTCTTTCTTCCTCTTCTAGGGTTTCTTCATGAGCTTCTAGGTTGCCAATAAGTTGCTCCATTTTCAGTCGAGTGAGGTCATTTGCTTCTTCAATGGCTGTCACCTTTGGCTTATATTTTGGAGGAAGTGATCGAAGGATTTTTGATACCTGATCTTCTTCAAGGACAGGTTTTCCTAGGGCACTTAAACCATTAACAATAGTAGAGAATTTTGCAAACATTTCACTAATAGATTCATCAGGATCCATACGAAAGTGTTCAAACTTTTGTTTAAACATGCTAATTTTGGAATTTTTGACTTGGACTGTACCTTCATAGGTTATGGACAGTCTATGCCAAATATCATAGGCTGTGTCACAATTAGATATTCTATTAAATTCTCCTACCGAAATAGAACAATATAAAATGCTTACAGCTTTTGCATTCATTTGAGCCAGCTTTACCGTATTTGCATCCCATTCTGCAAATTGAGTTTGAGGGAGCTCATATGGGGTTGACACCATTCTCCATAAATCCCAATTGATGCCTTGGAAGTAGAACTGCATCCTTCTCTTCCAATATTGGTAGTTTGTTCCATCGAACGCTGGAGGCCTAGAAACAAGTGTCCCTTCAAGTTTAAGGTTGTTGAGCACTCCGTCACCCATTTCTTCAAGACCTTGTTAGGGTTCCTTGAAGCCTGCTCTGATACCAATTGAAAAACACTAGAGGGGGGTGAATAGAGTTTTAATTTTTTTTTAACAATTATTTAACTCAAACAACCACAATTAAGATTAGAAGAAGGAGACAGGTGTTTAGAGTGGTTCCAACTTTAGCAAATACTAAAGTTGTCAGTCCACTACCCGATTGCTTACCCAACGGGGATTTTGAAAGTATTTATTTTATTACCTTCTCAAGGATTTATACAAAATACAATACTTTCCTTTACACCCCTTGAACAACCTTCACTTGAAGTAGGTGCACCAACTTGAGGTAGCCTTCTTGAAGTAACTCCAAGCTCCCCCTTGAAGTAGCCTTCCTCTCTAGAAGTAACCTCCCGTTGCACCAGCCTTCTGAAGTAGCTCAAGGTCACCTTCTTCACCAAGAAGATCTCCACCCTCTCCAATCCGCAGCCTCCAACCTAGGAGTAGCAAGGAGAGTACAAACAGTAATAGAGAACAAGAAAGGAAAAAGGAAATTACAACTTATCCTTTGTAGCCCAAGGCTTTATTTGCCTAGATCAAGCGTATAGATCTCCTAACCAAGTGTATGGACTTGTGATTGCAGTGGGTAGGAGATACTAGCCTATAGGACACGAATTTGAGCTAAGGAAGAAAGTAGCCAATTGTTACAATGCTCAAATTGCTCACAACAGATTGCTCAAAGTATGCTCAAGGATTTCTCAAGTGTAACAAGTGAGTTTGAGTGTCCTATGGCTTGTACTATTTATAGGAATGGTCTAAGGATGCTTAAGGACGTTCTAGACAACTTCTAGGGGTTTCTAAGTGCTTAACTAGCCGTTAGGTACAAGTTTGTTGCTTTAGCAACGGCTAATTAATTTACTCTGCAGTTGCTGTCAGAGTTCATCTCGGTCGAGGAATGGTCAACCGAGATACCTACTCGGTCGAAGTTTTGTCGACCGACAGGCTCTCTGGATCAAGTGATTTGCAACATCTATCTCCAACTGCCAACTACCTTGTCAGTTGTGTCTAACGGCTACTTTGGATCTTTCTCGGTCGAGAAGATTGTCGACCGAGAGTGTCTCGGTCGAGGAGTTGGTCGACCGAGATTGATCCTGTTTCAATGTTTCAATTTAGGCACTAATTATATGTATGAGTGTGCATATGCGATCCTATTTGAAGGGGATGACTTGTCTAAATGTGGTGTTTAGCTAGGGAGAATCTAAACGCTTGATTTACATGAAATCTAGTACTTGTACATTATATATTTGTACAAGTTTTTACAAAGCGATTACATTTCATGAAATATAAACATGTAAGCATATGGATTTCCCTAGTTGCTTTGTCATCCACCTTAATCCTGCAAACTCAAGTAGCTCGTTAGATCAATAAGAATGAAATGTTTTTCATAATCAAAACAAAGGGATTTATAGATGTCCATTTAGCCAACAATGACATAATCCAAGTTATTATGTAAAGAAAATAAGATAATGCGCCTAAGTGATGGTTGATAAGATATGCTTCCTAATTACTACAAAAATGAGAGTAGAATGATGCATTCAAGGAATGCCTCATTCTAGTGATGGGAATGAGGGTTGCATGTATTTTCTATAATTGATTTCATAACTGTCTTTCTTTGTGATGTAGAGGGTATTGAATGATAAACTTATCCTTTTCATTTCTCTTACTTTTTTACGGTCTCATTTTTTCAAGTGTTCTTTTCTACCCTTCTTATAGCAAGATCAATAATTTATGTTAGTGCCTTCACAAATGATATGGAGTAAGGATAATATTTTCTCTCTATTACTATAATTGTAGATAATAATCATAGAACATCTTATGTGAACAACATGCAAATGCAATCTACATGAGAATTATATGCAATGCTGAATGAAATTATTTTTTCTAACACTAAAATACAATGTGTCTTTTTTATTTATTGAAGTGATGCAAATGAAACTATATGAGTCATATCATGGTATGCAATGCACAAGAGAAATGACCTAGATAAACATCTTAATCTTATGGTGGTCATGAGTGGAATGGACAAGATGTGTGACTAGGAGACATACTCTTCCTAAACCAAGATATGTCTCTCTATGTTATCATGTGAATGTGGGTGATCCTAAAGTGTATTCCCGAAATCAAATGGGAGATCACACTGCAACTTAATCAGTTTTGACTCCAACACCTTAGTCATTTCACAAACCACAGGGTAAGTTAGGTGTTTTGTCTATTTTAGACGTATTTAATTAAACAAACCCAAGGAAATTTTAAGTTTTCTTACACTCTTTTACAAATAATTTCCAGCTAATAGGGTAAACATGAAAGCACATGCCAAGAGTTGAAACCATTCTACAAGAAGATTTGCTAACTATTTTATTCATCTATTCACTATTTCATCCAAAATTTTACACTATATAGATGTGGATGCTTAGTAAAAGTAAAACCAAAAAACTATTAGAAAGAAAAGCACAAGATAGAGATGCAGTAGTGATGAAGATTATAAAAAGATGCAAGAGTGAAAATATGTCATTCCATTCCACCCTAAGCTTGACTTTGGCATTGCCCTCAGTGTCAAGAACCACTAGAAGAGATGAACAAGTATACCAGAGGACCACAATGGTGGATAGAAGAAGTTCAGTGGTGTATGTTCTTGTGGATAATATGTGTCAGTGAACTGAGGGTGGTTTTAGTGGGTAGCATCCAAAATAGCATGTCTCTAGTAGCAAAATTGATCCACGCTGTTAGATGCTCATGGAGTTTCTCTTGATTCCTAAGGACTGAGTGATCATATTCAAAACATTTCCTATTCATTGGTAAAGATGTGTTATTGGTTGTGAAAGAATTGTTCCAAGTACCAGCAAGACTGGGCTTGACGCTTGTGGATATTGATGGGCATGTTAAATGGAAGTGTAACGTCCTAATTTTTTTTTAATATAAAGGAACTTGGCTTAAATTGTCAAATTATGCACTTTAATGAAAAAATAAGAATATGAGGGTCTTTAAAGAAAGTTGTTACATAAAATGATATCTATATTGTTAAACTATAAAATGTAAAGATGGCTGAGGCTTATCATGATATGTATTGACAATGCCCCAAATTTCTAGAGGTTTGATTGATGCCAAATTTGAAGTGTTCATGTATGATAATAAAAAGTAAGACTTAGTTGTCAAGTTTTGGAAAATTAATGAGATCCTTATTGTTTGTTAAATTTATGAATGCTTAATGCCATCTGTTACAACCCCAATTTTTGGGTATTTTTGGTGAGAAATATAATTTATCCTATTAAAGATATTTGAACAAATAATGATATAATTTGTTTTAAATAAAAGGTTTTCGTTTACAATAGCCTTGTTGGTTTTTTGTGGGCCTTATTGGCTATTGGGCCCAATAACAAGGAAAAGAAAATTCAATTAGTAAATGAATAATTAAGAAATAGAGAAAAGAAGGAGGTAGAAGCCTCTAGAAGGCAAAGGAATATTCCTAAAGGGGGATTTCATGCCTCTTGGGTTCCTTGGGTTCCAAGGAGTCCAAATTGCAAAGATAATGCAACAAGAAAGAGAAAGGATTAATTAAATATTGCTTTATTTAGAAGAAATGTGAGATAATGATAATATTACAAGAAATATGTGAAAATATGGATAATGGATCCATCTTGGAAAAGATTTCGTGTTCACATGGTTTCTAATAGAAAAATGAATCACAATTAAGAAAATAAAGTATTATGAGAAAGAAATTGTGCTTAAATGACTTTTATTAAACATTTACTTGCATATGAAGGAAACACCCTTTTCCTTTGGAATTTGGGTTTCAAATTTGGTACTCGAGTAGATAATTCCAAGATGGAGTTTCCTCTAAAATTTGAGTGAAAAATAATGAACGAGGAGAGAGATATGTTTTTCCCAAGTTTCCTTGTTAAATACCCTTTTTAATTCGATTTTAAGAAAATAGAATTAGGGGAGCGATGTCAGTCGTTGGATGCCCCGCGTGGTCCAGGGTATCACGAATCCAAGGGAAGCTGCTCATCACCTACCCCAATTCATAAAAGGAAAGGGAGATGAAGAGGAATCCAAGTTTCTTTCACTCAGTGCTTTAAATTGATGAACTGATGAGTCCATCATCTTCGGGAGATTGAACCAAAGAATCCAGACCCTATTTTTGGGTGCTTTGGTCGCCGATTGGGAGAGTCCCCAATCCAACAGAACTCCTCCATTGACCCTATATATAGGGTAGTTCATAAACTATCTACCCTAGCACCTCCGGAGAGTGATGCAGAACCTGTTGGTGAATCAAATTCATCAAGCATCCCCAACCTTCCCCTCTATAATCTGTCGACCTTGCCGAAAAAACCGGCGGCTGGTTGGTAGTGAAGGAATGGAGCCTGACTCCAATTGAAGGCACGAGTAGGATAACGAGGTTCGGATGGAGCTTAGGGATCCATCCTCTTGATCACATATGCGTGAATGGCCAGAGTCAACCCCTGAGTTGACTCAACTGGGGCTGCTCACAAGCCAGTCCGAGGTTGAAGAAGACAAGGGGTAAAAGACCACTTTTTCCCTCGTGGTTGCGTTTACCAGGTAAGGACATAGATGTTTTTTCCTTCTTTTCAATCGTGAGTGGGGAACACGATCAGGGATCGTTGGATCCAGCCGGGTCCAGCGGACCATCAATCAAATGGCCCACATTTTTTCTAAAAGTAATAGATAATTCAAAAAAGTGATTTTCTTTACAAAAATCATAACTTTTGTTAGGAAGCTATGATTAGAAAAAGTTATACATGAAAGTTGCTTAGAAAAATACAAGGAACACAATAAAATTGGTTTGAGAACATGAATCTGTTCCTATTGGAAAAAGTGTGTTAATCTAATGAAAAGTTCTTATGCATTAGATTAAGAAACCCTAATCGAGCATATTGGTTATGTTCATGTTCCTTAGTTGATGAAATTGAGTAATTACAACCTATTGAATAGTTAATGATGAACTTGAACCTGATCTAGATGTTTCTTGCATGATTTAGGGTTTTTACCTCAAGTAAGAATGATTAAGCACTTAGAAACCCTATTTGTGTATAAAGGATGAATCTTTAAGGTTTAATAGGTTAATTTGTGAAATAATAACCTGTTGCTAAACTTCAATCTATTTAACATGTAAAGTTGATTAATTTAGGGTTCCATGTATATAAATGAGCTTTGGTGAGCCTTGAAACCCTAATGTTAGTAATTGTGACTCTTAATGGCGTTAATTATTCAAATTCATGAATAAAGCTGAGATATGATGTTTCTAAGCTATTTCGAGTATAAAAGTTCCTAATTGTGGATAAATACCCTTAATATAGTAATTAGCATTTTCTAATGGATAAAGGTGGAATTAATGATAAATAGAGTTCATATGTAAATTAGATCATAATGAACCATGAGCTGTTAATTCGGAAGGAACCAAAGATGATAATTATTCCTAATGATCTTGTCATGAATTAAAAGGATAAAATGGTAGTTTTAATGTAAAAGAGCATACTGGACTTAATTTATGTTTAATTGTGCCTTTAATATGAAATTAGGGTTATATGTTGTTAAAAGGTAACCTTAATATCTTTTGTGAAGAATAGATGAGATAATTAGTGTTTGTGAGTAATTGTATAAAATTGGGGTATAAAAGAGTAAAAATGAAGAGGAAACTAATTGCAATAGAAACCCTAAAAGTGGACTGGAAACCCTAAGAAGCGATCTAGGTTTAATAGATCTTGATGACATGATTAATGATAGGAAATTTGGGTGCATATTTCAGGATCAACTTGTGTGCTTGATTGGTTTCTTTCTTGGTTGAATTATTTCTGCACTCAAGTCAGCTTGACAGGTATGTGGTTAATTATGGTTAATCGCATTAGTTTCCCGAAGATTTTCTAGATGATTCATCACTTTGAATGCAACATATCAGTTTGGACGTTCATACTTGCAAATCATAAAGTCACTATGATTATCACAATAATAATAGAAGTGTGTATTCTCACACCTACATGCCACCCTGATGGATGATGCCAAAAGGTCAAGCCCAAGAGGGAAGACCAATGGGCACCATGAGTGGTTACCCCAAACACCAAGCTCGGGATTGATATGGTGGTCTTTATTGCATGACTAATGGGCACCAGGAGAGGTGACCCCATGCACCAAGCTCAGGATTGAGAAGGTGGCCTTAAGTCATTGGCAAAAGAGAAACCCTAAGGTGGGTATGCCAGGGTTAGGGCAAAAGTGGTGGAGAATGTCTCATTGAAAGCATAAATTGGCTTGTTAATTACCTTGATTGTGATAATTAGATTGTTAGCCATATTTGTGAAATTTTGGTTGTCCCCACATACCAGCATATTCTTATATGATGACCGACATTTTGTTTGTCGGCATTTTAGGTGCAAGATTGAAAAGGACAAACAATAAAGTGGCATATGTGGAATGAAATAAGAATTAAAGTACAAAGGAGGATTAGTTAGAATAGACTCCAGATGTGGATAGAAGTAGATATCCAAGTTTTTGAAAAAGTATGCAAAGTTTTATTTTTATACCAATTTTCAGTTTAGTATGGTAGAATTTGATAGTTATTACTGATTATTTGTCGAACCTTTGATCCTGTTAAGTAGGATAACGGCTCTGACCTTCGAGTCTCCCTTAATTGGGGGTTACTGGGAGGCAGGGTCATTACATTTGGTATCAGAGCATAGGTTCCTCATTTAATATGTAATAATTATTAAATTTTACAAACTCTATAGAACCCAAGGTAGTTATTAGAGGATTTTCTGAAAGACAGAGATGTCTAGAAAAGGATCACGTTTGGGGGCTGGAAAGATTTTCCTCCGCACCGCTAGTCAGAATACGAGGACTCCCAGATCAGTGTGACTGCCTGGCCGATGTTTTAGGATCTGACTCAAAATAAGATACCTTTAGGACTCTCTCATCTTATTCATCCCTTCTCAACTCAAATGTTGTTAAGGATTATAAGGATTAGGGTTTTCTCTCTCTTCCTCACTCTCTTGAGGTATGGGTAAAGTTGATAAGGTTTAAGGAATCCTCCACCAAATTAATGAAAAGCATGTAAATAAGATGTCATAGACATAAGCTTAATAGTTTAAGCGTAAACTAAAGAATAGATGCATTCTTAGGTCATATGACATGAGTTGTCATGCCCTCAGGAGAGACCTGAGGCTAGACCTTCTTGTCAGGAGGATGTGTAGAGAGAGTTAGTCTTGGAGGTAGAGACCTCCATTTTAGGTAGAGACTTGGCACATCATCTGAGGATGATGCTAACCCTAACCCTAAGTGAAGATTAGAGAGAGAGATGACACGATGAGCTAGATGTCATGGTAGATCATGTGTGTGAGTGGACATGCTTTTGGTTTGGATGCTCATGACGTTTTGAGCCATGTGAGGTTGAATGACCTAGTGCCTTGGTGACCCAACCCTAGGAAGGGTCGTGCATGTTAGAGTGAAGGATAACTCCTTCAATGATGAGGTTAGTAAAGAACCTATAGAAACCTTATGGGCTTATGCGAGTAGGGTATAGCATGCACCTAGAGTACGACAATAAGGTTGAAACCCTGGCCAGGAGAGTATGATGGATAGCTTATGAGATAAGCATAAAGGGCTATGGATAATCTTGAGCAAACATAAGTTGAACAGAGGCTTCACCCATGTAGGGGTATGCTTGTGAGCTTGATCCACCTGCATGGAGAGAGGACCTCTAGTAGTTAGGCTGGTTGTGGAGTTGGCTCTAGAGAGAGAGAGCAGGACCCGAGCAGGAAGGTTGGAAGCTTAGACTCTGAGATATGAGGAACAATGGGGATGATGAGACCTAAGTGGATGGTGGTGGTTGCCTCATGCAAGATCCGTGGAGGCTGATGGTATATTGGTTTCCTTTAGAGGAACCAAACCCTAGAGAGAAGATGAGACTTCTGGTACCTCTGTGCCTATGGTATAGGTGTTTAACTTCTAGGGTTAAGAAGAAGAGTTCCTTAAGACCATGAAGAGGTTTAGTAATAGGTTGTGAGGCCTTATACCTAGTTGGTTGTCCTTGAGAAGGACTCCACTCTGAAGTGTTACTCAAGTAGAAGGATAACAGGAAGTGCATGTCATACCTTGTACATGCTTGGTTTGTAGTTAAAAGGTTGAGCATGCAATTGGACATTCGGAAGGTGAACCTAGGGTTCTTAGACCTAAGAGGGGAAGTAGTGTACCTGATGCTCATGATGAGATTTGAGTTTCTATAGATTCGAGCATGGCACTCCTCATGTTGAGAGGAAAGGGAAACCCCTTCAGTCTAAGGTATGTTTTGACAAACCCCTCACAGCTAAGTTTATGACATGGGAAGGTATGATCTAGATCCAATGTTGAGGAATGAGAACAAGTATAACCTAGCATGGTTTAGTAGGTGGTTTGCTTGTGACTTAGTAGCATGCTAGGGTTAAGCATGCTCAGGTGGATGTAAACCCTAGACATAAGAACGTTTGTGACCTTTGTTTCTATCAAGAGATAGTTTCCTCCCATCCTGGGAGAGGGACCCTTTTTGTAGGGTGTATACTAGTTTTGTGGGTTTTGAGGTAACCTAAAGGGGTCTCATGGGATCTTGGGAAGCTAAGTGAAAAGTACATAGTATGAGGATGAACCTATAGACCCATAGATAACCATCTCTAAGTGCATGTGGATGTGTTACCATGGAAGTAACCAGTATGGGGCCTGACCAAGGTAGGCAGGTCAACATGACCCCTACGAAAGGGTGAAAGTCAGTCTAGGAATGCAGAGAGAGATGATGAAGTCTTGGGTAAGGTTCTAAGTTAGACATGTACGATGTTAGAATCCTAAGTCTATCCTAGGATCAGGTAGGAATAAGACTGATGGAAGTAGGAGTTTCCTAATGCCCTAGTTGCACATGACCGTAGGGTCGGGAGGTAACAACTATCATTGTATGAGGGCCATGGGTTAGGAGATTGATCACCTTCATGAACTCATGGGACCCAAAGGGTAGATGAGGAGGGCACTCTCTGGATGCATAAGGGAAGAGGGATGACCCCAAAAGTGCCGGCACCCTACAGACCTAGTGGAGATGACCAAGGATTGTGTGGTGAACCAAGTAGGTTCGAGACCAGTTTTCCATGGAAGTAACTTTGATATCGAGATGTTTGTGATGTAGAGACATAAGTTGCATGTTTCAACTTAGATTTGAAGGTGTACTGGGAATGTGGGATGTACCATCTCTACTCTTGGAACAGGAAGAACTTTGTGTTTGGAAAGCTTCCAAATGCTTATTTCCTCTTGTTATGGGAGTAAGAGATAAGACAGTACACATGCCATACACCAAGGATAAAGATGATGTGAGTTGGAATGTTTCTATGAGGTATGAGGACAAAGATGATAACATACCCTTGTGGAGTAAACGATATGCGAATGGTTTACAAACATCAAGAGAACTAAGGTAGTCCTCTTATGAGGATGCTTGTATCATGAGCTATGTGGAATTTGCAAGTCATATGAGGTTACGTTTGATAACCAAGAAGATGAGCTCTAAGTTTTCTTGTTTAGTCTGAGATGAGATGATAAGTGGAATACATGGAGGTGTGTGTCTTCAACATTACCTAACACCTAAGGATGTGAGGTAGTAATGGATGCTCTAGTTGAGATACCTCTGCCTAGTTTAGCTAGAAGCTAGAAGAGGTTGTTAGGTTAACCCTAAGTTTGAAAAAGGGAGATATGTTTGGCTAACACTCTAATCTAATGAGATTGTTGATTAAGTTAGTAGTTGTTTGGTTAGCCAACCTAGGCCTTGATGCAATAAAAGAATGGTTGTAGAACCTCAAATGCACTTCTCTGGAAAGGAAGGTGATGAAACCCCGACTAGAGTGGTTTAGGGTTTCTGAGGAATCAATCTTGAGGAATCATGACATACAAGAGATCATGATTTTAAGTTCATCATACACCGTGGTACTACTAAGATAGTAAGTTGCAGTAGTACACTGGATGCTTAAGATGAAGTTGCACGTGGTTTTTCACCATGCAAGCCAGGAGGTGAAGGATGAACACCAGTAACCCAAAGAGTTGATGTAGAGGATAAAGAGTCCCCGAGAGGGAATGGGAGTTCATCACTATGGATGTTGTGGTAAGTCTCCCCTAGACCAAGGAAGGTCAAGATGCAATATGGGTTATGGTAGATTTCCTTACCTAGATAACATGAGAAAGAAAGAATATTGTCAAGGGACGGATCTGGTTGAACTACATATGAGAGAGAGATGGTTCAACTACACCATGATGCGAGTTCAAAAGTTCTTGAGTATAACCTAAAGATTCACTTCCATGCGGTGGAAGTAGATACGTGAAGGACTCGATGTTAGTACAGTTTATCACCCCTAACTAATGGTTAGTATAATCCAGACCAGAGGGTCTGATAAGAGCATGTGTGCTTGTTTAGGGTGATACATAGAGACAGTTCTTGTCCTCTACAAGATGTGATGATAACCACCATAGCCAGTATCAGGATGTAAAGGAGCCCTGTAAGGGAGGTTGTGTCGGTCACCACTTCATTAGGATGATGTTGGTGAAGGGACCTCACAAAGGTCAGAAAAGGACCACAGTGTGTGCAGATGAAGTCGCTTTGATCATGAAATGGATGAAAGAGAGCCCAGGGGCGACATGAGTCGTGAGCTGATGCAAAGCAGACTGACATGCAGTTCACTATGGGAGAGTATGTGATGTGAAATCCGACCCCTCTAAGTTATAACTAAGAGAGATGAGTCCCAGCTGCATGGGTCCATTTGAGATGGATTAGTGGAGATGGTTATGTTTAGCCTTATCCCTCAAGATAACATGATGTATAATGTGTTCCATGAGTCCGATCTAGAGCACCGTGTGAGGTACCCAAGCCATGTGCTGAGCCCTAAACCTATTCAACTTTATGAGAGGCTGAAATGTCTTGAGTCACCTATGAGGGTACGATATTCCAAGGTGAGAGAGAACTCAGATGAAAGAATATGAGATGATGAAGGTTCTTGGGAAGCACCATGGAAAGGGTGAGGCCACATGGGAACCATGATGGACATAAGAAAGGCTTATCCTGTTTGTTTGTGTGCGTGGTGGAATTTTGAGGGAAAAATTCCTATAAGAAGGGAAGGATGTTACAACCCCAATTTTTGGGTATTTTTGGTGAGAAACATAATTTCTCCTATTAAAGATATTTGAACAAATAATGATATAATTTGTTTTGAATAAAAGGTTTTTGTTTACAATAGCCTTGTTGGTTGTTTTGTGGGTCTTATTGGCTATTGGGCCCAATAACAAGGAAAAGGAAATTCAATTAGTAAATGAATAATTAAGAAATAGAGAAAAGGCAGAGGTAGAAGCATCTAGAAGGCAAAGGAATATTCCTAAAGGGGGATTTCATGCCTCTTGGGTTCCTTGGGTTCCAAGGAGTCCAAATTGCAAAGATAATGCAACAAGAAAGAGAAAGGATTAATTAAATATTGCTTTATTTAGAAGAAATGTGAGATAATGATAATATTACAAGAAATATGTGAAAATATGGATAATGGATCCATCTTGGAAAATATTTCTTGTTCACATGGTTTCTAATAGAAAAAGGAATCACAATTAAGAAAATAAAGTATTATGAGAAAGAAATTGTGCTTAAATGACTTTTATTAAACATTTACTTGCATATGAAGGAAACACCCTTTTTCTTTGGAATTTGGGTTTCAAATTTGGTACTTGAGTAGATAATGCCAAGATGAAGTTTCCTCTAAAATTTGAGTAAAACATAATGTATGAGGAGAGAGATATGTTTTTCCCAAGTTTCCTTGTTAAATACCCTTTTTAATTCGATTTTAAGAAAATAGAATTAGGGGAGTGATGTCATCCGTTGGATGCCCCGCGTGGTCCCGGGGATCACGAATCTAAGGGTAGCTGCTCATCGCCTACCCCAATTCACAGAAGGAAATGGAGAGGAAGAGGAATCTGAGTTTCTTGCACTCAATGCTTTAAATCGATGAACTGATGGGTCCACCATCTTCGGGAGATTGAACCGAAGAATCCAGACCCTATTTTTGGGTGCTTTGGTCGCTGATTGGGAGAGTCCCCAATCCAACAAAACTCCTCCATCGACCCTATATATAGGGGAGTGTTCATGAGGGCACCGGTTCATCAACTATCTACCCTAGCACCTCTGGAGAGCGACGCGGAACCTGCTGGTGAATCCAATTCGTCAAGCAACCCCGACCTTCCCCTATGCAACCTGTCGACCTCGCCGGAAAAACTGATGACTGGTTGGCAATAAAGGAATGGAGCCCGCCACTAATTGAAGGCACGGGAAGGATCACGAGGTTCAGATGAAGCTTTAGGACCCACCCTCTTGATCGTAGATGCGCGAACGGCCAGAGTAAACCCCTGAGTTGACTCGGCTAGAGCTGCTTACAAGCCAGCCTAAGGTTGAATAAGACAAGGGGTAAAAGACCCCTTTTTCCCTCACGGTTGTGTTTACTAGGTAAGGGCATAGCTATCTTTTCCTTCTTTTCAATCATGGGTGGGGCACACGATCAGGGATCGTTGGATCCAATCGGGTCCAACAGATCATCAATCAAATGGCCCACATTTTTTCTAAAAGTAATAGATAATTCAGAAAAGTGATTTTCTTTACAAAAATCACAACTTTTTCTAGGAAGCTCTGATTATAAAAACTTATACATGAAAGTTGCTTTGAAAAATATGAGGAACACAATAAAATTGGTTTGAGAACCTGAATATGTTCCTATTGGCAAAAGTTTGATAATCTAATGAAAAGTGATTATGTATTAGATTAAGAAACCCTAATTGAGCATATTGGTTAAGTTCATGTTGCTTAGTTGATGAAATTGAGTAATTGCAACCTATTGAATAGTTAATGACGAACTTGAACCTAATATAGATGTTTCTTGCATGATTTAGGGTTTTTACCTCAAGTAGGAATGATTATGCACTTAGAAACCCTATTTGAGTATAAAGGATGAATCTTTAAGGTTTAATAGGTTAATTTGTGAAGTAATAACCTGTTTCCGAACTTCAATCTATTTTACATGTAAAGTGATTAATTTAGGGTTCCATGTATATAAATGAGCTTTGATGGGCCTTGAAACCCTAATGTTAGTAATTGTGTCTCTTAATGGCTTTCATTATTCAAATTCATGAATAAAGCTGAGATATGATGTTTCTAAGCTATTTTGAGTATAAAAGTTCCTAATTGTGGATAAATACCTTTAATATAGTAATTTTGGGTTTTGTAATGGATAAAGGTGGAATTAATGATAAATAGAGTTCATATGTAAATTAGATCATAATGAACTATGATTTGTTAATCTGAAAGGAACCAAAGATGATAATTAGGCCTAATGATCTTGTCATGAATTAAAAGGATAAAAATGGTAGTTTTAACGTAAATGAGCATAATGAACTTAATTGATGTTTAATTGTGCCTTTAATCCAAAATTAGGGTTATATGTTGTTAAAAGGTAACCTTAATATCTTTCATGAAGAATAGATGAGATAATTAGGGTTTGTTAGTAATTGTATAAAATTAGGGTTTAAAAGAGTAAAAATGAAGAGGAACCCTAATTGCAATAGAAACCCTAAAAGTGGACTGGAAACCCTAGGAAGCGATCTATGTTAAATAAATCTTGATGACATGATTAATGATAGGAAAATTGGGTGAATATTTTAGGATCAACTTGTATGTTTGATTGGTTTCTTCCTTGTTTGAATTATATCTACACTCAAGTCAGCTTGACAGGTATGTGGTTAATTATGGTTAATCACATTAGTATCCCAAAGATTTTCCAAATGAGTGGCTGCATGCCATTTCCTTTCCCCTTGGTCATAGTAACACTGAGTTGGGGTCGCGCTACCTGTTGTAGCTGCATGAGCACTCCTACTGGGCCAGCTTGAGTCCAAGGTATGGCCGTCCAACTAGAATAGATAGAGGAATGGAAAAGGAGAGAGCGAGGAACTAGAAGCCAAGTGGTGCTTCCCTTCCTCCTATCATCTCCACAATGTCACTAGGGTTTCGATATGATATCAGCTAACAGAGAAGAGGGGTGTATGTTGTGAGGTAGAAGGCATCGAGACCCATAGGGCTCGGCAGAGAGGGAGGGAACAAGTGTGGGAGAGGTAGGTTGCTCTTGGGAAAGAGGCCCAGCCAGATGGAGAGACCTACATGGTCATCTTCAACTCCAGTTGGGTCCGTTGCAGGCCTTGCTGCACATATCCGCAAGGCGGAAGGTGGGTGTGACCGGGTGAGGGGAAGAGAGAGCCATCGAGGGGAGGAAAACCGAGTGATGCTGGCAACATTGTGATGGACTGGAGAGACTGGCAATGTCAGGATGGTGGCTACAAGCAAGTGGGTGAGAAGATAGGGAAACAACACTTCCATTATGGGAAGGAGTAATTAAAAGAACTAACAATGGCTTGAAGGGGTTTAAGTAGATGGAGAGGAAGTAGGGAATATGTCTTAGCATTTTAAGTGAGGCAAAGGGGTGGTGGCGGAGGCCACTAGGTTTTCCCACCCCTTCAGTGACCCACTACCAACCGCAACTGGTCAAGGGGCCGAATGGTAAGAAAGTGAGGGGAGAGGGAGAAAAGAGGAGGGGGAACGTAGCATCAGAAGAACATGGTGTCGTATGACCCAGTACATGTGAAAGGGAAGATTGTGAGGGGTGGGAAGAGAAAAAGAAAAAGGAGAGAAAAGAAAGGGGGCCAAGTGGGATGACGCCTATATGGGCCCAAATTGTCCATTCCAAGACCCCAAAAAGGGGTAGAAAATTAGGGTATTCAGAAGGTCATACTATTCTTGTGCTAGCTACAAATTGGGAAAGAAAAGGTGAATTGGATAGATAAATTCAAGGGCTATAATATGGGTATAAGAATAGAGCATGAAATTTCATAGAGATATGATCAAAATTGGAGATGATGAGTGATATGTTTGGAAACTACATTGGGGCCAAATTGGGTGTCACCAAGGTTGAAATTGTGCTCTAAAGTTTTCAAGTATGCATCAAATCATATATGCACATGAGATTGAGGGTGAGGACAAGGGTGAAGCCAATAGTATAAGTTTTATACTAAGTGTGTGTGAAGAACCATTTAATCACAACCTCCCCACCTTGAAAGAAAAAATTTGTCCCCAAATTAGATCAAGTCATCAATTGAGAGTGGGACTCATATTCCATATCATAGTTAGTTTGGTATTCTCTCATTTTCAAGACATTCCAACTTTAGGAGGTTGAGTATCATGGTCAAGGTCACATTACATTGGTCATTATCCAGGTAAAATCATCACATAGATGGGAAATGTAGAGGGATCATCCCATAGGTCACAATATTGGAGAGGTTGTGTTTCATATCAAAATAAATAGAGCTCTTAGCAATAAGAGTAATCATGACTTTCAATTTAATAGTCATTTAGGGTTTTAGCCTCTATGTTGTGCTAAGTGGGGGGGTACACCTCCATGGTCAAGATTTCTAAAATGACATTTTGAGAGATGCATCATATTTTAACATTATGGTTTCATCATGAAACTCTAAGGAAGGCACCACCCTTAGTTCATATGTGTCTTAAACCCAAATTCATAAATCAAGATATCAACATGATCATAATTCCAACAATATAAAATTTGGTAACATGAAAGTCATTAATCATAAATTAGGGTGATAACCGATCTAGATTAAGTGATCATGTGAGTTAAGCCATATCAAAATCAAAATAACGAGTCCATAGATCATGTATCGATATGGATAACTAATGTCTAGATATCCAATTCATAGATCCAAACATTTCAAAACTAGGGTTTTAGGGTTTCTACTAGACCATATGTGGATCATTTATTTTCAAAATGAGACATCAACAACCAGTATCATCATTACCATGAGTGTGACCTATTATATGCATAGGTCAAAATATTGGAATTTTGAGAAAGGGGTTATCTTTCCATTCTCTAAATAATCAACAAGATGAAAATGTAGAGGAATCAATATAGGGATGTGTCCTTGGTTAGGGGAGATAATAGCCAAACTTCAACCCTAATCTAGAACATTTAGTCCATATTAATCATTATCATAAAGCATGTATGAAATAGGGAGATTACCAACTACTGAGTTATATCCTATGAGACCAGGGGTCAAAGTCATCATTTGGGCCCAAAGTTCAAGATCTTCATATTCAAGGTCAATATATTGTTCGCTTCCTTCAAAATTAAGGTAAGGGCATATTTGGAAATTGAGTAGTCGAATAGGGCATTACAATATTATGAGGATAAAGGGCAAGATCAAGGGTCCAAAATCATCACGTCATGTCCAAAATCGAGATGGAGTCATAGAATTCAAATAGAGGGAGGTACCTCAGGTATCAGAGTCTTAAAATCAAGATCATGATTCTGTGAGCATCATTAAGTCAACATTAATCATGGTACAAGTCAAAATTGGGAAATATTTTCTAAATTATGTTTGAGGTTTAATTGAATCGGGACATCAAATGCAATAAATAAATAGGGACCTCATTAAAATGAGGTATAAGGTCTACATTCTCCTTATTTCACCACATCAAGATCATTGTTATTATCCTCAAACATCAGAAGAATATTAGTCATAATCGGGCATAATCGAGCTTCACATGATTTGAGGGATTGACATATGAGTACTAACCTTCACGAGTATTAATCTAAATCGAGTTTCATTGTTACAATCAAATCATGGCATCAATATCATATTAATCAACTTTTACCAATTATTTTGAATTTTAAATTTTCCCATACATAGACTACCCAAAATAGAGTGATCATGTGAGAAATGGGTCATAGAGTAAGCTCACACTTGGAAGCTAACTAATCCTCATATAATTAGGAGGCTTGGGGGTAGTCCTTAAAGAAGAGACGAGATGTAAGAAGACTCTCTAGGGTTTAAGAAAGAGTCCTAACCCAATCATGGATTCACTTAGGGTAGGTAGATGTGTGTAGGAACCCCACGTGGTACAACAAACCTACTACCTTAGTTTCACCATTATGAACCCTAGGGTCTAATGATGTGTCATGCCCTACTTACACAAAGGCTCATGTATTTGGCTCTGATACCATTTTTCACGGAATTGTTTTTTACCCCAAGTCCACACTCCTAATGGGTACATAGACGAAGGCGAGTGGATTGGGGCGTCCATCCATAGAATGGCACAAGAAACACAAGAATATGTAAACAAGAGCAAAATAGTGTCCATCATCATATTTACAACAAAAGTATCTTAAGTACAATGTAGTTCAAGGAAACAACATGAAGAGATTACAAGATCAACATAACTATTCTATTACATGAAGTGATTGAGAAACCCATTTATTTACTACAATCCCCATGTTGAGATGTTGTTCTATGTTGTAGAGGCTCCTTCATAAAGCTTGATTCACCTGTTGATCACCTAATAGGGAACAAAAATAGGACACAAATTCAATGTGGGTTCATCGGTACACTTTGCAAAATGAAGCTAGCAAGATAATAAGATTAACATAATATAACCTTGGCAAGACATCAAGAAGTAAAGACCAAAGAATAAAAAACATAAGAAACATGTAACAAAGTTTTCAAGAGCATCTTTTTTGTGAATTTAACCATTGTACTTAACAACATCATAAGGCCTTATATTCGTGTGACAACTTCCAAAGGAAGGGTCTATATGGCAAATGAAGGAATAGCCAATAGTTACATATTTCAACCATGAGGGGCCCAAATGACCAAAGCCATGGGGTCACCCTATATTCAACCAAGAATTGTGCTCCTCGCTTTACAATTCAAGCAGGAGTCACTATGCCTTATGTCTGCATCCCATGAGTTTGGTAGGGTACAAGGGTCATAGCATAATTGTTTGTACATTAATGTTTGAGGGTAATGTTCAACATATATTATATATCAAAAGCATGAAAAGGATATCATAAGGTCACTTATGTCAAACAATATTCATAGCCAAGCATTTAGACTCTACATATATAACTAGGAACCAAGTCATAGAAATAGAAATAATTCAAGAGGAGTAAAAAGTGTACTTTACAAGAGTAGAGTAAAAATTAGAAACAAAATCTCAATGTAAGGGCCTCAATATCAACCTAGAATACAAGGATAGATCTCTCATTAGTATGGAGTGGGAGTATCCACATGGACATTCTCAAGCACTTAGGTCCCATTTTTATACAAGGATGGTGGTAGTCTTATCACATATTCACAAAAGTGCACTACATGGTGCACAACATCATAGGGTGCCTTAGGCTAAGAGAACGTCCATGTTCAAAGTATAAACAAGGCAAAAACCAATATTATTTAACAAGATGAGTAAGGGAAAATTATATCCTTCAATCATGGTCTCATACTAGGTCATATTAGATAATATTCATATACTAGAGTGAGAACATAAGGTCTCATGATGTTAATATGGCATAAAAAGTGTGATATTCTTGATTTTAGAGTGCAAAAGACATAATAGTGACTACTGATTTTGTGGGGTGATAGCGTTTCATGGGATTTAGAGACCCAAACTTCACAAGTGTACAAGTTACATCATTTTAATACCAAAAAGCAATTAGTGAGTCATGATACATGTAAGTTGGCATTAAAGGGAAAGTAAGTACATTAGATCAAACAACCTCATGATCAGGGAATAAAAGTTACTGAGGTGCCACGACATAGGGTTACTAACCATTACAGTCACATCAAAAACATAGATTATTAAGATTAGATG
Organism: Alisma plantago-aquatica; assembly: GCA_963693085.1. Taxonomy (NCBI): domain Eukaryota; kingdom Viridiplantae; phylum Streptophyta; class Magnoliopsida; order Alismatales; family Alismataceae; genus Alisma; species Alisma plantago-aquatica. The sequence goes on from OY856414.1 coordinate 722,859,302, forward strand.
ACTAAATACCATGTACTACCATAAAACATAAATCAGGGGAGATATGAATGAAATTAGGATCAATAAGTGGCACCATGAGATAAGTTGTGTTTTTCTAATCAAGAACTATATTTTGCATGACTATAAAGGACAAGGGATGTAAGAGCAACGTTCATTGGAAGTTTAACCCTTTGTTGAATATTCTGGACCCTTGGATTTAGATCCAAGGGTCACTGAGTGGCACCCTCAACCCTCCCTGGCCTCGTGGTGATGGACCAAGCCCGAGTGGCTTGCGACATTAGAAGGAGGGTGTGTGCAGTGGTTGGTGATGCTAGGTCAGACGTGGTGACTCGGAGTGGTTGCTTGCCATTTCCTTCCCCTCGGTCATCGTAACACTGAGTTGGGGTCGCGCTTCCCATTACAGCCACCCAAGAACATCATCTGGGCCAACTTGAGTCTGAGGTAGGGTCGTCTAACCAGAATAGAGAGAGGGAGGGAAAATGAGAGAGAAGGCAACCATAATCCAGGTTGTGCTACCCTTCCTCCCGTCGTCTCAATTATGACACTAAGGTTTCAAAACCCAGCATCAGCCAATGGAGCAGAGGGGTTTCTATTGTGAGGTGAAAGACATTAAGACCCATAGAGGTTGATAGAGAGGGAGGGAATGAGTGTGAGTGAGGTAGGAAGCTCTTAGGAAGGAGTCCCATCTGGATGGAGTGACCCAGACGGTCTTCTTCATCCCCAGTTGGGTATGCTGCATGCCTTGTTGTAGGTAGCCATGATGAGGAAGGTGAGTGTGAACGGGTGAGGGGAAGAGAGAGCCATCAAGGGGAGGGAAACTTGGTGATGTTGGAGACATTGAGATGGCCTATAGAGGCTGGCAGCGTCGAGATGGTGGCTACGAGCAGGTGGGTGAGAATCTTGGGAAGTTGCTCTTTTGATGCGGGAAGGAGGAGCTAAAAGAACTAACAATGGCTTGAAGGGGTTTAAGTAGATGGAGGGGAAGTAGGGGATAGGTCTTAGGGTTTCAAGTGAGGCAAAGGGGTGGTGGCAGAGGCCACTAGGTTTTCCCACCCCTTCAGTGACCCACAGCCAGCCGCAGCTGGTCAAGGGGCCGAATAGTGAGAAAGTGAGTGGAGAGGGAGAAAAGAGGAGGGGGAAGGCAAAATTAGAAGTGCATGGTCTTGTATGACCCAATACATGTGAAAGGGATGATTATGAGGGAAGGGGAAAGAAAAAGAAAAAGGAGAGAAAAGAAAGGGGGTCTAGTGGGTCTCCGCCTATATGGGCCCAAATCAGCCATTTCAAGACCCCAAAAAGGGGTAGAAAATTAGGGTATTCAGAAGGTCATAAAATTCTTGTGCTAGGTCCAAATTGGGAAAGAAAAGGTGAATTTTAAAGATAAATTCAAGGGATACAATATGAGTATAAGAATAGAGAAAGTTCACAAAGATATGATCAAAACAAAGGGAAAGGAGATGATGAGTGATATGTTTGGAAACTACATTGGGGCCAAATTGGGTGTCACCAAGGTGGAAATTGTGCTCTAATGTTTTCAACTATGCATCAAATCATATATGTACATGAGATTGAGGGTGAGGACAAGGGTGAAGACAAGAGTAGAAGTTTTATACTAAGTGTAAAGAACCAGGTCATCACAAGGGAAAAAGGAACTGGAGAAGTTCGGAGGCGACATAGAAAAAGTTGACAACTGTAGGTTTTGTGACCCTGGACCCTTGAAGAACGAAGATGAGCCACCCTAGCCATGGAGACTAGTACACTATGATAGGAGGTTTCAATGCATAGTTTAATGGCCGAGTCGTCAACCTAGCTACATCGAAGAAGGCTCATACGGTAGCGCCCTAGTTTTGGCATAAAATAGGGGAAGTTTGCTTGTCTTCCGCATACATGTGTGGGATGAGGTGGTGGTGGAGCTTGTCCAACTAGGTCATAAGGAAGACTAGGCATCTCGACAACATCATAGTGGAGAAAGATCCCCAACCAACTTTACCTAGAACACCGATGAAAAGCCCCAACCTGAGTACTCTATAAAATAGAGGAAATAGGGGAGTGTTGCCTCGTTCATGACCCTCTAGGATGAAGCAGAGGACGGGGTCAAGTGGACCCCACCCTTGATCCATTTAAACCCATGTGAGGTAATTAGTGTTAAAATTATTCAAATATGCTTCTATGTTGCATAAAACATAAAAATTAATTGGCATGTTAGATGGAGTCGAGTTATATATGGATTTTGCTATGTTTTTCAAGATCTAGAAAATGGACTAGGTTTTGAGTCATGACCTTGACTCTGGTTGTTTCAAATTTCAAGACTTGTCCTAATTAGGGTTTATAAGAGATTTATTAGGGTTTGGGTTATCATGGCATGAAAAGCTAAAGATTCAAGCTCAGAAATCTAGGAGAGGTTGTTCCTAGTGATTTAGTTAAGTGGTTCATGCCCATGAGTACTCATACTTATTAAGCCCAACATATTTACATGTTTCTCATATAAGGTATAATGATGTATGTGTTCTAATGTTCTAAGATTCTTAGGGAAAATATGCAATTAAAGTTTTCATACATGATTGTGTTCTAACATATACCCAATATCTCAAGTTGTGATATGTTATTATGATTTCTTATCATGATTAGGATGCATGTACAAGGTGTTCATGAGAAAGTTAAAAGTTAGTTTTATATATCAAATTTCCTAGTAACCATTCATATTAATGAATAAGACTACAATATAATATATGAAAGTAGGATTTCATGCTTCCATGATTAATTTATATAAGTATGTACTTAATATTTCAAGTACAAATATGATATTAATATTTCCTATATAGACAGAGATATGAGAACAAAAAGTTATTTAGATTTATTCGAATGATTAATATTTAAGAGTTAAGTAAAATATTAGAATATATGTTTTGAACATATTAAGACGTGATCAAGTTTTCAAGTTAAACAGTCTACTAAGATCAAAATGTATTGAGAATTTAGTCCTTGATAATGTTATAAGATTACGATGTACTAAGTCATGATTAAGTTCCAAGGCAAGATTTCAAAGATTCATGATAAGAATCGTGTTAAGAATATGAGAACATAATGTTTTAAGATTTATGATGTAATTCCATTAATATTTATGCTTCAGATATCATGATAATATTTTATAAAGATTCATGTATTCAAATTTAAGATATTATTTCATGATAAGACTGTAAGATCAGAATGAATTAAATTCATGTTAAGATTAGATTTGATGAGATGACATCAGATTATGGAGTTAGACATAGGCCCTAGTGTAGGTCAACTGAAGAAGAACATGACCTAGGCCCTTTGTGCAAGTCATGTGGCCCAGGCCCTAGTACATGCCAATGTAAGAGAAACATGACCCATTCCCTTTGTACAAGTCATTATGCCCAGGCCCTTTGTGCAGGCCAATTCAGATACATAACCCATGCCCTATGTTCAAGTTATGTGACCCAGGCACCTCAGTGCAAGTCATGAGACCCAGGTACCAGAGTACAAGTCTTATGAGTAAGATAAGTAAGAAAAATAAGAACTAAGTTAAAGAAAGAAGAGATATTTTTATTTTAGATTTTTTACGGAGTTCAATGTTAGTTTGAGGTTTATAATGTTCAAGAATATTTTGTAATATCTTGTTCTTTTGTTTTGTACATTTAGAATACTAATGCAACTTATGCTAATAATTGTTTTTCCAATTCATGGTTGGGGACGAGATGCCCACAGGTGTAGAGTAAGAGCAAAAGTAGCACCTAGAGTCTTGGACTACAAACATAGAGTAGGATAACATATGGTGGGGTGCCATCTATAAGACGATCCTCATGTTTATAGACTCAGGAATATGTTTTAATGTTTAGACCTTTAGACTAGAAACTCCAGATGTTAAATGAGTTTTCCATGTAATAACATTTATTTTTCCTTTTGTAAGAACAATGATGATAATGTTTATTATTTAAAGTCTATGTATTGATTATATTGTTGTTACGAATGGAAATTTTATGTAATACCCCCTTGAGTGCACGAGTTATGGATAACTCAATGTTGCTTCTGCTATGTGAATTTTTGCACTTAGGGAGGGTGTTACAATATGGTATTTAGAGCAACATTATAGTTGGCCACCACCTGATTCTCATGTTCTTACTTTAGCTTACTCAATGCAAAACCAACTAAGAATAAACTTTAGAGTTAGAAAGATAACCAGTACCTCTATTTATAGATGAAGTATGTGAAAGATACTAGAAATCAAAGTTGAGGTCTAGATAGGAGATAGAAGTTCATATAAGGACTATGGTTATGCTCCTAGATGTTTTGGTCTTTTATTTTAATTCTAGAATTGTATATAGAATGCTCTCTGTTTTTCCCAAAGTTTTGTGGTATGGGACACATGCTTATGGGGTTTTGTAGAGAGAATGTTATGTGCATAATATCATGTTGGTCTTGCCTTTTGAATGCATGTGGTATGGGGTATGTGCACGGGGAAGGTGCTAAGATAAGTGTGCCATGACATGTCACCTCTGAATATATGAATGGTCGACATGTATCCAAAGGCGACCAAGAAAATAAGAGTTGTCATTAAAAGTTTGAGACATGTCGTCACCTAAACCTAATCATACATATAGTGAGACCAAGAATGCATGAAGGGTAAATTTATTTTCATAGATAAGAACGTGGTTTTTAAGTTAATAAAACCCTAATTGAGCCCAAAAAAGAGGCAATATAGAGTCTTCACCATGATAGATGGTGAAGGTACAATTTACATTTTAAGATTCATTAGTAGTATATGCACATGTCCATCTGATAATGATAAACATGTGAAATGAACATCCTGCGCATGATAGTGAGCCTTAAAACAAGTGGTGTGCATTGAATATGTCAAACCCTAAGGTGGGTAGACTAATCAAATTTTGAGTACAAAATTCCTATAAGGTGGGTAATATTGTACCATCCCAATTTTTATATGTAAAGTAACTTGGCTTAAATTTTGTCAAATTATGCACTTTAATGAAAAGCTAAGAATATGAGGGTCTTTAAAACAAGTTCTTACATAAAATAGAGTCCACATTGTTAAAATATAAAATGTAGAGATGGTTGAGGCTTATTATGATACATATTGTTAATTCCCCTAATTGCTAAAGGTTTGATTGATGCCATATTTGAAGTGTTCATGTATGATAATAAAAAGTTAGACTAAGTAGTAAAGTTTTTGAAAATTAATGAGATCCCTATTATTTATTGAACTTATTAATGCTTAATGCCAACTATTTATTCCAGAGTTAGTTTTCCCAAATAGAAATTAGGACCAAGCTAATGATGTACATATTGAAGTGCACCCATGCTTAACTTTCAAAGTCTTTTAAAGATTGTTTTAGTGGATAAATGAGTTAACGAAATAATGAAAAAAGGGGAAATTAGGGATGGAAACTATTGGGTTTTAGGGAAGGTAGAGAAGGCAGCGGAAACAAAAAAAATCCCCCAAACCCAAAATGAAGGAATTGCGTCAACGTCTATACAATAGGAAGGATGTTTTGTAGAGATATACCTTGTCCCGAGGCTTGCTCAGTGATGTTACCTCGTGGCTTGCGCAGTCTTCACCTCCGATCTTGGATGGTGTCTGTGGAGCTCCTGGTCACCGGGACTTTCGGGATTGACAGTTGTCCTCTGAGCGACAGAAATCTCCCACCTCTGTAGTAGTCCACACAGACCACCTGGAACTTCGATCGCCTTGTCAGTCAAGGCACCAGAAGGAGTCGTACCCTCCTATTAGCGTACTAGTCACTGACACACTCTCCTACCACCAGTCGCCTTTCTGCAATTGTCTTTCCCTTGTTGTGCCTCCCTTATCGAGTAGTACTTGCTCAGGCTCTCCTAGTTACCACAACCAGAGAGAATGACAAATTTGCAGAGCAATAGGTGTTCTGAGTTGTGCTTGATAAGCCCCCAATACCCCTCTATATATAGGAGGGGTCAGGGCCAGTGTTATCTGCCCTGGACAATGTGGAACTAAAGTAGGAGTAGAAGGATCTAGAATTTCGACAAAACAAACAACTGCGCCACCTGAAATGATCGTTTCATGCATGAACCGGTCGGTTGGGGACCTGATTCGATCGCTTCACACCTAAACTGGTCGGTTGGGACACCTGAGCCGATCGGTTCACTTCTGAACCGGTCAGTTCACTACCATGGTCAGTTCCCGATTGACTTTTCCTCTTTTGTTTCGAATTGATCCAAATACCAATCCTTGTTCCAATCAAATTGGACAAGTGAAACGAAGAGAAATTTCTCACCAACTTGACTTTCTCAACTCGCTCGTTTGGACCAGTTGAGCCGATCAGGTCAACCCTTAAACTGGTTGTCTCAACCTGTCCTGAGCTGATCGGTTCATCACATGAGTTGATTGGTTCACCAACTTGAGCCAATCGGTTCATCATATGAGCCGATCGATTGGGAGTGCAGACTGTGCAAAATCAATCAATTGCAATTTCAATCAATCTGATACTCTAATCAATCGGTCCAACAACTTAAACACTATGATATTGAGCTATCAATTCATTGAGTGTTTAATTGAACTACAAAACTCCTTTAGCAATCAATCTAAACATCGTTTGTGGATAAACTCCTCTTCCAGGTTAAATCCTATGTGTGTGACCCTGCAGGCCCATTTCACGTTGGCAGTGAAAGTTCATAACACTTATGACTTCACAATCAAAGAGTGGTGCCTAGTCGCACATCAGTGCTACCCAAGTGAAATAGAAAGTTGGAGAACAACTTTCAATACTACAATACATGAATGGTGTTACAGCGAATGTATAATTCCTTTGTCTCTGATATCTCGAATGAACTCGAGGCATGGAACAGTCATCCTGTCAACATTCATTCACTTTCTTGATCTCAGAGTAGACTGGAGGAGATATGTATGACATCAATATCACATACTGATTGACACATGTGTGTGTATGCCTATCTCAATCCTACTCATCAAGTGGCCATGGATATCAAACTCCCTCAGGAGGGACAAATCCCATATCTATCACTCACCCCTCAAAAGCCCCATGTGTCAAAGACACCCAATCATCACCTTTATACCAACCCATGTTTCAGGACTGCATTTGATGATGTCAAAGTGTATCCAACGACATGTGTTGAGTGTACTGATTTCAGGTCAAAGAATCACACTCACCACCATCACTGTGAGAACTGATTGTGACTACCATGTCATGGTTCCATGTGTCAAAATCACGGTGGGTCTGTCTGGTACACTTGTTCTCTAACAAGTACCTATGTATTTGGTTTGATATCTCCATATCATGACTAACGAGATTCTGTCATCAACCAACACCACAATCTAGTCTTGTGTGTCATTGTTGTCTATATACCTTCCACAATGACATCCGACTAGGGACATAACAAGAATGTACAAACTCTTAGCATCCGTATGATCTCATCATTTAAGTCCACAACCTGAAAGCATACATCATTGAGTACTATCATTCTCTAGACATTCAATCTATTCTATCATTGTCTCATATGACTGAACCAAAAAGAATTGGAAGCTTGCCTTTGATGTTTATCAAATCAATCTTAATGTATCCCACCTATCATCCCATTATTGTCTCTTAGGGAATACATACCAACAGACTCCCACTTGTACTGTGAGTCAATCACCCTTGAATCATATTCATATTGATCTTCAAACATGTCCCACATGTTACTATGCTCTAGTGTTTATGCAGTGAGTTATGGCAAAACCTTGCCAAAGTCGGTATTAACTGCATGTCTCTCATCTCTTTGTTGTATGTCACACGTATGAGATGGAGTTGCCATAATATGCGATCTAGTATTCCTTTGCTAACTGTTAGCCACATTGAATTACCAAGTACTCCTTACTTGTCATCAAAGATCAGAATATCTATAAGTTCATCTCATGAACTTCCAGATCCATATAGCATTCACTAATGTTCTCTAACACACGAATACATGACTTTTCCATTTAAACAACTTTATTGGAACGTTTCAATTTATCAACAAACATTCACTTTTATATATCCCGTATATATTTTGCGATTAATTTTTTGTCCTTTTTGAAAGTTTGCATCAATGTAATTCTTTACAGTGAACCCTTCCTTATTTCCATAGAACTAGTACTTCTCAAGTACTTATCAAGTTCTTATGGTATTCCAGTAACCTTTACTGGAACTAGACATACATCCACTCGTCATGTCCCACATACGAGTTATCAGGATGAGCACATCATATTGTCATGTCCTACATACAAGATGATGAATGCATTTTATTCTTTCTATGACAATACATGTAAGATAATGGGATGATTACATACATGATAGATACATATCTATTCTTAGTGTTCCCATTCTTCATAAGAATTGGACACTTGGCCTTGGGATACTAACTCCATGTAACATGGACAAATTTTCTCCCACTAAATCTATGCACACTGAACCCTTCAGTATAGATTGCCAATGTATGCTTTCTCTTTTTAGGTCAAGAGGTTTTCGAGAACTATCTCTATAGATCTCTATTCCTATTACATAGGAAACATCTCTATCTTCCCTAAAGATAATTTCCACTTTGGATTTCCATTCTAGAACATTTCCATTTCACATCAACATGTGGAATGTGAATATGCTCCCACTAAATCACAGATCCCTTCTTTATCTTTGACATATCAATCAAACCCTTTGACTATATTATCAAAGTAAAGATGATAGTTCTGAGTTGCTTGTACTCAATCAATCACATTGATTAGTCCATTGTAACTTATAGACTTCATTTGCATTAATGAATTCATAAACCTTATAGATAGTGTCACGTACACATCCTTATTTTATTCCTCATAGGAATGCAGTTTTAGTATCTGTATGCAAATCTCTTAGTCATTAAGTTGCAATCAACAAGCATCATCCTTCTCAAAATGTTATTCATGTGTCTTAACACTTAAGACTCATTCTCACTTATGGATTTCATCCCAATGGGTTCTACCATCAAGGTCATACCTCATGGTTCACATGGAAGTCATTTAGGATGTAATGGTCATAAATCATAACTCAAAATTTGGGTCCTCATATTCATCTAGATAGTTGACTCATCACATGACCAACTCATCACATAGATAATCGAGGTGTATCTGTCAAGGATATAAGAACTCATAACTCCTTGTGATTCTTAATGTCATTTATTAGTGTGGGGTATTCTTTATTTAAGAAGAATTTAGTTATTTGATAATGATCCTCTAACTCCTTAGAGTATGACCCCTTCTTGATTTAGACATCACCATGCCTAAATCACAAGATCACTATGATACAGTATCATAATCACTCACAAGGTTCTCAAACATTTGGTCAAAGTATTTCATTCACTGATCTCATCAAGAATTAACACTTTACCAAATTCATACTTCATCTATGATATTCTTGAACACTTCAATATGTTCATATTGGTATTTCTCTAAACACTGTTTGAAGTACTAGCATTAACTCTAATAGATATGTAAATACATCACATGTGTTATACCTAATAGGATAATCATTCTCCCACTACCACTAGTGAAGATTGATTAATTGTATCTAATAGATTCATGTCTCTTACTGGTTCTCTAACCAAAAGAGTCTAGATTTATCAATTATATGGAAACAAGAAATGAATTTCTCATGATAATGTTGATTCATTGTTTGAGTTATTAGTAACTTTTAGGTATCATTTTATCTTATGCATACCAAGTACCACAAGATAAACAAGGCATTTCCATAAGGAAACATCAAATTTATTAATTGTCATTATTGTCATACAATATGAAAAAATAAGGTGTTTCTATCCATTGGAAAATATGAAATAGCAGTTTATAACTCTATTACATGCCTTCAAGGTTGAAAATAAACTATAGTACTCCTATCTATGGCGGAAACACTTGCCCCATTTATTGGGTGCTTTACACTTTATATCTTGGTATCATATACCTCAAAAGTGTTATACGTTTATTTCATGACACATTTAGGTGGAGACGTCTGTCGCCTCCTTCTTCTTTAGTTCTTCCAGATAGAGTGGACAATTCCTTTTCCAATGTCCTGGCTTTTGACAATGGTGGAAATTGCCTCTCTTGGTCATGCCTCCCTAGGCCTTGAGAGTTGAAGATGACTTGGGCTGCTGGATAGCATCATAACCTTTCTTAGCCTTGCCCTTGACCTTATGCTTGGACTTTCCGTTCTTGTTCCTGATCATCATCACAGATTTAGGCTTGTCCTTCTTCATCTGTGCCCCAGCTGTCCTCAACATGCCCAACAACTCTATCAATGTCCTGTCAAAGTTATTCATGTTGTAGTTCATCACAAACTGACTGTAGGATTCTGGAAATGATTGTAGTATCACGTTAGTAGCAAACTCTTGGCTCAGGGGAAATCCCAGTCTTGTTAGGTTCTCCACATACCCAATCATTTTGAGCATGTGTGGACCAACTGGATCTCCTTCTGTCATGACACACTTGAACAGTTCCCTGGAGACATCATATCTCTCTTATTGTGCTTGATCTTCATACATGTTCTTGAGATGCTAAATCATCTCAATGACACCCATCTTCTCATGTTGTCTCTACAACTTGTGGTTCATGGAGCACAACATCAAGCAAATGTGAAATGGGCCTGCAGGGTCACACACATAGGATTTAACCTGGAAGAGGAGTTTATCCACAAACGATGTTTAGATTGATTGCTAAAGGAGTTTAGTAGTTCAATTAAACACTCAATCAATTGATAGCTCAATATCATAGTGTTCAAGGTGTTGGACTGATTGATTAGAGTATCAGATTGATTGAAACTACAATTGAATGATTTTGCAAAGTCTGCATTCCCAACTGATCGGCTCATATGATGAACCGATCGACTCAGGTTGGTGAACCGATTAGCTCATGTGATGAACTGCTCGGCTCAGAACAGGTTGAGATGACTGGTTTAAGGGTTGAACCGATCGGCTCAACTGGTCCACACGAGTGAGTTGGGAAAGTCAGGTTGGTGAGAAATTTCTCTTCGTTTCACTTGTCTAATTTGATTGGAACAAGTATTGGTATTTGGATCAATTCGAAACAAAAGAGGAAAAGTTCATTGAGAACTAACCAAGGCAGTGAACTGACCGATTCACAAGTGAACCGATCAGCTCAGGTATCCCAACCGACCAGTTCAGGTGTGAACCGATCAACTCAGGTCCCCAACCGACCGGTTCATGCATGAAACGATAGGTTTAGATGGCGCAGTTGGTTCTTTTGTGGAAATTATGGACCCTTCTACTCCTACTTTAGTCCCGCATTGCCCAGGGTAGAGAACCCTGACCCTGACCCCTCCTATATATAGAGGGGTATTGGGGGCTTCTCAAGCACAACTTAGAACACCAGTTTCTGTACAAAGTTGTCATTCTCTCTGGTTGTGGTAACCAGGAGAGCCCGAGCAAGTGCTACCTGATAAGGGAGGCACAACAAGGGAAAGACAACTATAGAAAGGCGACTGGTGGCAGGAGAGTGTGTCGGTGACTAGTACGCCAACAAGAGGGTATGACTCCTTCCAGTTCCTTGTGCGACAAGGAGATCAGAGTTCCAGGTGGTCCATGTGGACTACTACACAGGTAGGAGATTTCTGGAGCTCGGGGGACAATTGTCAATCCTGACAGTCCCGGTGACCAGGAGCTGCACAGACACCATCCAAGACCGGAGGAGAAGACTGTGCAAGCCGCAAGGTAACATTTCCGATCAAGCCTCAGGACAAGGTATATATCTAGAAACCATCCTTCCTACTATATAGACGTTGACTTGATTTCTTCATTCTGGGTTTGGGGAATTTTTTTTTATATTTCTGCTACCTTCTCTGCCTTCCCTAAAACCCAACATTGGTATCAAAGCCACATCAACTACTCTATACTTTAGGATTATCGATGTGATCAATTTTAGTTTGTTGCCTTTATTTATTGCATACGATGCGAATAAAATTGGCTTTATGCATGTCCAATCCTAAATCCACAAATCCCAATATACACATATGATATGTAATATGAATGCACTCGATACGCGTCTCCCTTAAACGAGTCTTGTGGTGGATGTATAGAGTGGTTATGGCCAATAAACCCTATGTATGTGTTCTTGGTTGAATTTTGTTGCTTGCATCTCGGTCTGCGCACTGATTCCCTATCTCTTATTCCTGATGTAACTTGAGATAACTCGAGATTTCTTTCCTACCTTTGCTCCCGCCAAATGTAACTCGGGGTTTCCCAATTCAAATGTAAATAGGATAGAACTTTTATTTCCTGTTATGTCATAGAATGGTGGACAACCTGACGACAACTAAGACGATCAGTTCAAGGCGTGAACTGATCGGTTGGCATTCCAGATGATCGGTTCAAGGAATGAGACGAGCGAGTGGCGGCCCTGAGGAGATTCACGATGACCAATGAACTGATCGGTTGGAGGCGCTAGTCGATAGGCTAGTGGCACCCAACCGACCGGCCTGACGGCGAGCCGATCAATCATGGAGATGAGTTGATCAAACCCAGAACGGGAAAGCACATAGTTCATCTTGTACAGGTTGCATGTGATGTAGACCTAGATGACCGTGATTCCTCTTGGCTCAAGGAATCACATTAGGATGGCCATAATCATCGCTTTTATCGTTTCACATGTTTTCTGTGGGATATAACATGTATATGATACGTACTATAGATTGTGGTGATTAAATATGTATATGTACCTATAAAACCAAATCCCTCATTAAATATTAAAGTTTTAGATGCCTTCCAAATGTGACACATGTGAAAAGCTTGATCGGCCAAGTGTGGGCATGCCCTAGCATGGTGAATTGTCCATCTCGTGGAAGCGTGGAGGATGGATATGTGGGTCTGCCCAAGCAGGGTGCATATTCATCGTGTTGGCTTTGGGTCGGACCTAACAAGGTGACCTAGATAGGATCTAGCACCTTGAGGCATGGAGGTGATCATGGAAAGGAGTTGCATATGACATATTTCAAGAGTTGCATATGATGTAATTGGTAAAAGTTTCCTACCTGGAAGATCTGTGAAAGTTCATAACACTTATGACTTCATAAGCAAAGAGTGGGGCCTAGTCGCACATCAATGCTACCCAAGTGAAATAGAAAGTTCGAGAACAACTTTCAATCCTACAATATGTGAATGGTGTTACAGGGAATGTATAATTCCTTTGTCTCTAATATCCCGAATGAACTCAAGGCATGAAACTGTCATCCTGTCAACATTGATTCACTTTCTTGATCTCAGAGTAGACTAGAGGGGATATGTATGACATCAATATCACATACTGATTCATACATGCTGTGGGCTCTGATCTCCAAACCACGATATAAACACGATTTAAACGTAGCGGAAACTGTTTGATTAACAGCGGAAGACAAAAATCATGGAAAATTAAAACTTTTCGAGATAAGAGCTTGAATCCATAAAAACTTCTTTCATAAAAGGAGATAAACTGTTTACATCTTTGATAATTACTTCTTGAGTAATTATATACAACATGATACAAAATCTCAAGAACTCAGAATCAAAATCTAAGACCAAAAGACTCCAAGGACCTGAGAGTACAGAGAACACATAGGACTGACTATCTAACTACACAACTCAGCAGTCTGAATCTCCACCTGAGATTTACTGCTGCTCCTGGTGCTGCTGCTGCTGATACTGTCCACCTGCAGACTGATTCCTTCGTCCTCGACGACTACCTAAAAGGTTGAAATCTACGGGGTGAGACAATTTTAAATAATTGTCCCAGCGAGAGTTATAACTCCTCGCCAGAAGCTTTATTATAACAATTCAAGAACAACATAGGCAATAAAAGCTTTAAGGTAATCAACAGCAAATTGTTATCAATTAGAACAACAACATTTAAGGAATATGAAGAACATGTATACTAAGTAATGTATCTTCAATCAATGTATCTCGTGGATCAACCTAAGTAGATATGCTACGTGGTTGATTATGTTTTACAAACATCATTATGCCCTGCGGAGATGAGGTATACCACTCATACTCCAACCGATCACTATTAAGTCGCATCGGTATCATACATAGGTCATCAAAAGAGCCAGATTCTTATGACCTCATCTTCCTCAGTCAGTGTGAGGATCAACATATAGGACATCTAATGTCTCTACTACTATAGCTTACCAGGGTATTCTGGTACTTCTCTATTAGAGTCACAGTGGCATTCTGTACTCTCTTCGCCATCGAAAGATTTCTTGTTTATCTCTCATCGATTGCAGTATAAAAGACTTCCTCGGGAGATTAGTGTTACATCACCCTGGCATAACCCATAGTGAAGGATTGATGGATTAAGATACATCTACATCAATTCCTACACTAGGATGTAAGGACATTCACATCCATTTTCCCCACATACTCAAAAGTATGTGATCCAGGAGTTCCCTTAGAAAAACCTGTTTCACCATCATTTAACTCCTGACAATGATGGATCTATGATCAGGGCTCTACATGGTATGATTATACTTGATTAGTTAGGTACATTTTAGTATTCTTTTAACATCATACATGTTTTCAAACATTAATCATTATAACAACATTTATGAAAGTAGAATACTAAATGTATCAAGTGTAACTCACATAATCATCATTTCTCTGTACTCTCATCACAAGTCATCTCTTAAAGCATGACCTTGATGGTATTCATGGCTCTCACAGCCTATCAATCTCATAAGATGCTATTAACAAGGCATCAGGATAAATCACTATTCATAAAGCTAACAACATGCTTTCAAAGAATATAGTATCATCATCCATACCTGGATATGATCATCCTCATATAGGAACCTACATAGTTAAATCAACTGATAACAATAAATAACTCATTTAAAGAAGTTGTATTTCCCTACTCATACAAGAGCTAGGTTTTCCTGATTTTCATCAATTAGGGTTTACTATTCACAATACATGTCATCATCCTAGAATTAGGGTTTACTATTCACCTATTGGTGAATTGATCTCATAACATCACCATGTATGAGAAACATCATCATTAAAGTCTTCAGATAAGATTAAGATTCATCAATTATCATAAATAGGGTTTTCATGATCTCACATAGGTGGATCATACCCTAATCATGTACATTCATATATATTGAAGGTATTTTACTTGGATTTCAACCATAATTGGGATTTTCTCTATCCTCTTGCTCATAGGTGATGATTACATCCCTCTAGATTGGGTTAGGTCTAATCAACATTTATAAGCCTAGCCAAGTCATCACCATTGTAACCATTGGGGTTTGCATGATAAAAAGGGGTTACCTACTTGAATCCATAAAGGGTATTTTGGTAAAGTTCACCATTAATCATAACATGGGTTAATATACTAAACACTTGACCCTTAATGTCCCTAGGTATCATTAGGGTTTAGGTTGAACAACCATCAAACCATCTAAGCCTTCAAGGCATTAGGCAGACTTATCCTTAAAAAAATCCCCAATGGGTTTCACACCTTCAACCTTCAAACGATCCTGAGATCGTTTAAGGTTGTAGACCGTTTAGCTTTGGTTGACTTCAAACCGCATGACACTCAAGACCGTTTACCCTTAAACGATCTTGAGGTCGTTTGCCCAAGATGGGGTGAAGACCGTTTAGTCATAGTTTGACTTCTGAAGTCGTTTGAGCTCATTCAGACCTGAAGTCGTTTGAACTCATTCGGTCTTGAAGTCGTATGAACTCATTCGGTCCTGAAGTCATATAATCTCATTCGGTCCTGAAGTCGTATGATCTCATTCGGTCCCGAAGTCGTATGATCTCATTCGGTCCTGAAGTCGTATGGTCCTAAAAGCTCAAGATCGCATGGACCTCCAAGGTGATTCAAAGGGTAAACTCGATTAGGGTTTCCTATGTTGAAGCCTTCAATTGGTCTCAAGCTTGCTAACCACTTATCAATTGAGACAATTGGGGTTAGCCTTAACCAATTGGTCACTCAATTGATCCTTAATTGATATCCAATTAGGGTTGGAGTTGGTTCAATTATGGTCTATAAACCTTCAACCATCAACACTCAACAATGTGAATCAAATCGAAGTTGATCCCATCAATTGACCTCCAATTGGGCTCAAACTTGGCCCAAATGGTCTTGGGATAATTTGGATAACCTCCAAACGGTCTTGAGACCGTTTGCCCAAGCATTCATCAAAATCTAAGTTGATTTGATAGGGGTTGAACCTTAATTAAGTCACAAATCAGCAATTTGATTATTTCAATAACCCACTGTAATTGGGCCCTCAATTGATCAAATTTCCTTAATCCTAGACCTCCAAACGGTCTTGGGTTGACACCAAACGGTCTTGAGACCGTTTGGATGAGTTCCAAACGGTCTTGAGACCGTTTGCCAATCCATCCTTTGGACTCTAGTGAAAATTCATCAAGGTTTGATCTATTGAGTTGATCATCACATCAATACTTAATTGCAATATGATTTGGTACCTTTGGACCTTCAATTGGTCAACTATACTTGACCCCAGACCTCTAAACGGTCTTGGGTGATCCCCAAACGGTCTTGGGTGATCCCCAAACGGTCTTGAGACCGTTTGGGCTAATCAACCCAAAATCTCTAATTAACTCATTGGAATTTCAGCACTGATTTCAATTAGGATTTGCCCTATTAATCAACCTTCAAATCATAACTCGTTTGGAATTAATCCATCAAATTTGGTGAGTCATTAATCAACATCATTATGAAAAGTAATACCAAACGGTCAACGCTTGGTCAACCATCGTAAACGGTCTTGAGACCGTTTGCCCAAAAAGGGCAATTTAAACAGATTGAAAATCAGAACTTAATTCAATTTGGTTTTGCTAATTGATTTGCTTATATCTCACGATTCCTTTGGAGTTAACACCTCAAATTTTGTGGGTGATTAACCTACATAATTATAAACAAGATTCCCATACGTTCGTTTCTTGGTCAACGCGACCAAACGGTCTTGAAGGCCGTTTGCCTTCATACGACCCTGAAACCGTTTGCCCAGCAAACGGTTGTGTAAACCGTATGGGCAATTGGTGGAGGTCGTTTGGTAAAGTGGAAATCCATGGATAAGCATAGGAATTAACGCCCTTATCTTCTACCTCAATAACAGTAGCAGTTCTTCATGATTTGTCTTGCAAGGATGCAAGGGAAGATAGGGAAGAAGAAGAACTAGCAACTATATGCATAGAAAAAGATGTATAATCAAAGCATAAGGTTTAGAGTTATAAAACCCACCTAAAGGTTGTTCCTTGAGCTCCAAGCTTCCAAGCTTCAGGTCTTTAATGGCGTCTTTGAGCTCCACAGGCCGGCCAAGGTGAATTCTCCAAGGAAAAGTTGGAAAGGAATGGCTAGAAAGATAAAGCTAGGTGAGCTAGCCATGAATTCAACCTTGAAATCGAGTTTTCTTCATGAATTCAAGCAAAAGGGATGATCCAAACTTACCTTGAACTCCCTGGTCGTTCTCCTATGCTCTAGAGCTCTGCCTTAGTCGGTTTGAGCAAGGGGGATAAGTGAGGGAATGAAAGAAACGTTCCTTTGCTTGTAAAGGAAGTGGTATATATATTTTGGGTGAAATTTCTTCATAAAGCTTCTACTTTATCCCATTTCTCATCTAAGCCCTTCCTTTCTTCTTTGCTCGTCCCTACCCCTTATTTCTAAGGACAATCGCCTTCTAAGGTCAGGAATTGAAGGCAAAGAAGATCAACCCATTACTAAAGTATACATATAAAAGAGCTATTATACTTATTCCTTGATTATTTAATCACAAAGGTGTTCTTTATTATATGATTATTCAAATGAAGTGTCCTCTTCATCATTTCTACTCTAAATGATGACAAAAGTTATAAAAGATATTTTAGAAGATGAAATTTACAAGTTGTACTCCAAATTTTGGGTAAATTGCATTTTACCCCAAAACCAGGGTTTCAAGCACAGGGATTGCTTCCACAGCTGCACCTTGGTGCTCAAGCTTGGGAAATCCTTAAAACTTTACCATAATCATTCTTATGATGCCTCAACATCAGAGGAACATCTCAACATGTGCAAATTGCAAGTTAACCCTTCTAACTGGGTAAATTTCACATAGGTCCCTGTATTACAAAACAATACTAAAACATTGTTCAATTAGGGCAGAAATGGAAATATGTGTTCCTCAAGAGTTTAATTACATGCCAAAAGATAATCACCAGTATCTTAATTACATAATTAGGCAAAACACCTAGGGTTAACTCATAACCCAGGTCAGGGATGTTACAAATTATCCACCCCTTACAAGGATTTCGTCCTCGAAATCGATAAAACGTATTAAGAGAAAAGAGCAGGGTGTTTCCTTCTCATCTCCTCCTCTAGTTCCCAAGTGGTTTCTTCAACACCACGGTGGTTCCAGAGGACTTTCACAAGGCTTATATCTTTGTTCTTTAACTTTTTAGTTCTACTATCAAGGATTGACACTGGTCCTTCCTCATAAGTTATATCTTCATTCAATTCTACTTCCATAGGTTGTAGAACTGACTCGGTATCTGGGTGACATTTCCTCAACATAGAAATGTGAAACACAGGGTGTAACCTCTATAACTCTGGTGGCAGCTCTAGTTTATATGCTACCTTTCCAATCCGTTCAATGATTGGATAAGGCCCCATAAATCTAGGAGCTAACTTCCCTATTCTTCCAAAACGAAGAACTCCTTTCCAAGGCGAGACTTTGAGATACACTCTGTCTTCGACCTGGAACTCTAAGGGTCAACGACGCTTGTCAGCATAAGATTTCTGCCTATCCTGTGCAGTCTTAATCTATTGTTGTATTACCTTAATCTTTTCTGTAGTTTGCTGCACAAGATCAGGTCCTAACAACTGATGCTCACCAGTCTCATACCAACACAAGGGTGATCTACAATGATTACCATACAAGGCTTCATAAGGTGCCATATCAATACTATGCTGATAGCTATTGTTATAGGCAAACTCTATCAATCTTAGGTGTAGATCCCAACTCCCGGTAAACTGGAGAACACATGTTCTCAACAGGTCTTCCAAGGTCTGTATGGTCCTTTCCGACTATCCATCAGTCTGTGGATGAAAGGTCGTACTAAACCTTAACTGGGTGCCGAAAGCATTATGAAGTCGTTCCCAAAAATGACTAGTGAACTGGGGACCTCTATTAGAGATGATAGTAGCTGGAACCCCGTGCAAACGCACTATCTCATTTATGTAAATTTGTGCGAGCCTCTCAGCAGTGTAGGTTGTCTTGACAGGTAAGAAATGCGCTATCTTAGTCAACCTATCAACAACTACCCAAATGGAATCATGTCCTTTGCTTGTCCTGGGTAGGCCAACAACAAAGTCCATGGTAACATGGTCCCACTTCCACTGTGGTATGGGTAAAGGTTGCATTGTTCCTGCAGGCTTCTGGTGTTCAGCTTTAACTTGCTGACACACAGGACACCTCAGAACAAACTCTGCAACACCCTTCTTCATTCCAGGCCACCAATACATATCTTTCAAGTTTCGATACATCTTGGTGCTCCCTGGATGCATGGCATACATCGAAGAATGAGCTTCTTCCAGGACTAACTTCCTCAAGTTGTCCACATCCGACACTATCATCTTCCCATGATAACAGGCTATTTGATCATCTGAGTCATGGAATCCATCTCGTTTCTCACTACCATACTCCGATCTAATCTGCTGAACTACAGTATCACCTTGATGTGCTTCCTTAATCTGCTCTCTAAGGGTAGGTTTAATATGCATCTCAGCTAACAACCCGGCTAACAATGACACCTTCAACTGCACATTGTCTTGTCTTAAAGAGATAAGCATATCCCTTCTAGAGCATACTAAAGAGTTTAGTGGTGCCCTTTCCATGGTTGATGTTGCTGATTTCCTACTGAAGGCATCAGCAACCACATTAGCCTTCCTCAGATGGTAATCAATCGTACAATCGTAGTCCTTGATTAATTCCATCCAGCGGCGTTGTCTCATATTAAGCTCATGCTGAGAGAAGATGTACTTAAGGTTCTTATGGTCAGTGAAAATCTGAAACGTCTCACCATAAAGATAATGTCTCCAGATCTTCATGGCATGAACTACAACAGCTAACTCCAGATCGTGTGTCGGATAATTCTCTTCGTGTTTCTTAAGCTTTTGAGAAGCAAAAGAAATTACTTGTTTATCCTGCATCAACACACACCCTAGTCCATTCTTAGAAGCATCACAGAAAACTATATATCCTTTGCCTTGCTCAGGTAGCACAAGTATGGGTGCACTTGTCAACTTCTCCTTCAACAGTTGGAAAGATTGCTGACACTTATCACTCCAAACAAAAGGAACATCTTTCCGGGTCAACTTAGTCAAGGGTAAGGCTATGGAACTGAAATTCTTAATGAACCTTTGATAATAGCCTACTAACCCTAGGAAACTTCGAATCTCTGTCGGCGTCTTCGGTTGTTCCCACTGTAGAACAGATTCTACCTTTGTAGGGTCAACACAAATTCCCGATGCAGATATCACATGTCCAAGAAAAGATACCTCCGGCAGACAGAACTCACACTTGCTAAACTTAGCATACAACTTGTGTTCTCTTAGCAAGGTCAAAGCTTGGCGAAGATGCTGCTCATGCTGCTGAGCATCCTTGCTAAAAATCAGAATGTCATCTATGAAGACGACAACACACTGATCGAGGAAAGGTCGAAAAACTCTATTCATGAGTTCCATGAATGCAGCTGGTGCATTGGTTAGTCCAAACGACATAACCGTGAACTCATAGTGACCATATCTTGTCCTAAAGGCAGACTTGGATATGTCACTATCCTTAATACGGAGTTGATGATATCCAAACCTCAGGTCTATCTTTGAGAAGACGGTTGCACCACGTAACTGGTCAAAGAGATCATCAATCCTCGGCAGAGGGTACTTATTCTTTATCGTTACTTTATTGAGTTGTCTATAATCAATGCACAACCGCATTGACCTATCTTTCTTTCTAACAAACAAAACTGGAGCACCCCAAGGTGAAGTGCTCAGTCGGATAAAACCTTTCTCAAGTAACTCTTGAAGCTGTTTCATGAGTTCTGCCATCTCAGCAGGCGCCATCCTATACGGTGTCTGGGGTATAGGTTTCGTGTTTGGGATCAAATTGATTTCAAAATCAATTTCCCCAGGCGGTGGTATACCTGGAAGTTCTTCAGGAAACACGTCCTTGAATTCCCTGACTATAGGAACTTCAGCAGGGTTGAGACCTTCTTTGGTAACATCTACCACATGGGCCAAGAATGCATAACATCCTTGCCTCATCAGCTTATCAGCAACCATAGCTGACACAAGACAGGTGGGTAGAATCTTCCTTTCTCCTTGAAAGATCCACGTGTTGTTTTTATCAGCAAACACAGCAAGCTTGGATTCACAATCCAAGACAACTCGATACTTTTCCAAGGTATCCATCCCGGGGATTATATCAAATCCTTGCATATCAAGTGGTATAAGGTCCACTTGAATGCGATGATCAGAAAAGAAGAGAATGCAGGGAGAGCATACCTCTTGCAACACGGCAGACCCACTCAACGGAGTCTCCAAAAACAAGCTATCTGCACTATCATTGACTGTCATATTGCAGTTACGAATCACTCTCCGAGTGACAAAGGAGTGCGTAGCACCCGGGTCAATCAGAACAGATACCACACAGGATTTAGACATATAAGAATATAAAAGTTCCATCTGACCTGCCACTACCCGTGGATTGACCACTGCATCAGGTGGGTTCATAGCATAGAACCTTGCTGTTGCCTGGTGTTGAGGTGGTGCTGATGATCCAGCTTGAGACGCTTGTCCACGTCCTCGAGCTGCTCCTTGAGATTGCCTTCTCTGAGATCCCTGTTGACTCTGCCTCTGAGGTTGTGTCATACTGACAGGCCTAGATTGGCCGTCCTTCATTAAATGCCCCACCTTCCCACAGTTGTAACATCTCCTCTCCAGTTGTTGTGGTTTGGGTGGTCCTGTGACTGACACCGATGCTGAACTATGAGTCTCTTGTTGAGGTAGGCTTCGTCCCCTGCCTCTACTCGGTGACCACTGTGTCTGAGCACTTGTTCTCGGTGGTGGAGGTGTAGGTGCAGAGAATCTAGGCTTCTTAAAGTCTCTAGATAAAGAACTCTGGAACTGCGGATATCTTTTATGGGTTTGTCTCTTCTCGACTACGGATTTCTCTATCCTTCTGACTGACTCAACGAAGGTAGCAAACATCTCCCGATTCTCTAGGGCAGACACGGGAGTAGTCAAGTCGGCGTTTAAACCCTTCTCGAAACTTTTGATTCTTTCTTCTTCTATGGCAGCCATGTGCAGACAAAACCGCAGTAACTCCATGAACTTAGCTTCATACTCACTAATGTTCATCATGCCCTGCCTCAGTCTCTCAAACTGAGAGATCTTCTCATCTAGGAAGGTCTTTGGAAAATATCTATTGATAAATTCCTAACGGAAATCTTCCCACGAGATCTCCACTCCAGGCCTCTTCTGCTCTTCCATGGTCCACCAGTGACCAGCACTTCCCTTGAGAAGATAGACAGTGTGTCTAATCTTCTGAGCTTCTGGGATGTTGAGGATTCTAAAAGCTTTTTCCAATTCAGTCAACCACAGATCGGCATATGCAGGATCAGCTATTCCAAAGTATTCAGTTGCTCCGACACGACGAAGTCGCTCGAACGTCTTACCGATACCTTGTCCTTCAGGCTGGGTAGGTGCCCTAGGTGCAGGCATGGGCATCCTGTCGGTGATGTGTGTCATGGCAGTCATAAACTGCCCGAACATAGTTTGAATAGCTGGGTTTTCCATGTCAGCTGGGTCAAACTGAGGTGGCTCTCTGGGTGGCTCAGGTACAGGTTGTTCTATTTCCAGGTTCCTTGCACCTCCTTGGGGTGCAGCAACACTACTTTCTGCCACGAACTCCTCGTGTAGTTCAGACATTCTTAATTATCTTCTTCTCCTGAGGAGCAGAAGACTCTATTAGATAAGAAAGAAATACTAAGGATAGACTCGACATCCTAATTCCTATGTCTCTGTAGACTCAGTGAACCTAGAGCTCTGATACCACTAATTGTGGGCTCTGATCTCCAAACCACGATATAAACACGATTTAAACGTAGCGGAAACAGTTCGATTAACAGCGGAAGACAAAAATCACGGAAAATTAAAACTTTTCGAGATAAGAGCTTGAATCCATAAAAACTTCTTTCATAAAAGGAGATAAACTGTTTACATCTTTGATAATTACTTCTTGAGTAATTATATACAACATGATACAAAATCTCAAGAACTCAGAATCAAAATCTCAGACCAAAAGACTCCTAGGACCTGAGAGTACAGAGAACACATAGGACTGACTATCTAACTACACAACTCAGCAGTCTGAATCTCCACCTGCGATTTACTGCTGCTCCTGGTGCTGCTGCTGCTGATACTGTCCACCTGCAGACTGATTCCTTCGTCCTCGACGACTACCTAAAAAGGTTGAAATCTACGGGGTGAGACAATTTTAAATAATTGTCCCAGCGAGAGTTATAACTCCTCGCCAGAAGCTTTATTATAACAATTCAAGAACAACGTAGGCAATAAAAGCTTTAAGGTAATCAACAGCAGATTGTTATCAATTAGAACAACAACATTTAAGGAATATGAAGAACATCTATACTAAGTAATGTATCTTCAATCAATGTATCTCGTGGATCAACCTAAGAAGATATGCTACGTGGTTGATTATGTTTTACAAACATCATTATGCCCTACAGAGATGAGGTATACCGCTCATACTCCAACCGATCACTATTAAGTCGCATCGATATCATACATAGGTCATCAAAAGAGCCGGATTCTTATGACCTCATCTTCCTCAGTCAGTGTGAGGATCAACATGCAAGACATCTAATGTCTCTGCTACTATAGCTTACCAGGGTATTCTGGTACTTCGCTATTAGAGTCACAGTGGCATTCTGTACTCTCTTCGCCATCAAAAGATTTCTTCTTTATCTCTCATCGATTGCGGTATAAAAGACTTCCTCGGGAGATTAGTGTTACATCACCCCGGCATAACCCATAGTGAAGGATTGATGGATTAAGATACATCTACATCAATTACTACACTAGGATGTAAGGACATTCACATCCATTTCCCCCACATACTCAAAAGTATGTGATCCAGGAGTTCCCTTAGGAAAACCTGTTTCACCATCATTAAACTCCTGACAATGATGGATCTATGATCAGGGCTCTACATGGTATGATTATACTTGATTAGTTAGGTACATTTTAGTATTCTTTTAACATCATACATGTTTTCAAACATTAATCATTAGAACAACAGTTATGAAAGTAGAATACTAAATGTATCAAGTCTAACTCACATAATCATCATTTCTCAGTACTCTCATCACAAGTCATCTCTTAAAGCATGACCTTGATGGTATTCATGGCTCTCACAGCCTATCAATCTCATAAGATGCTATTAACAAGGCATCAGGATAAATCACTATTCATAAAGCTAACAACATGCTTTCAATGAATATAGTATCATCATCCATACCTTGATATGATCATCCTCATATAGGAACCTGCATAGTTAAATCAACTGATAACAATAAATAACTCATTTAAAGAAGTTGTATTTCCCTACTCATACAAGAGCTAGATTTCCCTGATTTTCATCAATTAGGGTTTACTATTCACAATACATGTCATCATCCTAGAATTAGGGTTTACTATTCACCTATTGGTGAATTGATCTCATAACATCACCATGTATGAGAAACATCATCATTAAAGTCTTCATATAAGATTAAGATTCATCAATTATCATAAATAGGGTTTTCATGATCTCTCATAGGTGGATCATACCCTAATCATGTACATTCATATATATTGAAGGTATTTTACTTGGATTTCAACCATAATTGGGATTTTCTCTCTCCTCTTGCTCATAGGTGATGATTACATCCCTCTAGATTGGGTTAGGTCTAATCAACATTGATAGGCCTAGCCAAGTCATCACCATTGTAACCATTGGGGTTTGCATGATAAAAAGGGGTTACCTACTTGAATCCATAAAGGGTATTTTGGTAAAGTTCACCATTAATCATAACATGGATTAATATACTAACCACTTGACCCTTAATGTCCCTAGGTATCATTAGGGTTTAGGTTGAACAACCATCAAACCATCTAAGCCTTCAAGGCATTAGGCAGACTTATCCTTAAGAAAAATCCCCAATGGGTTTCACACCTTCAACCTTCAAACGATCCTGAGATCGTTTAAGGTTGTAGACCGTTTAGCTTTGGTTGACTTCAAGACCGCATGACACTCAAGACCGTTTATCCTTAAATGATCTTGAGGTCGTTTGCCCAAGATGGGGTGAATACCGTTTAGTCATAGTTTGACTTCTGAAGTCGTTTGAGCTCATTCAGACCTGAAGTCGTTTGAACTCATTCGGTCCTGAAGTCGTATGAACTCATTCGGTCCTGAAGTCATATAATCTCATTAGGTCATGAAGTCGTATGATCTCATTCGGTCCTGAAGTCATATGATCTCATTCAGTCCTGAAGTCGTATGGTCCTAAAAGCTCAAGATCGCATGGACCTCCAAGGTGATTCAAAGGGTAAACTCGATTAGGGTTTCCTATGTTGAAGCCTTCAATTGGTCTCAAGATTGCTAACCACTTATCAATTGAATCAATTGGGGTTATCCTTAACCAATTGGTCACTCAATTGATCCTTAATTGATATTCAATTAGGGTTGGAGTTGGTTCAATTAAGGTCTATAAACCTTCAACCATCAACACTCAACAATGTGAATCAAATCGAAGTTGATCCCATCAATTGACCTCCAATCGGCCTCAAACTTGGCCCAAACGGTCTTGGGATCATTTGGATAACCTCCAAACGGTCTTGAGACCGTTTGACCAAGAATTCATCAAAATCTAAGTTGATTTGATAGGGGTTGAACCTTAATTAAGTCACAAATCAGCAATTTGATTATTTCAATAACCCACTGTAATTGGGCCCTCAATTGATCAAATTTCCTTAACCCTAGACCTGCAAATGGTCTTGGGTTGAGACCGTTTGCCCATCCATCCTTTGGACTCTAGTGAAAATTCATCAAGGTTTGATCTATTGAGTTGATCATCACATCAATACTTAATTGCAATATGATTTGGTACCTTTGGACCTTTAATTGGTCAACTATACTTGACCCCAGACCTCTAAACAGTATTGGGTGATCCCCAAACGGTCTTGAGACTGTTTGGATGATTCCCCAAACGGTCTTGAGACCGTTTGGGCTAATCAACCCAAAATCACTAATTAACTCATTGGAATTTCAGCACTGATTTCAATTAGGATTTTCCCTATTAATCAACCTTCAACTCATAACTCGTTTGGAATTAATCCATCAAATTTGGTGAGTCATTAATCAACATCATTATGAACAGTAATACCAAACGGTCAACGCTTGCTCAACCATCTTAAACGGTCTTGAGACCGTTTTCCCAAAAAGGGCAATTTAAACAGATTGAAAATCAGAACTTAATTCAATTGGATTTGCTAATTGATTTGCTTATATCTCACGATTCCTTTGAAGTTAACCCCTCAAAATTTGTGGGTGATTAACCTAAATAGTTATAAACAAGATTCCCATACGGTTGTCACTTGGTCAACGCGACCAAATGGTCTTGAAGGCCGTTTTCCTTCATACCACCCTGAAACCGTTTGCCCACCAAACGGTTGTGTAAACCGTATGGGCAATTGGTGGAGGTCGTTTGGTAAAGTGGAAATCCGTGGATAAGCATAGGAATTAACGCCCTTATCTTCTACCTCAAGAACAGTAGCAGTTCTTCACGATTTTGCTTGCAAGGATGCAAGGGAAGATAGGGAAGAAGAAGAACTAGCAACTATATGCATAGAAAAAGATGTATAATCAAAGCATAAGGTTTAGAGTTATAAAACCCGCCTAAAGGTTGTTCCTTGAGCTCCAAGCTTCCAAGCTTCAGGTCGTTAATGGCGTCTTTGAGCTCCATAGGTCGGCCAAGGTGAATTCTCCAAGGAAAAGTTGGAAAGGAATGGCTAGAAAGATAAAGCTAGGTGAGCTAGCCATGAATTCAACCTTGAAATCGAGTTTTCTTCATGAATTCAAGCAAAAGGGATGATCCAAACTTACCTTGAACTCCCTGGTTGTTCTCCTATGCTCCAGAGCTCTGCCTTAGTCGGTTTGAGAAAGGGGGATAAGTGAGGGAATGAAAGAAACGTTCCTTTGCTTGCAAAGGAAGTGGTATATATTTTTTGGGTGAAATTTCTCCATAAAGCTTCTACTTTATCCCATTTCTCATCTTAGTCCTTCCTTTCTTCTTTGATCATCCCTACCCCTTATTTATAAGGACAATCTCCTTCTAAGGTCAAGAATTGAAGGCAAAGAAGATCAACCCATTACTAAAGTATACATATAAAAGAGCTATTATACTTATTCCTTGATTATTTAATCACAAAGGTGTTCTTTATTATATGATTATTCAAATGAAGTGCCCTTTTCATAATTTATACTCTAAATGATGAAAAAAGTTATAAAAGATATTTTAGAAGATGAAATTTACAAGTTGTACTCCAAATTTTGGGTAAATTGCATTTTACCCCAAAACCAGGGTTTCAAGCACAGGAATTGCTTCCACAGCTGCACCTTGGTGCTCAAGCTTGGAAAATCCTTCAAACTTTACCATAATCATTCTTATGATGCCTCAACATCAGAGGAACATCTCAACATGTGCAAATTGCAAGTTAACCCTTCTAACTGGGTAAATTGCACATAGGTCCCTATATTACAAAACAATACTAAAACATTGTTCAATTAGGGCAGAAATGGAAATATGTGTTC
Organism: Alisma plantago-aquatica; assembly: GCA_963693085.1. Lineage (NCBI taxonomy): Eukaryota > Viridiplantae > Streptophyta > Magnoliopsida > Alismatales > Alismataceae > Alisma > Alisma plantago-aquatica. The sequence continues at coordinate 722,887,240 of OY856414.1, forward strand.
CTCAAGAGTTTAATTACATGCCAAAAGATAATCACCAGTATCTTAATTACATAATTAGGCAAAACACCTAGGGTTAACTCATAACCCAGGTCAGGGATGTTACACATGCATGCACAAGCCTATCTCAATCCTACTCATCAAGTGGCCATGGATATCAAACTCCCTCAGGAGGGACAAATCCCATATCTATCACTCACCCCTCAAAAGCCCCATGTGTCAAAGCCACCCAATCATCACCTTTATAACAACCCATGTTTTAGGACTTCGTTTGATGATGTCAAAGTGTACCCAACGACATGTGTTGAATGTAGTGATTTCAGGTCAAAGAATCACACTCACCACCATCACTGTGAGAACTGACTGTGGCTACCATGTCATGGTTCCATGTGTCAAACTCACAGTGGGTATATCTGGTACACTTGTTCTCTAACAAGTACCTATGAGTTTGGTTTGATATCTCCATATCATGACTAATGAGATTCCATCATCAACCAACACCACAATCTAGTCTTGTGTGTCATTGTTGCCTATATACCTTCCATAATGACATCCGACTAGGGACATAATATGAATGTACAAACTCTTAGCATCTGTATGATCTCATCGTTCAGGTCCTCAACCTGAAAGCATACGTCATTGAGTATTATCATTCTCTAGACATTCAATATGTTCTATCATTATCTCATATGACTGAACCAGAAAGAATTGGAAGATTTCCTTTGATGTTTATCAAATCAATCTTAATGTATCCCACCAATCATCCCATGATTGGCTCTCAGGGCATACATACCAACAGAAACACCCAATCCATCACAGACTAGAGAGTGCCTTTGCCTAAACAAAATCAGGGAAGCAAATCTCACTCGATTGAGACAAAAATTAGTGCAAACGTTAGGGTGGCAAAGGAGTAGGTGTTACTGGGTGTATCCTCGCAAGTTTGAGAGAAGGGCGAAAGGAATTGGAGAATTTTGGTGGCAACATAGAAAGAATCGACAACTCTATGTTTTGCGACCCTAGACCCTTGAAGAACAAAGATAAGCCACCCTTACCATGGAGACTAGTCCGTCATGATTGGAGCTTTCAATGCACAATTCAATGGCATGCTTGTCAACCTAGCTATGTCTAGGATGGTTCAGGTGATGACTCCCTATTTTTGGCATGAAACAAGGGAACTTTGTTTGTCTCCACATGCATGTGCGGTACTAGGTGGTGGCTGAGAATGGCCAATTGGGTTGGGTGGAAGGCCAGGCATCTCGATGGCTTCATCGTGGAGCAAGATCTTGAGTCAACTTTTCTTGGAACGCTGCTGAGAATCCCCAACCCCAGTACTCTATAAAATAGTGGAAATAGGGGAGCGCTCTCTCGTTCGCAACCCTCTAGGATGAATAGAGGACCAAGTCCAGTGAACCCCACCCCTGATCCATTTAAACCCACATGAGTAATTAGTGTTGAAATTATTTGAATTTTTTTCTATGTCGTATAAAACATAACAATTAATTGGTTGTCAGATGGAGTCAAGTTATATATGGATTTTGCTCAATTTTTCTACATCTAGCTAATGGGTTAGGTTATGAGTCATGAATTTGACTCTGGTTTCTTAGATTTCAAGAATTGTCCTAATTAGGGTTTTTAAGAGATTTATTAGGGTTTGGGTTATCCTGGCAGTAAAAGCTAATGATTCAATCCCAGAGATCTAGGAGATGATGTTCCTAGTGATTTAGGTAAGTGGTTCATGCCCATGAGTATTCATACTTATTAAGTCCAACATATTCACTTGTTTCTCATATAAGGCATTATGATTTATGTGTTCTAATGTTCTAAGATTTTTAGGTATGATATGCAATTAAAGTTTTCACACATGACTGTGTTCTCACATATACCCAATATCTCAAGTAGAGATATGTTATTAAGATTGCTTAGAATAATTAGGATACACGATTGAGGTGTTCATGAGAAAGTTAACGATTTGTGTTTCATATAAGATTTCCTAGTAACCATTCATATTAATGAATAATACTACAATATAAGATATGCAAGTAAGATTTCATACTTCCATGCTTAAGTGATATAAGTATGTACTTCAGATTTCAAGCAGAAACATGATATTAAGATTTCCAATATAGATAGAGATATGAGAGCTACTAAGTTATTTAGATTTCTTAGAATGATTAATATTTAAGAGTTAAGTAAAATATCAAAATATAAGTTTTGAACATATTAAGACATGATCAAGTTTTTAAGATAAAGATTCTTCTACAATCAGAATGTATTGAGAATTCATTCCATGATAATGTTATAAGATTACGATGTACTAAATCATAATTAAGTTCCAAAATGAAATTTCATTAAGATTCATGATTACAGTCATGTTAAAAATATGTGAACATACTACTTTAAGATTTATGATGTGAGTCCATTAAGATTTATGCTACGTATTTCATGATAGGATTTTATAAAGATTCGTGTATTTAGATTAAAAATATTATTTCATGATAAGACTATAAGAACATAATGAACTAAGATTCATGTTAAGATCATATTTGATGAGATGCCATCAGATTATGGAGTTAGACCCAGGTCCTAGTGCATGTCAACTCAAGAAGAACATGACCCGGGCCCTTTGTGCAAGTCATGTGGCCCATGACCTAGTACATGCCAATGTAAAAGTGACATGACCCAGGCCCTTTGTGCAAGTCATGAGGCCCATGCCCTTAGTGTAGGCCAATTTAGATACATAACCTAGGCCCTATGTGCATGTTATGTGATGTAGGCACCTCAGTGCAGGTCAAGAGACCCAGGTGCCAGAGTACATGCCTCGTGAGTAAGATAAGTATGAAAAGCCAGAGCTAAGCTAAAGAAAGAAGAGATATTTTTGTTTTAGATTTTGTACGTATTTTAATGTTATTTTCATGTTTATAATGTTCAGGAATATTTTGTAGTATATTTTTATTTAATTTTTGTACATATAGAATACTCATGCCACTTATGCTAACAACCCTTTTTCCAATGCATGGTTGGGGACACGATTTCTAGAGGCAAGGATCAAGAGAAGAATTAGCACCAAGATTCTTGGACCACAAACATATAGCATGATAACATCTAGTCAGGCGCCAACTATAAAATGATCCTTAGGTTTAAAGACATAGTTATATATTTTATTGTTTAGAACTTTAGAGTGGAGACTCAAGATGTTAAATGAGTTATCCATGTAATAACATTTATATTTCCTTTTGTAATAACAATCATGAGAATGTTTATTATTTAAAGTATGTGTGATTGATTATATTGTTGTTATGTATGACAATTTTATGTAATACTCCCTTGAGTGCACGAGTTATGTATAATTCAGTGTTTCTTCCACTATGTGCATTTGTGCACTTAGGGAGGGTGTTACAATATAGTATTAGAGAAACATTATAGTTGGACACCACATGGTTCTCATGTTCTTACTTTATCTTACCCCATGAAAAACCAAGTAAGAGTAAACCTTAGACTTAGAAAGATAACTAGTAGCTCTAGTTATAGAAGAAGTATGTGAAAGATACTAGAAACCAAAGTATAGGTCTAGTTCAGAGACCAAAGTTCATATAAGGACTAGGGTTATGTGATTAGATGTTTTGGATTTTATTGTAACTCTATAATTGTATATAACTTGCTCTCTCTTTTTCCCATAGGTTTGTGGTATGGGTCACATGCTTATGGTGTTTTGTAGAGAGAATTTTTTGTGCACAATATCATGCTTGTCTTTCCCTTTTGAATGCATGTGGTATGGGACATGTGCACGAGCAAGGTGCTAAGATAAGTGTGATAAGACATGTCACCTCTAAATATATGAACAATCGGCATGTATCCAAAGGAGACAAAGAAAATAAGAGTTGGCATTAAAAGTTTGAGACATATAGTCACCTACACCTAATCATACATATAGGGAGACCAAGAATGCATATAAAGGGTAGAATTTTTGTCATAGATAAGAGAGTGGTTTTTAAGTGAACAATAATCTAGCCCAAAAAAGAGGCACTCTAGACTCTTCGTAATGATAGATTGTGAAGGTATAATTTAGATTTTAAGATACATTAGTAATATATGCACATGTTCGTCTGATAATGATAAACATGTGAACTGCACATCCTGGGTATGATAATGAGCCTTAAAATAATATTAGAGAGTGTGCACTAAATACGTCAAACCCTAAGGTGGGTAAAATAATCAAAGTTTTAGGATAAAATTCCTATAAGGTAGGTAGTATTGTAACGTCCCATATTCTTTTTTTATGTAAAGGAACTTTGCTGAAAGTTTGTAAAATTAAGCACTTTAATGAAAGGCTAAGAATATGAGGGTCTTTAAAGCAAGTTCTTACATAAAATAGAGTCCATAAATATAAAAAGTAGAGATGGTTGGGGCTTATTATGATACATATTGACAATCCCTAATTTATAGAGGTTTGATTGATGCCAAATTTGAAGTGTTCATGTATGATAATAAAAAGTTAGACCCAGTAGTCAAGTTTTGGAGAATTAATGAGATCCCTTTTATTTATTAAATTTATGAATGCTTAATGCCAACATATTAATTTCAGAGTTAGTTTTCCCAAATTAGAAATTAGTACCAAGATGATTATGTACATATTGAAGCTCACCCATGCTTAATTTTTAAAGTCTTTTAGAGGTTGTTAGTGGATAAATGAGTTTACAACATAATGAAAAAAGGGGAAATCATGGATGGATACTCCCAATTCAGGAATTGATCTCGGACTAGAGAGTGCCTTTGCCTAAACCAAATTAGGGATGTAGATCTCGCCCGAGATTGATAGGGAAATCAATATAAAAGTTAGGATTGCAAAGGAGAAGGCATTTCTGGGTGTTTCCTTGCGAGTTTGAGAGAGTGGTGAAAGGAATTAGAGAAGTTGGGTGGTGAAACAGAAAGAATCAACAACTCTAGGTTTTCTAACCCTGGACCCTTAAAGATCACATATCAGTCGACCTTGCCATGGAGACTAGTCTTCCATGATTGGAGGTTTCAATGCATAGTTGAATGTCTTGATCGTCAACCTAGCTACGTTGGAGAAGGTTCAGGCAGTGACACCCTAGTTCTGGCATGAAACTAGGCAACTGTGTTTGTCTAGCATGTGTGTGTACGGGACTAGGTGGTGGCAGATCATGGTCAACTGGGTTGGGTGGAAGACCAGGCATCTCGACGACCTCATCTTAGAGCTAGATTTCGAGTCGAATTTTCCTAGAAGGCTATTGAGAAGCCCCAGCCCGAGTACTCTGTAAAATAGAGGAAATAGGGGAGAGTGCCCTTGTTCACGACCCTCTAGGATGAAGCATAGGATCGGGTCAAGTGGACCCCACAACTAATTTATTTAAGTCCACATGTGGTAATTAGTTTTGAAATTATTTGTATATGTCTCTATGTTGCATAAAACATAACACCTAATAGGTATGTGAGATGGAGTCAAGTTATATATGGATTTTGAACAAAATTTTTAAGATCTAGTTAATGGACTAGGTTATGAGTCATGACTTTGACTCTGGTTTCTCAAATTGCAGGAGTTGTCCTAATAAGGGTTTATAAGAGATTTGTTAGGGTTTGAGTTATCATGGTAGGAAAAGCTAAAGATTAAATCTCAAAGATCTAGGAGAGGTTGTTCCTTGTGACTAGTGATTTAGGTAAGTGGTCCATGCCCTTGAGTATTCATACTTATTAAGCCCAACATATTTACATGTTTCTCATATAAGGCATTATGATTTATGTGTTCTTATGTTATAAGATGTTTAGGTAAGATATGCAATCAAAGTTTTCACACATGATTGTGTTCTCACATATACCCAATATCTCAAGTTGAGATATGGTATTTAGAGTTCTTAGAATGATTAGGATGCATGATCGAGGTGTTCACGAGAAAGATAAAGGTAAGTGTTTCATATCATATTTTCTAGTAAGCATTCATATTAATGAATAAGACTACAGTATAAGATATGCAAGTAAGATTTCAATCTTCCATGATTAAGTGATATATGTACTTAAGACTTCAAGCAGAAATATGATATTAATATTTCCTATATAGATAGAGACATGAGAACTAAGAAGTTATTTAGATTTCTTAGAATGATTAATATTTTAAGAGGTAAGTAAAATATTAGAATATAATTTTTGAACATATTAAGACATGATTAAGTTTGTAAGATAAAGATTGTACTAAGCTCAGAATGTATTGAGAATTTAGTCCATGACAATCTTATAAGATTATGATATACTCAGTAATGATTAAGTTCTAAGATAAGATTTCACTAAGATCCATGATTAGGATCATGTAAGAATATGATAACATAATATTGTAAGACTTATGATGTAAGTCCATTATGATTTATGTTTCATATTTCATGATAAGATTTTATAAATATTCATGTATTTAGATTCAAGATATTGTTTCATGATAAGACTATAAGATCAGAACGCATTAATATTCATGTCAAGATCAAATTTGAAGGGTGACATGACATTATGGAGTTAGAACCAGGCCCTAGTGTAGGTCAACTCAAGAAGAACATGACCCAGACCCTGTGTGCAAGTCATGTGGCCCAGGCCCTACTATAGGACAATGTAAGAGAGACATGACCTAGGCCCTTTGTGCAAGTCACGAAGCCCATGCGCTTACTATAGGCCAATTTAGATACATAACCCATGCCCTATGTGTAGGTTATGTGACCCAGGCACCTCAATACATGTCATGAGACCCAGGTACCAGAGTATAGGTATCATGAGTAACATAAGTAAGAAAAATAAGAGCTAAGTTAAAGAAAGAAGAGATATTTATGTTTCAAAATTTATATCGAGTTTAATGTTATTTTCATGTTTATAACGTTCAAGAATATTTTGTAATATCTTGTTCCTTTTGTTTTGTATATATAGAATACTCATGCCACTTAAGCTAACAATCGTTTTTCCAATGATATGGATGAGGACGAGATGTCCGCAGGTGAGGAGAAAGAGTAAAAGTAGAACCTAGAGTCTTGGAGCACAAACATAGAGTAGGATAACATCTAGTGGGGTGCCAACTATTAAATGATTATCAGGTTTATAAACTCCTCTATATGTTTTAATGTTTAAAATTTTCGAGTAGAGACTCAAGATGTTAAATGGGTTATCCGTGTAATAACATTTATGTTTCCTTTTGTAAGAACAATGATGAGAATGTTTATTATTTAAAGTATGTGTGATTGATTATATTGTTTTTATGAATGCCAATTTTATGTAATACCCCCTTGAGTGCACAAGTTCTGGATAACTTAGTGTTTCTTCCTCTATGTGCATTTGTGCACTTTGGGAGGGTGTTGCAATATGGTATCCGAGCAACATTATATTGGCCAACACATGATTCACATGTTCTTACTTTAGCTTACCTCATGAAAAACCAAGTAAGAGTAATCTTTAGAGTTAGAAAGATAACCAGTATCTCTAGTTATAGAAGAAGTATGTGAAAGATGCTTGAAATCAAAGTAGTGGCTTAGTTCAGGGAAAAACATTCTGATAAGGACTAGGGTTATGTGCCTAGTTGATTTAGAATTTTATGTTAACTCTAGAATTGCATGTAGCATGCTCTCTCTTTTTCCCACATGTTTGTGGTATGGAACACATTTTTATGGGGTTTTGTAGAGAGAATGTTATGTGCATAATAGCATGCTTGTATTTCCATTTTGAATGCATAAGGTATGGGACATGTGCATGAAGAAGTTGCTAAGATAAGTGTGATAATACATGCCACCTCTGAATATGTGACCGGCCAACATGTATCCATATATATGGGATGAATATGGTGTCCTTCATATATGAATGCTCTCAAGATCTCATTGCTCACAAATGCTCATTTCTTACACAAAGCTAATGAGAAAAAGGTGAGCTAATCATGGAAGGAACAATCATAATACATCCATCATATATTTAACATTGATCTTGAGTATAATAACTTCAAGCATTAAATTTGAATTAGAAAACATGTGCATGTTATGATGATAGCAATATATAAGAATGATACAATGATGTCCATCATTAACTCATGAGTAATGTTCTTGTAAGCATTTATAAAACAAAAACTAGATGGCACCATAATAGCTTCTTATATATACAACCATATAAAATCCCTTGTTACCCATACTTGTTAACTTTGAGTGCATGTCCATTTGTGAATGAGATACAAAGTCTGATAAATTTCTTTGAGGTTGATGAAACCATAAATCCCCAAAATCTACATACTTTCCATCAATCATTATCTTAATAATCATCTAAACCTTATTTATGTTGTCTTAAGAAAACATGGTCATAAATGATCAAATTAGGCCTTAAAAACATTAAAATAAGATTCCTTATCATAAAACCTTTCAAATGACTATTTATTCATATTTTTCTGCTGAGTTGTTAACTTATTGTTAATTTACAAAGGACTAACCAATAAGAAATTGATGAAGAACCACATATGCTGCATTATCCAAAATGGAAAGTGGGATTTGGAACTAAGGTGGGACAATCAAAGTCAGGAACATATATTGTGCCCTCTAAAAAACACAGCCTTACTGTAATAGTTGAGGGGGCTCAAAATTTTGAAATCATCCATGCAGGTGTGACAATTGCAAAATAAGTGTGGGGGCAGTCCTATAATATGAAGCTAGTATCTTCATCAATCCCATGACAAACTCAAACCACAGAAGTTCAGACTCATAAGAAAGCATTATGATGAACATCAAAACTAGACCAACACATTATCCCCTAGCTAACCCATTATCATTGGCATTCCCTACAAGATCCAGGGAACCTAATATCAGGTCTCATAGTGGCCAGGAGAATCCAAAAAAATAGCCATGTTGTTGCACCATTGAAGTAGCACATCCAAGAGAGGAAGAGGGAAGGAACACATCTAGAGAAAACTAAACTTATGAGGGTAGAAGTTCACCATGGTGAAGATGGAAGTTGTCAAATGAAAGGGTGAAAGGCTTAGTGTAGTAGGGAACTAAAGAAAATGGAGGTAGTGCTTACCCTAATAGTGAGGGATAGATCAGAGGTACTCAGACTGCAACAACTCCTGATGGATTTGGTCCTCAATGTTTTTCAAGAGTCAGCGTGGCTAGAACACGACATCAAACTTCTGACAGCCTAGAGAACAACAAGGAACATAATTATGGGTTAGAGGGAGTGAGGTTACAATCTCAAGTTACTACTTAGTTTCTCGAGTGGCCATGAAGCTTTCAAGAGAACCATATGTATAGCTTCTATGTACAAGGTTGCTTGGTTCTTAACCATCTATGGAATCTTAGAGGAGTAGGGAGATGGTGTCATGGAACCGTTCTTACCCCAATCCTAATCCTACTTCCTAGACAGTAGTAAGTGGATTGAAGTGCCCGTCCATGAGTGGTCTGGTAGGATCTATCACACTGGCATATACAATAAGAAATAATAACTCAAAAACTGGAGATATAAAGAACAAACTAACCCAATATGGATATATAACTAATTTATCCTCATCATCAAAGTATGTAGAGTGCAGAAGCGATCTTAATCAGTGTTCCATTTGTATTCCCTAAAATCAATAAAATTAAGACACAATCATGCAATTCCATAGTACTCTATCAAAATCAAGTAAGCAGTTTATAAGAAAATAAGCATACTTGGCATGACTTATATTCAAAAGAATAACAAATGATTTCCAAAACCAATATCATTTGACAAAATGATTATTATTCAACGATTCAATTTTTATTATGAGTTCCCATTATGTTGTAATCAAATAAGCATGCTTATATATTTTGTGTGACTCTATTACCCCAACACGATGGGGAAGGTCACTAGGCTCCTTCTCACCATAGGAACATAGGAGGCCAATGTACAAGTCCCACCTCCAAATGAGGGGGTTGTTTCACTCAATATCAACATTATCAATATCATCATCACTATCAATATACAGGCAGTCATAATGGGCATGCAATTTATGTTTTCATGTTTTTTAAAATATAGTATAGAAAAACAGAAGACTAATCATAACGAACAGTGGCTCATCCAAGTAAGTAGCCAAGTATACAGTCAAGAGATACATAAAAGTATCCTCAATATAATCATGGAGGAGTTATATAATAGCATACGTTTCACCAAAGTTTTTGAGTATAGATCAACAAGTAATAGGTAGACCCTTCGAGTTGATCCTAAATCAACAATTTTGGATCAAGGGTCAGGATCAAGATATTTGGATATCATGTTTCAATATTCAAGATCAGGATTACATTTTCCTATCTCTACCTTAGGGTTAGGTCATCAACAATATTTCCAAATGTCTATCATTTATTCAAGTATTAAGCATGTTTCAAGAATGGATGACCTACCTAGGTATTTTTAGGAACATATGTCAACCCTAAATATTATCATCATTAATCAATTTACTCTCAAATTTCTAGATCATTATCAATATCAAATAGTATCATCATCCAAGTAAGTAGCCAAGTATACAGTCAAGAGATACATAAAAGTATCTTCAATATAATCATGGAGGAGTTATATAATAGCATACGTTTCACCAAAGTTTTTGAGTATAGATCAACAAGTAATAGGTAGACCCTTTGAGTTGATCCTAAATCAACAATTTTGGATCAAGGGTCAGGATCAAGATATTTGGATATTTTTTTTCAATATTCAAGATCAGGATTACATTTTCCTATCTCTACCTTAGGGTTAGGTCATCAACAATATTTCCAAATGTCTATCATTTATTCAAGTATTAAGCATGTTTCAAGAATGGATGACCTACCTAGGTATTTTTAGGAACATATGTCAACCCTAAATATTATCATCATTAATCAATTTACTCTCAAATTTCTAGATCATTATCAATATCAAATAGTATCATTAGAACTCAAGTTTAGATCAGGTAGAGTCATGGGTCGGGCATATGATTACGGTCTTGCAAGATTAAGATTAATCATCAACATATTAAGAGAAATCCTTATTTTGATGGGCATGATTCAAATTCTAGAGTAGATGAGTCACAAGATAAGATTTAAACTCATATTTAGCCATGTTTGATTTCAAAAAGATCATTAGAGTCAAATCTAGGGTTTCCAAAAATTAGACATCATCATTGAATCATTTGATAAACTAAGTAAAAAAGAGTTAAACTATAGGGAAATCAGTGTTATCCATAACGAATTAGGTTCCAAAATTATTTTTAATAAATCTTTTGGATTTTTTTGATCAAAATGGACTACTTGTTCATAATTTTTGGAGTTAGGAATCAATAGATATGATTTTTGCAAGATCTCATCATTTATTTGAATTTTGAATAGAGAGAAGCAGAAATACCTGAAAAATGAAAAAAGGACACCCTTTAGATGCACGATGGATGGCCCAAATTGAGCCACATAGACGAGGCAGCTCACTTGGTTCATGGTCTGGTTTGATCCTTCAATAGGCCAGTTCAGACATGATTTATCAGTTCACTTGTGGCTTGGTTGGTCCAATGGACCAATGGTCTTCCTCCCTAAACCATGGTTCGGGGACTCCATCTCCTCCCAAAGAGGCCTCACGTGAGATAGAAGCTAGGCAGAGGACCTTGCTGATGTAAAGGAGCTCTGGGACCAGGAAGCTCCATTGGCGGCAGCGAGGTGGTCGTATGAGCTTGCCTCGACCTCACAGAGTTGATGGGGGGCCGAGAAAGGGGATAGGAAGTGAGGGGCAAAGATGCCCAATCGAGCAGGGTGACAGTGTTGTATTAGTGCTAGGGCAGTGCAAAAGGGGCAAATGGGGAAGAGAGCAAGTGGGAGAGATTTACGGTGTCAATGGTGTTCGTGGGAGCAACTCAGACCATGTAGTGGGGATTTTATTGCTAGAGAAGTTTAGGTTTAGGGTTTTCGAGAAGGTACCCATGGTGGTAGCAGAAGGGTTCAAATGGCAGCTCAATTGTTCTTGAATCATAGGGATTCAAGGGCGAAAGGGATGACTGAATCTGGATTGGCGGGACGACCATTCTTGTGTGATTTGATTTTTAAAATAGGGTCCAAACAAATCAATTGCACTTCGGCCTCTCCCTCTCCCTCTCCATTAATTGCGAGAGGTAGGGGATGACCTCCTGGCCATAGGATCAAGGTCACGATTGTGGGCTCTGATCTCCAAACCATGACATGAACACGATTAAAACTTAGCGGAAGCGAATCGGTAATCAGCGGAAGACAAAAATCACGGGAAATTAAAACTTTTCGAGACAAGAGCTTGGATCCATAAAAGCTTCTTTCATAAAGAGAGATAAACTATTTACATCTCAGGATAATTACTTCTTGAGTAATTATATACATCAAGATACAAAATCTCAAGATCACTATACAAAAGACTCCAAGACCTGAGAGTACAGAGGACACATAGGACTGACTCTAACTACACCACATGGCAGGACAATCTCCACCTAAGATTACTGCCGCCCCTGGTGCTGCTGCTGAGACTGGTCACTTGTAGGCTGGTTCCTTCGTCTCCGACGTCCACCTAAAAAGTTGAAGTCTACGGGGTGAGACAATTATACATAATTGTCCCAGCGAGAGTTATAACTCTTCGCCAGAAGCTTTATTATAACATCAAAGAATATCTTAAGCAGTAAAGCCTTCAAAGTATTCTATAACCGTTGCAGGTATAACAAGATCTCTACAATTTAGGAGATATGGAGAATATAAACACTATTGCAATGTAACATCAATCAACTAACTTGGAGTTATCTCTAACAAGTTATACTACATGGTTGATTATGTTTTACAAACAACATTATGCCCTGTGGAGATGAGGCTTACCACTCATACCCCAACTGATCGCTGAGAAGTCACATCAGTATCATACATAGGTCATTAAGAGAGCCGGATTCTCATGACCTTCACCTTCCTCAGTCAGTAAGAGGATCACGTGTAGGACATCTCGTGTCTCTACTACTATAGCTCACCAGGGTAAACTGGTCCTTCACTATTCTAGAGTCACAGTGGCGTTCTGTACTCTCTTCGTCATCAGGAGGTTTCATATTTACCTACCACAGATACGGATATTTGTGCTTTCTTCGTCATTAGGATGTTTCATGTTTACCTACCACTGATACGGTATGGAAATATAGTGAAGGATGGATGGATTACACATCTACATCACTTTCCTACACTAGGATGTAAGGTTCTACACATCCATGTACCCCACATACTCAAAAGTATGTGCTCCAGGAGTTCCCTGAGGAAAACCTGTTTCACCATCACTTAATCTCTGACAATGATGGATCTATGATCAGGGCTCTACATTATACTTGATTATTTAGGTACATTCAGTATTCTTTAACAGCATACATTGTTCTTCAAACAATAACAATAGCATAGCAGCTATAAAAGAAGAATACTAAATGTAACATGCCTAACTCATATCAATCATCATTTCTCATTATCCTCATCACAAGTCATCTCTAAGGCATGACCTTGATGGTATTCATGGCTCTCACAGCCCATTATCAGCATAGGATGCCACTGACAAGACATCAGATTACTTTACTTATTCATAAGGCTAACAACATGCCTTTAATGAATATAACATCAACATCCAAACCTGGATATGATTACCTTCATATCAGAACCTGCATGGTTAATACAACTGATAAATGTAATATAAAAATAAGGAATATACTTCCTACTCTTGTTATAAGAGTCAAATCTCTAATTCACATCAAATAGAGTTTAATACTCAAAAGCATGCCATTACCCTTGAATTAGGGTTTACTATTCACATTACATGTCATCACCCTTGAATTAGGGTTTACTATTCACATTACATGTCATCACCCTTGAATTAGGGTTTACTATTCACATTACATGTCATCACCCTTGAATTAGGGTTTACTATTCACATTACATGTCATCACCCTTGAATTAGGGTTTACTATTCACATTAAGGTGAATTGAACTCATAACATCATCATATATGAGTAACATCTTCATTGATGCTCTTAGATTAGTTAAAGGTTCATCATTTATCATAATTAGGGTTTCTATGATCTCACACAGGTGGATCATACCCTAATTATGCTCCTTCCTGTGCATTGGAGATGCTTTAATTGAGTTTTCACCTAAAAAGGGTACTTTCTCTCTCTAGAAGTACTTTCTCTCTCTAGAAGTACTTTCTCTCTCATCATAATGTTATGTGATATCAACATCACTCTAAATCAGGTTGGATTAAGTCATCATAGGCTAGCATAGCCCAAAACATCACCATCATGTGATTAGGGTTTGATTTGATCAAGGTATTACTTAATTTACCCTTCAGGGGTATTTTGGTAATTCACCCCATTGATCATTATTATGGTCAAAATCTTAGTCAATTAGCCCCTTAATATCCTAGTTATCATTAGGGTTTGATTAAGTCAACATTGAACCATTTATTTCATCAATTGATTGAGAGAAGTCAACTTTGAATCACATTGATTCACCTTCAACCATCATTCTTCAATTGAGTTATGATCGTTTGAAAGTGTTGACCGTTTAGCCAATTTGACTTTTCAAGATCGCGAGCCCTCTTCTATCTCCAAGACCGCGAGCCTCCTCAAGACCGCGAGCCTCCTTAGAATCCAAGACCGCGAGCCTCTTCAAATGGTTCAAGACCGCGAAGCTCAACCTAATGTTAAGACCGCGAGGGCCACATTGATGTCAAGACCGCGAAGAGATGTTGACCGTTTGCCCACTTTGACCTCAGGACCGCGAGGCCCCTCGCGGTCTTGAGACCGTGAGCCCCCTCACGGTCTTGAGACCGCGAGCCCTCTCACGGTCTTGAGACCGCGAGGCTCACATGGTCTCAACCGTTTGGTCCATCAACAAAATCAAAGATACAATCGATGATGTTAACTGATGTTGAAGCCCTCAAAAGGTCAAAGCTATGTTGACCACCTATGGATTGGGTCAACTAAGGTTATGCTTAACCAATTTTTTATTCAATTGACCCTCAATTGTTGACCAATTAAGATTGAAATCGATTCAATTAGGGTCTATCAATGTTCACCCATCAACACTCAACAATGTGCATCAACACATTGGTTGAACCCTTCAATTGAGCTCCAATTGGGCCCAAACTTGACCCAAACGGTCTTGAGGTCATGTGGGTGGACTCCAAATGGTCTTAAGACCGTTTGCCCAAGATTTCATCAAAGTCTAAGGTGATTTGATAGGGGTTGAACCATGATTGAACCACAAAACAGAATTTTGGTTAAATTGATAACTTATTTGTAATTGGGTCCTCAATTGGTCAAATTACTTAACCCTAGACCTTCAAACGATCTTGGGTGATTTTCCTCTCGGTCTTGAGACCGTTTGGATGAGTTCCAAATGGTCTTGAGACCGTTTGCCCATCCAATTTTGCATTCTAGTGCAAATTCATCAAGGTCTGACCTATTGAGTTGATGATCATATCAATATTTAATTGCAATGTAATTTGGTGTAATTGTTCCTTCAATTGGTCAACTATTCATGACCCCAGACCTCCAAACGGTCATGGTGGATTTCCCTCGCGGTCTTGAGACCGTTTGGATGACCCCCAAACGGTCTTGAGACCGTTTAGGTCAATCAACTCTAAAAACCCTAATTAGGTCACCATAATTTCAGTACTGATTTCACCTAGGGTTAGCCCTAGTATTCACCCTTCAACTCTTAGCCTGTTTGGAATTATACCATCAAACTTGGTGAGTTGTTAACTAACATTATTTTGAACAGTAATCTCATACGTTCAACGCCTGGTCAACGACCTTACACGGTCTTGAGACCGTTTGCCCAAAAAGGCAAATTCAGACCGTTTGAAAATCAGGAATAAATGCAAATAAAGTTGTTACTTACAAAGGTCATATCTCCCGATTCCCTTGGAGTTAGCCTCCCAAATTTTGAGGGTAATTATCCTATTTAATTAGGAACCTATTGCTTATACGGTCCACACTCTTTCAACGGGGCCAAACGGTATTGAAGACCGTTTGCCCTGTCGCAGTCTCGAGACCGTTTGCTCACCTCGCGGTCTTGAGACCGAGAGAGCAAACTTTTGAGACCGTTTAAGGAAGTGAAGAGCGGTCGGTTTTTCTTGGAAATCACGCCTTCATCTCCTATCTCAAGAACAGTACGAATATCCCATGGATTTGCTTGCAAAATAGCAGGGAAAAGTAGGGAAACATAAAGAGCTATCATCTAACCGCATATAAGAGATGTACATAGTAAAGCATGGGTTTAGAGTTATAAAACCCGCCTAAAGCTTGCTCCTTGAGCTCCAAGCTTTCAAGATCCAAGCTCTAATGGCGTCCTTGAGTTCCCACAGGTTGTCCAAGGTGAAAACTCCAAGGAAGGATGAAAAGAGACGGCTAGAAAGGTAGGGTTTCAAGAGTTAGCCATGAAGATGACCTTGAATTCGAGTTCTAACCATGGAATTAGGCAAGAAGAGGGGTTCAAACCTACCTTGCACCCTTGGTCGTTCCTCTTGAGCTCTAAGATAGTCCTTAGTCGGCCAAGCAAAGAGGAAATAGTGATATGCACGAAGGAAAGGTTCCTTTGCTTGAGAGGTGAAGTATACATATACTTGGGTGATGTTTCATTAAAGGCCCATAAGTTTCCCCATAATTCCAATTAAGTCCTTCCTTCTTTACTTGCTCGTCCCTTCCTCTTTTTTCCAAGGACAAACCTTATCTTAAGGTCTAGAAAAGAAAGCAAAGAAGAGAAATCTAATAATATGGTACATACATAAAGAGCTTTTGCACATATATCCTGATTATTCAATCACAAGGCATATTTCATAACCTGATAACTCAAATGAGGTGACTTCCTCATAATTTCTTCTCTTAATGATGGAAAGAGTCTAAAAGGTACATTAGATGACATATTTCACAATTTGCATCCCTTAATTTGGGTAAATTGCATTTTACCCCAAATTAAGGTTTCAAGCACCGGGATTGCTTCCACAGCTGCACCTTGGTGCCCTAGCTTGGGAAATCCCTCAAACTTTACCAAAAAGATTCTCATGATGTCTCAACATCAAAGGAACATCTCAACATGTGCAAATTGCAAGTTGACCCTTCCAACTGGGTAAATTGCACATAGGTCCCTGTATATCAAAACAATGCTACAACTTTAAATAAAAAGGAGCAAATACTGAAATATATGTTTCTGAGAAACTTAATTACATGCTCAGAGTTAATCACAAAGATTTAATTACATATTTAGGCAAAACACCTAGGGTTAACTCATAACCCAGGTCAGGGATGTTACAACGATCAGTGGCTAGCTGATACAAAGGTCGGGGTTCATCCCCTACTGTTACAACCCCAATTTTTGGGTTCATTTGGTGAGAAATGTGATTTCTCATATTAAAGATATTTGAACAAATAAGGATATAATTTGTTTTGAATGAATGGATTTCGTTTACAATAGCCTTGATGATTGTTTCATGGGATTTATTGGCTATTGGGCCCAATAATAAAGAAAGGACAAAAGAAACTTTATTATTGAGTAAATAAGTAAATAGAGGAAAGAAAAATGTGGAAACCTCTAGAAGGCAAATCCAAATAGGGATTTCATGCCTCTTGGGTTTCTTCAGTCCCAAGGAATCCAAAGTTGCAAAGAAAAGGCAATAAGAAAAGAAAATATCAATTAAATATTTCTTTATTAAGAAAGAAATTGAAAACAATAATAAAATGTGGAAAATAAGTGAAAAGAGATATAATTCAGTTATCCTTGGTGGATTTTCGTATCCCAAGGATTCCTAATGCTAAAAGGAATACCAATGAGGAAAATAAAATAGAAATAAAGAGAAATCCTCAAAAAGAGATATTTTAATAGAAATAAATAAGATAATGTGAAATAATGTATATAAATACATCTAGAAGTATAATAAATATCCTTGAAAAGGGATTTCGAGGTATTAGAGTTTCTTGGGGTCTAAGGAACCCCAATAAAGAGGAAGAAAGAGAAAATACAAATAATAGGAAATAAGAAGATAATATGATGCTTAATTAATGAATTTCATGGTATTGTTGAAGAAAGGGTATTTTGTACAAAAAGGAAATATAATTTCGTGGCTAATAAGTTAAAAGCCAAGAATAAAGAGAATAGGTGAGAGGAATTTTGAATTCCTAATATCTAATGAATAAAGAATATTAGAAGGTAATGAAGAGAGAAGAAGTTACTTTCTATCTAAGGGAGAATATGTTTCCTTTTGGGAAAAAGGACTTGAGTCCTCATCGATGCACACCATAGGGCTTCGTTACCCACCTTTATATAAAGGGGAAAACCCTCTGGTTCGAGTCTAGAAGATCCCACACACCATCTCCTCCTCTTCTTCCACATTTTCTTCCACAAACCCTAACTGGGAAGAGAGACACAACCAGGAAGCAACAAGGAGCCAACATAGGGTTTAGATGGTAGCCTAGTATACCACGGAACCAAGGAACAACATAGCCTTTGAGGTCGTGCCCTAGAGTATGCGACGCAGCAGCAGCTAGGTTGTACGGATGGCCACAAGAACGTGGCCTGACGAATAAGAAAATGAGCACCATGGCCAAGATTTGAGGGTGCCTCGTGTGCACCATGGAGTGGCGGAGGTAGAGAGTCAATTCCCAGAGAAGATCACAGCCCAGGGAGAGAGGTAGATCCGCGTCTTGGGCAGCTAGGGCAGCTGCGTCGCGACTGGTTGAAGGTAGGGGATGACCCCTCGGCCATTGGATGCTTTTGCCCCTCCGCAGGATGAAGGCGTGCTCAACTTAACCCAGAGAAAAATCGACTATTTGTTATGTTTCCCAAAGCAGTGTTGCATGGCATGGACACTTGACGCATTCTGATTGGCCAAAGTAAGTAATTTTTGCATAATTCATATCTAATAATCGGTAGCTCGGATGGATACAAATAATCTATGCATTTTGCTCAGAAAAATGAGAGGAATTCAATAAAAATATGTTTAGAAGCTAATTCCTCTTGAAATTCAAAAAGTAATGTATGTTATAAACTTTAATGAATACAAGATTAAGAAACTCTACTTTAAGATGATTAATGTAATTAGTAGGGTTTAATGGGTGATTAAAGTTGATATTAACCTGTTAATTGTAAAAAGGTACATTAAGATAGAAAAGGATGAACTTTTCACATAATTAGTTTAATTTAGAGATTATGTGCATAAATATGCTTGAAAGTTGAAAAGTACATAAAGTTATCATCTTTAATGATTTAATTAATGAAAAACCCTTAGATTTGATGATAGATGGATTTAATGATGTTCTTTGGATAATTCAAGCAATATTAACCTGTTGTTAATAAAAGTGAAAATAGGATCTAAAAAGATGATCTTTTTATATAATTGGCTTAATTTAGGGTTTCGTGCATGAACATACATTAATGAGCTTGAAAACTCTAATTTAGGTGAATATGTCTTTTAATTATTTTAATTGTTCAAATCCATGAATAAATAAATATATGATGATCCTAAGTCAATTTGAGTATAAAAGACCATTAAAATGGATAATTTGAGAAATTAGGGTTTATATGAGTAGAAAGAGTATTTTGGGGTTGTTGACCTAAAAGGAATAAAGTTTGAGAAATTGATCTAAGAAACCCTAATGAATACTAATGAAACCTTAATTTGGATTAGAAACCCTAGAAAGTGAATCCAAGTCAATAAAGTAGACTCTTGATAAAGTGTGTAGTAAATAGAGTACATATTCTTTTCAGGAATTATGTGATTGTTGAATTGCTTGCTTAGATTGTTTTCTTGGTTGGAATCACTTAATGCTTGTGAAATCTTCAAATCAGGTATGTGGTTACACTTATGAATAATCACTTTAGTTTCACGAAGATTTCTGAATGTTTATCGGTTGCTTGAAATTATCTGTTGGATGCCTTTTATTTCATGCAACTATAAAGTGACTATGATTATCACTATGAACATATATATAACTGGCTTAGATCCGAATCCACCTATGTGGCTTGTAAAGGCTAAAAAGGGGTAACCTAGAGTAAGGTCTAGGTTATCGTGGGTTAGAAACTGGGCTATCAAGTGTACTGCCATGAGACCCTTTAGCATGCCATGAGTTAAGGAGTGGGCTACTTACAGGTAGTGCCATGTGACTCAACCCTAGAAACTGGTTCACCTATAGGTAGTGTAACATCCCTGATCTGGGTTATGAGTTAACCCTAGGTGTTTTGCCTAAATATGTAATTAAATCTTTGTGATTAACTCTGAGCATGTAATTAAGTTTCTCAGAAACATATATTTCAGTATTTGCTCCTTTTTATTTAAAGTTGTAGCATTGTTTTGATATACAGGGACCTATGTGCAATTTACCCAGTTGGAAGGGTCAACTTGCAATTTGCACATGTTGAGATGTTCCTTTGATGTTGAGACATCATGAGAATCTTTTTGGTAAAGTTTGAGGGATTTCCCAAGCTAGGGCACCAAGGTGCAGCTGTGGAAGCAATCCCGGTGCTTGAAACCTTAATTTGGGGTAAAATGCAATTTACCCAAATTAAGGGATGCAAATTGTGAAATATGTCATCTAATGTACCTTTTAGACTCTTGCCATCATTAAGAGAAGAAACGATGAGGAAGTCACCTCATTTGAGTTATCAGGTTATGAAATATGCCTTGTGATTGAATAATCAGGATATATGTGCAAAAGCTCTTTATGTATGTACCATATTATTAGATTGCTCTTCTTTGCTTTCTTTTCTAGACCTTAAGATAAGGTTTGTCCTTGGAATAAAGAGGAAGGGACGAGAAAGTAAAGAAGGAAGGACTTAATTGGAATTATGGGGAAACTTATGGGCCTTTAATGAAACATCACCCAAGTATATGTATACTTCACCTCTCAAGCAAAGGAACCTTTCCTTCGTGCATATCACTGTTTCCTCTTTGCTTGGCCGACTAAGGACTATCTTGGAGCTCAAGAGGAACGACCAAGGGTGCAAGGTAGGTTTGAACCCCTCTTCTTGCCTAATTCCATGGTTAGAACTCGAATTCAAGGTCATCTTCATGGCTAACTCTTGAAACCCTACCTTTCTAGCCGTCTCTTTTCATCCTTCCTTGGAGTTTTCACCTTGGACAACCTGTGGGAACTCAAGGACGCCATTAGAGCTTGGAGCTTGAAAGCTTGGAGCTCAAGGAGCAAGCTTTAGGTGGGTTTTATAACTCTAAACCCATGCTTTACTATGTACATCTCTTATATGCGGTTAGATGATAGCTCTTTATGTTTCCCTACTTTTCCCTGCTATTTTGCAAGCAAATCCATGGGATATTCTTACTGTTATTGAGCTAGGAGATGAAGGCGTGATTTCCAAAAAAACCCACCGCTCTTCACTTCCTTAAACGGTCTCAAAAGTTTGCTCTCTCGGTCTCAAGACCGCGAGGTGAGCAAACGGTCTCGAGACCGCGACAGGGCAAACGGTCTTCAAGACCATTTGGCCCCGTTGACCGAGCATGGACCGTATAAGAAATTTGTTCCTAATTATATAGGATAATTACCCTCAAAATTTGGGAGGCTAACCCCAAGGGAATCGGGAGAGATGACCTTTTTAAGTAACAACTTTATTTGAATTTATTCCTGATTTTCAAACGGTCTGAATTTGCCTTTTTGGGCAAACGGTCTCAAGACCGTGTAAGGTCGTTGACAAGGCGTTGAACGTATGAGATTACTGTTCAAAATAATGTTAATTAACAACTCACAAAGTTTGATGGTCTAATTCCAAACAGGCTAAGAGTTGAAGGGTGAATACTAGGGCTAACCCTAGGTGAAATCAGTACTGAAATTATGGTGACCTAATTAGGGTTTTTAGGGTTGATTGACCTAAACGGTTTCAAGAACGTTTGGGGGTCATCCAAATGGTCTCAAGACCGCGAGGGCAATCAATCATGACCGTTTGGAGGTCTGGGGTCAAGAATAGTTGACCAATTGAAGGAACAATTACACCAAATTACATTGCAATTAAATATTGATATGATCATCAACTCAATAGGTCAGACCTTGATGAATTTGCACTAGAATCCAAAATTGGATGGGCAAACGGTCTCAAGACCCTTTGGAACTCATCCAAACGGTCTCCAAACCGAGAGGACAATCACCCAAGACCGTTTGAAGGTCTAGGGTTAAGTAATTTGACCAATGGAGGACCCAATTACTAATAAGTTATCAATTTAACCAAAATTCTGTTTTGTGGTTCAATCATGGTTCAACCCCTATCAAATCACCTTAGACTTTGATGAAATCTTGGGCAAACGGTCTTACGACCATTTGGGGTCCACCCACATGACCTCGAGACCGTTTGGGCCAAGTTTGGGCCCAATTGGAGCTCAATTGAAGGGTTCAACCAATGTGTTGATGCACATTGTTGAGTGTTGATGGGTGAACATTGATAGACCCTAATTGAATCGATTTCAATCCTAATTGGTCAACAATTGAGGGTCAATTGAATAAACAATTGGTTAAGCATAACCTTAGTTGACCCAATCCATAGGTGGTCAACATAGCTTTGACCTTTTGAGGGCTTCAACATCGGTTAACATCATCGATTGTATCTTTGATTTTGTTGATGGACCAAACGGTTGAGACCATGTGAGCCTCGCGATCTCAAGACCGTGAGAGGGCTCGCCGTCTCAAGATCGTGAGGGGGATCACGGTCTCAAGACCGTGAGGGGCCTCACAGTCCTGAGGTCAAAGTGGGCAAACGGTCAACATCTCTTCGCGGTCTTGACATCAATGTGGCCCTCGCGGTCTTAACATTAGGTTGAGCTTCGCGGTCTTGAACCATTTGAAGAGGCTCGCGGTCTTGGAGTCTAAGGAGGCTCGCGGTCTTGAGGAGGATCGCGGTCTTGGAGTTAGAAGAGGGCTCGCGGTCTTGAAAAGTCAAATTGGCTAAACAGTCAACACTTTCAAACGATCTCAAATCAATTGAAGAAGGATGGTTGAAGGTCAATCAATGTGATTCAAAGTTGACTTCTCTCAATCAATTGATGAAATAAATGGTTCAATGTTGACTTAATCAAACCCTAATGATAACCTAGGATATTAAGGGGCTAATTGACTAAGATTTTGACCATAATAATGATCAATGGGGTGAATTACCAAAATACCCCTGAAGGGTAAATTAAGTAATACCTTGATCAAATCAAACCCTAATCACATGATGGTGATGTTTTGGGCTATGCTAGCCTATGATGACTTAATCCAACCTGATTTAGAGTGATGTTGATATCACCTAACATTATGATGAGAGAGAAAGTACTTCTAGAGAGATAAAGTACTTCTAGAGAGAGAAAGTACCCTTTTTAGGTGAAAACTCAATTAAAGCATCTCCAATGCACAAGAAGGAGCATAATTAGGGTATGATCCACCTGTGTGAGATCATAGAAACCCTAATTATGAGAAATGATGAACCTTTAACTAATCTAAGAGCATCAATGAAGATGTTACTCATATATGATGATGTTATGAGTTCAATTCACCTTAATGTGAATAGTAAACCCTAATTCAAGGGTGATGACATGTAATGTGAATAGTAAACCCTAATTCAAGGGTGATGACATGTAATGTGAATAGTAAACCCTAATTCAAGGGTGATGACATGTAATGTGAATAGTAAACCCTAATTCAAGGGTAATGGCATGCTTTTGAGTATTAAACTCTATTTGATGTGAATTAGAGATTTAACTCTTATAACAAGAGTAGGAAGTATATTCCTTATTTTTGTATTACCTTTATCAGTTGTATTAACCATGCAGGTTCTGATATGAAGGTAATCATATCCAGGTATGGATGTTGATGTTATATTCATTAAAGGCATGTTGTTAGCCTTATGAATAAGTAAAGTAATCTGATGTCTTGTCAGTGGCATCCTATGCTGATAATGGGCCGTGAGAGCCATGAATACCATCAAGGTCATGCCTTAGAGATGACTTGTGATGAGGATAATGACAAATGATGATTGATATGAGTTAGGCCTGTTACATTTAGTATTCTTCTTTTATAGCTGCTATGCTATTGTTATTGTTTGAAGAACAATGTATGCTGTTAAAGAATACCGAATGTATCTAACTAATCAAGTATAATGTAGAGCCCTGATCATAGATCCATCATTGTCAGAGATTAAGTGATGGTGAAACATGTTTTCCTCAGGGAACTCCTGGAGCACATACTTTTGAGTATGTGGGGTACATGGATGTGTAGAACCTTACATCCTAGTGTAGGAAAGTGATGTAGATGTGTAATCCATCCATCCTTCACTATATTTCCAAACCGTATCAGTGGTAGGTAAACATGAAACCTCCTGATGATGAAGAAAGCACAGATATCCATATCAGTGGTAGGTAAATATGAAACCTCCTCATGACGAAGAGAGTACAGAATGCAACTGTGACTCTAGAATAGCGAAGGACCAGTTTACCCTGGTGAGCTATAGTAGTAGAGACACGAGATGTCCTACACGTGATCCTCTTACTGACTGAGGAAGGTGAAGGTCATGAGAATCCGGCTCTCTTAATGACCTATGTATGATACTGATGTGACTTCTCAGCGATCAGTTGGGGTATGAGTGGTAAGCCTCATCTCCACAGGGAATAATGTTGTTTGTAAAACATAATCAACCATGTAGTATAACTTGTTAGAGATAACTCCAAGTTAGTTGATTGATGTTACATTGCAATAGTGTTTATATTCTCCATATCTCCTAAATTGTAGAGATCTTGTTATACCTGCAACGGTTATAGAATACTTTGAAGGCTTTACTGCTTAAGATATTCTTTTATGTTATAATAAAGCTTCTAGCGAAGAGTTATAACTCTCGCTGGGACAATTATGTATAATTGTCTCACCCCGTAGACTTCAACTTTTTAGGTGGACGTCGGAGACGAAGGAACCAGCCTACAGGTGACCAGTCTCAGCAGCAGCACCAGGGGCAGCAATAATCTCAGGTGGAGATTGTCCTGCCATGTGGTGTAGTTAGAGTCAGTCCTATGTGTCCTCTGTACTCTCAGGTCTTGGAGTCTTTTGTATAGTGATCTTGAGATTTTGTATCTTGATGTATATAATTACTCAAGAAGTAATTATCCTGAGATGTAAACAGTTTATCTCTCTTTATGAAAGAAGCTTTTATGGATCCAAGCTCTTGTCTCGAAAAGTTTTAATTTCCCGTGATTTTTGTCTTCCGCTGATTACCGATTCGCTTCTGCTAAGTTTTAATCATGTTCATGTCATGGTTTGGAGATCATAGCCCACAACTAGTGGTATCAGAGCTCTAGGTCAGTTGATTCTACAGAGGCATAGGACTTAGGATGTCGAGTCTATCTTTAGTACTCCTTCCTTATCTAATAGAACCTTCTGCTCCTCAGGAGAAGAAGATACCTAAGGATGTCAGAACATCGTGATGAGTACGTGGCAGAGAGTAGTGCTAGTGCACCTCGAGGCGGTGCAAGGGTTCCGAGGATAGAACAACCTGCACCTGAGTCGCCAAGAGAGCCACCCCAGTTCGACCCAGCTGACATGAGTAACCCAGTTGTACAGACGATGTTCGGGCAGTTCATGACTACCATGACACATATAACCGATAGGATGCCCATTACTGCACCTAGGGCACCTGTCCAGCCTGAAGTACAAGGTATCGGTAAGACATTTGAATGACTTCGTCGTGTCGGAGCTACCGAGTACTTCAGAACGGCCGACCCTGTAGATGCTGACTTATGGTTGACAGAGTTGGAGATGGCTTTCAGGATTCTTATGATTCCGGAAGCTGAGAAGGTTAGACATGCTGTCTATCTTCTCAAAGGCAGTGCTGGTCACTGGTGGAACATGGAAGAGCAGAAGAGGCCTGGAGTAGAGTTCTCATGGGAAGAGTTTCGTCGGGAATTTATCAAAACATACTTTCCAAAGACCTTCCTAGAATGAGAAGATCTCTCAGTTCGAGAAACTAAGGCAGGGTATGATGAACATTAGTGAGTATGAAGCTAAGTTCATGGAGTTGTTGCGGTTCTGTCCGCACATGGCTGCTATGGATGAGGAAAGAATCAGAAGATTTGAGAAGGGTTTGAATTCTGATATGTCAACCCCTGTATCTACCTTAGAGAATCGAGAGAGATTCTCTACCTTCGTTGAGTCAGTCCGAAGGATAGAGAGATCTGTGGTTGAGAAGAGACAAACCCATAAAAGATATCCACAGTTCCAGGGTTCTTCATCTAGGGATTCCAAGAAACCTAGATTCTCTGCACCTAACCCTCCACCACCCAGATCGAGTTTTCAAACTCAATGGACACCAAGCAGAGGTAGAGGACGGAGTCAACCGCTTCAAGGGATGCACAGTTCTGCATCAGTGTCAGTTACTGGACCACCCAGACCACAGCAACAGGAGAAGAGTTGCTACAACTGTGGTAAGATGGGACACTTGATGAAGGATTGCCGTTCTAGGCCTGTCGGTGTGACACAACAACCCCCGAGATAGAATCAACAGGGATCTCAGAATAGACAACATCAAGGAGCAGCTCGAGGACGTGGACAAGCGTCTCAAGCTGGATCATCAACACCACCTCAACACCAGGCGACTGTGAGGTTCTATGCTATGAACCCACCTGAGGCAGTGGTCAATCCACGGGTAGTGGCAGGTCAGATGAAACTTTTATATTCCGATATGTCTACATCCTGTGTTGTATCCATTCTGATTGATCCGGGTGCTACGCACTCTTTCATCACTCGTGAAGTGATTCGTAACTGAAATGTGACTGTTAGTCATAGAGCAGATAGTTTGTTGTTAGAGACTCCATTGAGTGGGTCTGCCGTTTTGCAGGAGGTATGTTCTCCCTGCATCCTTTTCTTTTCTGACCATCGCATTCAAGTGGATCTTATACCACTTGATATGCAGGGATTTGATATAATCCTCGGGATGGATACCTTAGAAAGGTATAGAGTTGTCTTGGATTGTGAGTCCAAGTTGGCTGTGTTTGCTGATGAAAGCAACACATGGATCTTTCAAGGAGAAAGAAAGATTCTGCCCACCTGTCTTGTATCAACTATGGTTGCTGATAAGCTGTTGAGGCAAGGATGTTATGCATTCTTAGCCCATGTGGTAGATGTTACCAAGGAAAGTTCTAATCCTGCTGAAGTTCCTATAGTCAGGGAATTCGAAGATGTGTTTCCTGAAGAACTTCCTGGTATACCACCACCCCGGGAGATTGATTTTGAAATCAATCTGATCCCAGATACGAAACCCATAGCTCAGACTCCGTATAGAATGGTGCCTGCCGAGATGGCAGAACTCAAGAAATAGCTTCAAGAGTTACTTGAGAGAGGTTTTATCCGACCGAGTACTTCACCTTGGGGTGCTCCGGTCTTGTTTGTTAAAAAGAAAGATGGGTCAATGCGGTTGTGCATTGACTACAGACAACTCAATAAAGTAACAATAAAGAATAAGTACCCTCTGCCGAGGATTGATGATCTCTTTGACCAATTGCGTGGTGCAACAGTCTTTTCAAAAATAGACTTGAGGTCTGGATATCATCAACTCTGTATTAAGGATAGTGACATATCCAAGTCCGCCTTTAGGACAAGATATGGTCACTATGAGTTCACGGTTATGTCGTTTGGACTAACCAATGCACCAGCTGCATTCATGGAACTCATGAATAGAGTTTTTTGACCTTTCCTTGATCAGTGTGTTGTCGTCTTCATAGATGACATACTGATTTATAGTAAGGCTGCTCAGCAGCATGAGCAGCATCTTCGCCAAGCTTTGACCTTGCTAAGAGAACATAAGCTGTACGCCAAGTTTAGCAAGTGTGAGTTCTGGCTACCAGAGGTATCTTTTCTTGGACATGTGATATCCGCCTCGGGAATTCGTGTTGACCCTACAAAGGTAGAATCTGTTCTACAATGGAAACAACCAAAGACACCAACGGAGAATTGAAGTTTCTTGGGGTTAGCTGGCTATTATCGAAGGTTCATTAAGAACTTTAGTTCTATAGATTTACCTTTGACCAAGTTAACCCGGAAAGATGTTCCTTTTTCTTGGAGTGATAAGTGTCAACAATCTTTCCAGTTGCTGAAGGAGAGGTTGACAAGTGCACCTGTGCTAGTGCTACCTGAACAAGGAAAAGGATATATAGTTTTCTGTGATGCTTCCAAGAACGGACTAGGATGTGTGTTGATGCAGGATAAACAAGTGATTTCTTTTGCTTCCCGACAACTTAAGAAACACGAGGAGAATTATCCAACACAGGATCTGGAGTTAGCTGATGTGGTTCATGCTTTGAAGATCTGGAGGCATTATCTCTACGGAGAGACTTTCCAGATTTTCACATACCACAAAAACCTTAAGTATATCTTCTCTCAGCATGAGCTCAACATGAGGCAATGTCGCTGGATGGAGTTAATCAAGGACTACGACTGTACAATTGATTACCATCCAGGCAAGGCCAATGTTGTTGCATATGCCTTGAGTAGGAAATCAACAACATCAACCATGAATAGAGCACAACTAAACTCTTTAGTATGCTCTAGGAGAGATATGCTTATCTCTTTAAGGCAAGACAATGTACAGTTGAAGGTGTCATTGTTAGCCGGTTTGTTAGCTGAGATGCATATTAAACCTACCCTAAGGGAGTAGATTAAAGAGGCACAGCTAGGTGATGTTGCAGTTCAACATATAAGATCTGAGTATGGAAATGAGAAGCAAGATGGTTTTCATGACTCAGAAGACCAAGTAGCTTGTTATAATGGGAGAATGATAGTGCCAGATGTGGACAACTTGAGGAAGTTAGTCCTGGAAGAAGCCCATTCTTCCATGTATGCTATGCATCCAGGGAGCACCAAGATGTATCAGAATTTGAAAGATCTGTATTGGTGGCCTGGGATGAAGAAGGAAGTTGCAGAGTTTGTTCTGAGGTGTCCTGTGTGTCAGCAAGTTAAAGTTGAACACCAGAAGCCTGCAGGGACAATGCAACCTTTACCCATACCACAATGGAAGTGGGACCATGTGACCATGGACTTTGTTGTTGGCCTACCCAGGACAAGCAAAGGACATGATTCCATTTGGGTAATTGTTGATAGGTTAACTAAGACAGCACATTTCTTACCTGTCAAGACAACCTATTCTGCTGAAAGGTTATCAGAATTGTATGTTCAAGAGATAGTGCGTTTGCACAGAGTTCCTGTCACAATAGTTTCCGACAGAGGTCCTCAGTTTACAAGTCATTTTTGGGAACAGTTACACCAAGCCTTAGGCACCAAGCTAAAGTTTAGTACGGCCTTTCATCCACAGACTGATGGGCAGTCGGAAAGGACCATACAGACCTTAGAAGACCTATTGAGAGCATGTGTTCTCCAGTTCACCGGAAGTTGGGATCTACACCTAAGCTTGATAGAGTTTGCCTATAACAATAGCTATCAGCATAGTATTGATATGACACCTTATGAAGCCTTGTATGGTAGACGTTGTAGATCACCTTTGTGTTGGTTTGAAACTGGAGAGCATCAGTTGATAGGTCCTGACCTTGTGCAGCAAACCACAGAAAAAATTAAAGTAATACAACAAAAGATTAAGACTGCTCAAGATAGACAGAAATCTTATGCTGACAAACGTCGTAGACCCTTAGAATTCCAGGTTGGAGACAGAGTGTATCTCAAGGTCTCACCTTGGAAAGGAGTCCTCCGTTTTGGTAGGAAAGGGAAGTTAGCTCCTAGATTTATGGGACCTTATCCAATCATCGAACGGATTGGAAAGGTAGCATATAGACTAGAGATACCCCCTGAGTTACAGCGGTTACATCCTGTGTTTCACATTTCTATGTTAAAGAAATGTCACCCAGACACCGAGTCAGTTCTACAACCCATGGAAGTAGAATTGAATGATGATATATCCTATGAGGAGGGACCAATGTCAATTCTTGATAAACGAATTAAAAAGTTAAAGAAGAAAGATATAAGTCTTGTGAAAGTCCTCTGGAACCATCGTGGTGTTGAAGAAGCCACTTGGGAGTTAGAGGATGAGATGAGGAGGAAGTATCCTGCCCTTTTCTCTTAGTATGTTTTATCGATTTCGGGGACGAAATCCTTGTAAGGGGTGGATAATTTGTAACATCCCTGACCTGGGTTATGAGTTAACCCAAAGGTGTTTTGCCTAAATATGTAATTAAATCTTTGTGATTAACTTTGAGCATGTAATTAAGTTTCTCAGAAACATATATTTCAGTATTTGCTCCTTTTTATTTAAAGTTGTAGCATTGTTTTGATATACAGGGACCTATGTGCAATTTACCCAGTTGGAAGGGTCAACTTGCAATTTGCACATGTTGAGATGTTCCTTTGATGTTGAGACATCATGAGAATCTTTTTGGTAAAGTTTGAGGGATTTCCCAAGCTAGGGCACCAAGGTGCAGCTGTGGAAGCAATCCCGGTGCTTGAAACCTTAATTTGGGGTAAAATGCAATTTACCCAAATTAAGGGATGCAAATTGTGAAATATGTCATCTAATGTACCTTTTAGACTCTTGCCATCATTAAGAGAAGAAATGATGAGGAAGTCATCTCATTTGAGTTATCAGGTTATGAAATATGCCTTGTGATTGAATAATCAGGATATATGTGCAAAAGCTCTTTATGTATGTACCATATTATTAGATTGCTCTTCTTTGCTTTCTTTTCTAGACCTTAAGATAAGGTATGTCCTTGGAATAAAGAGGAAGGGACGAGCAAGTAAAGAAGGAAGGACTTAATTGAAATTATGGGGAAACTTATGGGCCTTTAATGAAACATCACCCAAGTATATGTATACTTCACCTCTCAAGCAAAGGAACCTTTCCTTCGTGCATATCATTGTTTCCTCTTTGCTTGGCCGACTAAGGACTATCTTGGAGCTCAATAGGAACGACCAAGGGTGCAAGGTAGGTTTGAACCCCTCTTCTTGCCTAATTCCATGGTTAGAACTCGAATTCAAGGTCATCTTCATGGCTAACTCTTGAAACCCTACCTTTCTAGCCGTCTCTTTTCATCCTTCCTTGGAGTTTTCACCTTGGCCAACCTGTGGGAACTCAAGGACGCCATTAGATCTTGGAGATTGAAAGCTTGGAGCTCAAGGAGCAAGCTTTAGGCGGGTTTTATAACTCTAAACCCATGCTTTACTATGTACATCTCTTATATGCGGTTAGATGATAGCTCTTTATGTTTCCCTACTTTTCCCTACTATTTTGCAAGCAAATCCATGGGATATTCGTACTGTTCTTGAGATAGGAGATGAAGGCGTGATTACCAAGAAAAACCCACCGCTCTTCACTTCCTTAAACGGTCTCAAAAGTTTGCTCTCTCGGTCTCAAGACCGCGAGGTGAGCAAACGGTCTCGAGACCGCGACAGGGAAAACGGTCTTCAAGACCGTTTGGCCCCGTTGACCGAGCATGGAACGTATAAGAAATTTGTTTCTAATTATATAGGCTAATTACCCTCAAAAGTTGGGAGGATAACGCCAAGGGAATCGGGAGATATGACCTTTTTCAGTAACAACTTTATTTGAATTTATTCCTGATTTTCAAACGGTCTGAATTTGCCTTTTTGGGCAAACGGTCTCAAGACCGTGTAAGGTCATTGACCAGGCGTTGACCGTATGTGATTACTGTTCAAAATAATGTTAGTTAACAACTCACCAAGTTTGATGGTCTAATTCCAAACAACCTAAGAGTTGAAGGGTGAATACTAGGGCTAACCCTAGGTGAAATCAGTACTGAAATTATGGTGACCTAATTAGGGTTTTTAGGGTTGATTGACCTAAACGGTCTCAAGACCATTTGGGGGTCATCCAAACAGTCTCAAGACTGTGCGGGAAATCAACCATGACCGTTTGGAGGTCTGGGGTCAAGAATAGTTGACCAATTGAAGGAACAATTACACCAAATTACATTGCAATTAAATATTGATATGATCATCAACTCAATAGGTCAGACCTTGATGAATTTGCACTAGAATCCAAAATTGGATGGGCAAACGGTCTCAAGACCGTTTGGAACTCATCCAAACGGTCTCAAGACCAAGAGGACAATCACCCAAGACCGTTTGAAGGTCTAGGGTTAAGTAATTTGACCAATTGAGGACCCAATTACAAATAAGTTATCAATTTAACCAAAATTCTGTTTTGTGGTTCAAGCATGGTTCAACCCCTATCAAATCACCTTAGACTTTGATGAAATCTTGGGCAAACGGTCTTAAGACCATGTGGGGTCCACCCACATGACCTCAAGACCGTTTGGGCCAAGTTTGGGCCCAATTGGAGCTCAATTGAAGGGTTCAACCAATGTGTTGATGCACATTGTTGAGTGTTGATGGGTGAACATTGATAGACCCTAATTGAATCGATTTCAATCCTAATTGGTCAACAATTGAGGGTCAATTGAATAAACAATTGGTTAAGCATAACTTAGTTGACCCAATCCATAGGTGGTCAACATATATTTGACCTTTTGAGGGCTTCAACATCAGTTAACATCATCGATTGTATCTTTGATTTTGTTGATGGACCAAACGGTTGAGACCATGTGATCCTCGCGGTCTCAAGACCGTGAGAGGGCTCGCGGTCTCAAGACTGTGAGGGGGCTCACGGTCTCAAGACCGCGAGGGGCCTCACGGTCTTGAGGTCAAAGTGGGCAAACGGTCAACATCTCTTCGCGGTCTTGACATCAATGTGGCCCTCGCGGTCTTAACATTAGGTTGAGCTTCGCGGTCTTGAACCATTTGAAGAGGCTCGCGGTCTTGGAGTCTAAGGAGGCTCGCGGTCTTGAGGAGGCTCGCGGTCTTGGAGTTAGAAGAGGGCTCGCGGTCTTGAAAAGTCAAATTGGCTAAACGGTCAACACTTTCAAACGATCTCAACTCAATTGAAGAATGATGGTTGAAGGTCAATCAATGTGATTCAAAGTTGACTTCTCTCAATCAATTGATGAAATAAATGGTTCAATGTTGACTTAATCAAACCCTAATGATAACCTAGGATATTAAGGGGCTAATTGACTAAGATTTTGACCATAATAATGATCAATGGGGTGAATTACCAAAATACCCCTGAAGGGTAAATTAAGTAATACCTTGATCAAATCAAACCCTAATCACATGATGGTGATGTTTTGGGCTATGCTAGCCTATGATGACTTAATCCAACCTGATTTAGAGTGATGTTGATATCACCTAACATCATGATGAGAGAGAAAGTACTTCTAGAGAGAGAAAGTACTTCTAGAGAGAAATTACCCTTTTTAGGTGAAAACTCAATTAAAGCATCTCCAATGCACAGGAAGGAGCATAATTAGGGTATGATCCACCTATGTGAGATCATAGAAACCCTAATTATGATAAATGATGAACCTTTAACTAATCTAAGAGCATCAATGAAGATGTTACTCATATATGATGATGTTATGAGTTCAATTCACCTTAATGTGAATAGTAAACCCTAATTCAAGGGTGATGACATGTAATGTGAATAGTAAACCTTAATTCAAGGGTGATGACATGTAATGTGAATAGTAAACTCTAATTCAAGGGTGATGACATGTAATGTGAATAGTAAACCCTAATTCAAGGGTAATGGCATGCTTTTGAGTATTAAACTCTATTTGATGTGAATTAGAGATTTAACTCTTATAACAAGAGTAGGAAGTATATTCCTTATTTTTGTATTACCTTTATCAGTTGTATTAACCATGCAGGTTCTGATATGAAGGTAATCATATCTAGGTATGGATGTTGATGTTATATTCATTAAAGGCATGTTGTTAGCCTTATGAATAAGTAAAGTAATCTGATGTCTTGTCAGTGGCATCCTATGCTGATAATGGGCTGTGAGAGCCATGAATACCATCAAGGTCATGCCTTAGAGATGACTTGTGATGAGGATAATGAGAAATGATGATTGATATGAGTTAGGCCTGTTACATTTAGTATTCTTCTTTTATAGCTGCTATGCTATTGTTATTGTTTGAAGAACAATGTATGCTGTAAAAGAATACTGAATGTACCTAACTAATAAAGTATAATGTAGAGCCCTGATCATAGATCCATCATTGTCAGAGATTAAGTGATGGTGAAACAGGTTTTCCTCAGGGAACTCCTGGAGCACATACTTTTGAGTATGTGGGGTGCATGGATGTGTAGAACCTTACATCCTAGTGTAGGAAAGTGATGTAGATGTGTAATCCATCCATCCTTCACTATATTTCCATACCGTATCAGTGGTAGGTAAACATGAAACCTCCTGATGATGAAGAAAGCACAGATATCCGTATCAGTGGTAGGTAAATATGAAACCTCCTGATGACGAAGAGAGTACAGAACGCCATTGTGACTCTAGAATAGCGAAGGACCAGTTTACCCTGGTGAGCTATAGTAGTAGAGACACGAGATGTCCTACACGTGATCCTCTTACTGACTGAGGAAGGTGAAGGTCATGAGAATCCGGCTCTCTTAATGACCTATGTATGATACTGATGTGACTTCTCAGCGATCAGTTGGGGTATGAGTGGTAAGCCTCATCTCCACATGGCATAATGTTTTTTGTAAAACATAATCAACCATGTAGTATAACTTGTTAGAGATAACTCCAAGTTAGTTGATTTATGTTACATTGCAATAGTGTTTATATTCTCCATATCTCCTAATTTGTAGAGATCTTGTTATACCTGCAACGGTTATAGAATACTTTGAAGGCTTTACTGCTTAAGATATTCTTTGATGTTATAATAAAGCTTCTGGCGAAGAGTTATAACTCTCGCTGGGACAATTATGTATAATTGTCTCACCCCGTAGACTTCAACTTTTTAGGTAGACGTCGGAGACGAAGCAACCAGCCTACAGGTGACCAGTCTCAACAGCAGCACCAGGGGCAGCAGTAATCTCAGGTGGAGATTGTCCTGCCATGTGGTGTAGTTAGAGTCAGTCCTATGTGTCCTATGTACTCTCAGGTCTTGGAGTCTTTTGTATAGTGATCTTGAGATTTTGTATCTTGATGTATATAATTACTCAAGAAGTAATTATCCTGAGATGTAAACAGTTTATCTCTCTTTATGAAAGAAGCTTTTATGGATCCAAGCTCTTGTCTCAAAAAGTTTTAATTTCCCATGATTTTTGTCTTCCGCTGATTTGCAATTCGCTTCCGCTAAGTTTTAATCGTGTTCATGTCATGGTTTGGAGATCAGAGCCCACAGGTAGGACCATGAGGGGTTTAATGGGGATCTACTATAAGGAAAGTAGCATCTAGGTCCACTGTAGGGACAACACAGAGGATTGGGAATGCATGAATCACACAGTTATATTTAAAACATAAAATTGTTTGTTAAATGGTAATTGGCTGCAATACAATTTTTTTTTTAGGGTGGGATGGGAAACCCAAGATGGGCTCCCCGACACAAAATCTATTCACTAGATAAATCAAAGTTTACAAGCTCTAACAAGTTTGAAGGAAAATAATGCGTGAAGGAAAAACTAGCTACTAGACCTCTACGTGCTAGATTGGCTACCTCATGGGAAACCCTATTACATCTACGATTGACATAAACAAAACTACAAGAAGAAAACTGGGTTTGTAGTGCTTTAAAATCTTTGGCGATCGCTCCTAGGTAGTCCCTCCGAAGCTTCTTGGATGTGCATGCTTGAACTGCTTCCAGCGAGTCCGTCTCAACTTCTATGTTGTCATACCTCGCTTCCTTTGCCCACAAGAATGCTGCTCTAGCTGCTAGCATTTTGGTAATGGCTACTCCCGTTCCTTGGGTAATTTTCTCTCCCGCCATGGCCACTATCCGTCCCGTCTCATCCCTAGCAACCAGTCCCGTGCCCGCTCCTTCATCCTCGCCCACCGAGCCATCCACATTAACTTTTATCTTCCCATGCTCTGGTTTCCTCCATCTACACCTCACGTCCGAAAACACCCCATTCTGCTCTCCCTCACTCCCTGGATGCACGTCTCCTGCTTATTCCCCCGTCTACTGTCCGTCGGGACGACTAACTCCCCCCCTACCACTCCTATCCAGATCTTGCACCACCGGATGGAGTTCTTCAGCACCCCCCCTCCTGCTGCCCATCGTCGTCCCCACGTCGGACACCATGTCCTCTCCCCCGTCGTCCCACTCCTCCCCGCCTCATCCTTCTCCCCTTCCCGGATGGGTGCACCGTCGCCAACGCCCCACGTAGGAGAAAGTCGCAGCCTACCTTGTCGCTTTGGAAAACTCGATTGCACCTCATTTTCCAAACCGTCCACATGCCCGCCACCATTAGTTCAGCTTCATGTAATGGTCTGCCCACCATAGCTGTTGTCAGCTCCAAGATGATGTCCACGTCTCTCACGTCATGCGCCCACTGATGTACCTCCCTTGACGTCTGCTCCCACACCTCCGTCGCACTGGGACAGTGGAAAAGCATGTGAGGAATCGACTCCTTCTCTGCCCCACAAAGCATACACGTACCATCATCCACGCAATGTCTGTCAAAAAGGAGCCCCCGTGTCGCTTGACCACCCGTACTTACCCGCCAAAGAAAGTGTGCTATCTTTGGGCTCCATCCATCGTGCCATATGTGCTTCCATAGCGTATCCCCCTGCTGGTGTACAAATCTTCTCGTCTCTTCCTTCCCAAGCAGCCCCAACCAGTAAGCAGAACGGACAGTGAACTCCCCGTCCCTTGAAGGCCACCACATCAAAGATTCTTCGGGGTCCCTCATGCTGTGGTGTATAGCAAGAATTCTTTGAACGTAGCTCACTGGAAAACATTCACTTATTTTCCCGGCGTCCCATTGCGAACCATCTTCCGTCATTAGATCCCTCACTATGTTAACATCTGGTCCACCCTCCCTTTTGAAATGTGCAAGCGTGTCACCCTCATTTGGCAGCCATCTATCCTCCCAGATGTTCACCTGCGTACCATCCCCCACCCGCCATTGTGTGCCTTCTTTTAACAACGCCTTTGCTCCCCAAAGGCTCCTCCAGGAAAAACTAGGATTGTGTCCCCTTTGTGCTTCCCATATGGTCGTCCGTGGGAAATACCTCGCCTTGAGAACACGAGCCACAAGAGAATCTGGATTGTTTACTAGCCGCCACAACTGCCTTGCCGGAAGAGCTTGGTTAAAGGTATAGAGATCCCTAAAACCAAGACCTCCTTTGTCGCTTTGGCTTGCACATGTTCTCCCAACTCATCCATGATATCTTCCTTTCTTTGTCTTTTGCTCCCCACCAGAATCTCGTGATCATCCGCTTAATCTCTTCTATGGTACCCACCGGCAACTGGAATATGCTCATGACGTATGTGGGAATCGCTTGGGCTACTGCTTTGATGAGGACTTCCTTCCCTGCTTTTGCCAGTAGCTTTTCCTTCCACCCTTGAAGCTTCCTCCAAACTCTATCTTTGACGTAGCTGAACACCTGCTTTTTTGATCTCCCCACCGCTGTCGGGAGTCCCAGATAGCTCGCGTGCCTGTCTACAACTCGCACCCCAAGGAGCTGCCTCAACTCCTCTTGCTTGGCTGCTGCTATCCCTTTACTAAAGACAACCTCTGTCTTAGAGAAATTAATCTTTTGACCCGATGCCTGTTCATATTGGCTGACAATTTCAGCTATCTTCAGACATTTGGCGGTGTTGGCTCTAGCAAAAAGTAAGCTATCATCTGCGAAAAAAAGATGTGAGATAGGTGGTGCCCCCCTGCTTGGCTTGATGCCATGCAACAGGTTTTCGCGTGTTGCGGTAGATATCAAAGATGAAAAAGCTTCTGCACATAAAATGAAAAGATAGGGGGAAAGAGGGTCTCCCTGGCGAAGTCTGCGTGAAGGCATTGTGCTTTGGGTCTTATCTCCATTGGCTGCAATTCATTGTTATGAATAATTGCACGATTATTGTTTCCCCCACATACCAGCTTCGGCTGACTGACGTTTTGTTTGTCGGTGTTTTAGGTGCAAGCCAAAAGGACAAACAGTAAATCGTCATATTGTGAAATACATGAAGTAAAATACAAGGGGGATTAGTTAGAGTAGAATTCATATGTGGATAGAAGTTTAGAGATCCAAGTTTTCAAAAAGATATGCAAAAGTTTACTTTCTTACAACTTTCCAGTTTAGTCTGTTAAAATTTAATAATTGTTCTTGGTTAATTTTCGAACCTTTGATCCAGAAATTATGTGTGCGGCTTCGACCTCTCAATCTCCCTTAATTGGGGGTTACCGGAAGGTGGGGTCGTAACACCTACCTTAGTCCATGGATTGCTGACCTGGAAAAAGTCAGAAAAGGAAATAAAAGAGGATTTTGAGCACAGAACTTCCAAAATTCATAGAAAATCGTAGGAATGTCCAAATGACATGAAATTTGGATCATAGATTCACAAAAATTTGGAGAATGTTTAGAAAAAGTTTGAGAACCAAACTATGATGTTTGATGGATCAGTTTTCTTCTTTGTACAATTTGATGACTTAATCAAATTTAAGGTGTTATAATGTGTATAAAGTTCACATTGATCACCATATTCCAAATTTGAGTGTCAATATTCATTATGAAGCCAAAAAATAATTTGGGACCACGAGTGAGTATAATGAGTGAAAAAAGATAATTATTTTATCATTATGCTAAAATCCACTTTGTCACAGAT
Source organism: Alisma plantago-aquatica (assembly GCA_963693085.1). NCBI lineage: Eukaryota > Viridiplantae > Streptophyta > Magnoliopsida > Alismatales > Alismataceae > Alisma > Alisma plantago-aquatica. The sequence continues at coordinate 722,925,865 of OY856414.1, forward strand.
GGGATTCATTTGGGATGTAAAGAGCATGAATACCAACTGAAATTGGAGCATGGGTCCTCATCATGAATAGGAAAAAGCAATGGCATGATCAGATTTAGATAAGGCTAAGTAGGGAGAAACATATTTATAGAGGGAGGAGTATTTGAGTCCAAATAGGAAGGGACTCGGGAGAGGAAGAGGACTGGGAGGCTGAGTAAGGACCACAAGCCCAATCTGGGTTGAACTCCTTTAAGGGAGGCGCTAAACTTGACCAAATCATTAATTATAGTAAAATTGTCCTAATAATTGTATAATTGGGATTCTAGGGTTTAAACCATTATGTTCTCTTCCTGAATTAATTTGGGGGTCAAACAAAATCTAATCCTAATGAAGTTTGGTGTGCTACCTAATTGAACTATTAGAATTCTTAATATTTAATTATATTTTATCTTTGAGAATCCCAAACTTCCATTCTTGAATACCTAAGATAAACTTTTATTTAATTATTTGGAGTTATCCTAAAAGGCTTTAAGGCCCATATATTGAGGAGATCAACTTATTATCATATTAATCTCATACATATTTTTTTTGGCCAACACATGTGCATAAATAAGGTCAACATCATTCTCAAGCCCCATGTGAACTTTTTCATCAATTAGGGATAAATTTGATGTAATTGAATAAGGAATTATTCAGAGTCGGTTTCAAACATTGCTTAATTTAGTTTAACATGATTTAAATCTATTATTCACATTTGGGTTTATTTTATTGGTATTGACACTACTGGAGAGATTTAGTTCAATTAGGGTTCATATACTTATTAGTGATACAAGACTACATTAAGGAGAGAGAGAAAATGCACTACATATGCATTTTTATTTAAATGAATATTATTATCATTGAATTGACTATAATGATAAAGAGAGAAGTTATGTCATCCATCTTTGATAAAAAAAGGTAGGAAAACTTTGATTTTCTTTGGTCATTTGCATTGAGGTGCAAAACTTAAATTTTAATTAGTAGAGAAGATGTTATAAGGAACCTAATATTTTTTTATTCAAAGTTTGGGATGTAACAATGTATGTATCAAAGTTTTTGTTTTAGATATTATTATTGGCCATCTTGACTCCAAAATGCTCATAGGTATCAGTCAATATTATACTTGATGATCTAACTCACCTCTTTCTTCTAGTGGCCATGCCCACTTATCTAGGTCAAATATGAAGCCATTACCAAGGATAGAATCTCTACTACTCCATGTGACTTTAGTTAATCATGCTTGAGTTAAGATCAAATATTGATCATCATTAACTAAAAAGAAACTTGCTCTACTGAGGGCCGAAAATAGTTTCTTGGTGGTATGAAAAGTTCATTGTTTAAGCATCGACATATTTCTTCTAGTTAAAACTAATAGTTTTTTATTTCTCAATAATTAAAGTTTAGCCAATCTTCCAATACATATCTATTCTTGTGCTTCACCTTATGTGAGATAAATCTTTGACAATTTTTCTCACGCTTGTATGCTTGTTCAAGTTGTCACCATATGAACTAATGATTCCTACTCATGCAATTAAGAAAATTATTAGTAAAGGTGGTTAGAACCTAGAAAACATTCAAAAGGTTTGTTAATTTACTATTAATGCTTGAACACTTAGTAGATATTTTGGATTCATAGTTGTCTATTTTTCCTTATCGCACTACTTATTAAATTGAGATGTATAGCTTTTCAAATTACTAGAGTAATAATAGAGATTGTGTATTCAAAGTCTTCATGGTTAGAATGCATCTTTTTGAATTTATGGGATCCAAAATCAAGTTGTATGTATTGAAAACTAGATACATGCTTTCATGATGTTTAATTAAAACCTCAATCATACATTTACCTACTGGGATCCTATCTATTGCATGATTATGTTTCTTTGGGTTATCCTTTCCAATATTCCTCTGGTTATTGTGTTGGATAGTGTTTATGCTTCTTAGGTACCATTTTGATCTATGTTCCCTAGCATAATATGTGTATTTTTTCTATATAGTATCATATTTGAATGGAACAGACTTCATTAAATATAGAAGGATTTAGGGGCCAGTTAGGTTTGACAGACACGTTGGGTACAAGACTGCTGAGGGTCATTGGTTGATCCATTTAAGGCCATTAGTGACTGTAATGTTTTGTGTGAAGCTTTTTAACGAGCAATAGAAAGGAAAACCTATTGTATGTTACAATTTAATAAAGTGTATAACTACAACAAATATATAAAAATTTCAATTTTTCATGGACTATACTGAGTATTTATATTTTGACTTAATTTACCCTTAGCCTAGGATTTAGGGTTTTTGATGTAATGCTAAGTTAGTATTTATCTTAAACTAGTTTTCTATATACAAGGTAGGACTTGTATAAAATAATAATAAGCTTGTATCATGATTCTTCTTATTTATTATTGAGAATGAACAATGGATTTATATACATAATGACGACATGATAAAGTAGTGATAACTAGTTCCCTCTTGTATCCCATGTCTCAGACAATCATCCACATGACTTATGCCAAAGCGAGCAAGGAAAAGTTGATCCATTTGAGTTATTTTATGAAAATTGTACCTTCTCATGGTTTTATTATGAGTTGCTCATATTGACACACTTCTCTATATAATTTTTTGTGGTGTATGGGTTGATTCTTTTCTAGGAAAAACTATTGTTCTTACGAAACTAGAGTTAATGGTCATCTCACACAATTGAGAGTGGCTTACAACCCTATTGAGTTTAATCTAAAAAGTATAATTTGTTTCGTTATCCTTTCATATTAATTTTAGGTTCTCCATTTTGGTATGTCATATTTTGATGACTTCCAACATGCAACATTGGTTGACTAAACAAAAATGGTTTTTTATGGAAGTCCTTCAAAATTAGTTAATAGTTGTTTGTTCCATGTTTGTGGACTAGAATTTATGATTGGAAGTAGGCCTATGATGATTTAGTTAGATTATATTCCTATCCACAACTAAATATATGTGCCTACTACCTAGTATGTACACCTAAAAGGGAGTTTTCTAGAAAAGATATTTTACTTGCTAGTGGAGGAAGACCTATTGAAAATTCCAAAACTAGGGATAAAGAGACAAAGGTAAAAGAGATTTATCACATGCCATAAAAAGTAGTAGCGATTTAGATAAATCTAGTTCATTCCAAATCTAGATGAAGCATAATGCACTATCTACTTGAGAAGCACAACTTTTATTATTTGCCTCATATAATTATGATCCTTAGTGGTAACTAATATTTATCTATCATTTTGAAGGGTTGTATGTGTACATGCCATTGTTTCTTTTCTTTCATCTAGGTTCCACGTCTCCTGATCTTTCATAATGAGGGAAAATGAAAATTTACAATAACTTACATAATGGGACATGACATCGTCTAATATAAGTTCTAGACATCATAGAGATTTTTAATCTATGGTAACATATGGAGTGTTGTATTTGGTTACTAGAGTCATTTTTTATTTGTACTGATAATGCATTCTGAAGCTATATTTGAAATAATTTTATGATAATTTGTAAGATATTCTTGGTAGCGTTGATTGCTCAAATGATTGTCTCAGTGCTTCATATGGTCCTGAAAAACCTTTATGTAACATAACTGTTGATCCTCTCTTATGATCAACTTAAATGTCAACCATTTGAGAGAAACCCTAATCCTAAACCCAGATTATGAAACAAAAAAACTAATTCTTGATAAATGTGATTCACATAATATATTAAAACATAGATTAAACTTTCCTTTTTCCTTTCTCATTAAACCTCATATAAAAATATCACATTACCACAAAGCTTATTCAGTTCCATCAAAATTAGAATTAAATATTATTGCCCATATGCATTTCAACTAACATCACTTACATGTACATGAATGAACAATCTCAGTACAATACCCATCATGAGAAAGTGTGAGTACAAAGACATTCTAATCTAGAGTATTCTATTTACATCTTATTTATCACAAACTCTCTGTTGGATAGCATTATACCTAAAAACATTTGAAACAACCTCATCAAACTCATATAGAGCCCCAGTTAGTAGATACCTCCCACTCAAGATGAGTACATGCATCAACATCACATTAGGTATATTAATTTAATAATAAACTTATAGATATTACAAAGTCTAACAGATAATTCTATCATTTAGCGCATCCATTTTATGATGAAATTTTTATTAGTTAGATAAGGTATTTACTTAGGCCAATTCCAAATTTAAGACATATTTAAAAGCTTGTCTATGAACATATCATTAGGAAATAATTACTTCTAATTGAAAATTTTATTGACTCATGGTCAATTTATTCAATGTTGACTCAAGGTCTAAATTGAATAGACCCTTGTTTGCTGATGACTAACCATTCCAATTATTTTTGTATAATGCTTCTACTTGAGTGATTTTATATTAGGTATAGACACACTCCAAATGCCCTGACTAGCATGTCTCAACTTGGAGAAAAGAGAATTCAAAATCAATGCAAGTGCACTTCTTTGGAATGTGATGTAAATCCATTACAATCGTGTTGTAAATCACTTATAATGATTGTATGACTTGTAAATAAGCTTAGAAAAAATCAAGAGTACTTAAATCAAATATTTAAGAACTTGAATGATATTTTCCAAAATTCATTACATGCACTTTATCAGTCAAGTTACAATCTCGACTGATCCTTGATGGAATTTGAGAATGTTGTTGATTGATCGAGTTTCCTATACTCAGAACTTGACTGAACATTACACTAGAACAAAATGGATTTAATCTATGGGCTGAGTTTCCACCAGGACAAGCTCGACCAATTGGTCAAAATAGCTTTGTCGCATAGTGCATTTGGTCGAGTTACCTTTATAGAAACTCAACCAATCGCACTGAACAGAAAAGTACAGAAAAGTGTTTCGAGCTGTTGAAATGTTGAAAATTTGAAAAAATATCCATTACAACATCCCAAATGGCTAGTATTCATCCTTAATTGTTCCCAAAGGTTTATAGGCATCCTCAACTATAAATAGGATCTCGTGGGCTTCACCCCATGGTTAGCCAAGCACTATGAAGGACCCTATTCTATAGTTGATTGATCCTACAACCTCCTTTCTATCTCTAACCTTAATCACTTGCTACATTCATTAGAGTGAGTAGGAGATTTGTAAGAGAGATAGTCCTACATGTATATCTTTTGAGGCTCTCACTTCAACCACCTCCCTGTCTTTCATTTCAACCATGAAGATGAAGGTTCTCTCTCTTGGCTAAGAGAGGTGAAGAAGAACAAGGAAAGGAGTCCCTTGGTGAAGATCATGGCCGAAGACTTGGAGCAAGATTGGGTAGGCCCTTGGTAAAGGAAGAAGGCTCCTTGCTCAAGTAGGTAAGTCCTTGGTGAAAGCTTCTTCAAGTGAAAGTGAAGTCAAAGGTTGAAGATCTAAGAAGAGTGGGTAATTCCTAGAAGGATGAAGACTTTTGCAAGAGTGGGTAAGTCCTTAGAGAAGGAAGAAGACTCGTTATAAAGTGGGTAAGTCCTTGGTAAGGTTGAAGAATCTTTGTATTGGATAGGTAAGTCCTTTGGTGGGTCATGTGTTGTAATTCGTATAAGTGAATATATAGAGGAAGACACATTTATAAATCCTAGAGGTTGACCTCTCTAGGTAGTGGACTAACATACTCCTATTTTGGAGTATGGAACTACTCTACATAGCTTGTCACTTGATGCTTGTACAATCTCTCTATCTCTCCCTTACTATGTATGTTTTAGTTGCACTCAAATTTCCTATTTAGCAACCTCATCTTGTGATATAACTTGAAGGTCTAATAAATTTTGTTTAAGTGCATTCAACTCTATTCACCCCATCTAAAGCATCCAACCATCCATCCTAGGATCCAACAAATCTAATTGTAGCAGTAACAATCAAGAACTAAACAATTAGAATCAAGGCATAACAATAACATCATCTTTGTGACACCCCACTAGTTGGACTAGGAACACATCATGCAATCCTCAAGATAATGTAAACAAAAGACATGTCTACCAAAATAGACTATTCAAATGAATAGTAAATCCAAATCATATTCAGAGTGCATAATAAATCCCAACATAAATCAATGGTCATCATTTAAGACCAGATTCAATACTAGATAGATAAGAATAAGGCAACTAATTATCTTTACAAAAGAATGACTAGCTTCCACAACAAGAAGCATATCCAACACTATCGGGTCTACCAAATAGTATTAAAAGGCATGTAACAAATATTCAACTCACAATCTACATAATTTTTCATCTTTTATTAATTATCCCTGAAACTACTTGGCTACCTAACAAAGTAGAATATTCCACACTAAATTCTTGTGTCAACAACTCATTATCACTATCTTAGGGTTTATCCAGCCACCCTAAGACATCAAAAACAGACCCTTGTCAACCATTGTGTTTCATAAAAAGACTCACATTCTCATCTACAATACACAAAATAGGAACCAACGTAACAACATATCACATATCATCACATTTTTCATGTTTCACAATTTTCATTTCATCAAAGTCTATTCCTCTTGGACATTGACCTTCACAACAAAGGATTCAGGACCATAGCCATCAGATGAGTCCATACTAAATGGAAGCATTCTAACCTTTAACATCTCAATTCACACTTTGGAAACTCTTTTTATAATTCTTTGATTACTACAAGGATCACTGTTTCATTTCTCCATTATGGACATTGGGGGAACTTAGATTATAGTGCACCTAACTAGATGTGTCATTGTTTCACTTGTTATTTAAACTATTTTCTCATCTTTAACAAAAAATACAATCATCATTCATCAAGTTTTTGTATTCTTGCATAACTAGAATAAAATAAATCCGATTAGGGTTAACAAGAAAGAAGTTTTTTTAAACAAGAAGCACAATGAATTTGCAACTTGAAACATATATATTTCTTTCCATTTCTGTATCATCCCATAATAGTCATCATCATGTTCTATCAATTTGAGACATTATCTAATTATCCATCATTTAACACATATAGGATTTCTCAAATGTAGTCAATGCACGCTAACTCAATCTCAATATAATTCTTATCAATTTATCCAATATCATAGTTCTCATCAAATATTCACAGAGACATTAGAACTAGAAAGAGTATAGGCATAGATATATTATTTAACTCATCATGATCAGAACATGTTTGTCATACAACCCATACTTTTTCCATCCAAATTCAGTAGACATAATTAAATTTCAAAGCATAAACATGAACACACTTAATTCTTCTCTTCTACTATTTAGCATTTTTCAGTTCTTATTACTATTCAACACCTTTTTTTATTCTCATTTGAAATCCATCACAATAAACCATTCTTAGAATACAAGTACTCTAACATACAACTATCATCTAAGAACACATTTTTATAATTAATTTACATCCTTGAACCTCATATTGTAATGGAATTCACTATACTTATATGCATTCCTTAATCCCTTATTTGAGATCTTATCCATTAGCATCACCTAGCTCCATTTTAGGGTAGTAGATTCTCAACCATATACTAATTTTCTTCATTTTTCCTTCATTTCATATTCATCAGTCTCAACTTCTTTTGTTTCATGTTCACAATTACTCTTGGAATAAATCATTCTAAATTTACTTATTACATAAAGTCTCTCTCTCCTAAAAACCCTTTTTAGTCTAATTTTAGTGAATTTCATCCAATTTAGGTCAACCTTGATATATATAAATACACAAATACTTCCCCATTTTTTATTAATATGTCATTCATTACTTATCATCACAATCCAGTTCACCCTTTTCCATTTCTTATATTGCATCTAGATACACATACCATGTCACTTGACTTATAATGACATTTTTGTGAATGAAAGAAATTCATATATTCCTTATAAAACTCTCAATTTGAAAAGCACCTTGGATTAGTGTTCCTTCTCTTTACTCTTTAACTTTTAATAATATTTCCAATTTATTATTATGTGACTTGTATAAAAGTCTTGCATTCATCTAGGGTTTAGTCATTATTCCATACATTATACTAAAATAGATGTATTAGGCTTAGATCATCATAATAAGACTTATAAACTTCAAATGAGGTAACACTACCTAAAATAGATCATTTTATCACATTTGCAAGAATATATAAAACTTCTAGCATTATCACACATAGTTATCTTAATATTGGATTTCTAGGGTTTTCAAGAAGCTGGCTCAACTCAATACATCATAAGAACATTATCATATTTATAACCACACCATGGTGTTCTTTATTTCATTAAGGTTATTCAACACAGATGGAAACTATAGTTTCCATTTAACACAATCCATCCATCAATTATAAATATGCATCGATTCACTGGCTCATTTGAGTCAATTTGCAGAAACTAACCCTAGACATGGAATAACACCATTTTAAATGATCATATTGATCCTTATGTTCACCTTGTATAACTACATCTAATTTCTAAAAATTACATCTAAGAACTCGTTCGTATTTAGTTCACACATGATCTTGTACATGTTAACTCAATTTCCAAGCATAACATCTTTTAGGCAGATTTTAGGCAATATATGTGTAAAATAACATGGTTCTCTACACAAAAGATTTTTCAAAAATCTTGGATCAATATATCTGGAACTATAAAAAGACAACTCAATGGAAAAGAATCTAAATTAGTAGAAATCATTACGTAATAATCTTCCCAATTGATCACCTAATCACATAAAAGCAGACAAGTATGTTGATTATTTTAGATAGATAGAATTTAGCTTTCAATGTGATCACAAAGCTTAAGAGGGATATAAACACCCACCTAAGGTTCCAAGAACCTTAAAAACGTTTCCTATAATCTGAATTTCCAAGAAATCTATCAAGGTTCGAGCCATTGATTCCTTTACTTCCTCCTTCCAACTCAAAAACCCTAGAAAAGGAGTATAGGAGAGAAAGAAAGAGAAAGATGGTGTTTCTTTATTTTTTTAGTTGAAATTAGAGGAAGGAAGGGATATAGAAATATAAGAGAATATCCAACATGAAATCATATTTATATTTGATGAACTTACATGACTTTGCAAGCTATAGCAATTTGAAACTCTAAATTAGCCTTTCAAACAAAATTCTTTTTCAAAACCCTAACCCACCTCTCTCTCTCTCTAAAATTTGTGTCTAGGACGGAAACCATAGGAGGTAAACAGGTTTTAATTTAATTATATAAATTAATTTAGGTGCTTGGAATATTTGTAAATAAGTCAAAAAAACTATTTTCAGACTTCTTTTTTATTTATTCAGACTGGTTGGTCGCCCAAGTTCTAACTAATAAGAAAATCAGATGACACTACTTTCTAGATCACTCCAATATCATCTAAAAATTATGAAAATTTAGTTGCATTTTTGAAATTAAGTTTACCAATCTATAACTAAAATTTCTAATAATTTGAATATATATACCAATAAAATGATAAAAATAGAATACTATAGTTCTAAAATTCAACTTGAATGCATGGCTGATTGAATCTGTCTTGGAGAAACTCAACTGATAAACAAATGAAAAGACATTCCAAAATATGTATTTTTTAAGAACTATTATATTTGAGTGATCCATACTACATCCAAATTTCAACTAAAATAGAGTTATAGATAAAATATTGAAAATTGTTTGCTTATTCATGTGCTATCAAAACCCTAATGTTGGTCGAATAGGGTTTACACTTCTAAAACCCTAATAATTCAAAATAAAAGCATACTTAGAGTTTTTCATTATGTTGAAAATATCATATTATACTACCATCATTAGTCAAACCTAAATAATGATCAATCTAGATAATCATGCAATCATCAAAGTAAATGCTAATTAGATGGGCAAGTTGAAAATGGTCATTACAAATCCCCCCTACTTTTAGAATTTATTCCCAAAATATAAGAAAATATATGGAAAAATATCATGAAATATAATCATTTATATATCTTAGCATTCTCCTAAAGTGATTTTTACGTTATCTTTCTTCCCTATTACCTCATTTTCTTACTTTTCAAATCTATTACATTGAAATTTGAAATTTTTAGCATTAGATAGATGTTTCATCCCCTATCATCATATCCCCCTTTGAGTGTTACAAACACATATTTCACACAACTTTGTAATACATTACTATCAAAACATGGTTCACATTACCCTTCATATTCTTTTAAATTTTGATTATGTATCTCATAGATCAATATTATGATTTATTATGTATTATTATATGCATCGTAAGTTCTCTTCATAAAGAAGATCATTTAGTGGGTATCATTCTTAGCTCTCAGTTTTTCATACGATTCCATATTCATGCCCATGTTAAAATTAGTTAGGGATTATTTTCATAATCCATGACATCCATTCATCTTTCTCATATGAAATTTCCTACTTGTCTTAGGTACCATATTTTTTTTGGAATAGGTAAATAGTATTGCCAAAAACAGGTGTATAGCAAGCTATATTATACAAAACAAGTCACCTAAAGGGTCCATAAAGACTAAAGGGGTTATCTACAAAATCCCCAATATGTTTTAGTCAGTACATTTAGATTGTCGTTAATCTTCTGGTTTGTTCTAGTGTTCCACCATAAGTACCTAGCAATCATGTTCACTATCTGTGGGATATCATTACACTTGTGTTTATGTGTCCTCCTATTACATTCATTCCATATATGATAACAGGTGCAAGCCAAGCATAGACCAGCAAAGCCCATCAAGTGCTTGTTGTGACCCGACCTACTTAGCATCCAATTCATGATCTTGTTGATACTATTAGGGATAGAACTCCCCCAACCATTCTTTAAGCAGCAGATGGACCAAACCCTTTTGGAAAAGGAGCAGTTGAAAAATAGATGAGACTCCATTTCCTCCTCCCTATTACACAACCTACAAGAGGGGTCATTATCATTTCCCCTGCTCCTGATCCTTGCGATTGTAGGGACTTTCTAATGTATGGATATGAACAGGAGAGTACTCCATTTAGGAATGTGGTACCTACCCCAAACAAACATACAACTATTTAGTTGGTTACCTATTGTCTTGTTGATCAGTGGTGGCTGGTTTCCCATATGATACCAACTATCATTCTCATCAACATTGTACATGTGTTGTCTGTGCTTGAACTCTTTGCACATATTCCTCCAAGCTCTTGAAGGTTTGCATGTTTCATTCAAAACCGGATTACATATGTACCTTCTTCTCATCCAAGTAGACCAGATGTTCAGAGGGTTTCACAAGAACAAGTCAATTCTCTTAGCAATGCTCCTTTTTTGTATCTCCGTCGGGTCCTTCAAGTTGAGGCCACCTTTGTTAAAAGGTTGACTAATGATATCCCATGATATTCCATGTGAGCATCCACCCCACACACAAAGATTGACACCAGAGAATGGAGAGTGTTTAGAGATGGTGTAGGAAACTAACACAGATCAGTCCAGTAATTAATCTTACTCTACAAAATGGTTCTGATCAAGACAAGTCAATCAGCCATCGAAATCTTGAGACCACTCTGAGCCCCGATCTTCATGCGGACAACATTAATGCACATGTTAAAGTCCTTCGCGTAACCTCTACCTCATGTAATAGGCACCCCCAGATATCTTGGAAAAGAATACCTGGGACTTGATGGCACTGTTGTATAGACCAGTGAGTTTACCAAAGCTTGTGAGGATCTTCTTCAATTCTCTAAGGCGATTAGCATGTCCAGTGGAGAAGATGAGGACATATTCGGTGAAGATGAGATGGGATAGGACACCAATCCCCATAACACGATAAGTTCTATTTTTTCCTTGGTCTTCATATTCATTTATGATGCTTTTCAGCCCTTCCATGATGATGGTGAACAACAGAGGTGATAGGGTATCTTCTTGGTGAAGGTTGTTTCCGGATTTGAAGAGGCCTTTAGGTGTGCTACTTAGACGAATGGAGAAGGAACATGTCTCAACACATTATCTCATGAGTAGAATCCACTATTCAGAGAAGCCCAAAGCTATCATGAAATGGCAAAGAGTAGACCAATAAACAAAGTCATATGTTTTACTGATGTCAATTTTCATACAAGCCTTGGCATTGGCGTTGTTGATATTGAAATTCAAAAGAAATTCAGATGCTAGCAAGGCACAGTCAACAATCTGTCCTCCTTTGATGAACACATTTTGTTCCTTGGAGATGATGAGAGGCAAGATGCCTTTCAATCTGCTTGCTAGGACTTTGAATATCACTTTGTACAGGGTAGAACAACAAGTAATGGGGTGGTAATCAATGATTTCCTTCACATCAAGGCTTTTAGGGATCAATCTGATAAACACATGGTTTACCGTGTGTACCATATTTCTTCCTTTAAGGAACCAATTAATAGCATCAAACAGGTCCTCTATGATCGTTGGCCACATAAACTGAAAAAAAAATTCTATTGAATCCGTTCAGGCCCAGAGCCTAAGCCGGGTGGATAGAGTCCAGAGATTATTTTATCTTCTCCATCATAGCTCCCTTGATGAGTGCCTCATTCATTGCATTAGAGACTCTATTGTTGAGGTAGATGGGGAACCCATCAGTGCATTCTTGGTTCTGGTTGTAGAGGTTGGTGAAGAAGTTAATAGCATGATGATAGAGCACCTCTCTTCCATCCACGCATTGTCCATCTTCATTGACTAGCTCGTGAATGGTGTCTCTCATCTTTCTCTTCTTAATGGCTAAGTAGTAAGTTTTTGTATTACAATCTCCATCTTGTATCCACTTTAGTTGGCTCTACTGCCACAATTGTTGTTCTTCCACTTTCTCTAGTGTTCGTAGTCTTGTCTCTACATGAGCCTCCCTATTAATGGCCTCCTCCATAAGAGGATGGTTTCTCACCTCCTCCATCGCCTGTGCATAGTCAGATTTTGCATCCCTTAGGAGATTCCTGAGGTTCACCATGTCCTTTTCCCACATCTTAAGGATCATCTTTGTGTGTTGTAGTTTCTTTAGGAACCTGCAATGAGGATTGCCTACACTCTGGATGCTCCAGTAGCCTTCTATTAGGTCCTTGAAGCCATCCCACTCACACCAAAAGTTGAGGAAGGGAAGGACCTAGGTTTTCATTTCTTTCTGATCAAATCCACTCTCATCCATGAGTGATCGCTGAACATATTTGCACCTAGCTTGACCACCACATTAGGGAGCAAATCCAGCCAGGCCTCATTGACACACCTCGTATCTAGGAGACTAGCAATTCTCCTTCCTATCTTTTGTTTGTTGGACCATATGGTGATGCCACCCACATTAAAAAGTTCATGGAGGTACGTCTGGCCATGGTGTTGTTAAATTTCTCCATGATTCTCTTTAGAACCCTGAGACCTCCGTGTTTCTTATTAGATCTACAGATGTTGTTGAAGTTGCCAAAAATCAGCCAAGGGATATCATTTTGAGTTATCTCTTCAATTTGTGTCCAGAGTCTGTCTCTGTCAGCTTCTTGATGTTCACCATAGATTCCCGAGACAATCCCCGCAAAACCTCCATTTTTGAAGTAGCTCACCATCAGCATTTGGTCAGTACTCGAGATGAGTTCTACATTCCATCATGTCGGGTCCCACCCAACCGCAATATGACCACCCTTTGTTTGTGCCAGATTCAAAATGACCAACCACAAATCCAGAAATAAGGTGTCCATTCTCTCAGCAGTGTTACACTTGATTCTGGTCTCCAGACAAAACACCAATCCAGCTTGCATTTCTAACAAAATCCTCCTCATCTTCTATTGTGCTTGTCGCAATGAAGCCCCTCGCATGTTCCATGCGAGGATGGACATTAGGAGATTGTGTTGGACCCTTCTATGCTATTGGAGTCAGGGTTCTTCTTCTTCCCTTTTGCAGTGGAGTTGTGGCTATGGCATGGGCTCCTACTTCTATTGCTTCCTTGTGGTGCCTCCTAGCTCTCATCAATATCATCCAGGGTCGAGAAAGGGTTGTTAGTGGGTACGACGTTCTCACAGGCATTTATGTGAGTACCTTGTGTAGAACTCTCACCCACATCCGTCTCTTTAACTTTCCTCGCATTGATGGTCACCTCTTTTGTTGCAGAAGTAACCACCTCACCTTCCTCTATGTCCACCACTACCATGTCAACGGTAGCGGTAGCAATATCAGTAGTGACAGATGGTTGTTCTTCCATGGGCTTATCTCCTTGGTTGTTACCCCTGTGGGGGCCTTTGGAGCGGGTTCTGTGCTTTTTCTCATCAAGTTGTCTAGGACCCCAATCAAAGGAGAAAGCCAGACCTTTGTGCTTCGGGTACCAGAGCACTGACCATTGTTGTGTCCAAACACTTTACAGACATCGCAACAGTTAGGGAGAGCCTCATACCTGACCTTAATCTCCCATTCATCACCATTGGGTAATTCAACCATGATCACAGGTGGGGGTTCCTCATCAGCAGAGATATCCATCCAGAAGTGTGCACATCCCGTGATGGTACCATCCACCTTTCTATTAAAATTCCTCATCTCACTGATAGCACTCATAATGACATTGATATCTCGGGGTGTCCAGTACGTGTTTACCAACATCTGGCAGGGATACCCACACCAGAGTTGTCGAGAAGGATGCAATACGAATGTTGGCTTCAGGCGTCCACTTCCTGACCAACACCAGCTGGTCATCAAAGAACCACAGTCCATGCTTCATCACAACATTCATGTCTGCATTGCTGGAAAACCGCACAAGGATGAGGCCATCGATATAAGAGAAGACAACCAACTCACCTCTGGGTTTCCAGGAACGAATCATCTAGCCTTTAAATTGTAGAGCATTGACCACTTTCCCTAGGACTTGGATGATGGCTGAGTGACAATGGTAGTCATCCATCTCATCCATAATGGGGTTCGTCATCCTGGTCCATCTTCTCCAATCACCCTCCTTGTAAAATGATTTCTTAGGATCCTCCATTTTGGCACCACGAAAGCAAGGATGAGGGTTTTCCACAACATTTACCCAGTTTTGAGCCATCATGACATTGACACTAGGTTTACTCCATGGATCCATGGCCACTGGCTTAGAGCCAACATCGGGGACGTTCTGGCTAGAAGGGGGGCATCAGCGCCAGCTGCCATGGGAATGCTGAGCCCTAGAGAGAACAGAGCATGGGGCAGAGAGAGAGAGATTAGGGTTTTTGTAGATTAGGTATAATATTTAATTATATAATCATTTTCTATTTATTCATTTGTATCCTTCAAATTACCATTATGCATATTTTTATACCCCCAAACTATATTCATCTAGATGCTTGGTCAGAGCAACCATTAGAAGTATAATCAACAGTTCCATACTAGATTATCCCAATACTTGGATATTTGACTCGAGTAGAGAATACTGAGTTCATTAATATGCATGCCATTCAGTATATGTCCAACATCCATATTATCAATTAGCACTAGATTTGATTGTCCCTGTAGAATCATCTAAACTAGCTCTGATACCACATTGTAGGGACATCTCTTTTGATTAACATGAGCACCAACCATTATAGAGAAATGCCTAACCTATACCCATATTATTAAACAAACAAATAATTCTAAAAAAATGCAATTTACATGGTATATGAAAACACAGTTATATTTATCTTTTTTCTTTTCCCATTAATCATCATAAACAAATGTCACATTACAATAGATCTTATTCAATTCCATAAAAAATAGAATCAAATCTTATTTCCCATATGCAGTTCAAGTTACATCACTTGTAAATGAAAGTACAAACTCATTACCATACCCAAACTGAGAAGGTGAGAGTAAATTTACATTCTAATAAAAATTATTATATTTACAACTTTTTTGTCACAACCTCTCCGTTGAATAACATTATACCAAAAAAAATTGGAAACAACCTCAGGAGAATCATATATTGCCCAGTGAGTGGATACCTCCATCTCAAGCTGAGTACATGCGTCAACATCTTTTTAAGTATATTAAAATTATTATAAACATGCATATTATTACCAAATCCGATAGTTAATTATTGAATTTAGCACATACATTTATTATAACATTTAAATTAATCAGATAAGGCATGTAAAAAAACATTCAACTCATAATCTGTACGACTTTGTATCTTTTATTCATTAGCCTAAAAACTACTTGTCTTGTACCTCATGAAGTAGAAGTCACCATGCCTGATTCTCATGTTAATAACTAGCCATCACTATCTTAGGATTTAGTCAGCTAGCCCTAAAACATTAAAAATAGATCCTGGTCCACCACAAGGTTCCCAAGAGTGAATTACGTCCTCATCTGGGGTATAAGAAATAGGAACCAACATAAAAACATATCACATATAATCATAATTTTCATATTTTATAATTCTCATTTCATCAAAGTCTATTCCTCATGGACATAAACTTTTAGAGTGATTTAGGGCCAAATTCACACCAGATAACTCCCTCCTAATTCCCACTTTCCTGGCCTTTAAGGTCTCAATCGACACTCTAGAAATCATTCTCATCATTTTCTATTTACTACAAGAATATTTGCTTCATTTCCCAGTAAGGACATTAAGGAAAACTCATGGTGTTTAGGGCATCTAACTAGACGTGACATCATTTCACTTTTTATCGAATCCATTTTCTCATCTTTAAAAAGAAATCAAATCATCATTTATCAAGTATGTGTATTCTTGAGAAACTAGAATGACATAAAGCATATTAGGGTTAAGAAGGAACACAATGATTGAAAAAGAACGACAATTTTTTTTAATTTGCAACATATATATTTCTTTCCATTTCCATATCATATGATATTAATCATCACCAGTGGGTATCTTCCTGAAAAATTATCTCATTATCCAACATTTACCCTAAATACGGTTTGTCAAATGTAAGCATTGCATGTTAGTTCAATCTCAATATATTTCTTATCGATTCATTCCATACAAAAGTTCTCATCAAATATTCACAAATACATGAGAAATAGAACCAATATAAGCATATAGACATCATATGCCATTCATCATGCTCATAACATGTTTTTCTTGCAACATATACTTATTCTATCCAATTTTGATATATGTAATTAAATCTCAAAGCATAAACGTGAGTAACACACTTCATTCTCCTCTTCTACTATTTATCATTTTTAGTTACAATTATTGTTCAATAACTATTTAATTCTCATTTGAAATTCATAGGAATAAACCATTCTCAGAGTACACGTATTCGAACAGACAATTACAATCCAAGAACATATTCTTTTGATCAATTCCCATCATTTAACCTCATCTTGTAATGGACTTCAGTTGTACTTATATGCATTCCTTAATCCCTCTTTTGAAATAGTTATTCATTAGCACGACCTAGCTCATCTATTTGTTTCTTAGATCCATATACTATTTGTTTTTCATTTTCCCTTCATTTAATATTCATTAGTCTCAACTTCTTTCGTTTCATGTTAACTAATAATCTTGGAACAAATCATTCTAAATTTACGTAATGCATAAAATTTCTCTCTCATTGAAATCCTTTCTAGTCTGATTTTAATGTATTTCATTCAATTTGTGTCAACCAGAGATATTTCAAGTAACTAGATAACATACCTTCTCATTCTTATTTTATTAATATATCATTCATTACTTATCATAACAATTTAGTTCTCCTTTATCCATTTCATATATTGCATCTAGATACATATATCATGTCATTTGACTTGTAATGACATTTGGGTAAATAATTGGAATCTTTGTATTCATTATAACCATTTAGAAAGTACCATGGATTAGGGTCCCTTCTTTGTACACTTTAACCTTTAGTCATATTTCCAATTTATTATTATGTGACTTGTATAAACGTCTTGCATTCAAGTAGGATTTAATCATTATATCATACATTATACTACAATATACGTGTTAGGCTTAGATAATCATAATTAAAATTATCAACTTTTATTGAAGTAATAATAGCTACAATAGATCAATTCATTACCTTTACAATATTATATAAAAGTTATAGCTTTATTATGCATACTCGTCTTAATATTGCAATTCTAGTGTTTTGAAAATGTCGACTCGACTCAATACATTGTAAGAACATTATTATTCACTATATTCATCAAGGTGCAATTCATTTCATTAGGGATATTCATACACATGGAAACCCTAGTTTCCATTCGAATCAACTCATCTGTCAGTTATAAGTATGCATTGATTCATTGGCTTATTTGAGTCACTTCAGCAAAACAAACCCTATACATGGAGAACCTCCATTTAAAAGGATCATAATAATTCTTTTCTTCATTCCATATATAAAAAATATCTGAAAAAATACAAATGAGAACTCATTCCTATTAGTTCATACATGATTCAATACTTTTGAACTCCATTTCCAAGAATAACATTCATTAGGACCATTTTAGGCAATATAAGTGTAAAACAACATGGTTCTCTACCCAAAAGATTCTTCATAGATCTTGAGTCAATATATCATGACCTATAAAAAGACAAATCAATAGAAAAGAATCTAAATAAGTGAAAATCATTTTCCATGAATTCTCCATATTGATCACCCAATCACATATTAAACCAGGTAAGTATGTTGATTATTTTAACCAAATAAAATTAGGCTTTCAACATGATTATTATAACATACCAAAATTTCACATTTAGACAATTATATGAAGTGGAATCCAAACTATAAGTATGATGGGAACATGATAACTCTGGCTAATGGATTTGATCCCTAAACTAGATTTTATCTACATATTAAGAAAGTAAAGTAACATTGATCAAAGATATAATAAGAAGCTTCAATTAAGAAATTATATTGGTTAAAACAAAAAAAATTGTAGTCAAGAATATGTTTAAGCTTATGGACCCTTTGGAAGACCAAGGAATGGTCCATGTACCCCAAAACCCAATTCAGCTCATTTGGGCCAATGACAGTTAACACATGGGTCCCTAGAGTGCAAATCTGGTATTGAGTATTTCACACTCATATGAATACTCAAGATAATTTCATTAAATGAACAATTGAGATATAATATCATGGAAGAAATCTAGATAATTATAAGTTATCTGGTGGTATGTAATTAATTTGATATTATCAAATATTGCTCCAAAGGTTAACTTGTAGTTATTTATTATGAGATTATTGTTATCTAATCACTTTCCCAAGATAAGATATTGACAATGTATAGTTAGTTATAAAATTTGGGGCTAAAATGGATTTGGATTTGGTATAAACAATTATTTCTTTAAATTAGATTTTTATGAAGGAAAAAAGAGAGGGGTGGTTGGGACTCCCTCTCCATTATGGAGTGGAGAGTCTACCCCCAGAAAGTGGGACATGAACAAAGTCCAATGGAGGGGGATCCATCCCATGATCTTAGAGAGGGTACTATATAGAAGCCTCAACTTCTACTAGAAGAGGGGATACAAATACAATGTTAAGGTTTTTTCCTCATTTGTCAAGAAGATGGTGAGGAAAAGCCTCAGTTGAGCAGATAGCGTCCGCTTTAGTGTTTTCTGATACCGATAAATTGAGGCATAGAGAGAATATCATATGTGTCCTAGAGGATATGGAGGAGGTGTATCAACTCTCATTTCATCATCCGTTGTCTAGTCGAGCGACCTATGCATAACCAAATTTCACTTGGTGGTGATGCCATTTTTGGGTGTGAATCAGGGCAGTCACAACCCCCTTCACATCCATTCATGGAAGGGACAAAGGAGAGGGAGCAATAGATGAGTCCATGGAGTTTAAGAAACTAGATCCATATGAGATTTTGTCAAACCAAGGTTTATCTCAGGCTGATGTCATAGATAAATTGCAGCCTTTAGATGTGGTTTGAACGGCCATGATTTGATGATAAGGTAGCTTTTTAGGAAAATCATAACCTAATATATGGTTATCCATTATTGATGAACAAAATATCCACAGAAATTTTTTCAAAAGTATTTATGTTAAAAATAATGTCAATAGATTATTTCAACATTTACACATTTATATATTTTTGTACCAAGACTTTTAGGATTTCAACATTTTGAGAAGTAAAAATAGAAAATGACTTTAGAAATTAATAAATATTTGACAGTAAGTGTATTTTGATATTTTTAACATTATTACAAATCGTGATCATTTTAATTTTTGATGTTTTACATGGGTTTATTCATGAAAATCCTAATAAGGGTATTTTGGATCTTTCACCCATTGTTTGGTTGTGGAATGATCTGAAATTTTTATATATACCCCAATACATTGTATCATTACTGGTTTGAATGTTTTTTTGAGGCTTCATGCCATCTTAAATTAGTATTTAGTTTTTAGACCTAAGAGGATATTATATGATGTGTTCTAAAGATATTGATAGATTATTACATTATATATACTTAATCACTATGGTATAGAGTTTTGGGATATTTATCTCAAATTTCAACCAGATAATAGTAACTAGAAACATGTGATTATATTGAAAGTTTTTCTTGATCATGGATCAATTTCTTTTCATATATTACATTATGTGATTTTTAGTCATATTTGAGTAGGAGGGTTATAATGATTACATAATGTGAGTTTCCATATACATTCAATGCCAATGTTTTATCATAGTTTTAAATAAGAGATATGTTAGTCTAAATAAGAACCTTAACTCAGTTGAGGAGGTTAGGGTGATGGGTCTTCTTATATAGGAAATCAAAAGTTGAGAATACACATGACTCATAAATATTTAATTATCTCCTGGTTATCTAGGTTATGGAACAAGGATCCAAGACTATCTTAAAAATACCCTCAGTATCAAGGTAATCGGTCCATGCCTTGGGTTTCTTTATATTTCATCATTTAGTTTTGTTTGTATTATCATGCTCAATGTTTATATCTTACATTTTGTCATGTGAATACTTAAATTGTTTAAGAGGTATCTATTTATATGCATATCTTGCATAGATTTACTCCATACTTGTTATAACATAAGATCAGGCCAGTTGACAAATATACCTCTTCATTTGCATGTAATACAATTATGGGTTTAAAATTCAAATTAAGATAAGTTACGATTGTATCAGAATAAGAAGTATTAATTGGACCATATCTCAGGAACATTTTATGTGAGATTGTTGCCTCATGAGTGTTCTTCAATTTACAGGTTCAAGCCCAAGTCAGAACACCTTGAGTGTGTCCAATGATGTTTATGTTTGTGGGTTCAAGCCAAACCATGCACACCTAGAGAGTGTTCAGAAGCATGCACCCCTCATGTGTGTCAGTGAGATCAAATTAGATAAGGTTCATTAAGTAGGTTCCCTGATAAGAATTCTTAATCATGTTAAGAATGCATCCTAAATCCACAAATAATATTTGTGCATGCTCATGTCAGTTTTAAGGCTTATGTCAAGTTATATTCATATTATTACAAGAACACAATCACTTACAATGTATTTTTGAAAACATTGCTCTGTGTGTATGCACATAGGTTGTCAACATCTATGGGATAGCTCTAAGCAGATGGATGTATGTATAATTTCAAAACGTAGTGGGGTGACATCTACACGATCCAAGAAGTTTTAACTAGTTTAAAAAGTTACACCATGTATCAAGTTCCATTGTTTTAAGCTTTTTGAAAAGTATGTATATGAGAATACATGCATCCATATCTTGTGTGAAGCTATTTCTATTATTATAATGAATGATATATGCTATTTGTGACATCCTCTTAGAGTGATTTCGATGCTCTGTGCTTCTGTGTAATTATGAATGTATAACACTTTGGAGATTATATAAAAGTTGTATTAGGACAATAATATAGATGGCCACTAGGAAAGATTCACATTCTTATACTCATCACCTCTTAGATGAGATCTAAGTGTAAGACTTAGTGAAGTTAGACCAAGTAATAGTAATAAGATCATCTTAAATATATAGGTCTATGTTACCATAATCCCTAGCTTTAAAATATCATGGGTGTTCGTCGAAATAGAATATCCTAACCCTAATATTGTTACACCCTAGATTAGTGGTCAACCATTATAAGAAGATAATTAATTTTAGATCAAGTGTGATATAATCCCCAATAAGTTATAATTTTTTTATGATTGAGTTATGGGGTTCATGTTTCTTTCCCCCAAGGAAGAATCCCTCACCTTTGATATATGACTAGCATTATTGGAAAAATATCTATTTATGTTTTCCCAATTAGTGTTTTTGGATCCACATTTTTATGACAGTTTTATCATTTTTCTTGAGCATTGACACGATTTTACCATGCGTATAATGCAAGTGTACACGTCAGAGTAATATAGGCCTTCTGAGGCCCGAGTCGAACACAGGGACACTGAACTATCGGTAGACTACTTACTAACTACTCGCGATCAGCTAGACCAATTAAAAGGTTTTGAGAGTTGATTGAAAAATAAATTAAAACAAAGAAATTGATTAAAGGTTTAGTTTAATCAAATTAGATGGAAATCTTTAGGATTGTGGTTTCACTGTGGGTTCTCATTGTATTTATTTCTATATAGTTAATCACACTCGTCTCTCATTGTATTTATTTCTATATAGTTAATCACTACCTAAATCTAGGTCGGTTCCACTGTCTTAGTAACCTATACCCTAAACTAGGTGCATGTAGACCAAACTTTGGGTTTCCACCATTAACTGTACATCACCTTGTTCAAGGGATATATTAATTAATGTGAATTTCATCTTTTTTCAACCGTTAATTCTTCTTTCAAAGCAATTAAAGGTATTAGATTATCATTAGGGTGATCAATCATAATGATATATTGGAGAAAACGAAATCATACCATAGATTTAAGAGACAAAATATGAATTACTATGATAAAAATGTCATACAACGATTACCCGGGCTACTCCCGGTCCTAAAGACAAAGGGGATTAGCCCTGCATGTTCATCTCAAAGCAAGACATGATGGAAGAAAGGGAAAACATGGAGAAAACGTGGATGAAGTGATGTAAACCCCTGAACGGAGAAGATCCAAGCATTCCTCGACGTAGAGTGTGCGATCTAAAGCCTTTTGGCAGTGGAAAATGTCTTCTTCGGCTCTCAGAACGATCGGGGCGTGCTTCTAGGCTCTGTTCCTCTCCTCACACCTCCTTGGGATGCGTGCAGCGGCTAATGACCTGATAGATCACTCCTGGCCGCCGTCATTAGGTATAAACATCAAATTAGATCGTCGAAATATCACCACCATTGGATTCAGGCCGATCTGGAACAAACACTAATTTGACGGCGTCGATACCATCGACGCGGGTCGATGGTATCGACCCATCACAATATCGGCAAGCTTTCCTTCTTCTCTATCATTCCGCCTGATGCAGACTCGATACCATTGATGCGGGTCGATGGTATCGACACCCTTAGGTGTCAGTTCTGTCACCTTTCTGACACTGAAGTTGTAGAACGTCGATAGTATCATCTTTTGTGTCGATAGTATCGATAGGTTGATTGCTGGCTCGCTGAAGGTATCTCGATACCATCGACTTCAATGTCGATAGTATTGACTCATCTTGGCTCCTTGCGGCTGTCTCACTGTGATTGTGTCAATACTATTGACACAGGTGGATGGTATCGACAGCTGTGTATACTCATTTTTCCTGAAATTGCAAGACAGAACCAAATCAGCTAAGCTAAAACCCATTATTTTAATCGTTTATACTCATCAAGATAAAATATGAGAGATTTGATACAGAATGAGATTGTAGACTAAAGTAAGTGAATTATGTGATACTAACCACATAAGTGACTAATAAACACATAAAACACAAGTCAAACAAGTCTATAAAAGAGACTCAAAATCCTCACATCAAACTCCCCTAAGCTTAAACCCTGCTCGTCCTCGAGCAGTAGAACTATAGAATAAAATTGTGAGGGTCAACTAAAGAACAGATTATCACAACAGGCCTTGCCAAATGATCCCTGCCCGACATTCACATTCCGACCCTCACTAACCACAGAATGATAATTACACTCAAGGTGACAATGATCATCCATAAGAGATGTCTACCCTAAGATTGATGAACACTATCACATAAGGCAGTTAACATAATAAAATCCTCCAGTTTAGGCTTGGTGCATCTTTGTGATCTTCTATCTACGTTGCTCGTTTCCTAACTACCATCTAAATGAAAGCAACTCTCCTGATATTAATGAGTGAGGAGATAATCACGGTGGCCTACCAATTCGAGCAACGGGTGGATGGAATAGGTGGCTGTGGAAGAAACGGAAGAACAATACAGTTTGAACATGCACAAATAACAATAATGACCTAAATGACGCATATGCAAATGAAAATTCCTTAATGCCTACATTTTGGGTGGAATGATGCATGTTCCTACTATCCCATCTCATGCGAGATAGAATCTCTACAAACTACGTTATGTGCTTATTCTTCCTATTATATAGGTGAGACAAGCTCTTTTCTCCCTCTTAAATCAGCTTTGTTTTTTTTTGTTCTCTTTTTTTCAAGCCCTTCTTTCTCTCCAATTGGCTACTGCAAAATGTACAATATTTTTCAGAATTTTTTCTTTCTTTTTTTTCTCTTCTTTTTCGGGCTTATTTTCACTTAACTGTTATCCTTGAGGCATTACAACTTAATTTCAGAGAGTATAGAGTGAGTTACCTCCTTCTCTTATTTTTCAGAAGAAATAAGGCACATACTATCCTGTATGCGCAAAGATATGTCAAAATGCACTACATGAGATCAGTTATGCAATTGTGATGACATGCACTCAAGAATGTGTACATGCATGATTCATCTACAAATTTTTTTTATTTTCCATTTTTTATGCAAAATCAAACTAAAATGCAATCCTACCTAAATGCTATGCAATCAAAAGATGAAAATCGTAATGTGCTTCTAATTCTTATGGTGGAGTATGAAAACAATGAGGTGGATAGATCACAAGATTAATTGACTGAACCATTGGAAAATATTATATGTCTCTCCTTACTGACCTATGTAACAATTAAGAGGTTTATCTCTCTTATTTCAGATTAAGGTCTCATTACCATTTGGTCAGGTTAGGCTCAAACAACCAATTCCGTCCACTTTTCGTAAATCATAGGCATGTACAATTGTGGTCTTCTGTTTTAAAGTTGACAAACCCAATTATTTTCATAAGTCATGTGCTCAAGGTTGAACAAAACAAGCTTGCAAATTCACTAAATTTTTTCAAATTGACCCCTGATTCCCATGTGGCAAACACAAAGATGACACATTAATTAGACATCCACAAATACACTAGATAGAGTGTGGACCCTAAAAACTAAGAAAATGACTAGAGTAAAAGAAAAATCAATAAACAATTAAAACGAAGAAAATTAAAGGATAGAAACTGTTCCATCTCCCCCCTAAGCTTGAATTCGACTATGGCCTCATAGTAAAAAACAATATTAAAAGGTGGAATAGTGATACCAATCATTGCTCAGGTGGTGGCTGGTACTGCGGGGCGGTGGGATCCCATGAGGGATACTGCCCCTGAAAATTCAGATCATACGGGGGCATGGGTGGAGGTTGAGGATATCCCCCGAAGTAGTTCTGGCTCCAATAGTTATCATAGAATGGCTGTTGTTGCTGCTCGATCCTTCCCAACTGATCATAGACCTGTTGTTGATTGGCGAACAACTGACGCTCATTCTCAAAGATAGCTTGTTGGTTAACATAGAGCCGATTTGTAGTCTCCTGAATATCATCAAATGACGCAGTGTGCTGCTTTGCATCTACTGGATCTCCTGCAACATTGAGTACATCCCCTGCATAGAGTATACATCCTCTCCTTGTTGAGAGGGCTAAGGTGGTGGATGTTGCAAAGATGATGATGCACCCGGGTGAAAGCGGGGACGCTTCCACGGTGCCACTCATGAACGAAGGGGAGTGAAAGCCTCCTATTCCTCTTCATGCTCGTCGTCGTCATCATTGTTGTCGTCGTCACCTGCATCTTCCTCATCAGAGTTGTCAATGGAAATAATGGGCCACCGAAAATGCTGAGCTCCCTGGATGTTGAAGACGGGATCGGGAAGCGCACACTCCTGGTACTCCTGATTGACATGGCATTGTACATAGGCCACGCCATCATGGAGCGTAAGAAGGTTGGAGCAGTGCAGATGATGCAGATTGACTTTGTTCCTGTTAGACATTGGAGTAATTTGGGAAAAATTCAACCCAAGGTAGAGAGCCAACAGTGTGATAAGCCCCCCAAAGTGGATAGGAGCTTTTCGTATACTCCTCCTCATGGCCAACACAAGCGTCAAGAAAAATGCGCCCCAATTGCACTCTTCTCACTTTAACAACTTATACAAAAAGAACAAATATGTCTCTTGAAATTTACTGAGAGAAAGGTCGCCTCAAGCAAATAACGTAGTACACAGCATGTGATGTAGAATCTGCACAAAGGGATGCTCAAAATCGGCGACAGCTGCATTATGATAGCTGACAGACTTGCCTGGAGGCACGGTTACCAGCTGAGAAAAGATGTCATCATAATCAGTCTGGTTGTCCGGCCTCCTGTGTTGAGTTGGAGAATGGTACCAGTTGTAAATTGAATTGAATTGTTGGAGGGTGAGATTGTAATTGTTGTTGTAGAGGCGGAAAGAAACGCGACCCTTGATCCATTCCTAATCGGTAGCGATGAGGTTGTTAGGCACGACGCATATATCCAGCAATGCCATAAATTCTACTACCAGTTCCTTGTATGTAGGCCACTCGCTAAAAAAGGGGTGGCCCTCAGCGTGGAACTGGACCTCGCCAGACCTCCTGGTCGTATGTTGCGCCTGCCCCTAGAGGACATAGGCGAGATTGGCCTCGAACCCAAGGTCGCAGATCATGGTCTAATCGACATATCAGGTTGGCTCGATTTTCCGATTGAGAAACTCCTCATATATCTTCTGTACTTCTGCCGAAGGAAGAATAATCCTCAGACGAGGAATGGATTCGGGTGGTGGAGGAACAAACACCGGAATCTCCATCAGGGCCGCCCTTGAAGAAGAAGCTCCTTCCGTTTGCACCATCATCACAGAGAGAGAGGGGATTAAGAAATAGAGCTCGATGAAGGTCGGAGAAGACGATCTCCGCTCGGTGCAGAGCTTGGTGAAGATATCCCGATCCTTGGATGCTCGATGAAGGCCTCTGGTTGCACAACGATGATCAACGCA
Source organism: Alisma plantago-aquatica (assembly GCA_963693085.1). Lineage (NCBI taxonomy): Eukaryota > Viridiplantae > Streptophyta > Magnoliopsida > Alismatales > Alismataceae > Alisma > Alisma plantago-aquatica. Next base: position 722,953,002 of record OY856414.1, read on the forward strand.
CAAGTATAAGAAAGAAACTCCAAAGGTGTGAAGAGATTGGAGAAACAACCCTTCCTTTTATAATTGAACATGTCGCTGCTGCCGCTCTGTCGATACCATCGACGGGAGTGTCGATGGTATCGACACCTGTAGTACAATCTGTGTCTTCGCTAGTATCGACGGTGGTCGATTGCTTGATGTGGGGGCTCAAATCGACGACACATCGATACTATTGACATAGGTCGATGGTATCGACCCATCCCACAGATCAACTTCCTTGATTTATCGGCCGCCGTTGATTTCTTCTCGTGGATCGTTGATGTGTCACGTCGATACCATTGACGGGAGTCAATGGTATTGACTCTACATGGATCAATTACCCTCACGAGGCCCGGGTGCTTCTTGCTTGTTGTTTCTATGTCGATACCGTCGACACGGCCATCGATTGTATCAACTTTACTGAGACAAAATCTTCTATAAATCTTCAGGGATCTCACGAGTATCGACACCATAGTCAATACTATCGACCCTGTGGGATCTTTTTCTTCGGCATCACTGTTGGTATGTCAATACCATCGACACGGCCATCGATGGTAGCGACTCAGAAATGTTTTTGCAGCCGGTTCCCTGTACCCATGTCGCTACCATCGACACAATGGTCAATAGTATCGACTCTGCCTCAGTCCTACACACTGAACAAATGATCAAGGTATCATTTTTACACTATAAATGAAATTAAACAGAACTAACTTGAAAATGTAGAAGAACAGTAAGAAACTACAAATGGTTGGGTTGCCTCCCAACAAGCGCCCTTCTTTAACGTCTTAGGCTAGACAAAATCAAGCTCATCATGCCCCCTTAAGCGCTATGAGTTTGACCTCATGCACTTTCCTCGTGTAGTCCTCACCAAAGTACAACTTCAACCACTGAACATTAACTAGAAACGTCGTCTCTCCATCGCACACCATGATGGCACCATGCGGTCATACTTCTTCCACAACAAAAGGTCCACTCCACCGGGATTTCAATTTCCTGGGATGCAGCTTCAACCTTGAGTTGAATAATAACACATGATCTCCCTTTTTGAACGCATGCACTTGAATGTGTCGATCGTGAATTAGTTTTGTCCTCTCTTTGTAAATTTGCGAGTTTCCATAAGCATTCATCCTCAGCTCATCTAACTCGTTAAGATCTAGCATTTGCTTCTTCCCTGCCTCATCGTAAGTTAAATTAAGCTTCCTTAGCGCCCAGTGCGCCTTGTGTTCTAGCTCTACCGGTAAATGGCAGGCCCGCCCATAGGCTAACCTAAAAGGCGTAGTGCCTATAGGTGTCTTATATGTGGTCCTATATGCCCATAATGCATCTGGTAGAAAAGTACTCCAATTCTTTCTTGTCGAAGCCACAGTGCGCTCCAATTTTTTTTTATTTCTCTGGTTGACACCTCGACCTGCCCTTGTGTCTGCGGGTGGTACGGGGTACCAACATTATGCTTCACCCCATACTTTCTTAATAATGCAGCAAACTTTTGATTCTTGAAATGGGTGCCTCCATCACTAATAATCATCCTTGGCACAACAAATCTACAGAAAAGTGATCTTTTACAAACCTGCACACTACAACAGCGTCGTTAGTCCTTGTGGGTATTGCCTCTCCCCACATAATCAACAACAAGTAAAATGTACAAATTAGAGTTTGAGGACACAAAGGGTCCCATAAAATCGATGCCCCAAAGATTAAATACCTCAACTTCTTGAAATACGTTGAGGGGCATCTCTTGCCGCTTAGAAATATTACTTGCCCTTTGATAGGAATCACATCTTCACACATAGTCGTAGGCATCCCGAAAGAGTGTAGGCCAATAAAGACCACTCTCTAGCACCTTAGCCGCCGTTCTTGAACTCGCATGATGACCACCGGTTGGTAGTGTGTGACAATGACTAAGTACATTGTCATATTCTATCTTTGGTACACGCCTTCGCAAAACGCCGTCCCTGCATTACTTTAACAAGATGGGATCATCCCAGAAATAATATCTCAAGGAATGGAAATTTTTCTTTTTCTCTTGATAAGTCCAATCATCTGGGATTATTTTACATGCAAGATAATTAACAATGTATGAAAACCATGGATCTTTGGATTTTACCGGGCATATAACGCAAGTGTACGCGTTAGAGTAATATAGGCCTTGTGAGACCCGAGTCGAACACATGGACACTGAACTATCAGTAGACTACTTACTAACTACTCGCGATCAGCTAGACCAATTAAAAGGTTTTGAGAGTTGATTGAAAAATAAAAGAAAAATAAAACAAAACAAAGCAATCAATTAAATGTTTAGCTTAATCAAATTAGATGGAAATCTTTAGGATTTCAGTTTTATCGCGGGTTCTCGTTGTATTTATTTCTATATAGTTAATCACACTCGTCTCTCATTCTGGTTAGTGGCATTTAGTCAGAATTGTTCACTGTCGTGATACAACTCACTACCTAAATTTAGGTCGGTTCCATTGTCATAGTAACATATACCCTAAATTAGGTGCATGTAGACCAAACTCTGGGTTTCCACCAGTAACTGTACATCACCTTATTCAAGGGATTTATTAATTAATGTGAATTTCATCTATTTTCAACTGTTAATTCTTCTTTCAAAGCAATTAAAGGTATTAGATTATCATTAGGGTGATCAATCATAATGATATATTGGAGAAAATGAAATCATACCATGGATTTAAGAGACAAAATATGAAGTACTATGATAAAAATGTCATACAACGATTACCCGGGCTACTCCCGATCCTAAAGACAAAGGGGATTAGCCTCGCATGTTCATCTCAAAGCTATACATGATGGAAGAAAGGGAAAACACAGAGAAAATGTGGATGAAGTGATGTAAACCCCTGAACGGAGAAGATCCAAGCATTCCTTGATGTAGAGTGCACGATCTACAACCTTTCGGCGGTGGAAAACGTCTTCTTCGGCTCTCGGAACGATCGGGGTGTGCTTCTGGGCTTTGTTCCTCTCCTCACACCTCCTTGGGATGCGTGCAGTGGCTAATGACCTGATAGATCGCTCCTGGCTGCCGTCATTAGGTATAAACACCAAATTAGATCGTCAAAATATCACCACCATTGGATTCAGGCCGATTTGGAACAAACACTAATCTGACGGCGTCGATACCATCGACGCGGGTCGATGGTATCGACCCGTCACAATATCGACAAGCTTTTCTTCTTCTCTGTCATTCCACCTGATGCAGACTCGATAGCATCAACGTTGGTCGATGGTATCGACACCCTTAGGCATTGGTTCTGTCACCTTTCTGACATTGAAGTTGTAGAACGTCGATAGTATCGACTTTTGTGTCGATAGTATCGATAGGTTGATTGCTAGCTCGCTGAAGGTATCTCGATACCATCGAATTCAATGTCGATAGTATCGACTCATGTTGGCTCCTTGCGGCTGTCTCACTATGACTGTGTCGATACTATCAACACAGGTCGATGGTATCGACAACTGTGTATACTCATTTTTCCTAAAATTGCAAGATAGAACCAAATCAGCTAAGCTAAAACCCATTATTGTAATCGTTTATACTCATAAAGATAAAATATGAGAGATTTGATACAGAATGAGATTATTGACTAAAGTTAGTGAATTATGTGATATTAACCACAAAAGTGACTAATAAACACATAAAATGCATGTAAAACAAGTCTATAAATGCGACTCAAAATCCTCGCATCAAGCACTTTGGTTATGATTGGAAAATATATATACATGTTTTGTATAAGTATTATATTATAAAGTGTTCAACTATTTCATGAAGTCTTTGTTCTCAAACTCTTTTGAAAGAAGGAAACAATGAATTGTTTTATTGGGGTTTCATGTTTTAGAAGTCAAAGTTGCTACATATGTAATGAAAGAGACAAAGAGGGATAAGTAACTTTAAGTTTGTGGTATGAGGTGCAAAAAATTGGAAACCGTATAGGATATGTTATGAGTAAGATAATTTTACTATGATTTTTTCTCCTTTCTTCTGGTTTTTGTTGTATAAACACTTGTACCATGAGATTTTATAAATGAGTATAATAGATATAATATCTCTATATACATATAGTCGTGAGTAAATGTGAAGAGATACCATAAAGATTTAATGCTAAGAACTTATACATGTGGTCACTTGAACTTAATGGTAAGAATGAGGTAGAAGGTCACAAAACCATGTTTAATATTAAATTCATTGGAATAAAGATTAGAATGAGTAAATTATAATAAAATCTATCTTGGTAATACCCCAATATTAAAACAATAAGAATTTTTAGTTGTACAGGTTAACCTAGTCATGCATGCTCTATACAATATAGAAAGGGTTAAGAAGTGTTAAGAATTACGCAAGGCATAGAAAAAAATCAAAGTAATGACATATTTCTTTAAATGTTAAAGAATGTGTGTAAGCATTGTAACAAATGATATCTTCTCCTAAGGGTCTTTTTTAATGAGGTAATAAGTTTTGACATCCATGGGTATATCCAAAACTTATGGTTAAATACATAGAAAGCCTAACATATAAAGAAAGGATACAATGCTTTGTTTCGGAGGAATAACGTAATAGGGTTGTGTATGGAGATTTAAGGTATGTGAAGGACTATGAAAATCCTAAAGTAGTAGTTAATTTAACTTCAAACAATATTACGTTTCTTATTTATGAAAATTAGGTGTATTTATACCATGGAACATGATTAGGTAAATAGCCTCTAAAGTAAATGTATATAATGTTTTTTGATTAATTGAATATGTTCATGCACATAAATTCTTATGTGGATCAAAATTCTAAATTGTAAGTAGATGAAGAAGAGTATATGAAAGACTCTACCATAGCTTTCATCTATTGATTTATTTAGTGTGGATCAGTCTTTGTATCCATTGACATCATGTAGTGAGGATATGGTAACTCATGATTAAGGTATGATCACATCATAAGATGGAGACCAACCTACTTATGTGCACCATGCTATGTATTAGATCAAAAAAGTACCAGGTGTAGAAGTTCCTACTTATAGTAAATGTAATGATTAAGTAATGAGAAAATGCATCCTTGAACCATGCAGAGGAGCCATATCTAGATATATTTCGTGATTTGATGATATTATATTTGGAATGACTAATTAGGACACAATAACAATTTTGATTATTTAGATTCATGAATTGTAATCTATTGATCCAATCCTTTTTTATTTAGTGTAAAATACTATGGGAGGTAGGTATGATCTTTTTTGTATTATAGATATTATGAGAATAAGGAAACCCTAGAATCATGGTTTGAAGGAGGTACTTATTGCATAGGTGAATCTTTTTGGGAATATTTAACGATTGTCGAATCATGTTGTGCTCTAACTTTTGGCTTGTAATTTAATAGTATGATGGTGTTTAGATACAAAACATAAGTTAATAATATGATGGTATGATGAAAATGAAGCAATTCTTGATGAGTTAAATTTTAGTTTCAAGGAAGACATTTTTTACAATTAGAATCATGATGTATTTTAAGGAAAATATTGGAAAATAATAGTAATCATGTTATGATCCAAGTAAAGAAGTAAGGTAGTAATATGATGATTTCTAGAGGCATATAGATAGTTGTTATGTTTATACATGATGATGCTTTAAACATGTGGTGGAGTATGTTGTGAGGTAGTATGGATCAATGGTCTAGGGTCACACCAATATGAGGTTATGCATGGTTTTTATAGGTGATTGGTATGAGAAAGGATGATTAATTGATGTTTCCTTTAGTATTCTTAGGGATAAAATGGTTTTATGGTAAGACAATGACTACAAATACCTTGGGCTTATCTAAACAAGATGTGACAACCAGAATTTTCTCTCTCTATGGATATCCACTTTCTCTCTTTATTAGTGGCCCAAATCACTCAATTGGGTCCAATTATATAGTTGGAATGAGATTATGACCCAATTTAGTTAAATTTTCGTTCAATTTCCCAATATGTGACTTGTATATGCCAATTGAAATAAGAGCCATGATTTAATATATAACCATATTGCAATTAATATTGAACACCCTTGCTATGATATTTTAGATTCCCAATATATATCATGTTGTAGATCTCTCAATTTTGAATCCAACGATGAAAAATAAGCACATCTTTCGGACCTATGAAACTCTAGATATTGTGTTTTAAAGATTCTATGTTTTAGCCTCTCTCTTTATGTGCTTTATGTGGTATTGGGCCGATTTTTGGTCACTTTAGGCCGAAATGAACTGGCCCAACGACTTGTTCCCTCCCCTTCCTCTTCAAGAAACCAGCGAAAGGGAAAGAGTTTCCCTGCCTCCACCCAGATTGGGTAACGGACGACAATCCTAGTCTTCTCCTTATATACCCCCCTCCCTAGTTTTCCCTTCTCCGATTTGCCCTAGTCTTCTCGTGCCGCCGACGTTCCTTCTCCCTCGTTTGTTCTTTATCTTGCTCAATGGTGCATGGTTGAAGCCTACTGCCACCAGCCGGGGGCTTCGGGGGAGCTCGCCTAACACTCTCCCCTTCCCCACCAATCAAGGTCGAGCGAGGAGCGCGGCGGAGGACGGTGGTGTGCCCTACTCCAACCCCAGTCCTGTGCTTTTTTGGGCTTCTTCAAAGGCAGCGGCCGTCGGAGTGATGGGGGCGTCATCCCCTGTCTTTCCTCTGTTCCTGCTTGCAAAACAGGGAGGTCGCGTGTAGACTGCGGAAGGGGGGGCAATGGGCGGACAACCCTCCCAAGCATGGGCTCAAAGGCGGGGCAGCGCAGGACCTTCGATCCCTCATCCAGCGGTGACCTCACAGGCAGTGTGGGCCAGAGGCGAGGAGCTACGATGGTGAGCGGCTGCTGGCTGGTGAGAAGTCATCCGTTGGCTGCTGTGACTAAGCGGCCCATTGATGATGGGCGTATGTGCGCATCGTGGACCGCAGGATGGAAATCCACAGCTGCAGGTGGCGCATGAATGAATTGGTAACACTCTAGTTCTCTAAAGTTCTGAATATAAACTATCAAAAATGATATCTTGCTAATCCCTTAGCCAAAAAGATCGAACCAATATATCAAATTGATCAGCTCGACAAGACCTACTAATTGGGCATGGTTCCAGGTCCTAATTCTAATGTTTACTCCCTTGATTTCTAGAAAATGATAACCTTAGCCATGTTCAGTACATTCAATGCATCTAGGTGATAAAACTTGAACCTTTAATGATCATCTATCTTCCTAATCATGGAATCAGAATCTTTAGTACATCTTTGATCTATAGGAGGGTCCTTATCACCCCTATTGCTTAAGAATTACTATCAATTGTACATATGTGCCTACTTTGGACTATAATGTTGAACCTTGCCTAGATTGCTAATCTTGCTGCTAATGGATACCCACCTAATCTTGTTATATGTTTCTTATGACCTAATGTTTCTTATCTAAACCATCCATTATGCTTGGATCTTAATCATTGATTATCTTTGACCTTGATTACTCTATTGTGAGTCTTTTGACCCTAGAATGCATGTAAATACCTTAGACCTTGTTATGATTATAGAAAGTGCATGGAACATCATAATGGCATGAAACTTGAACCACACCCACATGATGGACTATAAATCAGTATAAGGTCATCGAATGTACTAATAAGAAACTGGTAACCTAACTCAACCAAAACCCAAAAATGAAGATAATTAGGGTTAATGATGAGAATCTAATGTGTCTATGTAATCTTGTTGTTAATCAGGTTTGGCTTGTGGCTAGATGGTGAAGGATATGTTAGGTTATGAAATCTCTGAATCAGGTATGGGCCTTATCTAGTTATATGACTATCGTTTTATTGCTTGAAAAGACATATATTGTATGCCTATTTGTCTATCTGCTCAAATATTGCGATGTAGTATTGCTATGTCGTACTCGATGTTTGCTTCGTCAGTTTTATAACTTGAACACATATATAGATAAAACTCCATTATGATATTGTTGATAAACGGTTAGCTCTTGGCTACGGCCTTGAGGTCCCTCTCATATAAAAGGGTTAGCTAAGCTTGAGCACCCTTACGGACCCTTCCGACGGGAAGTTGGTCAAAGGCCTTAAACATGCATGATATTGTTCGTATAATGGAGTGAAATGACATAAAATATGGTTTCACTTTTGTTCAACAATTAAATTGTTTATTCTTGTTCGTTTAGTCTTGAAATCTTTTCAAAATTATGTAAAGATTATATATATGTGTATCTTTCAACCCCATACTCAACACCTCGTGTGTTGACCCATTTCTCGTATGTTGTTTTTAGGTTCAGAGATGGCTAGAAGGTTGATGGGCTTGGTGAGCTATGCTAGGTGTACTTGTTGTAAGATCCAGATATAGTATACATGAGCAGACTTGTACAAAGTGACTCTTGAACATGTAATTCAAATCATGTAATATAGTGATGTTTCTTAATATATCTTGTTGATTGTTGAGATTATGTTGGTGCATTTATCTTGTTATATGTTCATGTGTGCTAAGCTTTATGCTTCCGCATTTCTCCTTTCGTATACATTTGGTTCATGGGACTGGGATTCTCGTTCTGTGACAGATGGTATCAGAGCATGAACAATAACTACACCAAACATTGCTCACATGAAACACAAACTAAACTCACTTTACATCTCAACCCTAGAAACCTAATAAGATGTCCTTTGTGGACTAGGTTGACTTAGCCTCTAGGTTAGAACCTAGATGTTCTAGAACTAGGTGTAGACTTGTGTAAGCTACCTCCCTAGACATGATTCACGACATGTACTTAGGATGTCTACACAAGTGTGCACCATGTTCTTGCTAGTTCTCTAGGTGTCATGATACTAGACTGCCTAATGAGTGTGGTAACTGATTTTGGTTTTGGTTTTATTCGAATGGAGTATGGTGGTTTTCATCGCCTATTTAAACGTTAGAGAAAACATATTTCAAGTATTATTATATGTACATATGAAAAATGTTACCACACACAGAAAGGTAGTGAGTTTCCATGCAACCTAGGAGAAAGAGATGTAACATCAAGTCTAGATGAGAGAGTTTAGATGATAGTGACAATCTCTAGAGTTGTCTAGAGCCATGATATAGGTTAGGCAAGTGAATAACCTAGAAACCTAAGATGATGATTATGATATTGATGATGATGTTGATGTTCTATAGGACCCAAGATGTTTGAGGAAGGTTAAGTATGTTTGACGATATGAGATGAGTTTGACCATGCAGCCCTAGCTAGACCTAGCACCTTGTATGATACATACCATTTGGTTGATGTGTTAAACATAACTAGTGGGTGGACATGCTTGCTTGTACCTAGTCTTGTATGTGTGGAGATATGATATATGGTTCGAGACCAACATGGGCCTCAATCTCTTTACAAAGGAAGACCTCTAGCATGGGACATATGACTAGGGTGACATGTTGATATGAGTTGACCTGTATCGGGGAAAGGTTAGAGTACCTAAACTCCAAAATATTTGAAATGTTGAATAATATGAATGATGAAATACTTGATGATGAGTCCCTAGCTAGAATACTTCTAAGTATATGAGTTGAGTGGCCTAGCGTGTGCGGTTTCCTGGAAAATGTTGAACCCTAGATGTCCTATGAAAATATCTAACCCTAGAGAAAGAGGAAATTGAAAATTTGATGCTTGATATATATAGGTGAGGGCGATGTCCCAAGACCTAAGATGATATATATGATGTTTGATATCCATGATGAGCCTCATACTCGGGTTAGTAGTTTTATATAAAGGAATCTAGTGGTTACCCTTAAGATGGGTAGAATTTGGTGTTCCGGGTAGAAGATTTTGGTTAATATGTCTTTTTGGACACATATATGTCTTGGCTTGAGTGGCTTGAGTTTGTGAAGCTCTTTTAGATACAAGTGAGAAAGTTACAAGACCTCGATACTGATGATAATGTTGTTCCTCAAATGATGCTTGATACATGAAATATCTCACTTATGTTTAAAAAACTGATATATGCTAGATGAGTCACTCACGTAAGCTAGACCTAACATGAAATCATACTATACATAAAATATGTAGCTTCGAAATCATGAACTAGATATGATGATGTCATAAGATCTTAGCTTGAACAATCAGGGGTAACATGCCTAATCTCGTACCAAAAAAAAGTTATTAATTGGATATGTCGATGCTCTTGGGGTCATAACTCAAATGAACATGATGAATAAATTTCTTAATTTGAGATTTGAAAGGAAAAATGATGAACATAATTCTTTACAGTTGGTGGAAATTTTGTGGAAAAGCAAAAACATGCATGAAATCTAGAGTAAAGACGAGATACACACTTGATGATATTCTCATTTGAAGCCATGACCATAAATAGAATCTTTTGAGAATTGATAACACAGATTTTGATGATACCCTTTGGTCTCATATAAAGATATGAGCAAAACCCCTAATCTGTGGACATTGAGGGATGGGTAAACCCTAATGTTATGATACAATATTAGAGTATAAGGTAATATGTACATAGATGAGATGAGTACACCCTTAATGATGATAACCTAAGTGTTGTGGGGAATTCCTTGACAGCTAGGGTTGGATACCTAGACCTGACATTTTTTACTTTGACTCTTAGATATGATCTTGGATGAATTTTGAGGACGAAATTTCTTGTAAGGGGGGAAGGATGTGACAACCTCAATTTTCTCTCTCTATGGATATCCACTTTCTCTCTCTATTAGTGGCCCAAATCATTCAATTGGGTCCAATTATATAGTTGGAATGAGATTATGACCCAATTTAGTTAAATCGTCATTCAATTTCCCAATATGTGACTTGTATATGCCAATTGAAATAAGAACCATGATTTAATATATAACCATGTTGCAATTAATATCAAACACCCTTGCTATGATATTTTAGATTCCCAATATATATCATGTTGTAGATCTCTCAATTTCGAATCCAGCGATGAAAAAAAAATCACATCTTTCGAACCTATGAAACTCTAGATATGGTGTTTTAAAGATTCTATGTTTTAGCCTCTCTCTTTATGTGCTTTTTGTGGTATTGGGCCGATTTTTTTTCACTTTAGGATGAAATGAACTGGCCCAATGACTTGTTCCCTCCCCTTCCTCTTCAGGAAACCAGCGAGAGGGAAAGAGTTTCCCTGTCTCCACCCAGATTGGGTAACGGACGGCAACCCTAGTCTTCTCCTTATATACCCCCCTCCCTGGTTTGCCCTTCTCCAATTTGCCCTAGTCTTCTCGTGTCGCCGACTTTCCTTCTCCCTCCTTTGTTCTTTATCTTGCTCAACGGTGCATGGTTGAAGCCTGCTGTCGCCATCCGGGGGCTTCAGGGGAGCTCGCCCGACACTCTCCCCTTCCCCACCAATCAAGGTCGAGCGAGGAGCATGGCGGAGGATGGTGGTGTGCCCCACTCCAACCCCAGTCCTGCGCTTTTTTGGGCTGCTTCAAAGGCAGCGGCCGTCGGAGTGATGGGGGCGTCATCCCCTGTCTTTCCTCTGTTCCTGCATGTGGAATAGGGAGGTCACGTGCAGACTGCGGAAGGGGGGGCAATGGGTGGACAACCCTCCCAAGCATTGGCTCAAAGGCGGGGCAGCGTAGGACCTTCGATCCCTCATCCATCGGTGACCTCGCGGGCAGCGTGGGCCAGAGGCGAGGAGCAGCGATGGTGAGCGGATGCTGGCTGGTGAGAAGTCATCTGTTGGCTGCTGTGACTAAGAAGCCCATTGATGATTGGCGTACGTGCACATCGTGGACCGCAGGATGGAAATCCACAGTTGCAGATGGTGCATGAATGAATTGGTAACACTCTGGTTCTCTAAAGTTCTGAATATAAACTCTCAAAAATGATATCTTGCTAATCCATTAGCGAAAAATGTCGAACCAATATATCAAATTGATCAGCTCGATGAGACCTACTAATTGGGCATGGTTCCAGGTCCTAATTCTAATTTTTACTCCCTTGATTTCTAGAAAATGATAACCTTAGCCATGTTCAGTACATTCAATGCATCTAGGTGATAAAACTTGAACCTTTAATGATCATATATCTTCCTAATCATGAAATCAGAATCTTTAGTACATCTTTGATCTATAGGAGGGTCCTTATCACCCCTATTGCTTAAGAATTACTCTCAATTGTACATATGTGCCTACTTTGGACTATAATGTTGAACCTTGCCTAGATTGCTAATCTTGCTGCTAATGGATACCCACCTAATCTTGTTATATGTTTCTTATGACCTAATGTTTCTGATCTAAACCATCCCTTATGCTTGGCTCTTAATCATTGATTATCTTTGACCTTGATTACTCTATTGTGAGTCTTTTGACCCTAGAATGCATGTAAATACCTTAAACCTTGTTATGATTATAGAAAGTGCATGGAATATCATAATGGCATGAAACTTGAACCACACCCACATGATGGACTATAATCAGTATAAGGTCATCAAATGTACTAATAAGCAACTGGTAACCTAACTTGACCAAAACCCAAAAATGAAGATAATTAGGGTTAATGATGAGAATCTAATGTGTCTATGTAATCTTGTTGTTAATCAGGTTTGGCTTGTGGCTAGATGGTGAAGGATATGTTAGGTTATGAAATCTATGAATCCGGTATGGGCCTTATCTAGTTATATGACTATCGCTTTCTTGCTTGAAAAGACATATATTGTATGCTTGTTTGTCTATTTGCTCAAATATTGCCATGTAGTATTGCTATGTCATACTCGATGTTTGCTTCATCAGTTTTATAACTTGAACACATATATAGATAAAACTCCATTATTATATTGTTGATAATGGGTTAGCTCTTGGCTACGGCCTTGAGGTCCCTCTCGTATAAAAGGGTTAGCTAAGCTTGAGCACCCTTACGGACCCTTCCGACGGGAAGTTGGTCAAAGGCCTTAAACATGCTTGATATTGTTCATATAATGGAGTGAAATGACATAAAATATGGTTTCTCTTTTGTTAAAAATTAACTTGTTTATTCTTATTCATTTAGTCTTGAAATCTTTTCAAAATTATGCAAATCTTATATATATGTGTATCTTTCAGCCCCATACTCAACACCTCGTGTGTTGACCCTTTTCTCGTAAGTTGTTTTTAGGTTCAGAGATGGCTAGAAGGTTGATGGGCTTGGTGAGCTATGCTAGGTGTACTTGTTGTAAGATCTAGATATAGTATACATGAGCAGACTTGTACAAAGTGACTCTTGAACATGTAATTCAAATCATGTAATATAATGATGTTTCTTAATATATCTTGTTGATTGTTGAGATTATGTTGGTGCATTTATCTTGTTTTATGTTCATGTGTGCTAAGCTTTATGCTTCCGCATTTTGCCTTTGGTATACATTTGGTTCATGGGACTAGGATTCCGGTTCCGTGACACAAGATCACCATGGTAAGATGGAAAAAGTTATTAAGATTAATGTTAAGAGAGTATCTTTAGCATGGTGATGCCCCAAGGTTAATGAGTACATGGTGCAATGAGACCTTGGGTGGATTGAGATCCTGGGAGCAATGAGACTGTGCTGCAAGTTTATGTGTAGAAATTACTTTTTTAACTTACTAATTGCAATTAATAAGGTCATTAATGGAATGAATTGTGAGATAATATTCACTACATGTTGTATTGACATGTGCATTAATGAGGTGTTAATATAAGTGTAATAAGTCATGTCACATTTACATATACAACCAGTAGTAGGTATCCAAAGGAGACATAACGAAAAGGTGTTGGCATTAAAACTTGAGGCATGTAATCATCCAACCTAATTAGATGCATACTAAGACAAAGAATGCATACATAAGATAGATATTTTGACATAGATGAGTGAGTTGATTTTAAAGTGGAACCAAGACCCTTTCGCAACCCTCTCTAAAAGAAGCAAGTTAGGTTCCTTGCAATGTTAGATGATGATAATGTGAAATAGATCTCAAGCTTCATTAGTGATATATGCACATGTATGTCAGATTTAGATGTTTTTAGATTTTATCCATGAGAGGGTTGCACACACCTTGTGTATACGAATGATCTTTTAGGATAATATTAGAGAGCTTGTAGGCATGGAATATGTGAAACCCTAAGGTAAGTAGCTTATGAAAATTTTGAGGATGAAATTTATTTAAGGTGGGAACAATTGTAACATCCTAGAATTTCATATTTAGTCAATGACATGAGATCTCAACCAAAGTAGAAGTATGAAGGGAATATGATAACTCTAGCTAATGGACATGAGTCCTAGACCAACTTAGGTCTTCTTATTAAATAAGTAAAGTAATATTGATCAAAGGTATAATAGGAAGCTTAATTGAGAAATTATGTTGTTCAAACATTAATTTTTGTAATTGACAATATGTTTAAGATTATGAACCATTTGGAAGACCAAGGAATGAGTCATGTGGCTAGAAACCAATTTAATCCCATTGAGGCAATCAAGATTAACATATGGGTCCTTGGGGTACAAATGGGTATTAAGTATTTTGTGCTCATATAAATACTCAAGATAACTATATTAGATGGATAGTTTAAATATAAGATATGGATGAAATTCTAGATAATTATGATTTATCTAGTGGTCTAGGTAATTAATTTAAAATTTTCCAATGTTTACATAAAAGGTAGATTTAGAGTGATTATGAGATTAATTTTGATCTATTAACTTACCCAAGATAAGATAATGATAATATATAGCTAGTTCCAAACAGATTGGGGTTAAAAGGGAATAAGATGTGATGTGAATAATTATTTCTTTAAAGTGGACTTTTATCAAAAGAAAAGAAAATATATAAAAAAAATGGATGGACGGTTGGGACTCTCAGTTAATTACAAAATAGAGAGCATGTGCCCCAGCAGCAGGACACGAACTGTGTCCCATGGATGGAGGATCTCTCCCATGATCTTAGAGAGGGATGTCCATAAAAGCTTCAACTTCCAGTAGAAGTGGGGCTAGAGATTATGATGTTAGTGTTTCTTTCCTTATTTTTGAAAAATATGGAGGATGCAATATTAGAGTAGATACTAGCTTCTTTGGGGTTTTATAACTCTGGTAGAATGAGGCACTAGAGAGAGTTTCAGATGTGTCTGAGAGGCTAGGGAGGAGGTGTATTGGCTTTCATTTTGCTACCCTTTGTCTAGTGGAGTGACATGTGCATCATCATAGTTCTCTTGGTATCAATGCCCTATTTTGGGTGTGGAATGGGGGAGTCACAATTCACTTTATGTCCGTTAATGGAATGGACAAAAGAGAGGGACTGGCACATGAGTATGTAGATTATGAGAAAATTTAATCCATTAAGGATCCATCAGACCCAGGTTAATCTCAAGTTGATGGCATGGAGATACCATGACTTTTGGATGGGATTTGAATGACATGATTTAATGACAAGGTAATTTTTTTGGAAAATTATAACTTGAGATATATTTTTCCATTTTCAATGAATAAGGTATCAATAGAAAGGTTTTTGAACATATTATGTCTTAAAAATAACTTCAATACAATTATATATTTTATGTACAAAGACTTATATGATTGGAATGTTTAGAGAAGTAAAAATAGCAAACCATTGTAGAAATTAATAAATATTTCATAGTAAGTGTATTTTTATATCGTCAACATTATTAAAGTCTTGTTGTTTTGATATTGATGGTTTATCTGGGTTTGTTTGTGAAAATTCTAATAAAGGTATTTTTCATATTTAACCCACTGTTTGGTTGTGGAATGATTTAATATTCCTATATACAACATATAACATGATTTCATTACTGTTTTTGAAGTTTTGGTGAGGCTTCTTGCATTAATAAATTAATATTTGGTTATAGTCCTAAGAGGATATTATATGATGTATTATTTGTTTTGTTCATATAAACTCATCTTACTTTTTTTGTATCCTCTTTTCTGAAGAATTACAAAACTTTGTAGTGAAAAGGAAGGAAATAATAGGGAAGCTCACATGCTATCTATACAATTGTTTTCAAAAAACAAGAAAATCCTCTATCTATACAAGATGTCACCAGAAGGGAACAAAGAATAGGTTCCACTTGAGCACAGCTATATCAACAAACTCCAATAGCATAGAATACCACCAAAAGCAGGTGATATATCCAAAATCATAGAGGATATCAACATCTCTAGTGGACTGAAAGCAAAGATGGCTCATCCTATCTAAGAGAGTAGGACTGAGCATTAAGAAAGCCATCCTAAACACTCACCACAACTATCTAGGAGCAACTAATGAAAAGAATTCACCAGAAGGGATTCACTAGGAAAAGAATTTAGAGAACACACTCTTCTTCATCAGAAACCATATAGATAATAAACTCCAGCCAGAATTTGAGGAATAGAAACTATTTCAGAAATAGGACCCAAAGTTCCTTCCACCTCAAGAGCTCCAAAATACACATAACAAGCCAGAGATTAAACAAAAAGTTATAACATATAAGATATCAAAGCAAAAACCACTTTAACTACATGGTCAACAAAAAAGTGTGCAAATTGACACAACCAAGACAAGAAAAGCTTCAAACACAGCCTATCTAGCTATAGGTGCCCAAGATACACAAAGCATGCAATCATCTCGAACAGATGTTGTAGTCAGCAAAAATAAGTTTCCAAATAGCTCCCATGCTCTTACTTAGATTATTATGCACTCTTCTATTCCTCTCCATCCATCCATGATACAAAATTAAAGGACCAATAATACCAACACTAGTACCTCTCAGGTTAAAAAGATCATTCCAATATGTAGGAACAACATCAATAAAATTGTTTTGGAATGCCAAACTCCATAGAGTCACGAATAAAGGGACATCCAAATGACAAATGAAGAGTGTCTTCATAGTTACTCATGCACAAAAAATAGATGGATCGTATAGAGATCCCTCTTTTTCTTGTATAATATGAGGTTGGTAGCTTATTATGTTTATCTTTCCAAGTATGAATTAAAGCATTAAAGTGACCTTTGGAGCACCAGATCCAATTAAAGCCAATATATTTAACTCCTCTACATCCAATGGCTTCCCATACATCTTTCATCCTAATCGAGTCATTCCCCTTAAATTGCAAATTGTCATCTACAGTAGGAGAAATATTCACCACCTTGATAACATTTAGTAATATCTGAGAACATCTAGAAGCTGAGACAGACCAATTACCATTAGAAATAATGGAATTTAAGACAGAGCTAAAGGGATGCCAGCCCTTATGACTAGGTCCTTACCAACACAGTCACCCAAAATTTTTCTATTTAACCAAGGATCTTGCCAAACTTTGTAAAAGTTACCAGAACCAACCTTAAACTCAATGTGAGGAAGAAGGATTTCTCTAGCTCTCAACAAATTGTTACACATCCATGAATAGTTAGAGGATTTTGATAAGAACCAAAAGGAAATTTTTTTGATATATTTCTCTCCAATCCATTCGACCCATAAATAGTCTTTCTTGCTTGCCACATCCCAAGCATTCATGATCAAACAAGCTTTAGCCACTTCCTTACTTTTCCTAATATCCAGACCACCCTCCTATTTGGGTAACATCACCTTATCCCATTTAAGAAGATGAAGATTCCTCTTGTCTTTAGATTACCCCCATAAAAAGTCCCTGTAAATTTTATCAATGATATCTAACACAGAATTGGGAATAGGGAAAGCTAGTACCCAGTACAAATGCAAAGATGATAAGGTGGATTTCACAAGATCAACTCTCCCTGCAATTGAAAATAATTTTGCTTTCTAGCATTCAAGCTTCCTCTTAAATCTGTCAATAAGACTTGCACACTGACCTTTTCTTAGTTTCTAGCAAACAAAGGAAGACCTAGATATTTGGTATTCTCCATAGCACCTACCTTCATATTTAGCAGATTGGACATCAACACAGAATCCACATTTCTTCCACACAATATGGAACTCTTCTCACAATTTATGTTCAAACTAGAAACCCAACTAAAATTGTCTAGAATCAACCAGATACATTTAGCATTATCAGAATTGACTTTTGCAAAGATCAAGAGATCATCAACAAAAATTAAGTGTGAGCATGAAAGAGACTTAGAAGCATGAATGTGAGAGAGGTTCTTTTCAATAATGTGTCTTTTTAGCATCTCAGAGAGGCCCTGCATAGTGATAATAAACAAATATGGGGCAATGGGATCCCCCTGCCTCACACCATTAAGAGGACTAATGAATTCAGAAGGCTCATCATTGATAAGAATCTGATATGAAGTAGATAGGAAGATACTCTTGATCCATCTAATCCACTTACAAGGAAATCCCATTCTATGAAGAATAGGAAAGACAAATTTCCAACAGACTGAATCATAGGCCTTGGTAATATCATCTTGAATATAGAAATTAGCATTGGTAGCCTTCTTAAAATCACCAAGAATCTCATTAGAGAGCATAATTGCATCCTTAATAGATCTTCCTTTCACAAACACACATTGATTAACATCAATGATAGATGGTCAAATAAATTGGAGTCTATTAGTAAGAATTTTAGAGATGATCTTATCGAAGGTGTTGCACAAAGAAATAGGTCTCCAATTAGATGCAATAGATGAATCTTGACCTTTAGGCAGTAGAGTGATGAAGGTACGATTAGCCTCCTTTAGCACACAACCATTAATGAAGAATTCCTTAATAGTCTCAAAAACATCATCTCATGTAGTACTCCAAGAAACTTTAAATAAATGACCATTAAAGCCATCTAGTCCAAGGGCTTTATCATTTTTCAAATTAGAAACAACATCATCTACTTCCTTCCTTATAACCATTTTGGTAAGAGAAATGCAGTGCTACTTGGAAATGCATGGACCATTCCATTCACCTTCCCAAATGCCACCTAGAGAATCTTTATAGAAAACAACATAATAAAAGTTGACCATGGCCTCTAGAATAGCATTAATATCATGCACCAGAACACCTTTCACGTTTAATCATTTGATAGTATTTCTATATCTCCTAGACTTTAAAGAAGAATAGAAAATTTTGGTGTTTGAGTTACCCACTTTGAGCAACTGGACCTGAGATTTTTGCCTTAATAAGGATTCCTCAGCCTCCACAAAAATTTTGGCTTTGTTTCTAAGATCTTTAGCAATAGTTCTAAGAGTTTCATTCAGAGGATCTAGATCAGAATTGCGTTGGGCCTCCAAAGATTTATCTTTGCATAGGGTAGCATTTTCAAAGTTATCACCACAGTTTTTCTTATTCCATTCACAAAGCTTCAATCTGAGAAGGTTGAATTTTTTATAAAGCCTGAACATAGAATAACCTTCAAACTTCTTATCCCAAACCTCTTGAAGAATACTATCAAAATCAGCATGATTAGTCCATCTATTAATTATTAT
Source organism: Alisma plantago-aquatica (assembly GCA_963693085.1). Taxonomy (NCBI): domain Eukaryota; kingdom Viridiplantae; phylum Streptophyta; class Magnoliopsida; order Alismatales; family Alismataceae; genus Alisma; species Alisma plantago-aquatica. The sequence goes on from OY856414.1 coordinate 722,972,369, forward strand.
AAAGGGCGATCTATATTTCCTTGGTTCACCAATGAAAAGACTGATTCTTCTATCATTACTAATAGAATTCGATATGCATTCACCATGAAAACTCTCAAACATATTTTTAAAATAAGCATTGTAAAGAATCTTATCAATTTTGGAAGTGACAAACCATCACCGTCTCGGTGATTATCCCAAGTAAAAGAGGAACCATTTAAATCCAATTCAAACAGACTAGTGTTAAGAACAAAATCATTGAAGTCCTCCATGGAAATCTTAGTTGGGCGTTGTTTCCTAATCTTTTCTTCATTTTTCCTAATAACATTAAAGTCACCCATGATGACCCAAGGAATAAAAGAAGGATTAGTAACATTTTCTAAATCAGACCAAGGATGAACCCTATCCACATCATCATTATGTCCATAAATAGCAGAGAGAATAAAACTAGAATCTGAAGCATGAACTTTGACATGTATTGCTTGATCACATTTAGAGATTTTGAGGATTTCACAAGTGTCACTTTTCCATAAAATAACCACCCTTCCTAGAACTTGAGAATTTAGATTATCCAGCCAATTAAAATCATGGAAGTACCTACACATAAAATTACAAATCTTATCCGATCTAAGCTTAGATTCATTGATGATAATGATATCACTTCTTGACTTCCTTAATTCCTCTTGGATGCTTAAGATTTTATTCCCAACGTCCCTGACATTCCAAGAGGTGATATGCAATGAGAGATTCATTTAGTAACTTGGTCTGTTGGACTGATAGCATCAGTTCTTTCATTAATAATTTTAAACCATCCAACATGTGAGACATAGGACAGAACCCAGAGTTAGTAACTCTATGAAAGATACCATCATTATTCTTATCTTGGCATTTAGGTGGTGATCTAATTATTTTGCTTCCAATAATACATCCTTCTGAATATCCTCTTGAGAAGTCCCAGTGCTATTACTTGGCAAGCCTACTGAAAAGATAGGAACAAGTATTGAGGGGACAGATCTCACAAGTTCCTTAGCCTTCCTTGCAAGTTCCTCATTGCACCGCTTCACAACCTCATTCACCCTTACATAGAAGATAGAAGAATCACTAACATGCAACTCCTTCATAGAGATAGAGTCAACAAAAATGTCTACAACATTAACATGTTGGTCTTCTACTATATAAAATCCCTATGAAGAAACACCAGTAGAGTCTACAAAACAGCCAATATGAGCATCATCATTCAATACTTTCTTGTCCCAGGATTTCTTAGGAATGAATTTAGGAGATTTTCTTTGATCTTGTAGGTCTTAGTCCTGAATATTTCTTATATCACAGTTATCATGGAATAAAAACCCACACCATTTGTAATTGTGTGGATGCCACTCGTATTCAATATTAATAGAATGATCAATGTCATCATTATCAGTCATAGTGATCGACTCCAAGAACTTATCATCCCAAGCTAACAGAACTTGAATCCTAGCAAAATCGACCCTCACATAATTAAGACTTTGTTCATCCATCTTGAGAGGAATGCCAAGAACTGAACCAATTCCTGCAAACATCTTACTATCCCACAATTCCATTGGATGTTTATGAATTCTAATCCACACTGGAACCTCCTTAAATTTTACTTTTGTCTAAGGATCACCAAGCTTCCATTTCTTTAGAATCATAGGCCTACTTTTCACATATAGTCCCCCTCTAAAGTATCATTTAGGTCAGCAAGATCTGAAAACTTGATAATGAAGAACGCCACCCCTCTATTAAAGATTTTGAAGGACCCTTGAGTTTGCCACAAATCAAACAAATAGTACACCAAGGTAGGAATATGAGGATGAAAATCAATAAGGTACCTAAGTAACTAGTTGTTCCATCTATGAGCATTCTCCACAAATTCAGATTTTTGGTATAACAACTTGCCATCAACAAACTCGATCTCCTTCTGATGTAACAATAGCAGACTGTTCTTCTCTTTTTTACCTAAAAAATCCCTTGAAATTAAATCTTGATCTTGAGGATAGTTACATGCTAGATCTGTAGGAGCTTCAACTCTGGAGTGTGTACTTGATGCCCTTGGTCTCTATGATTTCTTAGATTCCCAGGGAGGAGGTCAGTTGTGCTAGATCCCCCCTCGAATGCCCCCCTCCCCTGTCGCCTTTCTACTCTCCACCATCTTCTTGTGGGCATATGCCTAACAGTAGCCTACATTAGGGTAACCAATTATTGGTTGCAAAGAAAATTATATGATGTGTTAATTAATATTGATAAAATATTATATTACATATATACTTAATCTCGATGAAATACAGTTTCAGGATATTTATCTCTAATTTGAACCAAATCACAATAACTAGAGACATGTGATTGTATTTGAATATTTTTCTTTATTATGGATCAATATGTTCACATACAATACATTTTGTTATTTTTACGGCTTATTTGAGTATGAGGGTTACAATGATTAAATAATATGAGTTTTGATTTACATTCAATACCAAGATTTTATCATCCTTTTATATTAGAGCTATGTTAAGTTTAAATAGGAACCGTAATTTAGTTTAGGAGGTTATGATGATCGGTATGGTGATTTAGGAAATGAAAAGAAGGGAATACACATGACTCGTAAAATTTTAATTAACTCTAGGTAATCTAGGTTATGGAATAATAAATAAAATCTATCTTCAAAATACCCTCAGTATAAAGGTAAGTGGGCCATGCCTTTGGTTTCATTGTAATGCATCATTCAGTTATGTTCGCATTATCATGTTTTGTGTTTGTATTATGCTTTCTATCATGAGAACACTTTAATCATTTAAGACGATTCTAGGGATATGCATATTTTGCTAAGGTTTACTGCATACATGTTATTCGTTAAGTTCAAATCAGTTAATAAGTACACCTCTTCTTGTCAAGTACTGTAATTATGGGTGAAAATCCTAAGTATATAAGATAAGATCATAATAAGAATTAATAATTTGGCCCTATCTCATGAACATTCTATTGAAGGTTGGTGCCTCATGAGCCCCCTTTACTTTAAAGGTTCAAGACCAAGTCTACACACCTGGGATGTCTTCATTAATGTTTATGTTTATGGGTTCAAGACTAAGCCTGCACTCTGAGAGAGTGTTCAGAAGCTTTCAAACCTCATGCATGTCAATGAGATCAGATCAGATAAGGTTCATTAAGTAGGTATCTTAATGAGGATGCTTAATCAAGTTAAAAATGAATCCTAAAGACATAAACTTAGGTTATTCATGCTCATTTTAGTTTTAAACTTTCAGCTAAGTTATGTTCATATTCATATTGGAATCCAACCACTTAAAATGGTTTGTCGAATACATGTCTATGTGTGGATGCACATAGGTTTCCTACAACAATGGGATAGTTCTAACAAGGTGGATGTTTGTACGAGTTCCATACATGTTGGGGTGCCATGTATATGATATAAGGAGGTTTAACTAGTTTAATAGTTATACCATGTATCAAGTTCCCTATATGATCCTTAGTTTACTAGTTCAACTGGTGGGGTGTCATCTATATGATCTCTTCTGACAAGGAGTGGCTCAAGTGGTCAAGCACGATATCTCCCAACAAAGGGATCTGGGATCAAATCCCAGTTGCTACCTTGATTTACCACCCCCTCCTCCACAAGCATGGGAGAGGGAGAGAATGCCTCTCTTAATCCCATGTATTAAGCTCCCTTGTTGTAAGTTTTCTGAAAAAAATGTATATGAGAATCCATGAATCCATATCATGTGTAACGTTACTTCTGTTATTGCAATCAATGATATATGCTATTTGTGACATTCTCTTAGTGTGATTTTGATGATCCATGCTTCCATATTGTAATTTATGGATCACACTTGGGGGATTATATAGAAGTGGCATCAAAGAAATAATGTATAAGGACATCAAGAAAGATTTTCACATTCTTATATTCATCACCTCTTAGATGAGTTCTAAGTGTAAGAATTAGTGAAGTCAAACCAAGTATTTGTAATAAGATCGTCTTGAAGATATATGTCTATGTTACTATAACAACCCAAGATTTGAGGCCTCGGATAACATGATCTTAAAAGGAATGATTGGACTACCCATATCACTAAGGTGCACCTCCTTTTCTGGGAGCCCATCACTAAAGAACTCCATAGTTAAGTGTGCTCGACTTGGAGTAGTACTAGGATTGGTGACCAGTCAGGAAGTTGATCCGGGCTTGCACGTCAGTGTGGACAAAGTTAAGGCTAGTGGTGGTTTGTGGGGCCAGTCATCATTCTTGAAACTCTACTAGAGTTGTGGACAGTGGGCTCGAGTGTTACAAATGGAACATAGCCATAACCCCCGCAGTAGGTGAGGCCCACATGGGCATGTGACATGTCAGTCTTGAGTTGTGCATTCCAGGCATGTAGGAAAGGGTTGTCCATGGTTGACGTAGCCACTCTTGTGATAGTATTCCGTGATCGCGAGTTGGGTGTCCATGGGCCATTATGGGTCTGCACTAAAATGGGGCGATGTTATGAGGCCTTATAGTTGAGCCTTGATGAGGGTGTCAAGAGTCAAAGTGGGGGAGATTGTAACATTATAGGATTTGAGGCCTTGAATAAATTGATCTTAAAAGGAATGATTGGACTACCCATATCACCAAGGTGCACCTCCTTTCTTGGAGCCCATCACTAAAGAACTCCATAGTTAAACATGCTCAGCTTGGAGTAGTACTAGGATGGGTGACCAGTCGAGAAGTTGATCCTGGCTTGCACGTCAGTGTGGAGAAAGTATACAGTTAAGGCTAGTGGTGGTTTGTGGGGCCAGTCATCATTCTTGAAACTCTAATAGAGCCGTGGATAGTGGGCCTGAGTGTTACAGTTACCATAATCCCTAGCTTTAGTGAATAATGGGAGTTCATGGACGTATAATATCCTTACTCATTGGATTGTTATACCCTAGACTAAAGGTCTACCTTTCTAAGAATAAAATTGATATAGATCAAGTAGGATATAACCTCCAATCAATTAGAATTTTTTTATGATCATGTTACATTGTTCATGTTGATTTTCCCTTAGGAAAATTCTCTCACCTTTGATATATGGTGAGCAGTAATGAACAAATATTGAATTATGTTTTCCCAAATAATGATTTTGAACCCACATTTTGATACGATAATATCATTCTCTTGAGCTCCTGGTTATGAACATAATTAAGGAAAAGTTTTAAAGTTTTCCATGAAGTCTTTGTTCTCAAACTCTTTTGGAAGAAGGAATTAAGGAAAGGTTTCATCAGGGTTTCATATTTTAGAAATTGAAATTGTTACATATATTATGCAAGATATAGAAAGGGATATGTAACTCTAGTTGTAGGTGTCCATTTGTAATGGGTTTTGAGTGTTCACTCCACAGCTCATTGCATGCCCTCTTCCTTTCTCAATACTTTGTGGCATGGGATGCATATAAATTGGAAACCTTGGAGGATATGTTATGAGACACATAATTTTATTATGGCACTCTCCTTTCTTTTAGTGTTTGTCGTATGAGACACTTGTACTGGGGGATGTTGTAGGTGAGTATAATAGATCTAGAATACCCAGATGCATATAGTCACGAGTATGTATCAAGAGATAGTATAAAGAGTTATTGCTAAGAACCTATACATGTGGTCACTTGAACTTAATGGTACAAGAATGAGGTACAAGTCCACAAACAACATTTGATATTAAATTCATTGGCATAACGAATAGAATGGGTACATTAGAATAAAATATAGCTTGGTAATACCTCAATATCACAATAGTAAGACTCTTTAGTTGTGCAAGTTTACGTAGTAATGCATTCTCTATACAATATAGAAAGGGTTTGAGAAATGTTAAGAATATGTAAGGCATGGAACAAATCAAATTTAAGACATATTTCCTTAAATGTTGGGGAATAATTGTAAACATAGTAATAAATGATATCTTCTACTAATGGTCTCTTTTTAAATGAGATGATTTTTCACTTCCAAGGGTATATCAAGGACTTATTGTTTAAATACCTAGAAATCCTAATCCAAAAAGAATGGATATAATGTTTTTCTTTGGAGGAATACCCTAATATGTTTGTGTATAGTTATTTAAGTGAGTGATGAATTATGAAAATCCTAAAATAATGGTTGATCTAAGTTCAAATTTTATTATGTTTCTAATTTATGCAAAATAGATGTATTTGTACCATGGAACATGATTAGATTACTAACTTCTAAAGTGAATAAATATAAACAATTTTGATTAGATGAACTTGTTCTTGTACATATTTAAAGTTTAATATTACATCCGTGTAGCATGCTTCTACATCATGTTTCATGAACATAATGCTTATTCAGTGAAAATCCTAAAGTCGAAGTAAATAAAGAAGATTGTATAAAAGATCTACCATGGCCTTCAACCATTGAGATATGTGTTGAGGATCAGTCGTTATACCCATCGACATCAGGTAGTGAGGATAATGGAAACTCGTGTTTAAGGTACTCTCACATCATTGGTTGGAGACCAATCTACTTATCTGCATGATATTTTGCACGAATCAGATCAGTACCAGGTGTAGATGTTCCTGCATATAATCAATGTAATGATTAAATAATGAGAAAATCATTCTTCAATTGTGTACAAGAGCCATATATATATATATATATTTATTGATTTGATGATTTATATTTGGAAGGACTGTTGAGAACACAATAAGCATTTTGATTTTTTGGATTCATGAATTGTAAAATATTGATTGAATCCCTTTTTATTTAGTGTAAAATACTATGGGAGGTAGGTATGGTCTTTGTAATACTATTCATATTATGAGACTAAGGAAACCCTAGAACCATGGTTCCAAAGACGAACTTATGGAACAAGTGAATCTTTTTGGGAATAATTAAAGATTGTTGAATCATGTTGTGCTATAAGTCTTGGCTTATAGTTTAATAGTATGATGGTGTTTAGATACCATGTTTATGTTGGCAATGGGATAGTATGATGAAAAATCAATAAATATTCATGAGTTAAAACTTAGTTTTATGGAATACTCTTCTCATGGGTAGAATCATGATGTCTATTAAAGTAAATATTGGAAGATAAAATTAATCATGTTATGATCCAAATCTAAGACAATAAGTTAGTAGTAAGATGATTTATAGAGGTACCCATACATTCATTGAAATTTATACATGATGATGCTTTAAACATGTAGTGGTATAAGTCATGTGCAATATGGATTAGTGGTATAGTATTAAACCAATATGAGGTTTTGCGTGATGTTGATAGGTCATAGATATGAGAAAGGATGATTGATCAATGTTTCCTTTAATATTCTTAGGGATAAGGATGGTTTTATGGTAAAACATTGACTACAAGTACCTTGGGCTTATCTAAACAAGAGAACCATGGTAAGATGGACAAAGTTATTAAGAATAATGTAAAGAAAGTAGAGTTAATGTTGTGATCATCCCAAGGTTAATGAGCACATGGTTCCATGATAACATGGGAGTAATGAGATCTTGCGAGAAGTGAGCACTTTGGTGCAAGTTTTTATGGAGAAATCACTTTTGTTGACTCACTAATTGAAAGTAATTTTGTCATGTTAATGATAATGAATCATGAGATAATATTTAGTGCACATTGTATCGACATGTGTATTGATGAGGTGTTAAGATAAGTATAGTAAGACATGTCACCATCAGATATATGACCAGCCAGTAGGTATCCAAAGGAGACATAAAGAAAAGAAGTTCACACTAAAAGCTTGAGGCACATAGTCATCCAACCTAATTACACCCATATTAAGAGAGAATGCATACAAAAGATAGATACTTTGACACATATGAGTGAGTTGGTTTTTAAGTGGAACTAAGACCCTTTTGCAACCCCATCTAAAAAGAGAAAGCTAGGTTCCTTTCTATGTTAGATGATTATAATATGAGATATATATCAAGCTTCATTAGTTATATATGCACATGTGCCATATTTATCAGTATTTAGATGTTTATTCATGAGTACACACCTTGAGTATACAAATAATCTTTTAAGGTATACATGGAATATGTGAAACCCTAAGGTGGGTAGCTTATGAAATTTTTGAGGAAAAAAATTATTTAGGTGGGTGGAATTATTACTAATTAGAATTGTATATATAGTTGATGATATGAGATGGCAACCAAAGTAGAATTATGAAGGGAATAGGATAACTCTGGCTATTGGATTTGAGCTCCAGACAAGCTTAAGTCTTGATATTCAGAAAGTAAAGTAATATCATGCAAAGGTATCATACGAAGCTTCAATCGAGAAATTATGTCTGATAAAACTTAAATTTTTGTGATTGAGAATATGTTTAAGCTTATGGACCCTTTGGAAAACCAACGAATGAGCCATATGCCCTAGAACCCAATTCAAGCCCACTTGGGCTAATCATGATTAACACATGGGTTCTTGGAGTACAAATTTAGTATTGAATATCTAGTGGTCATAATAAATACTCAAGATAATTATAGTATATGGATAATTGAAATATAAGATTATGGAACAAATTTGAGAAAACTATGAGTTATGTAGTATTCAAGGTAATTAATTTAGTAATTATCCAATATTTACTTAAATGGTAAATTTGGAGTGATTATGAGATACATTTTTATCTAATCACTTTCCCAATATAAGATAATGATAATATACAATTAATTAAAATATTTGGGATTAGGATGTGGTGCAAATAATTTTTGTTTAATGTGGACTTTTATCAAAAAGTTTTTTTTAAAGGAGGTGTAGTTGGGACTCCCAGTCCATCACAGACTAGAGAGTCCATGCCTAGGCAATAGGACATGAATAGAATCCCATGGAGTGAGGATTTCTCCCATGCTTTCGGAGAAGGAAACCTATAAAAGCTCATCTTCCAGTAGAAGAGGGGCTAGTTATTACAAACTTAGATTTTTTTTCCACATAGAAAAAAGCATTGAAACCATCTGACCCATGTGACTTGTTGTTCCCAATGCTACATATTGTCTCCTTGACTTCTTATTCATTAGTCTTCCTTGTGAGAATGTTATTGTGTGTACTTGTAAGCCTAGATTTCCACTATTTCCTCCTCCTCTATGTCATTGCTGAAATTTTTATTGTAGAGTGAACTATAAGTTTACAGCCTAATCCTCAAGGTCCGCTTACTTGTTGACCACTCTTCCCTCTGCATAAATAAATCCTAAATTGGTATTTTCATCTTCCCTTGTTGACAATAGTATGGTAGAGTTTGGTATTCATTTCTCTATCATCCATCCACTTCTCTCTACTCTACCGATAGAGTTTTTCTTCCTCTTTCTACAAGTCCTATAATATCCCCTTTAGCTCTCTATCCTTCTTTATCAGTTCAACATTAAGTGGGTCAGATAGCAGCCTCTCTCTGGCCTCTCTACATTCTTTTTTTGTTTCTAGAATCAGATTTGGGATATTCACTTCAGCCTTAACCTAACTTTTTCAGTGAAACTTATGTATCTTCCAGCTTTCTTGCAAAATAATACATTGGGTTCCCAGTCACATGTATGTTCCATCCTTCTTTTATCACGTCATTGAAACATTTCCAATTAGCCCAACAGTTTAAGAATCTAAAAGGGTTTCTTTTTAGCTTCTTTTCTATAATCTGAACCAAGATAGGGGTGTTGTCACTCAATTCAGATCTACCTGCTTTCACATATATATTAGGAAAAAAATTCATCCATTCATCATTCACCAGTGCTCTATCAAGCTTTCTTGTTATTCGGTCCTTTGCTTTCCTTTTAATGTTCCATGTGAAAATATCACCTCGTACCATTGGTAGTTCAAAGAGCCTGTCTTTGTTTATAGTATGGTTGAAAGCGTCAATCTCCGCAGTTAAAGCTAGCCTCCTTCCTTTTTTTCTCCCTTCATATGAACACTACTAAAATCCTCAATTACTAGCCACGGTAAATCTACATGTATAGATAGAGAAACCAAGTCTTTCCATAGATCTAGTCTGGTGTTTGCATCGTTATGGGCATACACAGTTGTCATCCACATTTGTAACCCTCTTATAGTCTTGCAATCCCCATGATTTGACATTTTTTTCAATGACGTCTGCCATGCATTTGGTTTCCATGCAGCACACTTTGTAGCCAAATTAGAATATGCCAAATTAGATACATGTTCCCACCTTTTTGGAAAAAAAGTACCTAATGTTGTATTTATTTTGCTCCTTTATTTTGTTTTCCACTAAGGCAACCAACAAGTGTCTACTAGCAGCAATCCACTCATGAATCTCTTTCTTCTTATTCATGTCACACACCCTTTTAATATTCCACAAAAGCATGGACATATTAATGAGTGTTCTATGATCTGGTACGCCTTAACAACTCCTTCTTATTTCTCTTCCTTCTATCTTCCTTTTCTATTTGTTTAGTGAGTTCCTCCTCCTCCTTATCAGACTTGCATAATGCCTCAAAGTTGTTATTTCTGTCCAGTATAGGTCCTACCCCATGTGTTTTAGGAATACCAGCCTTTTTGTAACTCTTCTTCATAGAGGATATGAACTCTCCTTCTTCAACCCCATCTACAGAATTGGATGTTGTCTCCTTCTTGTTATTTAGCCTGTTGAGGGTGTGTTCATCTCCCTATTGTTGCAGCACAACATGTATGTAGCTAGTAGTTGGGTCTATCCCTTACCTCTTTTCCATATCCTACTCATCAGATGCCTTCTTCTTACAAATTTCATATGGCTCCTCATTCTTGTATGTTGTCTTTGTTTCCTTTCCTGACCCACATTGATGGCCAAAAGCAAGGCACTTCTTGCAACATACTAGGATATGATCGAATAAGATTAATACTGATATGGGTTCTCTGCCAACCACATTGAGCCAGACCTTCACCAGCGTTGTGCCTCCCGCCTACATCTCTACCAGTTGTCATGGCTCATTTCCCTCAAGAGATTTGTCATCAATGTAAAGTACCTTCCCTACACACACAAAAATAGTACATGCTACTCTTCTGGTCCAAGGTTGACCAAAGAACTTTAGCGTGACCCAAGTAGGGATCATTGCAAGTGCCTCCTTCCACAGCTCATCCTCATGATAGTAATGCTTCCCCACAACCAATCGTTGGTCAAACCATCGCAGTCCCATGGCCAACGTAGCCTCCTTATCTGTTGCATTAAAAAATCGAATAAGAAATATGCAAATGTCCCATGAGAGTAGTTTGAACTCACCCTTGGGTTTCCATGTCTGTCACACCCATGCTAGGAAGTGGGGGTAGAATGACCTCTTCCCAAGCTTGTAGGCCATGATAGTAAACTCCTATATGTTCTTCATTCTATCGAATTCCTCAACGTCCAAGTCCACATGGATCTCTCCATTCGACTCTCTAGTCTTTGGAAAGTCATACTCCTTCCCCTTTTTACTCGTTGGCTCCTTAAGGACGTGGTTTCAGACAATACAATCCCCAGTCACCCTAGACTCTCATTCCTTCAAAACCAACACCATCACGGGTTGCACGACTATTATGGTTTTGCAAACACTCTCCTTCCCCTTTTGTGTGGTTTTTATGTGGAGGTGGATTTTTGGGGGGTGTTCACAGTGTCTGCGTTGGCATGGTGGTGGTGGATGCCACCATACAAATTTCTCAATGGCATGGGTGTCATTCCTACAGGATTCCTAGAATCACAATTGCAATCATTGGAATGGAACCCTGGGAGACAAAACATGGTATATACCTATTGTATGTAGGTATGTATGTATGTATGTATCAGATAAAGAGAGGCATTCTCTCCCCCTCTCCCATGCCCGTGATGGAGTTCGAACGTCCAGGAGGGTGGTAAACCAAGGCGGCAGCTGGGATTCGAACCTGGGTCCCTTTGTGAGGAGACACCGTGCTTGACCACTTGAGCCACTCCTTGTCGGCATGCATGTATGTATGTATGTATGTATGTATGTATGTATTTATGTATGTATGTATGGGATAAAGAGAGTCATTCTCTCCCCCTCCCCCATTCCCATGATGGAGGCCGAATGTCCGGGAGGGTGATAAACCAAGGCGGCAGCTGGGATTCAAACTCGGGTCCCTTCGTGAGGAGATATCGTGCTTGACCACTTGAGGTACTCCTTGTCGGCTGTATGTATGTATGTATGTTTGTATGTATGTATGTATGTATGTATGTATGTATGTATGTATGTATGTATGTATCAGAATCAGGTATATATATTCTGACTACCTCCTAAATAAGGAGGTCAAGAGTTATATGTTAAGATCAGAACAATTAATACATATACCTCTTCATGTTTAAGTAGTGAAATTATGGGTGAAGACCCTAATTAAGATAAGATAAGATAAGATCTGAATACGAATTAATAATTGGGCCCTATCTTATGAACATTTTATGGAAGGTCAATGCCTCATGAGCCTCATTCACTTTATGGGTTCAATCCCAAGCTTACACACCTTGGATGTGTTCATTATTTTTATATTTACAATTTCAAGCCTAAGCATGCACACCTAGAGAGTGTTTAGAAGCATGCATACCTCGTGTGTGTCAGCCAATGAGATCAGATCAGATAAGGTTCATTGAGTAGATGTCCTAATAAGGATGCTTAATCAAGTTAACAATGCATCCTAAAGCCATAAATGTTTTTATTCATGATCATATCAGTTTTAAGCTTTATTCTAAGCTATGTTCATATTATAGATAGAATTCAACAACTGACAATAGTTTGTTGAATGCATGGCTATGTGTGGATGCACATAAGTTGTCTGCAACAATGGGATAGCTCTTAGGAGGTGGATCTATGTACAAGTTCAAGATCTTGTTGGGTTCCATCTATATCATCTAAGGATTTTGACTACTTTACTAGTTATACATGTATCAAGTTCCCTTGTTGTAAGTTTTGTGAAAAGAATGTATATGAGAATCCATGCATCCATATCATTTGTAAAGTTATTTTTATTATTTCAATGAATAATATATGCTATTTGTGACATTCTTTAAGTATGATTTTGATGGTCCATGCTTCTACGTTGTTATTTATGGATCACACTTGGGGGATGCTACAATTATAGAGCTTAAGAGGGATATAAACACTCACCTAAGGTACCAAGCATGTTTAAAATGTTTCCTATAATCTGAATTTTCATGAAATCCTCCCACCAAAAGAAATTTTACCAAATCCATCAAATTTCTATCCATCGGCTCCTTTTCTTCCTACTTCCAACTCAAAAACTCGAGAAAAGGAGACTAGGAGAGAAAGAAAGAGAAAAGATGTTGATTTTCTCCATTTTTAGTTCAAATAAGACAGAGGGTGGAATCTAGACATAGGAGAGAAGATTCATCATGAAATCATATCTAGCATTGATGAAATTACAATAATTTACAATCTATATGAAGTTAAAACCCTAAATCAACCATTCTGACAAATTTCTCCTTCAATATCCTAATCCTCATATGTTGGAAAGAAGCCACAAATTATGGGATATAATATAGTTGTAGGTTGATGATATAGATCAATTAAGGTGTTTGGAACATTTACTAACAAGTTCAAAAAATGTTTTTGTCTTCTTTATATTTATACATACTGGTTGTTCAGTCAAGTTATTGTTGATAAGAAACTCATCTGACACTACATTCTGGTTCATTCCAGTGTCATCCACAAATTATGAAAATTTAACTAAATGTCCAAAATTGATTGGCAAGCTACAATTAAACTTTCAGATCATTTGGATATATCAATAAAAAGATAAATGTCAAATACCAAACTGCTATAGTTCAACCACAATTCATGGTCAACTGAGTTTATCCTGGGAAAACTCATCCGACCAACGGGTCAAAAAATTCAAAAAATTATAATATTTGCACAAATTGTTATATTTGAGTTATACATACTATATCCAAACTTCAACTAAAGCCAAATTATAGTAAAATACTAAAATTAATTTACTACACAATTGTATTTATGAAATTCTTTATTCATATGCTATCAAAACCCTAATGTTGAATGATTACATTTAAACTTATCAAAACCTCATTATTCAATATTAAAGCATACTTATAATTTCTCATTATGTTTAAAATATTATAATTATATGACCATCATAAACCATGCTTAAACAATGATCAATCTAGTTAAGTATGTAGTAAACCAACTAAAACCTAATTAGATGGCTAAGACCTCCCTTTTAGATTTCATCCCAAAATTTTAGAAAATATATGGAAGAAGATCATAACATATAATTTTGCATCACTCTCTATGTTCTCTTAGAATAATTGTTTGGATATCTTTTTCCTTGTTACCTCATTTTCTTACTTTTTAGATATATTATATTGAAATTTAAATTTATTGGTATTAAATGGGGGTTTAATCCCTTACCATCATCATATTCCTTTTTTAGTATAACTGACACTTCTTTCACAAATCATTATTATACATCACTATCAAGACATCATTCAAAACATTATGATTCATTATGCATTATTATCGACGTCCATTTGTTCTCTTCATAAAGAAGATCACAAGCATCATTCTCAGATCTGAAATTTTTCTTACAATTTCATATTCAAACTCATGTTAAAATTAATTAGAAATTATCTTCATAAACCTTTAAATTCATTCAGATTTCCCATACAAAATTTATCTTTCCATAGATTCCATATTTCATTACATAATCCTTTTTTTTCATCATATTTATCCTTTTTATTAACAATATGCATCTTTTTATATTCTTAAACTATATTTATCTGGATGTGTGGTTAGGGAAACTAGAGGAAATACAATTAGAAGTTAAATACTAGCTTATCCCAAAACTCAGATACTTGACCAGTGTACTCAAAAATTGAGTTTATTGACTATGCACATCATTTTGATATGTTCAAAAACCATATTATTAATTAGCCCTACATCATATAGTCTCTACAAACTCAACAAACCTAGATTTGATACCATGTTGTGAGGACCTCCCTTTTGATCAATACAAATTTCAACCATTAGAGAGAACCCCTAAACTGTGGGAGCGAGCCATTCGGGCTACGGGCTTTCTATCCAAGTTAGAAGTAGGAATTTATGTTAATTCGGTAGAGATATTATACAATGAGACCCTGTGGTGAAACTAGTAATCCTAAGGAATTCAACCATATTTGAATCAACCATTTTCATTTTCTCTTAATTTTCTTTTGCTTTGTTAAAACTCAATTCAACATTTTCAACCGGCTTAGCTGATCGTACTATAGTTAGTAGTAGTCACTGAGACTACGTCTCCCTGAGTTTGACTCGGGCCTCATAATGCATGTATTACTCGACGAATGCACTTGCATTTTTACGCACAATTTTGGCATGTCAAGTTTTTGTCACCGTTGTCGGGAGACGGCGACGTCTTAGCACTACAAGTCTTGCGGTTGGCCACTCTAGACCACTTTTTAATTTTAGTGCAATTTATTTTTTTTAAAAATAAAAAAAAGATTTATTTCATATTCATATATCGAATTTTCTCTTTAGGTACCTTGGTTAACTATTTACAATTTTTCAAGTACTAGTGTATTGTAACAACGAGAACCACATACTATAGAGAAGCTACACCTGAGGTTATAGTCGTTGTTGAGGCTCCTATCCAAACAACTTCATTAGAAGGCATACCAGTGTCACCCAGGCGACGAGCAATGGGGGATGGAAATCTAGGAGCAGAGAGGACCATCTGGGAGAGGATAAAGGCATCCTCTTCAGCTACACAAACATGGCTAATAAAAAAGAAACATGTGAATGTAGCTCAGTACAAGATTGATTCAGGTTTGATCACACTCGTCAAGTGACAAGCGTTCTATGGGAACGCTCATGAAGATCCAGTGGCGCATATTAGCAATTTTGTGGAAATCAGTGACATGGTCAAAGTCGATAGGTTTCCTCAAATTTCCATCTATCTGAAGTTGTTTCCATCATCACCGACTGACAAGGCAAAGGAATGGCTACACAGTTTGCCAAAAGAGTCAATCGAGACATGGGATGAAATGGTCGAAGCATTCTTTGAATGATATTTTCCCCTAGAGAAAACAAATGAGTTGATTAAGAATATCCACAACTTCAAGCAACATGCATCCAAATATTATTCTGATGCGTGGGAGTGCTTTCAAGTAATGCTTCGGAAGGTTCTGCACCATGGGATAGATTTAGAAAATCAAGTGAAGATGTTCTATTTTGGGCTGCAAAAAAGCGAATGGACTACTTTGGACAGTGCAGGCTCATGGTTCTTTCTTAATAACCCACCCTCAACATGTCAGGATATTTTGAAGAACATGGCAAAGAATCAGGCATGGGGTAATGAGAGAGACAATCTAGAGTAGATCAAGAGCATAGGGGAATCCAAAGTCATCACATTCTTGAATAAAAAGCTAGACTTGATAGCAAAGAAGCTGATGGAGAAGGACAATAATTCATCATATGAAGAAGGCCAGGTGGAGTATATGCAACAACAAGGCAACAGGAACAATGACTATGTATGGTGAAAGGATCCTATATTCTCTTGGAAAGATCCAAACAATTTTCTTCAGGACCCTGATCAACAACACCAGCACAGGAATAACCAGCAGTAACAACCTAAAGCAGAGGAGACCACAAATGAGATTCTCAACTGTATAGTGAAGCAAAATGAGCAACTGATAAACAATTTGCAGTGTGATCTCCAAAACCAAGGGGCCCAGATGAGGAGCTTTCAGACAACTTTGTCTCAACTAGCGGCAGATGTGGCAGCTTTGAAAAAGCCTTCTCAGCAGGGGTTTCTAGGAAATACTGACACTCCAATGGGAAATTAGCAGGTCAAAGCCATTCTACTGAGAAGTGGGAAGAAGATATTGACCCCACAGACTGAGTATACTGAGGTGATCAAGCCCATTGACAATAATGACTCAGTGGCAAAGTAGGCACAAGAAGACCCCAAGGCGGAAAACACAGAGGAGGAGCAAAAGCAAGAATCTGAGGTGGAAAAGAAGACGTAATATGTGCCACCACATCATAGGACACAGATGACACCAGTTCCATATCCTAATAGCTTGAAGGCAATAAATATGGATCAACAATTTAAGAAATTTCTAGATAGCTTTAGGAAGCTTTCTGTTAATATACCATTGATTGAGGCAATTGAACAAATACCCTCATATGGTAAGTTTCTGAAGGATATCATTAACAAGAAGAGGAAGATTCCAGATTTTGAGGTGGTGGTACTAAGAGAGAAAGTTAGTGCCTTCATCTTAGGCACACTTCCACCAAAGAAGCAAGACCCCGGTTGCTTCAACATCATATGCTACATCAGGAAGACAAAGTTTGGTGAGGCACTCTATGATTCGGGGGCAAGCATCAATTTGATGCCCCTATCCACTTTCAAGAAGCTTGGTCTCAAAACATCAAGGAAGAGAAGTATGACAATTCAATTAGCAGACAACTCGGTAGTGGCATTGTATGGCATTTGTGAGGATTTGCTTGTCAAGGTGGACCAGTTTGTTTTTCCTGTAGATTTTTTAGTGATGGGGTGCAAGCTGAACATGGCAACGAGCTTCTTCTAGGAAGGCCCTTCCAAGTAATAGCCGACATGATCTTGGAGATGGGAAGAGGCCGCTTGACTATGGGAATTAAAGATGATAGGTTTGAGATAACCATGTCGGATAATTCCAAGTCATCCAATGCTCAGGAGAAGTGTAATATGATGTAGAACATGAATAACAATATCTCTTTGTTCTTGGGAAAACCATTTCTGGACATGGCACATGTTATGACAAAAGTAGACAAGGGTACACTTGTTGTGGACATCATGGAAAACACTAAGGTGGTCTCACTTGCCAAAGCGGTAGGATATCCATATGATGGAGAAGAGGAATTGAGCTTATCTACTGTGGATGATGATGCAGAGGATTCCATATTACAGGTCCATCTACATCTTCCCCTAGAGGCGTGTCTAATGAGAATAATGGATGATTGTGTTTGGGATCGGTCATTGGAGGAATGTGCATGGCTTCTGAAGGTGTTTCCATGTTATTATACAAGGCATTTTGAGGACTTGGGACCAGTACCACCACCATTGGTTTCTTCACTTTTAAATCCACCCGAGTTAGAGCTCAAGCCACTACTACCTCATTTGAAGTATATTTTTCTAGCCGCGGAGGAGAAGCTACTAGTCATCATATCGGCATCACTGAGTATCTCGGAAGAAGAAAAATTGATCATTGTGTTAAAGAATCACTAAGGTGCTTTTGGGTGATCTACGACCGGCATCAAGGGGATTTCTCCCACGCTATGCCAATACAAGATCCGGCTAGAAGAAGGAGCAAAGTCGGTCATTCAATCTCAGCGTCGCTTAAATCCAATTATGATGGAGGTGGTGAAGAAGGAGGTAATAAAGCTACTGTCGGCAGGTATAATCTATGCTATTTTAGATTCTTTTTGGGTTAGTCTGACGTAGGTAGTGCCTAAAAAGGGGGATATTATTGTCACTACTAATTCATCTAATGAGAAAATCACCACTAGATTAATGACAGGATGGTGAGTTTGCATTGATTACTTCCAGTTGAACACTTTGACACTTAAGGACCATTTTTCGTTACCGTTCATTGATCATATTTTCGAACGACTCACCGGTCGCTCCCATTTTTGTTTTCTCGACAGATATTCAGGCTACAATCATATTTCTATCGATCCTAAGGACCAAGAGAAGTCTACCTTCACCTGCCATTATGGCACCTTTGCATATCGCCACATGCCTTTCGGGTTGTGCAATGCACCCGTGACTTTTCAAAGGTGTATGTTGGCAATTTTCTTAGATATGGTGGAGAGATGTCTCGAGGTTTTTATGGATGATTTTTCAATTTATGGGACATCTTTTGATGATTGCTTGAAAAGTTTAGATAAGGTCTTGTAGAGATGTGAAGACACTCATTTAGTGCTTAATTGGGAAAAATGTCACATGATGGTTAGTGAGGGCATAGTGTTAGGCCACAAGGTGTCTAGAAAGGGATTGGAGGTGGACCCGATTAAAGTATAAGTGATCTCAAAACTTCCTCCACCAACGTTGGTGAAGACAGTTAGGAGTTTTCTAGGCCACACTGGGTTTTATCACCACTTTATTAAGGATTTTTCAAAATTAGCTAAACCATTGTCTGAGCTTTTGGAAAAGGATGTCGAATTCAATTTTGATGAGATGTGTTTAAAGGCTTTTGAGATTTTAAAGGAAAAACTCATATCCACACTGGTTGTGCAGGCTCCAGATTGGAGCCAACCATTTGAGTTGATGTGCGATGCATCAGACTATGTTGTGGGGGCAGTGTTGGGGCAACGCCTAAACAAGGTTCCTACGGTCATATACTATGCATCTAAAACACTTAATGATACACAAATTAATTACACCACAACTAAAAAAGAGTCTTTGCTTTTGAAAAAATAAGACAATATCTTGTGGGGGGGAAGTGGTGGTGTGGACTGACCATGCAGCTATTAAGTACTTGCTGCAGAAGAAGGATGCTAAACCAAGATTGATTAGATGGATCCTTTTATTGCAGGAGTTTGATATTGAGTTCAAGGATAAAGCAGGGGTAGAGAATGTGGTGGATGACCACCTATGTCGTTTGGAGAGGGTGGATGAGAAGGACATGAATATACCCATTCTAGAAACCTTCCCTGATGAGCAGTTGTTTACCCTTAAGCAAAATAATCCTTAGTTTGCTAATATTCTGAATTATTTAGCCTGTAAGGAATTGCCTACAGAGTGGGGTTATCAAGAAAAGAAAAGAGTTTTTCATTCTTTGTGCTATTACTTTTGGGATGATCCTATTTTGATGAAATAGTGCAGGGATGGAATTTTTAGGAGATGTGTACCTGAAGAGGAGTATGAGAGTGTGTTAAAGCATTGCCACACACTACCTACAGGGGGACACCATGCTAGTTCTAGGACAGCCACAAAGGTGTTGCAGAGCGGATTATATTGTCCGACCCTATTCAAAGATGCATACGACTTTGTGTGTAGGTGTGATGCATGTCAGCAGTCAGGTAACATATCAAAGCGGAAGGAGATGCCCTTGAATGTGTTTCAAGAGGTAGAGGTTTTCGATTTATGGGGTATTGATTTCATGGGACCCTTTGTGTCCTCTAACTCAAACCTTTTCATCTTTTTGGCTGTAGATTTTGTGACAAAATGGGTGGAAGCAATTCCAACCCAAACCAATGATGCAAATGTTGTATGTAAATTTGTAAAGGATCACATTTTCTGTAGATTTTGAGTGCCAAGGATGATCATAAGTGATGGAGGAACTCATTTCACTAATCGGAAATATGGGGCACTATTGAACAAGTATGCAGTGTCACTCCATGGGGGTACACCATATCACCCACAAACACAAGGACAAGTAGAGGTTTCCAATCGCAAGATTAAAAAGATCCTTGAAAAGAAGGTGTCTTCTAGCAAGAAGAATTGGAGTGATTTGTTAGTTGATGTGCTATGGGCCTATAGTACTACCTATACGACACCCATAGGAACCACACCCTTTAGGTTAGTGTATGGCCGAGCATGTCATCTTCCTATGGAATTAGAAAATAAGGCTCATCAGGGGTTAAGAAGGCTCAATTTTGATCTAGATGAAGCAGGTAAGACAAGGAGGTTAGAGTTGAATGAGCTTGATGAAATTTGGATGAATGCTTATGAGAACTCAAGACTTTACAAGGAAATAACTAAGCAAATTCATGACCACCATATAGCTAGGAGAGTCTTTTTACTATGATAGAGTGTGTTGCTATTTAACTCAAGATTGAAATTTCACCCCAGGAAATTGAGATCTAGGTGGAGTTGATCGTTCATCATAGAAGAGGTGTTTCCACATGGAGCGGTTAGGATCAAAGGAGAGAGGTCCTTCTTGGTCAATGGTAAAAGATTAAAGCATTATTTTGGGGAAGATTTTGTAAGGAAGTAGCATGAGGTGAGTCTTATTGCACCTAATTAATCTCAGCAATGGAGTCATCTAGCCTAGGATGTTAAATAAGGGCACTTGTTGGGAGGCAACCCAACCATTAGGATTTTTGTTTCTTTCATTTCCATTAACTTTTTTTATTAGTACTTAGTTTTTTAAAGTTTTCTATAAACATGATATGCTGACTCGTTCGTTGAGTGTGCAACATGTGTCTGAGTTAGTGCCACTGACTTCCAAGTCGGTGCCACCGAAACAAGGTCAGAGAGATGGGCATATCGGCTGATAACAGTCGGTGCCACTGACATACATGTTGGTGCCAATGACATTTCTAAAGAAAGTGCAAAACCCGAATGTGGTTAACTAATGAGCCGCCGGTACCACTGACACACAAGTCAGTGGTACTGACTCGGCATGGCGTCCCAAGCTCGGTGGGTGCGTCGATGCACTGAGAAAAAAAAGTCGATCATCATGTCAGTACCACCGACCCCAGAGTCAGTGCCACTGACCAAAGGAAACACCAATCCATGGATAACCCCGATCTATGGCTCAGATGTGCCTATGTGGACTATCTGAAGATTTGATCCTGCCAAAAAGTCGGTGCCACTGACCTCATGTCAGTGCCACCGACTCGTCAGCAATCCAGAAAAAGAAGATCGTGCACCGACGGTCGTCGATGCACTAAGGACTCAGATTCGGCCCCAGAAGTCAGTGCCACCGACTTCATGTTGGTACCGCTGACTCTGTCATAGTAGGTAGGAACTGACCCTATAAAAGGGAGGTTGTGGTTTGTTTCTTTCTCACAACTTGAAGAACCATGACTCCCAAGAGCATGAGCGGCTACTCTAAGCATCCAGTGGCTTCATCGAGCTCTTCCTTTCTTAATCTTCTTCTTCTCCTCTCACTCCATCATCATGGCTAGACAAGGAGGACCCCCTGGTGCTCTTACGCCATGACCATGCCTCAGCCACCCCTTGACGGAGGTGAGGAAGGTCTATGAAGAGCTTGCAAAGTGGCCGTTTGAACCTACGTGATACGGTGATCGTCAACTATGGGAGGATATGGGTTTCACCGACAATATGGCATACATCCTCGAGCAACAGGAGTTCATGGGAAGGTCTGTGAACCCAATCTTTGGTGGGTGTTTTGTGTACAAGGAAATCATCATCGAGTTCATGGTGTCACTGGAGATTTGTGTTACCCCCAACCAGGTGCGGTCGTCAAGTGGCGAGTGGAGAAAAGGAAGGGTGGATTTTTGCTTGTACAACACCAACTACGCCCTTACTCTCTGTGCCTTCAATGACATTTATGGGTGGCCACATATGCCATGTCGTCAGCCTGAGAACATCGATTTGGATGCCATCTAGAAGGATTTTGTGACAGCGTCGGAGGGTAAAAGGCTAAACTTCCACCATAGTTCTTTGGCAGACTTTGAGCATCCCTTTGTTCGGGTGCTTCATCAGATGTTGACCAAAATGCTATTCACAAAGTCAACCCAAGCACAAGTGAAGGTACAAGTGTTAGACTTATACATTCTGTATCAGCTTATGGAGGGAGAGTCGGTCAACTGGGGAGCATTCTTTATCCAGGACATTATTCAAGTGAGGTGCAACGTTAAGCGGGCTACACCCAGACTGTTTGGGGGACTTATCACCCTCATTGCTCTTCACTTGGTCCGTGATCTCTCTACACTAGAGCCACATAACTCCAGGATACGCATCGACCATCTCCATTTCAAACAGTCTGGCCTCATCACTGTAGAAGACGATGTCATCTACGCCACATGCTCAGTGGATGATACTTTTTACAAGTGTCGACTTCCTGATCCCATCTTCAACATCAGGGGAGTCAGGCACTATAAATGGCCGGCTCTGGATGATGACGATGATGCAGGACAACAACAAGCTCATGATGAGGAAGTGGAGCCCACCATTCCTGTGAGACATAGAGTGGGTCCACAGAACCATCCTCACCATTACGCTACCTCATCATCTTCTGCTCTGCCACCCTCTCAAGAAGGATAGGATGCATACTCTATGGCAGGTATGTATACTATGTTGCAAGACATCCAGACGCAACAACAACAGCAAACCAAATCCCTGGCTGGCATTCAGGACGTGCAAGGTCAGTTGTATACCAACCAATAGGCGATCTATGAAAATGAACGTCTTCTCTTGGCCAACCAAGAGAATATTCATCAGCATCGGAAATAGATGGAAACTATCAGTAGCCTTTCTATGATCATTATTGGAGCCAGGGGTACTTTGGAGGTTACCCGATGTTGTCGGACATGCCCCCATCTAATCTGACCTTCTTGGGGATGTTTCCTCCCTAGGACCCCACACAACGACCGCCACCACCATTCTGAGTCGGGTATCACTGTTCCACCTCTTAAGTTGGGATGTTGACTATGAGGCCATAGTCATATTCAAGCTTGGGGGGTGCTAGAACAACTTCTATCTTAGTTCTTATTTTTTTATTTTAGTCTTTTTTGTTTTATCTTGAGAAAAGTAGTTAGTTTTCTTGTTAGTTTTTCTATTATGTAGGATCCACAATCTATCAAGTGTAATCTCTAGAAAAGTAAATGCATGGTTTCAATTGAGAATATCAATCTCTGGGTTGGGTGCATTATAAAAAAATTGTATGAGCTTATCTTGTAAGTAATCGAGTCACATAACTAAGGAAGTGCTTGAGTAAGTCAGCTTTAGGACATTAGAGCATAAATGACCATCTAATTTGTCTAAGAAAGTGATTGAAAAGGATTGTTGAGCCTAAACTGATCAAACACTAATGTGACCTTAAATTAAAATCTAAGAAAGAAATCCCTTGATTACCCTGTACATAGGTCATTTGAGTGGGACATATGATTTTTTCTATAGGTTTTGTCTTTTAGCCGTGTGATCTCACCCACCACATACCTTTGACTCACACCCCACCATAAGAGGATTGAGCACATGTTGTCATTCTTCCTTTTGATTGCATTTACATTTCATAATAAACCTTGCATAGTAATTGTTTATTTTTGCTTGCATTAGTGCATAAAAAATATATAGAAAAATCATACATGCACAACAAAACCATGGTGCATGTCATTTAGTTGCATAACATCTTATTTTTGTAGTTGCATATGCATTACCTATCTTCTGGCATAAAGATCTTATCTAACTTCTTCTCTTTTAATAAAAAGGTAGTGATTGTGCCCATTCTTTGAAAAAAAAAAGCACTTACATAAATTAAAGGTGTAGTGCAATTAGAAGCCCAAAGCAATTTTATCATGATTGAAAGGGGGCTTAAATGAAAAAAAAGTACACGACTATGTCTGAAAGTTCAAGGGCACAATGCTACCTAATTATAAAGAAAAGTTAGCACAAGTTGTAGTTTTGTAGATATTTTGTCTTACTTTGAGATAAAATAATAGTTGCATGCATTATTCCACCACAATGATTAAGCATTAGGAGCATTCTAAAAAAAAATCGCATCATCATAGGTTCATCATGATTTTTTATTGCATGAATCATTTTATGTGCTCATGATTCTTCTGCAGCCACCTATTTCAACCACTTGTTGCTCTTATTGGTAGGCCACTCAAATGTTTTCTCCTCATTCATTATTTTATCAGGAGAACTACTTTCATGTAGATGGTAGGTAGAGAAAAGAGCGACGTAAATAGGAAATCACATGATGCATCAAGTATGAACTGAATGATTCTATCATATTAACTGCTTTAACTAATAGTGCCTCATTGATTGAGGGGTGGGCATCTTGGATAGAGGTTTTTGGTCACCTATTGGGCAGTTAGTATTCAGTGGTCAGTGAAGGCCGGAAGGAGGATCGAAAAGTGGAGATTTTTAGATGTACCTTATGCATGATGTCATTCAGCTGACTTATCTCCATCAGATCTAAAGGTGTTGTTACTCGAGGACGAATAAGATTTAGCTTAGGGGAGTTTCATGTACGGGTTTTGAGTCACTTATTATAGTCCTAGTTTACATTCGTTTTGTGCATTTGTTAGTCAATTTGTTGATTATATGTGCATAATTCTTGATAATTGGCTTGTATACTCTTTGTGCATCAGACTATGCTTATTTCATCGTAATTATATTATTTTATATATTTCTCGACTTAATACATGGTCCTTGTCAAATTTCAGGAGCTTCCATATATTTGAAGAGTTGGTGCCACCGACCACACAGGTCGGTGCCACCGAGATGACATCAGGGATATCCTCAATCGGCCAAAAGAGTCAATGGCACCGACCACCCAGGTCGGTGCCACTGAGATAGCATCAGAGAGGAAACGAGAAATTTGTATCAACTCAGTGTCACTGACACTCCAGTCGATGGTACTGACTCAGTCAAAGATCAAATAAAGCCTAATGCCACCAGTTCTACCGACCACCAGATCGGTGCCACCGACTCTATCGGATTTCAACAATCTAAATCGGCCACCCCGATCCAATAGTCCACGTTATGTGGTACTATAAGTGACCTAGGACAAAAAGGGAGGACGACCAGACCTAAAGGGGATCAGTTTTTGCACCCCACGACAACTAGAGAAGAGAGGGAGAGAGCGCGGAGCCAAAGGACGATGACCAGACGATTCGGGCACCTCTGACAGACGATTCTACTTCCGGAAGACTACAGATCACACGTTTCTCAAGGAGGATCATCCGGAGCACCTTCTTTCTAGGGGTTACACAAATTGCTTTCTTGTTTCCCATGTGTTTCTTCTCTCCTTCTATGTGTTCTCAACTATAAACCATGCGGGGCTAAACCCCTCTTTTCCTTAGAACCTGGGAGTAGCCCAAGGAATCATTGTATTGACTATTTACATGATTTAGTGTAAGTTTCTCTTTATTCTTGGATATATAAGTGTGGATTTGAACAAATTATCTTTTCTTGATCACCATCGATAGGGTATAAGACCAATAATCACTCTAGAAGGGGGATTAACGGTTAGAAAACCATAACTTGTACACTTCCCTACGCATTCTTTGGAATAGGTGATGTACAAGTAGTGGAAAGAACCCAGACTTTTCATTAATGCACCTAAACTAAGAATAAATTACCATAGACATGGAATTGGCTTAGATTTAGGTAGTGAATTGTATCGCATGAGTGAGCAATTCACGCTACAGGCTTTCTATCTAGGTTAGAAGTAGGAATTTATGTTAATTCGGTAGAGATAATATACAATGAGACCCCGTGGTGAAACTGGTAATCCTAAGGAATTCAACCATATTTGAATCAACCGTTTTCATTTTCTCTTAATTTTCTTTTACTTTGTTAAAATTCAATTCAACATTTTCAACCAACTTAGCTAATCGTACTGTAGTTAGTAGTAGTTACTGAGACTACATCTCCCTAAGTTCGACTCGGGCCTCACAAGGCCTATATTACTCGATGCGTGCACTTGCATTTTTGCACACAGTTTTGGCGTATCACAATTCCATTAAAATTAGAATATAATCTTGTTTC
Organism: Alisma plantago-aquatica; assembly: GCA_963693085.1. Lineage (NCBI taxonomy): Eukaryota > Viridiplantae > Streptophyta > Magnoliopsida > Alismatales > Alismataceae > Alisma > Alisma plantago-aquatica. Next base: position 722,998,743 of record OY856414.1, read on the forward strand.
CCAAATGTAGTTCACTTTACATCACTTGTGTGTACATGAAAGAACAAACTTTGTACAATACCCATCCAAGAAAAGTGAGAGTACAAGGACATTCTAGTCTAGATTATTCTATTTACATATTCTTTGTCCCAAGCTCTTTGTAGATAGCATTGTATCTAAAAATATCTGAAACACCCTCATGATACTCGTATAGAGCCCTAGTGAGGGGATACCTCCCACTTAAGCTGAGTACATACATCAACATCGTATGAAGTATATTAGACTTATAATAAACTGGAAAATATTGCCATGCCTAATAGAAGATTCTAGTATTTACTTAGGCCAATTCAAATTTTGAAACATATTTATTAGATTGACTATGAATGGATCACTAGATAATAAATACTTTAGATTGACAATCTAATTGTAGGAATAACAAGTCAAGAACTAAACAATTAGAATTGACATAAAAATTACATCATCTTTGTGACTTCCCACCAGTCAGATCAGGAACACATCTTGTAGTCCTGAAACTGAAGAGCACATAAACATGTCTATCAAACAGGACTAATCACATGAAAAGTAAATTCAAATCATATTAAAGGTGGATATTAAATCCCAACATAAACTAATGGTCAATATTTAAGATTTTGAACATGATAATTTGTTTGTTGATAAAATAGGAGCAAAATAGCACACTGAGGAATTCCATTTGTCTCCATCATATCTCTTCAAGAGTATATTGTCTATATTTTTGTATGTTTATGATATTAGAAGAAACCTCTATTCAAGAAGTATGCTTCATAATCTCAAGAGCCCAATCAGTGGTACTTCAAAATTTTGTAGATATTGTAACAACTAAAGAGTGTGTGCATTATTTCTACAAATATTTTACTCTAGAATAAGTAGTCCTAGTATCTATTATCGTTATATCTTATTATGGCTTGTCAATGAAGCCCAAGTTGAACTCATAACCCTTTGAGAAGCAATTGGTGCTGATAAGATAACGATTGCTAGTCTCTCTTATTATGAATCACTTACCTTCCTTGCAAACACCCTTATAAAATTCAATCATATCACCTAGAAGCACATATATATCCATGTTAGTTGTCATCTATTGTCGGGGAATCTATCTCTTCCATCATAAGGTATTTGGATAATCAATATTTTGATGTGGTGTTGTAGTGTTGAGCATCTTGGGTGTAGGAAATATGAGTGTGGGAGGAATGGAGTTAGGAGGGCATCAAATCCACCTCAGCAAATAGGTCTGATGTAGTTGTATCTCCATCTACAGTTGGGTGCTAAGGAGGTGGTTGTCCTCCTTGGTTTGTTTTTGGTGCTTAAGTGGAATTTGTAGGTGATTATAGCTAAGATCTTTGGTTTATTGGTCCCTAGACACAATCCACAAATTGACCTCCATGCTCTACTGATATCAAAGGCGAGTAAGGACCACGACTTCATTGTAAGGGATGGAAAGGCACAATATATGAACATTATTGGTAGCCTACACATGATATGTCAAATTAACAATTGTAGGGAAATACGACATCAGATAAGCAGTAGAAACAAAAAATTTACTGACATATTACCCATTAAGTAGTGGATTGCATCAATAACTATGCAATGGAAAGAATGGTTTCACGAAGATATACCTGGTCCTAGAGCAAGTCCAACAACAATCCTCATCGATGTAGATGCACACCCTATCTTGGACGATGTTTGTGCAGCTCCTAGTAGCACAGGGTCACACCTGACTGCTCCTCCAGGGACAGTATTGGGACTCATCTGACTACTCCTCCAGGGACAACAAACTTGAATGGTGTCGTCTACACCAACTCCTCTTGTTATAGACTGCTGGCTGACGTTTTCCTCCTTAGCGATGAGCTAAGGCCACCTCACCCTATAGAGAAGTCCACGCAGACCAACTAGAACTCTTGTCATCATGTTAGAATAGACAAGAAGGAATTTTCCCTCCTGTTGGAGTACTAGTCACCAACTTTCTCTCCCACAACAATGATATGTAGTTGTTTCTCTCCCATAGCTATCCCTCCCTAGTTGGGTAGGACTTTCTTAGGCTCTCTCGGTTACCACAACCAGAGAGGACAACAATTGTCAGAGCAACTGATTCTCAATTGTTTGTGTTATTTTCTAGGAAGCCCCCAGTACCCCTCTATTTATAAGAAGGGTAAGGGCCAGAGTTTCCAACCTATGCGGGAGTGTAAGGGACCGAAAGATCTCAAATTTTTGCAACAATTCTAGAAACTTCATATCCTATGATAGCTGAAACATTCATCTAGAAAATCCAAATGGTCATCTGGCACTTGACATGGTCATCTCGCACTACCAGATGCTCATTTTGCAATTTCCTAGTTTTGTACATATGTCGACAATTCAAATCCAATTAGTGCACGTCAGGATGTCAACACCAATCCTTGATGCAATTGAATTACTTCCCCAAAATAGACATTTGGTGCATGTGACATGGGCATATCGCACAACCTGAGATGGTTGTCTCACACAACTGAGATGGGCAACACGTAGCTCGGGTCAGGAAAAATTCCAACCAATGCACAATACAATCAGCCTAACACTCTAACCGACAGTTTCCACACTTGAACTGATCATTTGACATTCCAGTCAGCTAATTTTTTGCATGAATTTAATACCTAAATACTTTAGTAATCAGTCCAATTATCATTTAAGATCAAACTCCTAGACTAGATGATTTTATATGTGTGACCTATAGGTCACATATTACGTTGCATTGAATGTTCATAACAACTTATGACATCAAAAGTAATGAGTCATTCCTAATCACACATCATTGCCACCCAAGTAAATGGCAAGTTGGAGAAAAACTTCAATCTTCAATTTGTGCATGTTGTTACATTGTTTGTATAGTTTCTTTGTCATTGATATCTATATTGAACTAGAGGCATGGAGTAGTCATCATCATTATTATTCAATCTTATTTCTTGAACCAGAGTAGATTGTATGAGATATATGTAAGTTCAATATCACATATTGACTCACATATGTGTGGCCATGCTTTTCTCAATTTTGCTAATCATGAGGCCTTGGATATCATACTCCCTTAGTAGTGACAAATCCCATCTCTATCACTCATTTTCAGTCCCCATGTGTCATAGTCAACCAATCATCACCTTTATAACAACCCATGTTCATGATTGTATTTGATGATGTCAAGAAATACCAAACGACATGTGATGAGTGCAATGATTTTAGGTCTAAGAACCACAAACACCACCATCACTATAAGATGTGATTCTGACTTACCTAATCAAGGTTTCCATGCATCACTCTTATGTTGGGTCTATCTGATACATTATTCTTTAACATATATTGATGTGCTTGGTTTGACATCGCCATATCATGACTAATGAGATTATGTCATCAACCAACTCACACTCTGATCTTATGTGTCATTGATGTCTATTTACCTTCCACAATAACAATTGACCAGGGACATAACAAGAATGTATAGACTCTCAACATCTGTATGATCTCATTGTTCAGGTCCTCAACATGAAGAAATAAGTCATCAAGTAATATCATTCTTTAGACATTTTTTATGTTATTTGAGTATCTCAAAACTGAATAAACAAAATAAATTGGAAGCTTTCTTTTATTAATAATCAAATCATTTACAAGTTATGTCGTTACAATTAACATATGATTGAATCTCTGGGCATACATACTAAAAGACTCCCACTTTCACTTAGAGCCAATCACCCAAGAATCTTATTCTGTGTGACCTAACATGACCACCATTCTTCTGCTATGAAAGTGCTTTAGTCAAGGGATCAACAACATTTTTCTCAGTTGGTACTCTATAAATATTTACACTCTCCTCATTTTACAATCTCTCGAATGAGATGATACCACCTTTGTATATGCTTTGAGTGCTGATGTGATATGCGTTCCTTAATTTGTGCAATAGCCCCATTGTTGTCACGATATATCTCGATTGCATCATTGATGCTTGGAATGACCCCAAGTTCTATAATGAACTTCTTGATCGATACATCCTCCTTTGTTGCATTCAATGTAGCAATATACTCGACCTCTATTGTAGAATCGACAACTTTATCTTGCTTGAACTCTTCCAACTTACAACATCATTATATTGGAAAAATACAAATCTTGATTGCAAATTGTAATCATCGTGGTCTGTGATGACACCAATTCATGTATACTTTCCTCAATGACATTCCCCAGATATGTGTGCACTCACATCTAAATATGTCAATAGGTAAAATATAAGAGATTGTGATAGTCAACCAAATTATTAAAAGGATCTAGATCATTGTTCACAAGCATCATTAAATAGCCACACAAAACAACATTCATTACGGATAAAAGTCATACATATTATTCCATAGAAGAAAAATGAATAGTTGTGAAAAATACATAGGAGATAATGCTTCATATACATCATCTAATGGGAAAAGAAATAACTATCTAATTGAAATATAGATAAGAAGAAGAAATCTAGCTAGCTATCTTCCATGAACAATTATTTAGTAGCTTTCGATACTTTCATATGCATTATTTGTTCCTGGTACCTAGAAAATATGAGAAACAAAAATCATCAAAACAAGGTTGGTACGTGGTTAAAAACACAGTACTATGATTGCATATTTCAAAATACATTAAGAAATAAAAGAAGAAAAGAAAACCATTGTTTAAGGTAAAAAATTAGGTAAACACATCTTTTAGACATATCTTTAGATGCAGTTGTACTACTATTTCTATTAACACTTTATCATACATATAGTATGGGAAAACTGCTTTATCGTAGATCTAGCATGGGCAATTCATCATACATCCATACTAGGCAATACATCATACATCCATACTAAGCCATCTCCCATTTGAGATTACCTTAGTAGCTACAACTCATCAAAACTCTTTTATGTTCCATTAAGTTTTGGCAAATCATAAAATACTAGTATTGTAACATCCCTGACCTGGGTTATGAATTAACCCTAGGTGTTTTGCCTAAATATGTAATTAAACCCTGGTGATTATCTTTTGACATGTAATCAAGTTCCTAAGGAACATACATTTTCATTTCTGTCCTTTTAAAACAATGTTGTAGAATTATTTGGTAATGCAAGGGCCTATGTGCAAATTACCCAGTTAAAGGGTGTAACTTGCAAATTTCACAAGTTAAGATGTTACTCTGGTGATGAGACATCATATGAGTAAGTATGATGAGATAAGATGGATTTCCCAAGCTTGGGCATCAAGATACATCTTGTGGAATGATCCTTGTGCTTAAAAATCCTAATTTGGATTAAAGTGCAATTTACCCAAATATGGGGTGCAACTTATAAAATACACCATCTAGAACATCTTTTATGACTTTTGACATCATTTAGAGTAATAATGATGAAGGGGGGGCACTTCCTTTGAATAATCATATAATAAGGAACACCGTTGTAATTAAATCATCAAGATGTAAGTAAGGATACCCTTATGTACATATGCACCTTAGTGATAAGTTGACCTTCCTTGCCTTTATTTCTTGGTTTTAGAAGGAGTTTTACCTTAGAAAAGAAGAGGAGGGACGTGCCTAAAAGAAAGGAAGGACCTAGTTGTGAAAAGGAGAAACTAGTTGTCCTTATGTTGGAAATGACCCCAAGATATATATACACCCTTCCTTTGTTTGTAAAGGAACGTTTCCTTCACTTCCTTTCTTATTTCCTTGCTTAGACCGACTTAGGACAGAGCTCTGGAGAAGAGGAGAATGGACAAGCAGTTCTAGGTAATCTTTGATCATCATCTTGCTCAAATTCATGGAGGATATCATGTTACAAGGTTGGTTTGCTAGTTTTCTTACATAGTCTTCTTGTTCTAGCCATCTTTCCCAACCTTTCCTTGGAGAGAAACCCTTGGCCGACCTGTGGAGCTCAAGACACCATTAAAGACTTGAAGCTTGGAAGCTTGGAGCTCAAGGAACGACCTTAAGGTGGGTTTTATAACTCTAACTCTTAGCTTTGTTATGCATATCTTTGTTCTTGTTTTCTATGGTTAGTTCTTCTTCTTCCCCATCCTTCTTTGCCCCCTTGCAAGCTTTTTCGTGAAGAACAGACCTTGGTTTCAAGGTTGAAGACAAGGGGCGTTAATACCTATGTTGGTCCTTATCCAACTCTACTAAACGATCTTGGACCAATAGGTCAAACGATCTCACACTCGTTTCAATCCAAACGGGTTCAATAGGTTGGTTTGGCCAAACGGGTTCCAACCCTTTTTAGGGCGTTGACCAAGCGTTGACCGTTTGGGATTTCTGTTTACAATTATTTAGGCTAATGACCCACCAAATTTGAGGGGTTAACTCCAAAGGAATCGTAGGTTGAAGGCCAATCAATTAGGCAATCGAATTGAATTAAGTGCTGTTTTTCTAAACTGTTTAAACTTGAATCTTTGGGCAAACGGGTTCCAACCCATTTGAAGGAGTTGACCAAGCATTGACCGTTTGGGATTCCTGTTCATAATATATTGAATTTCATTTCTACCAAGAATTATGATCTAATTCCTAACCAATTAAGAGTTGAAGGCATTTCAACACCCTAACCCTAATCGGGTTAAATTTGCTGACTTTCATATAGATTGTGGTGAGTGTTGGGTTGAAGGGCCCAAACGAGTTCAAACCCGTTTGGGGGTCCATCCAAACGACCTCACACTCGTTTAGTGACACCCCAAAACCGTTTTAAGGTCTAGGGTTAAAGAAATGTGATGGTTTGAGGGTCCAATTACAAGATATTGATAGATTGATGAAAAGTGTTGGTTTGTAATTTAATTAGGACTCAACCCTTATCAAATCAACTTAATTTTTGGTCAAACTTTGGGCAAACGGTCTCAAGACCGTATGGAGATCATCCAAACGACCTCAAGACCGTTTGAGCCAAGTTTGGGCCCAATTGGAGGTCAATTGATAGGTTCAACTCTGATTTGAATTATATTATTGAACATTGATGATTAGCCGATTGGAAACCCTAATTGAGTTAGACTTAACCCTAATTGGCTTTCAATTGAGGGTCAAATTGGAGTCCAATTGATTGAGGCTCATCCCAATTGACTCAAATTATAGGTGGTTAACATGGCCTTGAACAATTAAAGGCTTCAACATAAGAAACCCTATTCAAATATAACCTATGTGTCACCTTTATGATCATGCGGTTTGAACCCAAGTTGGTCCACACTCGTTTGAGTCCAAACGAGTCCACACTCGTTTGAGTCCAAAAATGTCCACACTCATTTAATCCCAAATTAGTCCACACTCGTTTGACCTCAAACGGGTTCACACTCGTTTGAACTCAAACGGGTTCACACTCGTTTGAACTCAAACGGGTTCACACCCGTTTAGACTCAAATGGGTCAACACCCGTTTGGATTCAAATGGGTCCACAACCGTTTAAGGTCAAGAAGGTTCACACTCATTTAAAGCTCAAATGGGTCCAAGGTCATTTGAGGTTAAACGAGTTCAAGGTCATTTAAGAATCAAATGGGTTGAAGATTGAAGGTTAAACCCTAAACCAATTGGAGACCTTCAAGGTTGATTATACTTAATCACTTGAAAATCTAAAAGGTTCAATGATGATATAATCTAAACCCTAATGGTAATCTAAGATGTTAAGGGACCAAATGATTAATGAATTGACCCATGATGATGGTAAATGGGTAAATTACCATAATGCCCTTGAAAGGTTCAATTGAGTGATACTTTGTCCTAACGAAACCCTAATCACTCAATAGTAGTGATTTGGTCTATGATAATCAAAGAGGACTTAATCTAACCAAATCTAGAGTGGTGTAATCACCATCTACTAGTAAGAGGAGAGAGAAAGTACCAATTATGATGGAAACTCAAGTAAATTACCTTCAATATACATGAATGTGCATGATTAGGGTATGATCCTCCAGATGAGATCATGAAAACCCTAAATATGATAATTGATGAATCTTAATCTTATCTGAGGACTTTAATGATGATGTTTCTCATACATAGTGATGTTAAGAGATCAATTCACCAATAGGTGAATAGTAAACCCTAATTCTAGGGTGATGACAAGTATTATGAATAGTAAACCCTAATTGATAAAAATCAGGGAAATCTAGCTCTTGTATGAGTAGGGAGATACAACTTCTTTAAATGAGTTATTTATTGTTATCAGTTGATTTAATCATGCAAGTTCCTATATGAGGATAATCATATCAAGGTATGGATGATGATACTATATTCATTAAAAGCATGTTGTTAGCTTTATGAATAGTGACATATATCCTGATGCCTTGTTAATAGCATCTTATGAGATTGATAGGCTGTAAGAGCCATGAATACCATCAAGGTCATGCTTTAAGAGATGACTTGTGATGAGAGTATTGAGAAATGATAATTGATGAGTTAGGCTTGTTACATTTAGTATTCTTCCTTCATAGCTGCTATGTTAATGATTAATGTTTGAGAACTTGTATGATGATAAAAGAATACTAAATTGTACCTAACTAATCAAGTATAATCATACCATGTAGAGCCCTGATCATAGATCCATCATAGTCAGAAGTTATATGATGGTGAAACAGGTTTTCCTAAGGGAACTCCTGGAGCACATACTTTTGAGTATGTGGGGTATATGGATGTGTAAAACCTTACATCCTAGTATAGGAATTGATGTAGATGTATCTTAATCTATCAATCCTTCACTATGTGTTTATGCCGGGGTGATGCAACACTAATCTCCTGAGGGAAACTTTTATACCGTATCGATGAGAGATAAACAAGAAATCTTTCGATGGCGAAGAGAGTACAAAATGCCACTGTGACTCTAATAGCAAAGTACCAGAATACCCTGGTAAGCTATAGTAGTAGAGACACTAGATGTCCTGCATGTTTATCCTCATTCTGACTGAGGTAGTTGAAGGTCATGAGAATCCGGCACTTTTGATGACCTATGTATGATACCGATGTGACTTAATAGTGATCGGTTGGAGTATGAGAGGTATACCTCATCTCCGCAGGGCATAATGATGTTTGTAAAACATAATCAACCGTGTAGCATATCTTCTTAGGTTGAACTACGAAGAACATTGATTGATATTATATTGCTTATCATGTTCAAGTATTAGTATACATGTTCTTCATATTCCTTAAATAAAGATGAGCAATTGTAGTAAACCTGCTGTGAGTAACCTAAATTATTTGCTCATGATATTTCCTTTAATTGCTTTTAACAAAGTTTCTGGCGGAGAGTTATAACTCTCGCTGGGACAATTATTTAAAATTGTCTCACCCCGTAGATTTCTACCTTTAGGTGGACGTCGAGGTCGAAGGAACCAATCTGCAGGTGGACAGCAACAACAACAGCAATTTCAGGAGCAGTAGTGACTTCAGGTGGAAACACTGTGCGGTCTAGTCTTGTAGTCAGAATAGTCTTATGTCGTCTCTGTACACTCAGGTCCTAGGAGTTTGTTGATCTGAGAATTTTGGAATCTTGAGAGTTTGTATCTGGCTGTATATAATCACTCATGAAGTGATCTAACAGAGATGTAATCTGTTTACCTTGTTTCTTATAAAAGGAGTTTCATGATTTCAAGATCTTGTCTCAAAAAGTTTAAATTTCTGGTGATTTTCGCATTCCGTTGTTAATCGAATCATTTTCGCTGAGTTTAATCATGTTTAATCGTGTTTATCACTGGAGATCAGAGCCCACAATTAGTGGTATCAGAGCTCTAGGTTCGCTGAGTCTACAGAGACATAGGACTTAGAATGTCAAGTCTATCCTTAGTACTTCTTTCTTATCTAATAGAGTCTTCTGCTCCTCAGGAGAAGAAGATAATTAAGGATGTATGGACCAAAGGAGGAGTATGAGGCCGAAAGTAGTGTTGCTGCGCCTCGAGAAGGTGCAAGGAACCTAGAAATAGAGCAACCTGCACCTGAGCCACCCGTGGAGCCACCTCAGTTTGACCCAGCTGACATGGGAAACCCAGCTGTTCAAACTATGTTTGGGCAGTTTATGACTGCCATGACACATATCACCGACAGGATGCCCATGCCTGCACCTAGGGCACCTGCCCAGCCTGAAGGACAAGGTATCGGTAAGAGGTTCAAGCGACTTCATCATGTAGGAGCAACCGAATACTTTGGAACAGCTGATCTTGCAGATGCCGATCTATGGTTAACCGAGTTGGAGAAAGCTTTTAGAATCCTCAACATCCCCGAAGGTGAGAAGGTCGTACATGATGTCTATCTTCTCAAAGGTAGTGTTGGTCACTGGTGGACCATGGAAGAGCGAAAGAGGCCTGGAATAGAGATATCGTGGGAAGACTTTCGTTGGGAATTTGTCTGCAGATATTTTCCAAAGACCTTCCTGGATGAGAAGATCTCTCAATTTGAGAGACTGAGACAGGGTATGATGAACATTAGCGAGTATGAGGCTAAGTTCATGGAGTTATTGTGATTCTGTCCGCATATGGCTACCACAGATGAAGAAAGGATTAGGAGGTTTGAGAAGGGTTTGAATGCCGACATGACTACTCTCGTGTCTGCACTAGAAAACCGGGAGAGATTCTCTACCTTTGTTGAGTCAGTTCGAAGGATAGAAAGATCTGTAGTCGAGAAAAGACAAACCCAAAAGAGATATCCACAGTTCCAGGGATCTTCATCTAGAGACTTTAAGAAGCCTAGATTCTCTGCACCTACACCTCCATCACCCAGATCGAGTTCTCAGACTCAGTGGTCCCCAAGTAGAGGTAGAGGACGAGGTTTACCACTACAAGAGACTCGCAGTTCAGCGTCAATGTCAGTCACAAGACCACCCAGACCACAACAACTAGAAAGAAGCTGCTACAACTGTGGGAAGGTGGGACACTTGATGAAGGACTGCAGGTCTAGGTATGTCAGTGTGACACAGCCATAGAGGCAGAATCAACAAGGATCACAGAGAAGGCAATCTCAAGGAGCAGCTCGAGGACGTGGACAAGCATCTCAAGCTGGATCATCAGCGCCACCTCAACACCAGGCGACAGCGAGGTTCTATGCTATGAACCCACCAGATGCAGTGGTCAATCCACGGGTAGTGGCAGGTCAGATGGAACTTTTATATTCTGATATGTCTAAATCATGTGTTGTATCTGTTCTGATTGACCGGGGTGCTACGTACTCCTTTGTCACTCGGAGAGTGATTCGTAACTGCAATATGACAATTAGTCATAGGGAAGATAGCTTGTTTTTGGAGACTCCATTAAGTGGGTCTGCCGTTTTGCAGGAGGTATGCTCTCCCTGCATCCTCTTCTTTTCTGATCATCGCATTCAATTGGACCTTATACCACTTGATATGCAAGGTTTTGATATAATTCTTGGGATGGATACCTTGGAAAGGTATAGGGTTGTCTTGGATTGTGAATCCAAGCAGGCTGTGTTTTCTGATGAAAGCAACACATGGATCTTTCAAGGAGAGAGAAAGATTCTACCCACCTATCTTGTGTCAGCGATGGTTGTTGATAAGTTGATGAGACAAGGATGTTATGCATTCTTGGCCCATGTGGTAGATACTACCATGGAGAGTCCTAACCCTGCTGAAGTTCCTGTAGTTAGGGAATTCAAGGACGTGTTTCCTGAAGAACTTCCAGGTATACCACCGCCTTGGGAAATTGATTTTGAAATCAATTTGATCCCAGATACAAAACCTATAGCCCAGACACCATATAGGATGGCGCCTGCTGAGATGGCAGAACTCAAGAAACAGCTTCAAGATTTACTTGAGAAAGGTTTTATCCGACCGAGCACTTCACCCTGGGGTGATCTAGTTTTGTTTGTTAAAAAGAAAGATGGGTCAATGCGGTTGTGCATTGATTACAGACAATTAAATAAAGTAACAATAAAGAATAAGTACTCGTTGCCGAGGATTGATGATCTTTTTGACCAGTTGTGTGGTGCAGCAGTCTTCTCAAAAATAGACTTGAGGTCTGGATATCATCAACTCTGTATTAAGGATAGTGACATATCCAAGTCTTCCTTTAGGACACGATATGGTCACTATGAGTTCACGGTTATGTCGTTTGGACTAACTAATGCACCGGATGCATTTATGGAACTTATGAATAGAATCTTCCGACCTTTCCCTCGATCAGTGTGTTGTTGTCTTCATAGATGACATTCTGATCTATAGTAGAGATGCACAACAGCATGAACAACATCTTCTTCAACCTCTAACCTTGCTAAGAGAAAACAAGCTATACGCTAAGTTTAGCAAGTGTGAGTTTTGGTTGCCAGAAGTATCTTTCCTCGGTCATGTGGTATCTGCCTCGGGTATTCGTGTTGACCCTAAAAAGATAGAATTTGTTCTACAGTGGGAACAACCGAAAACACTAACGGAGATTCGAAGTTTCCTAGGGTTAGCTGACTACTACCGAAGGTTCATTAAGAACTTCAGTTCTATAGCCTTACCCTTGACTAGGTTAACCCGGAAGGATATTCCTTTTGTCTGGAGTGATAAGTGCCAGCAATCTTTCTAGTTGCTGAAGGAGAGATTGACAAGTGCACATGTGCTTGTGCTACCTGAGCAAGGCAAAGGATACATAATTTTCTGTGATGCCTCCAAGAATGGACTCGGGTGTGTGTTGATGCAGGATAGACAAGTGATTTCTTTTGCTTCCCGACAGCTTAAGAAGCATGAAGAGAATTATCCGACACACGATTTAGAGTTAGCTGCTGTGGTCCATGCCCTGAAAATCTGGAGACATTATCTCTACGGAGAGACATTCCAGATTTTCACAGATCACAAAAACCTTAAGTATATCTTCTCTCAGCATGAGCTTAACATGAGGCAACGTTGCTGGATGGAGTTAATCAAGGATTATGATTGCACAATAGATTACCATCCAGGAAAGGCCAATGTAGTTGTAGATGCCTTGAGTAGGAAATCAGTAACATCATCCTCTGATAGGGCACAATTAAACTCTTTAGTATGCCCTGGGAGAGATATGCTTATCTCCTTAAGGCAAGACAATGTACAGATGAAGGTGTCATGGATTGTCAGGTTGTTGGCTGAGATGCATATCAAACCCACCTAAGAGAGCAGATTAAGGAGGCACATCAATTTGATGTTGCAGTTCAGCAGATCAGATCTGAGTATGGTGATGAGAAGCGAGAAGGTTTTCATGAATCAGATGATCAAGTGGCATGCTATCATGGGAGGATGGTAGTACCAGATGTAGATAACCTGAGGAAGTTAGTCCTAGAAGAAGCTCATTCTTCAATGTATGCTATGCATCCAGGAAGCACCAAGATGTATCGAAACTTGAAAGATATGTATTGGTGGCCTGGGATGAAGAAGGACGTAGCTGAGTTTGTTCTGAGGTGTCCAGTGTGTCAGCAAGTTAAAGCTGAACACCAGAAGCCTGCAGGAACAATGCAACCTTTACCCATACCACAGTGGAAGTGGGATCATGTAACCATGGACTTTGTTGTTGGTCTACCTAGAACAAACAAAGGACATGATTCCATTTGGGTAATTTTTGATAGGTTGACTAAGACAGCACATTTCTTACCTGTCAAAACAACCTATTCTGTTGAAAGGTTATCCCAGTTATATGTTCAAGAGATAGTGCGTTTGCACGGAGTTCCTGTCACCATAGTTTCTGACAGAGGTCCTCAGTTCACAAGTCATTTTTGGGAACAGCTACATAGGGCACTAGGCACCCAGTTAAGGTTTAGTACAACCTTTCATCCACAGACTGATGGACAGTCGGAAAGAACCATACAGACCTTGGAAGACCTGTTGAGAGCATGTGTTCTCCAGTTTACCGGAAGTTGGGATCTACACTTAAGCTTGATAGAGTTTGCCTATAACAATATCTATCATCATAGTATTGATATGGCACCTTATGAAGCCTTTTATGGCAGACGTTGTAGATCACCCTTGTGTTGGTATGAGACTGGTGAGCATTAGTTGTTAGGACCTGATCTTGTGCAGCAAACTACATAAAAGATTAAGGTAATACAACAACAGATTAAGACTGCACAGGATAGGAAGAAATCTTATGCTGACAAGCATCGTAGACCTTTAGCGTTCTAGGTTGGAGACAGAGTGTATCTCAAAGTCTCTCCTTGGAAAGGAGTCCTTCGTTTTGGAAGGAAAGGGAAGTTAGCTCCAAGATTTATGGGGCCTTATCCAATCGTTGAACGAATTGGAGAAGTGGCCTATAAACTAGAGCTGCCACCAGAGTTGCAAAGGCTACACCCTGTGTTTCACATTTCTATGTTAAGGAAATGTCATCCCGATATCGAGTCAGTTCTACAACCTATGGAAGTAGAATTGAATGAAGATATAACTTATGAGGAAGGACCGGTGTCAATCCTTGATAACAGAATTAAGAAGTTAAAGAAGAAAGATATAAGCCTTGTGAAAGTCCTCTGGAACCACCGTGGTGTTAAAGAAGCCACTTGGGAACTATAGGATGAGATGAGAAGGAAATACTCTGCTCTTTTCTCCTAATACCTTTTGTTGATTTTGAGGACGAAATCCTTGTAAGGGGTGGATAATTTGTAACATCCCTGACCAGGGTTATGAACTAACCCTAGGTGTTTTGCCTAAATATGTAATTAAACCCTGGTGATTATCTTTTGACATGTAATCAAGTTCCTAAGGAACATACATTTTCATTTCTGTCCTTTTAAAACAATGTTGTAGAATTATTTGGTAATGCAGGGGCCTATGTGCAAATTACCCAGTTAAAGGGTGTAACTTGCAAATTTCACATGTTAAGATGTTCCTCTGGTGATGAAACATCATATGAGTAAGTATGATGAGGTAAGATGGATTTCCCAAGCTTGGGCATCAAGATACAGCTTGTGGAATGATCCTTGTGCTTAAAAACCCTAATTTGGATTAAAGTGCAATTTACCCAAATATGGGGTGCAACTTATAAAATACACCATCTAGAACATCTTTTATGACTTTTGACATCATTTAGAGTAATAATGATGAAGGGGGGCACTTCCTTTGAATAATCATATAATAAGGAACACCTTTGTAATTAAATCATCAAGATGTAAGTAAGGAGACCCTTATGTACATATGCACCTTAGTGATAAGTTGACCTTCCTTGCCTTTAGTTCTTCGTTTTAGAAGGAGTTTTACCTTAGAAAAGAATAGGAGGGACGTGCCTAAAAGAAAGGAAGGACCTAGTCGTGAAAAGGAGAAACTAGTTGTCCTTATGTTGGAAATGACCCCAAAATATATATACACCCTTCCTGTGTTTGTAAAGGAACGTTTCATTCACTTCCTTTCTTATTTCCTTGCTTAGACCGACTTAGGACAGAGCTCTGGAGAAGAGGAGAACGGCCAAGCAGTTCTAGGTAATATTTTATCATCATCTTGCTCAAATTCATGGAGGATATCATGTTACAAGGTTGGTTTGCTAGTTTTCTTACTTAGTCTTCTTGTTCTAGCCATCTTTCCCAACCTTTCCTTGGAGAGAAACCCTTGGCCGACCTGTGGAGCTCAAGAAACCATTAAAGACTTGAAGCTTGGAAGCTTTAAGCTCAAGGAATGACCTTATGGCGGGTTTTATAACTCTAACCCTTAGCTTTGTTATGCATATCTTTGTTCTTGTTTTCTATGGTTAGTTCTTCTTCTTCCCCATCCTTCTTTGCCCCCTTGCAAGCTTTTTCGTGAAGAACAGACCTTGGTTTCAAGGTTGAAGACAAGGGGTGTTAATACCTATTGTGGTCCTTATCCAACTTTACTAAATGATCTTGGACCAATAGGTCAAACGATCTCACACTCGTTTCAATCCAAACGGGTTCAATAGGTCGGTTTAGCCAAATGGGTTCCAACCCTTTTGATGGCGTTGACCAAGCATTTACCGTTTGGGATTTCTGTTCATAATTATGTAGGCTAATGACCCACCAAATTTTAGGGGTTAACTCCAAAGGAATCGTAGGTTGAAGGCCAATCAATTAGGCAATCGAATTGAATTAAGTGCTGTTTTTCTAAACTGTTTAAACTTGAATCTTTGGGCAAACGGGTTCCAACCCATTTGAAGGAGTTGACCAAGCATTGACCGTTTGGGATTCCTGTTCATAATATATCGAATTTCATTTCTACCAAGAATTATGATCTAATTCCTAACCAATTAAGAGTTGAAGGCATTTCAACACCCTAACCCTAATCGGGTTAAATTTGCTGACTTTCATATAGATTGTGGTGAGTGTTGGGTTGAAGGGCCCAAACGAGTTCAAACCCGTTTGGGGGTCCATCCAAACGACCTCACACTCGTTTAGTGACACCCCAAGACCGTTTGAAGGTCTAGGGTTAAAGAAATGTGATGGTTTGAGGGTCCAATTACAAGATATTGATAGATTGATGAAAAGTGCTGGTTTGTAATTTAATTAGGACTCAACCCTTATCAAATCAACTTAATGTTTGGTCAAGCTTTGGGCAAACGGTCTCAAGACCGTTTGGAGATCATCCAAACGACCTCAAGACCGTTTGAGCCAAGTTTGGGCCCAATTGGAGGCCAAAAGATAGGTTCAACTCTGATTTGAATTATATTATTGAACATTGATGATTAGCCGATTGGAAACCCTAATTGAGTTAGACTTAACCCTAATTGGCTTTCAATTGAGGGTCAAATTGGAGTCCAATTGATTGAGGCTCATCCCAATTGACTCAAATTATAGGTGGTTAACATGGCCTTGACCAATTAAAGGCTTCAACATAAGAAACCCTATTCAAATATAACCTATGTGTCACCTTTATGATCATGCGGTTTGAACCCAAGTTGGTCCACACTCGTTTGAGTCCAAACGAGTCCACACTCGTTTGAGTCCAAAAAAGTCCACACTCATTTAAGCCCAAATGAGTCCACACTCGTTTGACCTCAAACGGGTTCACACTTGTTTGAACTCAAACGGGTTCACACTCATTTGAACTCAAATGGGTTCACACCCGTTTAGACTCAAATGGGTCCACACCCGTTTGGATTCAAATGGGTCCACAACCGTTTAAGGTCAAGAAGGTTCACACTCGTTTAAAGCTCAAATGGTTCGAAGGTCATTTGAGGTTAAACGAGTTCAAGGTCATTTAAGAATCAAATGGGTTGAAGATTGAAGGTTAAACCCTAAACCAATTGGAGACCTTCAAGGTTGATTATACTTAATCACTTGAAAATCTAAAAGGTTCAATGATGATCTAATCTAAACCCTAATGGTAATCTAAGATGTTAAGGGACCAAATGATTAATGAATTGACCCATGATGATGGTCAATGGGTAAATTACCATAATGCCCTTGAAAGGTTCAATTGAGTGATACTTTGTCCTAACGAAACCCTAATCACTCAATAGTAGTGATTTGGTCTATGATAATCAAAGAGGACTTAATCTAACCAAATCTAGAGTGGTGTAATCACCATCTACTAGTAAGAGGAGAGAGAAAGTACCAATTATGATGGAAACTCAAGTAAAATACCTTCAATATACATGAATGTGCATGATTAGGGTATGATCCTCCCGATGAGATCATGAAAACCCTAAATATGATAATTGATGAATCTTAATCTTATCGGAGGACTTTAATGATGATGTTTCTCATACATAGTGATGTTAAGAGATCAATTCACCAATAGGTGAATAGTAAACCCTAATTCTAGGGTGATGACATGTATTATGAATAGTAAACCCTAATTGATAAAAATCAGGGAAATCTAGCTCTTGTATGAGTAGGGAGATACAACTTCTTTAAATGAGTTATTTATTGTTATCATTTGATTTAATCATGAAGGTTCCTATATGAGGATAACCATATCCAGGTATGGATGATGATACTATATTCATTAAAAGCATGTTGTTAGCTTTATGAATAGTGACATATATCTTGATGCCTTGTTAATAGCATCTTATGAGATTGATAGGCTGTAAGAGCCATGAATACCATCAAGGTCATGCTTTAAGAGATGACTTGTGATGAGAGTATTGAGAAATGATAATTGATGAGTTAGGCTTGTTACATTTAGTATTCTTCCTTCATAGCTGCTATGTTAATGATTAATGTTTGAGAACTTGTATGATGATAAAAGAATACTAAATTGTACCTAACTAATCAAGTATAATCATACCATGTAGAGCCCTGATCATAGATCCATCATAGTCAGAAGTTATATGATGGTGAAACAGGTTTTCCTAAGGGAACTCCTGGAGCACATACTTTTCAGTATGTGGGGTATATGGATGTGTAAAACCTTACATCCTAGTGTAGGAATTGATGTAGATTTATCTTAATCTATCAATCCTTCACTATGTGTTTATGTCGGGGTGATGTAACACTAATCTCCCGAGGGAAACTTGTATACTGCATTGATGAGAGATAAACAAGAAATCTTTCGATGGCGAAGAGAGTACAGAATGCCACTGTGACTCTAATAGCGAAGTACCAGAATACCCTGGTAAGCTATAGTAGTAGAGACACTAGATGTCCTGCATGTTTATCCTCATTCTGACTGAGGTAGTTGAAGGTCATGAGAATCCGGCTCTTTTGATGACCTATGTATGATAACGATGCGACTTAATAGTGATCGGTTGGAGTATGAGCGGTATACCTCATCTCCGCAGGGCATAATGATGTTTGTAAAACATAATCAACCGCGTAGCATATCTGCTTAGGTTGAACTACGAAGAACATTGATTGATATTATATTGCTTATCCTGTTCAAGTATTAGTATACATGTTCTTCATATTCCTTAAATAAAGATGAGCAATTGTAGTAAACCTGCTGTGAGTAACCTAAATTATCTGCTCATGATATTTCCTTTAATTTCTTTTAACAAAGTTTCTGGCAGAGAGTTATAACTCTCGCTGGGATAATTATTTAAAATTGTCTCACCCCGTAGATTTCTACCTTTAGGTGGACGTCGAGGTCGAAGGAACCAATCTGCAGGTGGACAGCAGCAACAGCAGCAATTTCAGGAGCAGTAGTGACTTCAGGTGGAAACATTGTGCGGTCTAGTCTTGTAGTCAGAATAGTCTAATGTCGTCTCTGTACACTCAGGTCCTAGGAGTTTGTTGATCTGAGAATTTTGGAATCTTGAGATTTTGTATCTGGCTGTATATAATCACTCATGAAGTGATCTAACAGAGATGTAATCTATTTACCTTGTTTCTTATAAAAGGAGTTTCATGATTTCAAGATCTTGTCTAAAAAAGTTTTAAATTTCTGGTGATTTTCGCATTACGTTGTTAATCGAATCATTTCCGCTGAGTTTAATCGTGTTTATCTCGAATTTTGGAGATCAGAGCCCACAAGTATTCATCCAGCTAACTATAAGCAAATAGGTTCACCCAAGGTACATTGTATCTTATATATGCAACCATGGAAAACTAGTCTTATACTTAATCAAGACCATGTACTTGATTTGATTAGATCTGAATTCCAAGAGTCTAGAGGAACAATAAATACATCACCCTAAAAGGAAATCAAGGATATACTATTACTATTGGTCCATATGACCCATAACTAAGGATTGTTATTTAATTATGATTACTTTCAACTTTTCATGATTAGATCAGGGATTATCCATGACTTTTATCTTGTTTTTGAGCCACAAGATCAAATCTCGAAATTAGGGTCTCATCTAAGTAATGATGCCCATGTGATATAAGAAAGAAAATTCATCTTAGGGATTCTATAGAGGTTTAGATCATTAAGATTTCCTTTTTTTGGATTCACCTGATCCAAGTGGTTCAGGGTTTTTGGGGTCAAAAAGAATGATAGTGGGGTCATAAAAGAAGTTAGGGTTTGCATTTAATCCATGAAATATACCTTTGTAGAGAGAGAAACTAGAATTTAGGATTTTCCATAATTATTGAGTCAACTATCCCCATTTGATTATGGTTTCGAGCCATGTGAGGATCAGTGACTCTATTATGGTTAGGTTTCACAATTAATCAGGTTAGTCAATTAATAACCAATATTACATATTAAATTACATCAATGTGATCCTTAGGCTTTAAGCTAGTATTTTTGGAAATGGAGATGGATCTAGGTCCTAAGGATATTTTATTTGAAAATCTTGCATTTTTAGATGAAAATCATATATAAGTTCATTACCATCCGATCAACCTACCATTTTCTATGATTTTTCTTAGGTAACCCATTTTTGTTGATAATAAAAATAAAAAAAAGGCATTACCCTGATCAATGGTCGGATCTGAATGGACCGACGACTCATGTTGATTAGGTCTTCATGAGCTAACGGGGATGGACATTGACCCGCAACTTTCCTTACTAATACGGGGATTGGTGATTGGGCCACCTCAGTCCTAGATGGACTGCTTCCTCCTCTCCTCTGGCTTCCTTGCTCTAGTGGCCAAGAGCTGACTCTGACGAGAGTCCTTCTTTCAAGGTGCAGCCTTGGCATGAATGTGAAGGTGCTGACATGTTCATGGGGTTGTTCTGCACCTACGCGTCACGGTCCCACACCATGGCTCCCTAAGGTACTCTATTCTACCATGAGGGTGGGGAATGCACCAGTGAAGAGAGGGTTTAGGGGTGGAAGATAGTCTGGGGCCACAAGGGCTTTCCATTGAGAACCTCTGAGGTGTGGTGAATTTGATACTAAGGTGGATTGAGTGTATAGAAAGATGTGGCAGTCGAGCGATGGGAGGTCTGGAGGTTGAAGACAACTAGGTTTGCTATGGGTGCTCAGGGAGGTTCACTAGCAATTGGTAGTCCAAAATAAGAAAAGTAAGGATGGCAGAGCTACTGGCGTCATTAAATAGATGTAAGGGGATCTACAAAGGGAAGCCCTAATATCACCATCGTCAGAGTGAGAGGATCAGGTGTTCGAGTGGTTAGGATAGTGCAATGGTGCATGAAACCCATCTAGTCAGATGAAGCTTTGAGATCGAGTGTGAGGTGGCAGCATGGACTTGGTTGAGTTTGTCCTCTCCTCCTTGCCCTTTGTGGGAGGTAGAAGACAAGACTCCAAGTTGTTGGATATTCACTGATCCATGATCAAAGGAATTGGGCAACCAAGATGAAGGCATACAACAAATGATCCACCCCCTTTATCAGATGAGGCATGTGTGACATGAAATGACACACATTTAATCAATTATACTTGAGAACTTATGTCATTGGCTAAATAAATGGCATTATATGCATCTAATTTCAATTGCTTATAACTCCTAAATGGTTTATCCAAATGAAATGAAATTTTAAACAAAGCTTAAGGATGATGTTATCTAGCCATGGTAGAAAATTGAGGGTGAAATTGGATTGTTTGTTATATGAATTGATTATATACCTTAATACATGTAATTCATCCACTATGAAATTAGGGTTTGGATTTTTATGAAGTTGATAATCACTTTTAGTCAACTAAGCATGTAATATGGTTGAGGGTATAATTGGAAATAACACATTACATGAGAGAGAAAAATATAAGAAAAAACTCACTTTATCACATTCTCCCCTCCTTTTAAGAATTTTGTCCCAAAATTCAAGTAGCTTGAAAGAGGTGGATATTTCTACTCAACCCCAGACCTAAAATCCCAGGAGTCATCGGTTTGATCATGGTGGCTCCAGAGAACTTTCATCATATCTATATGTTGATTACTATGAAGCTCCTTTGTCTTGAAATCAAGAATTTTGACTGGGGACTCAGAATAAGACATATCATTTTTCAACTCGAGAGGCTCATGATTCAGAATGTGACTGGGGTCTTTCACATAAGGCTTCAATTTTGATACATGAAATAAATTATGCATGGAACTATACTGAGGTGGAAAATAAAGATGATAGGCACATTCACCAATCCTTTCTAGTATCTCAAACGGTCCAACATAGGAAAGACTAAGCTTCCCCTATTCTTGGCCAAAGCTCAAATAGGTCATATCTTCAAAAAGACATGATCACCTTTCTTGAACTGACATTCCTACTAGTGAGCATCTACATAAGATTTATGTCTATCATGTACCCGCTTCATCTTCTGCCTGATTAGTGCAACTTTGGTTGTATACAACTACATTTCCTCAAATTTCATCAAGGTGTGTTCCCCGTGGTCATCCCAGTGCAGTGGAGATCTGCACAGTCAGCCACAGAGAGCTTCATTGGAAGGCATCCCAATACTCACATGATAGCTATTATTATATGCAAACTCAACTAAAGGCAAATATGGTCCCACAAGCCTTCCCAATGAAGAACACAAGCTTACAGAAGATACTCCAGAATCTGTAGTGTGCGCTCTGACTGTCCGTATGTCTGTGGATGATAGGTTGTATTGAAGTTTAGTTTGGAGCCCAGTTATACTTGAACCTATTTCCACAACTTTGAGGTGAACTTTGGGTCCCTGTCTGAAACCATGGATGCTAGAACTCCATGCAGATGTACTATCTCTCATATATATAGGTCGGCCAGTTTGGAAACTTTTTTTAGTCTTCACATGGAGAAAGTGGGCAGACTTGGTGAGACGATCCACTATAACCCATGTAGCGTCATACCCCTTTCTGGTCCTAGGAAATCCTACCATGAAATCCATCGTGATGTGTTCCCATTTCCATTCCAGGATTTCCAAGGGTTGTAGTAGACCACCTATCCTCTGGTGCTCTGCCTTAGTTCTCTGACATGTCAAACATCTGAACACAAATTCAGTAATATCATGCTTCATGCCCCTCCACCAGAAACTGTGTATTTTGACCCACATGCCTCACTGAGAATCTTCACCTTCATAATCGACTGCTCAAGAACCAACTTATGGTTCTTGTATTGAAGACCACCATCAAGACCCACAGACAGATTTGTTTGAGGTTTTGATAGGAGAGAGAAGAGCTCATCAAAATCAGGACTGGCCTTCTATGCCTTAAGAAGTTTAGAATGTAGGTTAGACATGATAGAGATATTATTGACATGGACACGATCAGACAGAAAGTGTGGCTTCCATCCCACTAGATCCTCCATATTCCTCAACACAGGAACATACAAGGATACACATACTTCTCTTTTCCTACTAAGGGCATATGCGACTACATTCTCCTTTCCAGGAAGATAGTCAATAGTGAAATAATAGTCTTTTAGATATTCAATCCATTGGCATTGATGCATGTTTAGGTCCTTTTGAGTCAAGATGTACTTTAGGCTTTTGTGGTTAGTGAAGATATCAAATGTCATCCCATACAGGTTGTGCATCCATATTTTAAGAGCATGAATGATTGTATCTAGTTCCAAATCATGTGTGGGATAATTACGTTCATTGGGTGTTATCTATCTAAATGCAAAGGCCACCACTTTTTGTTGTTGTTGCATGACACATCCTAACCATTTCTTAAAGCATCAATGAAGATAACAAACCCTTCATTTCCAGAAGGTAGGACTAGAACAGGAGATAATGCCATCTTCTGCTTTAATTCCTAGAAACTGGATTCACAAGTAACTGACCATATGAAGTGTTCATCCTTCCAAGTAAGCTTAGTTAGAGGAAATGAAACTTTGGAGAAATTGGGAATGAAGTGACGATAATACTCGGCCAAACACAAGAAGCACCAAATATTTGAAGTGTTTTGGGGGGGTTGCCAATCAAGAAAAATAGAAACCTTGCCGAGATCAATAGATTTATTACACCCAAAAATGACATGGTGAAGAAACATGACTTTATCAATCCAGAACTCACATTTAGATATCTTGACATGAAATTTCAGAGCTTGAATGTAACATCGCCTCGGATAACATGATCTTAAAAGGAATGATTCGACTACCCATATCACCAAGGTGCACCTCCTTTTCCGGGAGCCCATTACTAAGAACTCCATAGTTAAGCGTGCTCAACTTGGAGTAGTATTGGGATGGGTGACCTATCAGGAAGTTGATCCTAGTATGTGCGTGAGTGAGGACAAAGCGTGTAGTTAAGGCTAGTGGTGGTCTGTGGGGAGAGTCGTCATTCCTAAAACTCTACTAGAGCCTTGGGTAGTGGGCCCAGGCGTTACAAATGGTATCAGAGCCATAACCCCTCTAGTAGGTGGGGCCCACATGGGCATGTGGCATGCCAGTCTTGAGTTGTGTGGTCTAGGCATGTAGGAAAGGGTTGTCCATGGTAGACGTAGCCACCCTTGCGCTGGTGTTCCGTGATCGGGAGCTGGGTGTCCATGGGCCATTGTGGGTCTACACTGAAATGGGGTTAGATTATGGGGCCATATAGTTGAACCTTGACGAAGACGTCAAGCGTATAAGTGGGGGAGATTGTAACATCCCAGGATTTGAGGCCTGGAATAACATGATCTTAAAAATAATGATTGGACTACCCATATCACCAAGGTGCACCTCCTTTTCCAGGAGCCCATCACTAAGAACTCCATAGTTAAGCGTGCTCAGCTTGGAGTAGTACTGGAATGGGTGACCGGTCGGGAAGTTGATCCTAGCATGCGCGTGAGTGAGGACAAAGCGCACAGTTAAGGCTAGTGGTGGATTGTCGGGACAGTCATCATTCCTGAAACTCTACTAGAGCCTTGGGTAGTGGGCCCATGCATTACATTAAAGGATATCAAGGATTGCCTTTGAGTGCTCACGGTGCTTCTCCATAGAGTCAGAATAGATCAGAATATCATCAATAAACACGACCACAAACTCATTGAGATAAGGTTGGAAGACTATATTCATTATATTCATAAATGAGCTAGATGAGTTGGTCAACCCAGAAGTAGATCAAAGAGGTCATCAATGTGAGGGAGGGGATACTTTTTTTAACATGTGGTAGTCAATACACATATGCATAGAACTATTTTTCTTTTAAAAAAAAGAATAGGCACACCCCGAGGGGAAACTCTAGGATGTATAAAACCTTTGTCGAGAAATTCATGTAGTTGTTTCTTAAACTCCATATGATTAGTAGGAGCCATCATATATGGTTCCCTAGAAATTGGAGTGGTTCTAGGAAGATGGTTTATGGATAACTCAATGTTTCTATTTGGAGCCAACCTAGGAAGATCCTCTAGAAATACATCAAGAAAATCACGTACCACCTCCAGTCTTTCTATAGGCCCATTGTTAGGACTGGTCTCTGAGACTAATGTGAGGAATACTTTACATCCTTTAGAAATGATCTTTTTAGATTTAAGAGAGGAAATTATAATGTTATTACAAAATACACTTTCCCTAGGGATCACCACAGGACAAGAATGAGGTTGAGAGAGAACTACCATCTTTCTTCTACAATCAATTTGAGCATGGTACTTGTATAGCCAATCAATACCAAGTATATTATCCAAGTAGTTAAGAGAATGAATTCGAAGGGAATATCCTGATTTTCAAATTTTAGAGGTTGGACATCAGTTTTCTGTAATGTGGTAAGTATTTTTCCACTAGGAGTGGACACATCCAGATTATATCCCAAATCCTTACATGCAGATGTAACATAGATGCCAAATTTTGAGAGATGAATGTGTTTGTTGATCCATAATTGAATAAAGATTTGAAGGATGATTATTCAAGAATACAGTGCCAACATAAGATAATTATATCAAGAATAATTTGGAGGCACTGAGAAAGATATTATATATATGAAAAGAAGTTAGGTTACCTTCAACAAGATAGTTAGGATTTTCCTTGGCTTCCTCTGCAGTTACTGTGAAAATTCTGGCATTGTAGTGTCCCTGAGGGGGTGGAGCGCCCACTGGAGGGAGGCCAAGGATGGACGCAGTAGGGAACTTGGCAATGAAATGACCCTTCTTTTTGCAATTTTAGCAGATAGGCTTAGGATGATGATAAGTTCACCCATGTCCTCATTCGTAGGTCTTACATCTACTGAGGTAGGTCTTTAGTTGATTCTAGTTATTCCTTTATCCTCCTTTTTCTGAACCTCCTCCTTTACCTGATCCTTTGTTATGGCCAGTGCGGAACTTCCTAGACTTATCCTCCTCTATGGTGGTTAACCCTACGTATCCCATGCTTGACGACTTCTACAAATCTTATTTTGTTTACTTATTAAGATACATATCTAGGGCTTCATTTATGCTTCTAGGACAATAGGCATTGACTAGGATTTTTAGGGGGGTGGATAGACAGTCAGCATAGTGTTCCACAAAGCAGTCTTCCTTCTTAATGGGTGTGTACTGCTCCAATAGCCTAAACTTCCAGGTGTAATCAGCCACCGAGAGACTACCCTATTTAAGATCAGTGTACATCGTCTCCTTCCTCTTCCTATCAGCTATAAGCATGAAACAGTTGATGAAAATGGTTTGAAAGGCTTCCCATTCCGTGTTGTCCAAATCTCCTCCCCTATTCCCACTATAATTCTCCCACAAGATTTTTCCCCCTCCCTTAAGCAGATGGGTGGAAAATTTAACCTTCACTTCATTGGGTACTTCTAGGGTACGAAAGGCATTTTCCATGCACAATATCCAGTCCTCTACCTTATCCATCACCTCAGGCTAGTCTTCCCCCCAAAAGGTGTTAGGGTTAAGTTTTATGAAGTCTAGAACAGTCACCTCCTTCTTCCTAGAAGAGCTGGGTTTGGGGGTTCCTTTTAGGGCAATTGTTTCCAGAAATCAAGGAGGACTTTCTTTTTTTCTTCCCACCTATCCTTGGTCATTTTCTTAGAATTAGTATCTTCATGAGGTTCAAGTTCTTTCCTTTTTTTAGAGGATGACTCTTCAGAGACCTTGGATTATGGATCTTTGGAGGCATCCTAAAATTAGGTGGAATAGATTCGATATATCATCATCATTTTTGTCATATTGTATTTCATTATTTTTCTTTATTTGTTATTAATGATCTTTATATCATGATTTGTGGAGGATACCCTAAAATCCTTATTAGTCAGTCCTTTAGACTTCTAAAATAGAGTGACTCTTTTTCCTAACCTTATGTCATAGAGATGAGATGGAAAGATATGTATAAAATAAAGATGAGGGGGGGGATTTTTCTATAGAGGGGGGTGAGAGGGAATATCTATAGATGAGAAGAGTCCTTAATTAAGGTATGCCCAAAACTTAGGGGACACATGGGGTATCGTCTAGGTAGACTTATACTTCCATATTGGTAGCCTCGTGATTGCGAAGCTAAGTGTCTCGGAGACTTTAGCCAGACTCATGGTATATGCTCTCCTAGTCACATCCACCCTTCATATCCCTAATACAAGGACTACCCTAGACTCACAATAGGGTAAATAAAGTTCATGTGACCATGATGTGTGAACATTTGCTCTGATACCAACTGTGACGACCCCAATTCCTGTATACTTTCATTTATGACATTCCCCAAATATGTGTGCACTCATATCTAAAGATGTCAATAGGGAAAATATAAGAGATTGTGATAATCAACTAAATTATGAAAAGGAGCGAGATCATTGATCACAAGCATCATTAAATAGCCACAAAAACAACATTCATTGAGGATAAAAGTCATACATATTATTCCATAGAAGGAAAATGAATAGTTCTAAGGAATGAAAAATACATTGGAGATAATTCTTCCTATACATCATATAATGGGAACAGAACTATCTAATAGAAATATAGATAAGAAGCAACAATCTAGCTATTTATCCTCCATGAACAATTATTTAGTAGCTTATGGTACTTTGAAATGCATTATTTGTTCCTGGTACCTAGAAAATATGAGAAACAAAAATCTTCAACATAATGTTGGTACGTGGCTAAAAACACAATATTATGATCACATATTTCAAAATACTTGAAGAAACAAAATAATAAAAGAAAACCATTTTTTAAGGTGGAAAATCAGGTAAACACGTATTTTAGACATATTTTAGATGTAGTTGTACTACTATTTCTATCAACACTTTATCATACATCCATTATGGGAAAACTACTTTATCATACATCTAGCTGGGGAAATTCATCATAAATCCATACTAGGGAATACATCATACATCCATATTGGGCCATATCCCGTTTGTGATTACCTTAGTAGCTTCAACTCATCAAAATTTCTTTTATGCTCCATTAAGTTTTGGTGAAGCATAAAATACTAGTAATCGTCCAACAAAGTATAAGCAAACATGTTCACCCAAGGTACATCATATCTTATGCAACCATGGAAAACAAGTTTTATACTTAATAAATACCACATACCTGATTTGATTAGATATGAATTCCAAGAGTCTAGAGGAATAGTAAATAGATCACCTAAAAGGAAATGAAGTGTATATTGTTACTATTGGTCGATATGACCCACAACTAAGGTTTGTTCTTTAATTATGATTACTTTCATCTTCATGATTAGATCAGGGATTATTCATGAATTTATCTTGTTTTGGAGCCACAAGATCATATCTCAAAATTAGTGTTTCATATAAGTAATGATGCCCATGTGATATAAGAAAGAACATTCATCTTAGGGATTCTATAGAGGTTTAGATATTTAAGGGTTCCATCTTTTGGATTCACCTGATCCAAGTGGTTCAAGGTTTTTGGGGTCAAAAAGGATCATAGTGGAGTTATAAAAGACACTAGGGTTTGAATTTAAAGCATGAAATATACCTATGTAGAGAGAGAGAGAAACTATAATTTAGGGATTTCCATAATTATTGAGTCAACTATCCCTATTTGAATAGGGTTTCGATCCATGTGAGGATCAGTGACTCTATTAGGGTTAGGTTTCACAATTAATTAGGTTACGTCAATTAATAACCAATATTACATAATTAAATTACATCAGTATGATCATTTGAATTTAATCTAGTAGTTTTGGAAAAAGAGTTGGATCTAGGTCTTGAGGATATTTTATGTGAAAATCTTGCATTTTTCTGTGAAAATAGTATATAAGTTTATTAGCACCCGATCATCCTACCATTTTCAATTATTTTTCTAAGGTAACCCATTTTCTTTGATAATAAAAATAAAAAGAAAAGATATTACCTTGATCAATGTCCAGATCTGACTGGATCGATGACTCATGTTGATCAAGTCTTCACGAGCTAAGGGGGTCGGTCGTTGACCCGTTACTTTCTTTGCTGACACGGCGATTAGTGATTGGGCCACCTGGGTCCTAGCTGGCATGCATCCTCCTCTCCTCTAGTTTCCTTTCTCTAGCAACCAAGACCAAACTCTGGCGAGAGTCCATCTCACAAGGTATAGACTTGGGAAGGATGTGAAGGTGTTGGCACCTTCACGGGGTTGTTACACACCTACGTGTTAGGGTCTCGAACCATGGCTCCCTGTGGTTCTCCCTACCTCCTCAAGGGTGGGGAAGGTCACCAATGAAGATAGGGTTTAGGGGTGGAAGGTAGTATTGGACCATAAGGGCTTGCTATAGAGAAACTCTGAGGTATGGCACAGCTGATGCTGAGGTGGATTGAGTGTGGGAAAAGTTGTTGTAGCGGAGCAATGGGATGTATGAAGGTTGAAGATGACTAGCAATTGCTAGTTGGGAATGAGGAGAGGAAGGGTGGCGGAGCTACTGGCATCCTTAAATAGATGTGAGGGGGTCTAGAAAGGGAAACCCTAATATAGTTGTTGTCAGAGTGAGTGGATAAGGCATTCGAGTGGTTAGGACAGCGTAACGACACAAGAAACCCAGTCAAAGACAGGTCAATTAGGTGTAGCTTCATGAGGCGAGGCTATCCAGTCAGACAAAGCTTCGAGATGGAGTGTGAGGTGGTGGCTCAAACTTGGCTGAGTTTGTTCTCTCCTCCCTGCCCTTAGGGGAGGTAGAAGACAAGCCCCCAAGTTGTTGGATCTTTTCTGATCCATGATTAAAGGGATCAGGCAGCTAGGATGCATGTGTTCATCAAATGACCCACCCCCTTAGTCAGGTGAGGCGTGTGTGGCATGAAATGTCACACATTTAATCAATTAAACTCGAGAACTTAGGTCATTGGATAAATAAATGGCATTATATGCATCTAATTTCAATTTCTTATAACTCCTAAATGGTTTATCCAAATGAAATGAAATTTCAAATAAAGTTTAAGGATGATGTTATCTATCTGTGGTAGAAAATTGAGGGTCAAACTCAAATGTTTGTTATATGAATTGATTATGTACCCCAATACATGTAATTCATCCACTATGAAATTAGGGTTTGGATTTTATTGAAGTTGATAACCACTTTTAGTCAACTAAGCATGGAATATGGTTGAGGGTATAATTGGAAATAACAAATTATAAGAGAGAAAAATATAAGTAAAAACTCACTTTATCAAATTGTCAGTCTGGAAGCTTGCATCGGTGTAACCTCTTACCACTAACTCTTCCTCTCCCCCATAGGACAAGAACTAATCCTTAGTCCTTCTCAAGTACTTGAGGATGTTCTTCATGTCTGTCCAGTGAGCATCACCTTGATCTGACTAATATTTGCTTGTCATGCTCAAAGCATAGGAAACATTTGGATGGGTGCACAACATTGTGTACATGATCGATCGAATTGCTGAGGCACATGGAATCAAACTCATGTACGTGTTCCCTTTTTCACAAAAATCGGGACATTGACTCTTAGAGATGGTCACTTCATGCAATACATGTCGGTTTCCTCACTTTATGTTCTCCATGTTGAACCGCTTCAGCACTTCGTCAATGTATGTGGTCTGACTTAGTCCAAGAATCCTTGTTGGTCTATCTCTAGATCTTTATCCCCAAGATGTTAGATTTTGCTCCCAAGTCTTTCATAGAGAATGTGTTTCCGATCCATGTATTTACCTTTTGTAAAGTAGGGATGTCATTCCCCATCAATAGTATGCCATCTACATATAATATGAGGAATACTACCATGATCCCACTAACCTTCTTGTACAAAACATGTTCATCGTTATTTTGAACAAAGCCAAACTCCTTGACTCTCTCATCAAAACAAAGATTCCAGCTCCGAGACATTTGCTTCAATCCATATATTGACCTTTGTAGCTTATAGACTTTGTTTGCAAATTTTGGATTTATCAAAACCCTCAGGTTGTTTCATTTACACATCCTCAACAAGATTCTCATTAAGGAATGTGGTTTTAACATCCATTTTCCAAATCTCATAGTCATGATAAGTTGTAATAGAAAGCATAATCATGATGGACTTAACCATGGCCACTAGAGAAAAGGTTTTGTCATAATCAACACCTTCAACTTGTCTAAAACCCTTTGCAATCAATCTATCCTTATAGGTTTGCACTTTACCATCCATGTGGTCTTCTTCTTGAAGACCCACTTGCACCCTATGGGTTTTACCCCTTCAGATGGATCCACCAAGGTCCATACCTTGTTGGTATACATGGATTCCATATCAGATCTCATGGCCTCAAGCCATTTCTCAGACTCTGGTCCACAATACCATCTTGATAGGTAATTGACTCATCGTCTTTGACCAATTCACTGCCTTCCTGAGTCACAAGATATCCATATCTCTCAGGTTCAAGGTGTGTCCTATTAGATCTACGATGTTTCTGTGTTAATTGAGGAATTTGAGATTCCACAACAACTTGTGAGTCTCTTTATTCCTCTTGTACATCTATAATTTAAATGATCTTTTGTTGGTCTGGAACCTCTTAGGGTTCCACATTCCTCCCGCTGATTCCTCTGGAAATAAATTCCTTTTCTAGGAATACAACATTTCTAAGACCAACTCTTATGATTTCAGTTGAGGTTAATAAGTAGTATCCCCTTGTCTCTTCAGGATATCCAACAAAATAACATTTATCAGACTTAGGGACAAGCTTTTCAAGAAGCATTTTCTTAACATAAGCTTCACATCCCCATATTTTCATAAAAGACACATCAAGATGTTTCCCATGCCATATCTCATATGGTATCTTTTGAACCTTCTCATATGGTACTCAGTTTAGTGTAAAAGCATAAATTTCAAGAGCATACCCCCAGAAGGAAGTTAGAAGATCAGTAAAAAAATTCATTGATCGCACCATATCTAGTAATGTGTGGTTCCTTCTTTTAGAGACACCATTATGTTGTGGTGTTCCAAATGAAGTCCATTGTGATACAATACCACAGGCTCTTAAAAGGTACTCAAACTCTTGGCTTAAGTATTCTTCACCTCAATTAGATTGAAGTGCCTTAATACTTTTGCCAAGATGGTTTTGTACTTCATTCATAAACTCTCTAAACTTTTCAAGAGTTTTTGACTTATGTTTCATCAAATAAACATAACCATACCTAATGAAATCATCAGTGAAGGTAATGAACACCTCTAGAATTTGTTCTAAAAGGACTACATACATCAGTATGTATGAGTCCTAATAGATCACTATCTCTCTCACTAAGATTAGTGAATGGAGTCATAGTCATCTTTCCCAACAAAAAAGATTCACATATCTCTATTTATTCAAAATTAAAAGAGTCCAGATAACCATCTTTATGGAGTTTGGATATTTGTTTATCATTTATGTGCCCTAGAAGATAATGCCAAATGTATATTTGATTTGAGTCATTGAGTTTTCATCCTTTGGTATTTAAGTAATATACAGTTGTCTCTAGAGCTATCAAGTATAGACCATAAGACATTGGGGCATTTCCATAAAAGATCTCATCTTTACTAATAAAACATCTTCCATTCTTTATAAGAAATTTGAATATTTAATTGTATAAACAAGATACAGATATGATGTTCCTATTAATGATAGGTACATAATAGCAGTTCTCTGACTCTATTACAAACCCACTTGGTAGAGTTAACTAATAGGTTCCAACTATGTTGGATGCAACTCTTGCACCATTTGCAACTCACAGTTCTACCTCACCTTTCTCTAAAGGTCTACTTCTTTTCAAATCTTTCACATTTGAGAAAATGTGTGATCTACATTCGGTATCTAGTACCCATGATGAGGAAGTAGTAAAGTTCACCTTAATAACATATATACCGAAAGTAGAGATCTCAATCCCTTACTTCCTTTTCCTAGGTTCCCTTATCCTTCTTCTTATTTTGAGTGTAGAAGACTTGGACTTTAGCTTAGCCACAGAATGCTTTGTGCCCCTGCTTTTGTCCTTAGAATCAACTCCTTTGATCATCATCACGGATTTGTCCATATCCATTTGTGCTTCAACATTTATCAAAATGTTAAGCAACTCTAATAGCGGTCTAGCCATGTTACTCGAGTGATAAAACCTAATAAACTGGATATATGATTTAGGCAATGATTGCAAAATCATATATGTGGCCAACTCTTGACCTAAAGGAAATCCTAGTCTTTTAATATGCTTCATATGCCCAATCATATTAAGCACATGAGGCTCTACTAGAATCTCCCTTTGTTAGTTTGCACTTAAATAGAGCCTTAGATACATTGTACCTTTCATGCTTATCATGTTGTTTATGCAACTCATAGTTCATACAGCCCAACATAAGGTTCTTGATGTTCACAACATCATTTCCATGCTTCAAAGAAACATCCATGTCACTCTTCATAGAATTTTGGGTGGATATTGGCACTGGTATTTCAATATGTAAAACACTTCTTAGTATCCTACAATAGTTATGGAAATGAATCTCATTTAATTTGTCTACTTACAATGATAGAGTGTTTCCATTTGATTCTACAAGATAAAATTTGCATTTATCAAAAGATAGTTTTTTATTTGATTTGATTTGAAAAGTTGATATTAATTAGGTATTTAATTAACTATCACTCCCACTATTTTATTAAAATTTATAGCCCTCAATATCAATTCAGAATATTGCAACATATAATATTCTCGTGGGCCAGGATCCTAATTTCATCAAAATCATGAGCTAGATAGGTCTGTGACCCACAACTTAAGTCTATCAGGTAGGCAACCTTTGCCAATTGCATCACATGCAACTCTTCGATAAATGACATGCAAAACTCCTTGCCATAATCATTTAAAAGCTTCTAGGTGCATAATCCAATTAAGATCACCTAGTTAAGCCTGAACCATAAGCCAACATGATACACTATGCACCCTGCAAGGGCAAACCCACATATCTACCATCACACTTCCACAAGATAGACAACACACCATGCTAGGGTGTGCCTACATTTAGTCGATCAAGCTTTTCATGTATGTTGCTTCTGGAAAGCATCTAAGACTTAATATTTTAATTGAGGGAGTTTGTATAAATTGATATACATTAACAGTCGCTACATATGTATAGTACATATCATATACATGCTATAACCCAAAAGGAAAACATGCAATAATAAAAAAGGAATGGTTATGGCCAGCTTAATGTATTTCCTTAAAGCCACAAGGAATTACCACATCGAAGTCCACGTCACAAGGAGAAACATGTTGTTGATGAAGATTCGTGCTTGCCAATCTGGGTTGAGTGGTTCAACCATTGAATCAGTCGGCTCACCTCTTGGCCGTTTGGTTGGTCACCACCAGCTGGTTGTTTGGCTCCTTCAAATGATCGGTTGGTCGTCATGTAACAGATCATTTGGCTCCTCCAAATGGTTATCTCATTTGGTCCTTTGGGCTCCTGGTCAGATCACCAACTAATCATATCGACCCCACTAGACGTTCGTCTCGGTCCCACGAGCCGGTCAGCTCGGTTCCTCTGTGTAGTTGGTTGGCATCTTTCTTCTTCATCAAAATAAGAAAGTAAACTATCCTACTTTTATATAATTATGGAGAAACCTCAAGTTACATTTGAGGGGATAAAAAGTAGAAGAGAATAATACATTTACATTGAGAATATACGAGAGAGGAGTAGTTTGTAGACCGAAATAAATAGGATACACCAACAAGACAATCATGCACGGAGAATAGGGGTTATTGGTCATAACCATGCTACTTATCCACCATCAAAACTCACTTTTAAGGTGACGTGTGTAAATTGCATATTTATATATATATATATAGGGCATTCATTGGTTGCCCGCTTGGGTATCCTAGATTTTCGCTACCCGGCAGCCAAAAAAGTAACTCTCCTGGCCAAAAAAGTAACTTTGTTGCCAAAAAAGTAACTATGATGAACAGAAAGTAACTACACGAATAAAAGAGTAACTCTGTACAAAATATACAGCAGATATATAAGGACGGGTTTTTTTATTTTGGAGGGTCAAATGATAATATTTTTGGCTAAAATTTTTAGAAGAGCTAGACAAAATAGTCCTCCACAATTGCAAAAAATGTTTTTGAAAAAAAGTGGTCGGAAGTGTGAGCGGGTAGCTACCCGCGTGGGCAATAAAGATGGGCCCATATATATATATATATATATATATATATATATATATATATATATATATATATATATATATATATATATATATATATTCATTTGGGTTTATTATGTGATGATTAGTCAGATTTTCACGTCAACCGATTTAAATATTCGCATCACATGCAATAAATAAACTCGATAAAACCAAAAATATGATCATATCAATTATTTCAAAACATAATTAATTGACGTGACTCTGATACCACTGTAGGGAAAAATGGCTTAGATAGGCAGCGGAAACAAAAAAATTATTGACATATTTCCCATTAACCGACAGATCGAGTCAATAACTATGCAATGGAAAGGATGGTTTCAAGAAGATATATCTGGTCCTGGAGCAAGTCCAGTGACAATCCTCATCGATGGAGATGTGCACTCTATCTTGGATGGTGACTGTGGAGCTCCTAGTTGTATTGGGACTCATCTAATAGCTCCTCTAGGTATAGTATTGGGACTCATCTGACTACTCCTCCAGGGGCATCAGACTCAAATGTCATCATTTGCAGCAAGTCCTCTCACCACATACTATTGGATGACGTCATCATCCTTAGTGAAGGACAAAGGCAATATCACCTCTAGAGAAGTCCACATGAACTACCTAAAACTCCTATCATCCTATTAGAATGGATAGAAAGGAGTTGTTCCTCCCGTTGGTTTACTAGTCACCAACCTTCTCTCCCATAACAATGATCCTCAGTTGTATCTCTCATGTAGCTATCCCTCCCTAGTCCGGTAAGACTTTCTTGGGATCTCTCAGTTACAACAACCAGAGAGGACAACAATTGTTAGAGGAACTGATTCGTAATTATCTATGTTGCATTCAAGGAAGCCCCCAATACCCCTCTATTTATAGGCGGGGTTAGGGCCAGGGTTACCAGTATGTGTGGGAGTGGAAGGGACCAAAAGATCTTAAATTTTTGTAACAATTATGAAAATTTTGTAGCATGTGATAGATAAAATGGTCATTTAGCACGCGAGACAATCATCTTGCATTGTGAGATGGTCATTTATTAGCTTCCTTATTTTGTATGCATGTCGGCAATTCAATTTCAATCAGTGCACGTCATGACGGAAGTACCAATCCTTGAAAAATCAAATTGCAATCCCCGAAATGGCCGTTTGGTGTATGTGAGATGGGCGTCTAGAACCACCTGAGATGATCATCTCACACAAGGGACACGGGCATCTTGCATCCTGGTTAGGTAGAATTCCAACCAATGCACAATACAATCATCTTGACACTCCAAATGGGTGTCTCAAAACTTGAACTGATTATTTGGTAGTCTAATCAGCTGATTTGTTGCATGAATTGAATACCTAAACACATTAGTAATCAATACAATCATCATTCAAGATCAAGTTCCTCTTCTTGATGAATTCCTATGTGTGTGACACTATAGGTCCCATATTATGTTGGCAATGAATGTCCATAACAACTTATGACATCACAAGAAATGTGCTATGTCTAGTCACACACTATTCCTATCCAAGAAATGGAAAGTTGGAGAAAACCTTCAACGTACAATATATGTATGGTGTTATAGTGTTTGTATAGTTCCTTTTTTACTGATATCTTGATTGAACTAGAGGCATGGAGCATTCATCCTCATTATTATTTGACATTTTTTCTTGAACCAAAGCAGACTATCTAAGATATATGTAAGCTCAATATCACATATTGATTTACATGTGTGTGGCCACACTTTTCTCAATCTCACTAATCAAGATGCCTTGCATATCATACTCCCTTAGGAGGTACAAATTCCATCTCTATCACTCACAGTCAGTCCCCATGTGTCACAATCACCCAATCATCACCTTTATAACAGTCCATGTTTTAGAATTTTGTTTGATGATGTCAAAGCATGCTGAATGACATGTGATGAGTGCAATGATTTTAGGTTTAAGAACTACAAACACCACCATCACTATAAGATGTGATTCTAACTTACCTAATAAAGGTTTCCATATATCACTATTATGGTGGGTCTATCTGATACACTATTCTCTAACATGTATCTGTGTTCTTAGTTTGATATTGACATATCATGACTAATGAGATTCTATCATCAACCAACTCACACTCTGATCTTATGTTTCAGTGTTGTCTATTTACCTTCCACAATAACAACCAATCAGTGACATAACAAGAATGTATATACTCTTAACATTTGTACGATATCATTGTTCAGGTTCTCAACCTAAAGACATTCGTCATCAAGTAATATCATTCTTTAGACATTTATTATGTTATTTCATTATCTCAAAACTTAATAATCAGAACTGATTGGAAGCTTGCCTTTAATAATAATCAAATCATTTACAAGTTATGTCATTACAATCATCATATGATTGGCTTTCTGGGCATGCATACCAACACTAATCACATAGGAAATTGAGTCTGAGAGTCTCAATTTGCATATGGAAGTCCTAAATAGTTTATCATAATGAGGTGTTGACTTGATTTAGGAAGTTGAGTCGAATCTCTTCTTTGGAATGTACTAGAGTTTTCTCCATATAAACCAACCATTAGTCACTAATCAATCAAATATAGTTTCATGCATTGTAGGGTATGCATATTGTAACTTGGTCATTTGAGGGACATGTCCTTTTCACTTCATATTGAAAAATCCTTTATTTTAATAATGTATAATGTATCAATGTGTGTCCCAACTTAAATTCAACCTTTCACTAACCAGCATCATATAATAAAATGAATGCTTTGGTGATGATACTTTTTACATACTTGATTCTATAAATGTGTATTTTAGATGGTTATTTTTAAACATAAATGTTGTAAAGGTTTACATGCTCTTTTCAAAAAGGGATGTTTTCTCTTTTCAACAACTTTCTCATTGCTTCTCAAACTTTTTATAGAGACAAAATATCATAATAATTACTTTGGACATCAATTTTTGTATTGTTTTTGTATTAGTGAGAACTAAGAACGTGTAGGCTTTTCAAATTGTGAAATGGGGTTTTTTTTCTACATGTTAGGATATAGTGTGGCCATGAAGTCTATGAGCAAGTTTTGCATCTTGACATTCGATGTAACTGATATCATATCGAGATCTTGTTGGTGTTGCTTACACAGAATAGGAAGTTAAGGCCATGGGTATTGAAATTGAGGTGATTGATGGGCTAAATGATCAAGGTTCTTGACTTGCCAACAAAACTATAATTGGTTGATTTGTTTCTCATGATCTGAAAATCTTGGAAATATTTTGTATCACCAATCGTTCATTAGTGACTATTGAAATTCTTTTGACAATGATATGAAACTTTCTTTATACCACATTTTATTATGGTATGAAACATTGATTTTCTTATACACTATCCCAATGAAAAGAAAATTGATATCCACTCCAATCCAAATTGGGTTTGGTTTTTGACCCATTCTCACACCATTTTTGAAGAAAAGTCAATCTACCAACTTTTTTCTTGAAAAAAGGAATTTTATTGTAGAAAATATCTAGAATTGTATACATGAGGAAACCAAGATTGTAACTTGCCAAGATACTTGATACATAATCCAACGTAATCTTGTCAACTTGAGGACAAAGAACATTCATTGGTGGACCTAGATGTTGACCATATGACCAATGTTTCCCTAATTTTACTTTTTTTGTTCTCTAAATTAGGATACACCTAGACATGATAATACAACCACTATGTACAATAGTTCAAAATGGTGTCCAAGACATGTAGGACACAGAGAATATATCTTTGTGGAGTCTCTACTTCCTATAACCTATTCATAAATTGCAAACAATAGAAAGGCTACAGGAAAATTTATTATTCAAAAATGTAAACCTATATATCACTATTGCTACTACCTCAAGAGGTAGGGGATTACAAGGTCATAAGATTAACTTGTGGTTGATGGTGTGGAGTTCTTTTAATGTAGGGTAACAACATTTCAAATACAATGTAATAAGTGTCTCTTTAGGATTGTATATATGCTTCAAAAATTATTGATTTGATTACTTGATTGCACCACAACCACCTAATGATGACCTAAAAGCTATTGTGTAAGATACTCCCTTATGAATCTAGTGTTCCAATGGCCATTAAGATCAACCCAACTATCCACTTTCATGCCCTGTAGTACAACTGGTATGTCTTTGGTAACTATCTCCTTCAACCTGTCTCCTTCAGGTGTTCATGCCTCATCCCACACTAATATTTTTCCACTAACAATAATATTTTGACAATTATCCTTAAAATTCTTCCCCATAGATACAGTTACTTAGTCTACAACTTGTTGTGTAAAATACTCTCTTATGAAGCTGGTTAAATGATCTTTCAGATCAACCCAGAAATCCAATTTAATGTCTTATAGTTCAAAACATGTTGTTTGGAAGGATCTTCTTTAATCTGTCTCCTTTAGGTGTCCATGCCTCATCCACACCAATGTATTTTTTCCACTAACAATAGTCTTTTGGCAATTGTCCTCAACTATCTTCCCCAAAAGTTTCACAACTCTCTAGAAATTAGTAGCTCTTCCTTTTGTGTTGTTACAAAAACTTTTGTTCTTCTTAACCAAGCATGGTTTCCATGATACCTTCCTCTCAGTTTTCAGTTTTTGGATGCATCTCATAAGAAGAGTCTTGTTTCAATGGTACATTGAATTGATGGCTAGACCTCAATATAAGTTGTGATCTGCTCCCAAGAAAGCAGTCACAATGAACTTTCTTTGTCCAAACAACAGTATGAACACGATACCAAGGCAAACCCATGGAAATACCTCTTTCCTCAGCAAAGAAAACTCTATAACATTGTATCCCAGTTCATATGTAGATATTTTGCATCCAGCCCATCAGGGCCTCCCACCTTGTTTAGGCTCATCAGATTTAGAGTTGTATGAACTTCCTATTCTGAGAGTATGTTGTCATCCCAACCCATTTTAGTAGAGGTTATTGACCTAATGAAGATGAGTAGACCTTACTGCTCTGTTGAAGGTTGATGTGTCACTGTGAAGTATTGTTTAAAGTTGGTGAATCATCTTCTTTAGGGTGTGTCTATTTGAAACCCATTCTCTAGTCTGGTTCTGCAATCTCATAATCAAATTTATTTTTTTCCTAGCATTATCAAAGGTGGGATAATATTTTGTGTTATTTTCTCCAAGCTACTTCCAATCCAGATGAGCCCATTGCTGCCAAATAGTTTCCTCAAGCCCTCCTCTTCTCTACATAAAATCACCTCATCCCATATAGGGTCAGCAACAGTACATTCCCCTTCCTTCTGAATCCTTCATTTGCTCTCCTTACCCCGTCATCTCTATTCCCATTCTTTGTATTCTTCCTAGTAACATTATTCAGGATCTTTGATTTTTAGCCATGATTGCTTTCTTCTTCTTCGTCTTTCTACCAGATTTTTTGGCTGATTTAGAATATGGGGCTAGTTAGCATCTTTATCATAGTGTGTGTGTGTATCCAGTGTCTCTTCCACACCCTTGTCCAAAATTTCATAATGATTGTTGGAATTCTTATTGACCCCTCTCTTTTCATTTTTTCTGTTATGGTTTTCTCTACACACATGGATGCTTATACCATAATACATTCTCCATGGCTCCTCCTCAAACCATCAAACTCTAGGTGCAATGCTCTGTTGAATGGCTTCTTCCTCTACTTTCTACTGCTCATAGACCAAAAATTTATTTTGAACATGTTCCAGATAGATAGATCTTAGATAGTGATTATACTCCACCTTGTAGTCATGGCCATTTATGAGATTGTGACGAATCCGATTGTCTATATCGATCTTAATTGCAAGTCTAGTAAGCTTGCTTCATTTTATTCTCGTGTATTCATCCACCTTAATGAGCTGGCCTAGTGCTCACCAATTGTGTGGAAAATGTAGTTGTGATAGCAACATAGCGGAAGATTAAGAACACAGACCAACGTCACAATCCTAGAGGGCATTTTAGTCAAGGGCTGGAAGGTAGAATACCACTGCCAGACCATTAGAGGGAACAAAAGATAGACAAAGGCCCACTTGTGATAGCTTTCTCATAATCCTCTTTGCAAGATAGTTGGATTGTAAAGTAGTTCATTCTTAATTCAAATAAATGAAATCATTCCACTGGTTCCAGTATAAGCTTTTTCCTATCATGTAGGGTAGAAATCAAATTTCCCTACCCACAAGTTTTAAGATATTAGTGTATTGCCAAATCCTCTATAAATTCATGTCTGCATCTGAGGCTACGGAGATTTCAGCCTGGCCTCTGTCATATAGCAGTTCAATATAATTTACTAACAACTCGGGCTCTATTTCATCACCTAAGATGAATTGAGTCTCTTGGATAGCCTTCGTGTTGTCAAATAGATTACCATACATAGATGTCTTTGTCTTTATGCCTTCATCTTTGTTGGATGGCTTGTTATTAAGGGTTATAGAATAATATTTTTCCCCACAAGTAGTGACAGAAAGGTACCAAAAAGGGCATTGTTCCATTGCTCTCTTGAGTTTGATTTTGATCACCTACGTATTTCTCATCACTTTGGCATCTAACATTTCCTCTTATAATGCCATAAACCATATTAAGACCGATCTATTCCCCACATAGTTGTGCTCTTTTCTAATTACTCTAGTTCCAGAGTAGGACCCCATCTACTCTTTGATACGTAAAGGACCCAAGATTTATTTAGAAACATTAGCATAAAGAAGTAGAAAGCTAGCATTGAATAATCTGACAAAATGACGAGATGACGTGTTTGCTATTTTTCTTATTCTAGGGTATCTGGTTTATTCTTAAGCTTGTACTTGATATGGATGGCTATAATTTTTTATAGCAGTTCTAATAGATGGTTTTTGTCAAGAGGTTGTCTCCCTCTTAAATTATTTTTTAGTAGTTGGATTTTTGCTTCTTCTCATAGAGAGTTTCATTGCTCATCTTATTTTAAGTATTTCCTTCAATCAACAGCTCTAGTTGGAGACTTCAACAATTAGAATTCTAGTGCTAATGTCATGTCTCGAGTATGTCTAATATTTCACTTTTCTCTAATATTTCATTATTGAGTAAATGTCTAATATCTTCTACATTGATTCATTTTGTTTTAGTTCTAAAGAACCACTTAGATATTATTATTATTATTATTATTATTATTATTATTATTATTATTATTTCATTGTAGTTATAATTATTTCATTGTTGTTATTGTTATGATTATTATTGTTATTTCATTACTTTTGTTGAGAGAATCAGCTCATCAAAAATAAAAGTTATTTGATGTGCAACAATTTCATTACTAAGTGTAACTCTTTATGCCTTCATTCCAATATAAATAAGAATTTATTAGGCCATGTGATATAGTTTAATGTTGACTCATGTGATATAGTTTAAT
Source organism: Alisma plantago-aquatica (assembly GCA_963693085.1). Classification (NCBI taxonomy): domain Eukaryota; kingdom Viridiplantae; phylum Streptophyta; class Magnoliopsida; order Alismatales; family Alismataceae; genus Alisma; species Alisma plantago-aquatica. The sequence continues at coordinate 723,041,230 of OY856414.1, forward strand.
GTTGACAACCTTGCCAATTTACTACATCTTTTTTCTTTCTCTAAACTTTGTTATTGACAGACTTTGTTGTGTAACGGGTTTTTCCCCTTCTGCTATGATGACATGCAACTTTTCCAGCACATCCTTCCCATTTTTTTAGCCCAATTGTTGTAAGCGACTGGTGTCTAATTATCTAATGTGAACATTACTTGCCTGCACTTTGTCTAAAATTATATCTTGTTGACCTGATAGTAATATGTTATATGAGACATTGTTCACACAAATTATTAGTGGCTATTGGTGCATTTCTTCCAATGGTGTTACACACTACTCAATTGGATTTTGAATAGATGCAACTCCATGAATAGACACAAATGGTGGATAACTTTTAAAATTTATATGGACCTACACAAACTTACTCACATACACCAAAACACTACACCTACAAGTGCAGGTGGTCGTGTCATAGTATAGGAGGGCGGCAAGTATAGGGTCGATCCACAGGGAGAAAAGGGGCACTAGAGATAGGACAACTTTTCGGCTAGGTTCCTACTGTAGAGTCTAGGGTGAAGGGTTTGAAGGTTGTTTTAATTGTTAAACTGAGGGTGAACAAGCAAGCAATGAAAGAAAGACAAGTTCGAATCAAAACCTAAGTTAACCCTCGATAGTTAATTCTAATGAACAAGAAAAGAAAGGAAAGAAAAGAAAAGAGAACATGTTATGCTAAGGCAAGCAAAGAGAAGTCTACACTACACTAAGATAGCAAATAGAGCAGAAGAGAAATTGAAGACCTAAGCTAGCAAGAACAAAGAAAGAATAGGGCAAGATGCTAACTAAGCAAGTAAAGAGCTAACTAAGCTAACACTAGTTAAGCAAGAAGGAAATTATGGTTTTAAAGAAATAAAGAGATGTGTGCATTGTTTAGGGGATGCACTTGTCAATTAGGTTGGAGGGTGCCATATGAACATAATGATTTTATTTAGTTTATCAAACCAAAAAACAAGCTAGAGTCTAATCAATTATCCAAAACTACTAACTAGCCATGGATATGCTAGGTTGTACATAGGGGAACTAGTCCCTAACACTCCTTTCTACCCTTACGAGGCTCAATTTGGTTAGTGTTTAGGTGTAATTCAATTAGAGTCTAAACAAACCTATGTTTCTAGGTTAGATGGTATTAGGATGATTAGGGTCTCATGTTAGTAATGAGAGTGGAAGTGAGGTTTTAGACCTCCAATCACCCACATTCTAACCTTGAGAAAGCTCCATGTAAACACACCAAATTCATCTAAACTAGATACTTAGATCTCTCAAATAGGGCTAGGATAATTGATTATAATGTAGGAAGATGGGTAGCTAGCTAGGGTTCCAAGAATTGGACCTAGGAGAAAATCCCAAAATTCACACATATAGGCAATTCCCCTAAATTCCTACGTGATTTCAAGCACAAACCAACAAGAAATTCATGGTGAGTGAGATAGAAATAGAGCATAATCATTAGCAAATGAAATTACAATGTTTACATATTGTTTTCCCCCAACATGGTATCAAAGTAACATTTTAAAACCCAAATAGCCCACCCAAGGGGCCTAGCTACTCATAACAATAAAAAATACAAAAAGAAGGGAGAAAGTGGTAGAAGAAATCATGGAGCTGGGTGTAGATGAAGAATTCCTCGACTTCAGCTACTGAAGGACATCCACATGTCTCCTCCAAGATGCAATGGCATGGGATGGTGGTGGAATAGGGGCAAAACACTAGGAAACTAGGGTTTTGGTGGTGGAGATGGTGAAATGGAGTGGAATGGAGATGGAGATGGAAATGGAGTGGAATGGGTGGAATGGAAAAATGGGGAGCTAGGAGGTGGTAGAAGGTAGCTAACCTCATGCTAGAGCTGCCACCTAGGTATATATAGGTGTGGGGGAAACAATAGGTCAAGTGGGGATAAAATGGGAAAAGTAGTGCAAAAATAGCTAGGTTTTTGTTATTAGCACGACCGTGGTGGTCACCACAGCTATAGTGGGGAGGGGTGAGAACAGTCATAGTGGATGGGAATGATCGAGGTGAAATTGGTGAAAAATCATAGGAACTTGGTTGATTTTGAACTGGAAGTGGCATGGTCGTGGGGCAAGGGTAGCACGGTTGTGGTGGCTTGGATTCTCTCTGCCTGTTCTTGGCTCCACGGTCGTTCTACTCTGACGGTCACATGGTCGTGCAATGTGGCACAACTATTCTGTAGTCAACCATCATGACCATTCTGAGTGGCATGGTCGTGGTGATTTATTCTTTGTTTGGAGGTGACTCTATTGATTTGCATGTAGGCTAGCACTACTGTTCTACAGTACCACTGTCGTCCTAGCCTCTAGATCAATATGTGTACTTATTTCTTTGGATTTTCTTGGACATCTTTGCTTCAATGGAACTTTGGCTGCTCGGGGTAGGTTGAGGGAGGGAGCCTCAAACTTCACTTTGGGCCTCTCTAACGGTATAGAAACCCTAGGATCACTCCTCTCTCTCTCTTCCATCAAGCTTGTCCAAATGCCTAAAAAACATGCAAATAATGTCCATAAGTGCATTTTATACAAATATGCATATTGAGGGAAATAACATGTAATATAACAAGTATATATGTGATTAAAATGCAATATTACACAAGATGAACCCATAAAATAGGTCTAAATCACCACCCCAAACTAAAAACATACTTGTCCTAAAGTATGCTCCACTCAATCTCTCTACAATTTTTCCACAATCAAGAAATGACAAATGTAATGAAAAAGATGATTATTTATTAATGGGATAATTGTTGACTAAGTGCATGCATTCCACCTCTCTCCTTTCCTACTTTCACAAACCAGTTATGAAAAGAGAACAAAGCATATGAACTTCAAATATAGCGCATAGAACACACAAGCTATCCATATTTCTTTCATGTTGTTCTGGGTAGACCGTTTCATGATGGTATTAATCAAGGATGACTAGGAGTGTTGTTTCACCTTCATGCATTCAATCTCATGCTTCAAACCATACCAAGTGACCCACGTGGATGTGGAAAAAGGGTGAAGTGAGCTAGGTTTCATGTTTCCTAGCTCAATGGGTATGAAAATGGAAGAAAGGACTGTGGTAAGATTTTGAAGTGCTTTTTCACACTCATCTTTCTTTATTTAGATGCTCTTAAACAAGAGCATATTTTATTTTATTTTTTCATTTATTTTCTTTTTCTTTTTCTTTGCCCTTGGTGTAGATAGGGCATATGGTGATGAGAGTGAAACGGGAAGATATAGATGTGGCCACCCCAAACTTTTGGTGGTGACCGCGACTGATATGTGTACTTTGGCATTCTTTCATGAGGAGGAGGGGTAAGAAGATGGTGAATGAAGATTCGAGTCAAACAGGGGTCACTGGTGTGATTCTCAACATAAGATCTCCTACTTGAATATTAATCTTACACTTCATCCAACAATTTCACACCACATGAATGAACAACACAAAATTGATATTTATATTAAATGATTTCATAGGCACTAAGCACTCATAGCTTGCTCAAGTCACAATTAAACTAAAACATTCACAAGCACAACAGAGGTGATGTGTATGTAAAAAGTCAAGAATTGATACCATTTAGCAATAAACAATGAAAATTTACTTGCATCTATCAAAGGTCATCATTTTTAATCCAAAACGTAGAGATTGGGTCAAACCACACTTATAGGCAAGAAATCTCAAATTTGGGCAAAATCAGCCAAAATGATGCCAAGTTGCCTTCAATCACATCTAAGCCCACATTATTGAACAAAAAATAGTAAACAAGAAAATCCTAGCTAAAACATGCAAAAATTACCAAAAATATACATGATATGCATTGCATGGCAAAAAGAACAAACTTTTTGAAAATTACGACCAAAAATCTACATGATATGCAATGCATAGAAAAAAAAAAGAAATTTTTTTTTTAAATTATGACCAAAAATCTACATGATATGCAATGCATGGCAAAAATAGGAAAAAAAATTAAAGTTACAACCAAAAATCTACATGATATGAAATGCATGACAAAAAGAGCAATTTTTTTTTAAATTACGCAAAAATTGCAAGAAAGTAACTATATGACATGTGGGTATGCAAAGAAAAAGAAAAAGCAAACTAAACAAAAGTAAATGGTAGGTGAAATGCAAAATGAGAGTGAAAATGAGATAAGAGCATACCGTCCTACGACCCCGAACATTTGAATCATGATGTCCTTAGCATGACACTAAAGTCTAGGAATGATAGGGTAGAAGATCACTATGGTGGAGGCTCTCCTCCCTTTGATGGAGGATGCTGGTAATAGTAACCCCAGTAGTCTAACTATGGAGGCAGATAGTTTTCCTAAAATGATTACAATGAACTCCACCAATCTTCCCCCCACTGAGGGTTCCTCTGGGACTGGGCATGCTGGAACTGATACAAGCAGTTGGCCTGATAATGCATCTGTTGATGGTCTAACCACATAGCATCCTGGGTGTGCTACAAACCCTTATGTTCCCTCAATATCCCCTCTTGGGTGCTAAGTATGCGGTCTTGTGTGCTTTGGATGCCCTCTGACTGTGCATGTATGGTAGACATGTCGTATGTGTTACTGAAGGTTGTTGTGGCTGCTAAGATGTCTCTGCCTCACATCACCTCACTATGTGCATCTCTCACTCCTCAACATTCTTCCTCTTCCCCATAGTGGCCTATGACTCAGCTAACCCATCTGGGACGATCTCTGGCTGCTCAAACGTGTCCCAAGGGTTCTCCTCCTCGCATCTTCTCACTTTTTCCAAGAAATCTGGATAGGACCCCACTCCATCAACAGTGGTGCAACATGATATGGGAGCTCTAGTGGTATGCCTCGGTAACCTGGTTTGACCTGGTATAAGATTGTATGATCAACAATTTTGATCATAGTAGAGCGTACAAGACAGTGCAGGTCTACCAACTCCCCCCCTAGCCCTGGTATATCCAGAAACATCATGTCCAAGGGCAACAACAATGGATGTCACAATCCCTCCTAGAATGAATGGATTTTTTCTCTTGGATGGGACTATCCTCAGGTGGTCAATCATAAAATCTCCTAAGTTTACATGTTTTCCTTTTATCAACCATCCCAAAACACACAAGTCTTTCTTTGTGCAACTCCCTTGATTCTCATATCTGCCAAAATGGTATTTGCTAGGACTTTTTGAACAGGGTGAAGGAAGGGGTTATGGAGCACATTAGTCTTCAACTTCCACATGGTAGTAAAACTAGCACTGGCACTATTGTCTATCTTATCGGTCTCAAATCAAGCTTCTATCTCTTCATTTGGAGCAAACAAATTGTTCAACATGGTTGAAGAGATGGCATGACATTGGCCTCCAAGTCTGACTTTAATGGCATCTTCACCATCATGGGAGACCTTCTCCAATGTGACAAAGAACTACTGAGTGAGATCAATATAGGTCTCCTGCTCTATCATCAAAATGTCAAACATCCTTCATCATGCCCTCAGAGTACTTGAGGAAACCTAGGGCGTTCAATGTCTGCCGACATTCCTAGTGGTGGCTATCACCCTACGTGTCAGGCACTCTGGCTGCTTGGGCTTCTTTGCCCACCTTTTAGAAGTCTAAGGCTCTGCATGTGGCTACTATTATGGTGCCTCGGGCTGTGGTGCATCCTACATCACCTCATCCTTTCCGTCTAATTGCAAATGTTATCGTGCTCAGTGTTGTGGTGTTGTAAATGCTGAAGGGTGAGTCGAAGCCGAAGCTTGATTCGTCAAAACTGAAGGTTGTGCTATTGAAACTGGTGAGTGGGCTTCTGAAACTAATGAACATGACTCTGCCCCACCTCCAATAGGTAGCCAAGAGGACTCCTCTATCATGGGATCCATTGTCTCTGTCGTATGGTGTGATTCTCGTTGTGAACCAGAGGCTGTCGACGGTGGTGGAAGGGTTAGGAGAGTCGATGGAGCCAAAGACAACACATTCTTGAGCCGAATCCCATAATAAATGACCTCCTAGGCCTTAGAAACAACCTTCTTAGCCATTTGCTTCATTTCGGATCAAAATTGGTGGAGAAAAATGGATTTTAGGTTTTCTTTGAAGAATTGGGCTGTTGGGGCAGATTGGAGAGAAATGGGGGGATTTGTGGATGAAAATGGATAGAATCTGGAGATTGAGGTAGTGGGAATGATGGGGGATTGATTGGAAATGGATTCGGGGTGATTTGGTGGTGAGTCGAGGGTGGGAGGGTAGCTGGGAGGTGTTGCATGATCATCATTCACAGAGAACGATTGTGGTGTTGGCGGAGAAATGAGTAGAAGTGTTTTAGAAATGTTTCAAAATGGCTAACTTAAGCATTGGATGAGTTGTGTGACATGGCCATGTGGGGGGGCTCATAACATGGTCGTGCTGTGTTACTCGGCTATTCTGCCTTTGTTCTTCACTTGGTTGTTCAGCTTCACATGGCCATTCTGGGTGAGTGGACATGGTCGTGATGTGTTACACGGCCATGCTGGATCTGTTCTTTAGTTTTCGAGTTCTTTGATTTTTCTCAATTCCTCTACTGATTGTCAATGAACCACCACAGCCATAGTTAGTACTGTGGCAATTCATTTTAACTCGAATCCCATCAAAACATCAAATCTTTGACCAAAATGATATTTCAAGTATTACTTTTTAAAATTCATCTAATTTTCTTCATTTCACCCTTTTTTACCTACACATCTTAAATCTAAACAAAAAATATTAAAACCAGTTGTGTGTGTGTTTTCTTGGAAAGTGTAGAAACAAAACAAAAGTATAAAAAATTGAAGGTTGGGTAAAAAATACCAAAACCTAGGTGGGTTTCCTCCCACAAACACTGTGTTTCATGCCTTCAAATGGGCTTTTTGGATAATCATTCATCCATTTGGCATCCTCATGTGCCCATTCTTACAATAGATACATCTCTAATTTGCACTCAGTCCATGTTCCTCATTTTGTTCATCACAAAAATCATTAAGAATTCTTTCATTCAGACCTTCTTCTCTCAAATGACCATTCAGAATCTTTTTTTTTTTAGTTTAAGCCAGAGGATCTTCTATTCATCCCACTCCTCTCGTTGTGGGCTAAAATCGAGTAAAAAGGTTACAACTCCTGCTTACTAAGCAGGTAAACAACCATCAAGAAAACAAACCAAAGCCAGAAGGTGACCAAACACAGGCCACCCACGAAAGAACAAGAAAGACTAGCTATGCTCCCATCTAAAGAAGATATAAGGGGTGTCATTTCTCTCCAAGATGTTCATGCCTCTTATCCGCATGGGAAGAGAAGAAGGATCAGAAACGATGTAGGGATGCTCGAAATGAGCACCCCACAGCCCCAGCTCGAAATGACCATTCAGAATCTTGAAGTAACCATGTCCAATATCCTCATCTCGGGCTCGCCGGGTCGGAGGCATGTACATTTTGATCTTGATTTTCATGTCCATGAATGAAAATGTCATCATGCCACTACGAACATGTATCTCAGTTTCAGTTGTCGATAAGAATAGTATTGTCAAAATAATAGGAATCTTCCTATCCTCCATCTCCATATCAAGGACAATGAAATCTATCGGGAACATTGTGCCCTTTTCTTTGTCTATCATCACCAAAACATCATCTGATCTTCCTCTAGGCACTTTTATGGAACAGTCCTCCAATTGGAGAGAGCAATGTGTCAGCTTCAACTTTCCCAATCTCAACTCCACATTGACATCGTATGGAATCAAATTCACACTAGACCCTAAATCAAGTAAGGATTGGTCTATGTGATGTCCCCCTATGTAACTAGATATGAGTGGGCTCCTGGGTCTTTCCTTTTCATGGGAAGTGAGTGTTGGATGATAGAGCTCACTTGTTCAGTCAACTTCACTCTCTTTAGTATTCTCCTCGTTGACTTTCTCTTCATAGTTCATAAGTTCTTAAGAAACTTGGCATATCATGTAATTTGATTGATAGCATCCTACAATGGAATATTGACCATCACTTGGTGAAACAGCTCAAGAATGTCAACATTGTGTTTTTTTCTCCTCCTTACTTCCGGTGGCTCATCTAATGCTTCAATAAATGGTGGCTCACTTGCCTTGGCCTCACTTGCATCAACATGATTTTGTGGTGACATGATACTATATGGAACAATAGGGATGGCAGAACCAGCAAAAGGAGTTTGAGGTGGATGACATGATATCCCAAAATCAACAGGTGGTGTCACAAAATCATCTTCGATAATCTCAATCATAGTATCACTACTTGGTTGCATTTCTTTTCTTTATTAACCTTTCTTTGACTTGTGGGTTTCTCAATAGTTTTCCCACTCCTTAGAATTCACAACACTACCTTGCTCATGGTGGAGAGGGGGAGCTAGTTGTGGTTGTGGAGGAGGTGGAGGTGACACTTGGTTTTGAAATTGAGGTTGAGAGGATAATTGAGGTTGAAAGGTGAATTGTTGAGAAAGTTGTGTTGATGGAGGGGGAGGAGGAGTGTAAGGCTGTGGATGGCCTTGAAAGTAGTATATTGGCTGCACTTGCATGGGAGGTGGACTATAGGAAACTTGTGAAGAAGGCATTGATCCACTTGCTTCATTGAAACTCAAGATGGGTTTTGAAGACAATTTTTCTTGTTGGAGAGAAATTATGGAAGATAGTTTCTCTATCCTATCCTCAAGCCTTGACACATTCATTTGCATGTCATCAAATCTTTTCAACCTATAGAGAACTTCTTCCTCAAACCTTGATCAATATCTTGGACTTTGTGGTTCTTGGAAGCTATAGGAGTGATGTGTCTTCTTATCTTCACCATAGAACTCAATAGAATTGACCGGTGACAATTGTCACTTGGTTCTTCATGAAGCTCACCATGTCACCAAGAATCTTCATCACTTGCAGGCTTGATTCATTATGAGTTATATATGTCACACCAAAGGCATGGCCACCACCATTCATCATGATAGAAGCTCTAATTCTTGAACCTTTAGCCAACTGCTCAAACAAAGGCCATATCCTCAGATGGCATGGCCATGAAAACTCCTCCACAAGAAGAATCTATTGTATCTTGGTCCTTTAGAGATATACCAGAATATAATGATTGAACTAGATGCCACAAAATGATCTTACGGTGCGGGCACTCTCTCAAAATGTTCTTAAATCTCACCCATGAATTATGAAACTGCTCATTGCCCATCTAACTAAAACTCATTATGGCACACCACATTTGTGTTAAACTTGCTATAGAGTAGAATTTCCTTAGGAAGGCATTCCTCATCACTTCCCAACTCATGATGTCCCTTCCAAAATAATACCAATCTTTGGCTTCGTCTTTGAGGGAGAAAGAGAATAAGGTCAATCAGATTGTATCATCACTAGATGTCAGCATCCTAAAGGTGGAGCATACTTCAATAAATGATTCCATGTTCTTGTAGGGGTTCTCGCTCTTCGAGCCATAGAAGATGGGAAGGAGCTCAAGAAGACCTAGAGGGATGGAGAATTACTCCACTATCATTTTATCAACTCTGCTACCAATTGGCGATTGGTACTTGCTAGGCATGAAGTAATCTTGAAGTGGCTTGTGTAGTGCATTTTGGCCTCCCATATTGTCTTCCCCTGAGTGGCTTGTCACGTGTAAAAGGCTAAACCAAATAAAAGAGAACAAGTTAACAAACCGATATGCACAAAGAATAAAGAATAAAGAATAAATAATACCAATGATGAGGGCAGTTGAAAAAGTAAAATTAAAACTAACTGGCTAGGTCAAGTGCCTTTCTTCCCAACAACAACGCCAGAACGCTTGGTGCATTTCTGCCAATGGTGTTACACACTACTCAATTTGAGTTTGAAAATATGCAACTCTACAAACAGACACACACAGTGGATAACTTTCAAATTTTATAAGGACCTCCACAAACATACTCACATACACCAAAACACTACACCCGCAAGCGTACCAGGTCATGTCATAGTATAGGATGACAGCAAGCATAGGATCGATCCATAGGGAGAAAAGTAGGTACTAGAGCTAGGTCAGTTTTAGGCTAGGTTCTACACTAAGCTAGAAAACACAACAAAAGAGCAATTAAAGACCTAATCTAGCAAGAACAGGGCAAGAAGCTAACTAAGCAAGTTAAGAGCTAACTAAGCTAACACTAGTAAAGAAAGAAGGCAAATTAGGATTTTAAAGCAATAAAAAGATATTGGGATGTTTAGGGGTTGCACTTGTCAATTAGGTTGGAGGGTGACATATGAACATAATGATTTCATTTAGATTATCAAACCAAACAACCTCTAGAGTCTAATGAATTATCCTAAACTACTGACTGGCCATGGATATGTTAGGTTGTGTATAGGGGAACTAGTCCCTAACACTCCCTACTACCCTTGTGAGGCTCAATTTTGTTAGGGTTTAGGTGTAATTCAATTGGATTCTAAATAAGTCTAGGTTTCTAGGTTATATGATCTTAGGATGATTAGGGGCTGAGGTTAGTAATGGGAGTGGAAGTGAGGTTTTAGACCTCCCATCACCCACATTCTAACCTTGAGAAAGCTCCATGCAAAGCATGCCAAATTCATCTAAACTATCTACTTAGATCTCTCAACTAGAGTTAGGAAAATTGATTAGAATGTAGTAAAATGGGTAGCTAGCTAGGGATCCAAGAATTGGACCTAGGAGCAAATCCCAAAATTCACACATATAAGCAATTTCCCTAAATTCCTAGGCAATTTCAAGCACAAACCAACAAGCAATTCATGGAGAGTGAGATATAAATAGAAAATAATAATTAGAAAATGAAATTACAATGTTTACATATCATTTCCCCCAACATGGTATCAAAGTAACATTTTTGACCCCAAATAGCCCACCCAAGGAGCCTAGATACTCATAACAATGCAAAATACAAAAATAAGGGAGTACAAGGTAGAAGAAATCATGGAGATTGATGAAGATGAAAAATTCATCCACTTTAGCTACTGAAGGACGTCCTCCTCTCTCCTCTAAGGTGCAATGGCATGGGATGATGGTGGAATAGGGGCAAAACACTAGGAAACTAGGGTTTTGGTGGTGGAGTGGTGAAATGGAGTAGAATGGAGGTGGAAATGGAGTGGACATGGTGGAATGCAAAAATGAGGAGCTAGGAGGTGGTAGAAGGTATCTAACCTCATGCTAGAGCTTCCACCTAGGTATATATATGTGTGGGGTAAGCAATAGGTCAAGTGGGGGTAAAATGGGAAAAGAAATACAAAAATAGCTAGGTTTTTATGAGTAGCCACAACAACCATGGTGGGGAGGGGTGAGAACAGTCGTGGTGGATGGGAACGACGGAGGTGAAAAATGGTGAAAAATCATAGGAACTTGGTTGGTTTTGAACTGGAAGTGGCACGACTGTGGTGGTCACCATGACCATGGTGGGGAAAGGATAGCATGATCGTGGTGGCTTGGATTCTCTCTGCCTGTTCTTGGCTCCACTACCATTTTGCTCTGAAGGTCACACAGGCGTGCAATGTGGTACGACCGTTCTATAGTCAACCCACCATGACCATTTTCAGTGGCACGATCATGGTGATTTCTAATTTTCTTAGAGGTGACTATGTTGATTTGCAATCATGCTAGCATGACCTTTCGGTGGTATTATCGTTGTGCTGGCCTCTGGATCAGCACATGAACTTGTTTCTTTGGATTTTCTTAGACATCTTTTCTTCAATGGAGCTTTGTCCACTAGGGGTAGGTTGAGGGAGCCTCAGACTTCACTTTGGGCCTCTCTAAGGGTAGAGAAACCCTAGGATCAATCCTCCTCTCTCTCTCTCTCTCTTCCATCAAGCATGGTCCAATTGCCTGAAAAACATGCAAATAATCTCTATAAGTACATTTTATACAAATATGCATGTTGAGGGAAATAAAATGTAATCTAACCGGTACAGATGTGATTAAAATGCAATATGACACAAGATGAAGCCCTGAAATAGGGTTAAATTAGCTACATATGTGCATACTACCCAATAAGCTCTACTACTATAATGCTAGAACCAGTAGGTGAACCAATGAGCAATAGTATGCTCCCATTTATCATTGTAGGTGCATCATTATGTTTGGTTATTATTTCATGACCTGGTCATTTCTTGAGTCTGTATTTTCCTTGGTTCATATTTTCCCATGTGATACTAGACACTGGTGAAAGCATAGAGGTTAGTTTTATTAGAGTGTTGCAGTTTGCATATTAGTGATACAACCAATGAACTTGGTCCAGTTTAGAACATTATAGGTGACAAATTCAATAGTAATTAATTTCAACACTATATCATATTTCCTATACAATGATTTTTTTATTCTCTTCTTAGAACATTATAGGTGACAAATTCAATAGTAATTAAGCTCAACACTATATCATATTTTTTATACAATGATTTTTTTATTCTCTTTTGTGTTAATAAATTGTGACTTATTTTCCATTATTTGGATTGGTTATGAATCTAACCAATATTCAGTATGTGAGGCAAAATAAAACGCCTTTTGATATATCAATTTAGTGACTTCTTAAAAAGGTGGGTTTACAAGTACACACATTTATGGTGCTAACCTATTATGGTATTAAGGTTATGTTCTTCTATGAACAAAAGTATGAAAAAGAATTTTCTTTTTTGGAAGGATGTGTGTGAGAATGCACTTTTGATATTAACTATATGGAAGAAAGCATGTTACTACTGATGGTAGGCTTAAACCTTTTTTCTAGACCGATGAAATGCTATAATAAACAACCTTTGTGTTTCTAGTCTTTTGAATCACTTTTCTATCCCCTTTCATTGAAAAGGGTGGTTACCACTTATATAAGATAATGGATTTCTCTATATAAGATAAACAATGTCTCTTTTCCCTCCCCTATCATCAGAATTCACTAAACTTAGTTTATTTCTATGGTACCTTATACCCATGCCCACTTCTATATAAGAATCCCACTTATACTCATGTACCGATAATCGAGATTATTTTGCTTCAAATTGCCAATGTAGTACTACAACAATGATTTAAAGCAAATTTTAGACTTTTGTGACACTAAAATATCAACTCTTTTAAGTTTCGTGCACAGCATGTACATCTAATATTGACCACAACTGCTAATGTAAGCCATTCTCTCTATTGAGTTTAGAACACTTATTGAAGATTTTATGGTTGTATTTTGTAAATGCTATTAGGATTTATAATGTGTGGAGGTTTTCTAAAATTCATTGAAACTTTTTCAGTTGGATGAAGTTCTATATTTTAACCAATACCATGAGCTGACTAATTGACATTCAAAGAGATCCCAGAACAGTTTTGCACCTTGCTCTTCAAATCATTCTTTGGAATGGATATGGAAGGTAAACAAGACTGTGACACATTTCTTGTTTGGATTGTTGAGGGTTCTTTCTCAAGTGAAATATTTCTAGAGATATGACTCTGTGCAGAAAAAAGATCTTACTATTTCTCTTTCTTGGGCCATTACAAGAAGCACAACCACCAATCCTTTGCTAAATTTACCAAGAAAATGGCAACCACATTGAACATCAAGAACATTGGGATAGAATAGTGTTTTGTACTAGACCAAGTTCAAACTGAATTACCTTTTTCGTATGAGGTATCATATTTGTTGAAACACCAAACCAATGAAGTGCTAGCATGGAATGGATTAGTATTTATGTTGTTGTTTTTTTCAAAAGAATAAGAAGGTTCTTCTTGCAATTTTTAATATGTCCCTCTAACTTCATTGGCATCCCCTTCCTCCATTAGAATCCTTTCAGATTCTAAATCATTTCTTGGAGTATCAATATGTTCATTCATGGAATCGCATGCATCTAAGATACTATTACACTATTTCAAACGTGTAGTAACCCTAGGGTTGGAGTGGTATTTTACCTCCTTAGGGAAATACAATGATTTTCTATTTCCATCTACAAATGCCTTCACACATGACGTCCCATTTTTGTTGAACCAGTGGAAATCTTCAAGCTTCCATGTTCCTATTTTTGGTGCTCTTCTTTGCGACCAAACCTCCAATGAATAATTTGACACTTTCCTAAACTAAAAATGGATATGTAGGTGTTCCATTGGGTAACATTTTTTTATCAATAATCAGATACAAGATTGTTAGATCTAAACCATGTTACCTTTATAGCACCAGATGGTAACAATAAGATATTAAAACCTCCTTTATCCAAGCAATTATGAACCAAAAATGTATATTGAACACCACAATTTAGAGGAAAAGATGTGTGTGTGTGTGGTGGGTGGGGGGATTTGGTGTTATGTAGGTACTTCTTCCATTTTAATATAATGAATGCAGAATATGAACGGTCTCATAGTCAGTAAAAGAAGTCTAGTAAACACATGAATGCATAATGAGACACATTTCCATCCAATTCATTGCATAGATATCATCCTCTAAATCATTTGTGATGACTGGTAATTCACATGATTTGACAATATTATTTGTCAAGCAAACTTACATATTAAAATGATGTACTCAATAAATAGTTGGTCAATTCTAATAAGCATTAATCTTATAAATTGATAGTTAGAAGTATCAAAAGATATTTATTAGTATGATAAAATAACTTATTTGTAACTTATGGAAATCATTTATCTAGATAAACAATGTTTCAAAAACACTTGAGATAATTATACAAGAAACAACACATACTACATCAGTAATCATGATAGTATCCTATATATAGCTTCACAAGTGCTGAAATTGCAGCCTAAACTATGAAATGACCACTTAAAATAATAGGCAGTAAAACATGTCAACAATTTACATTATGGTAAGGATAAAAACCATATACAAAGGCAATAAAATAAAAGGCATACCAATATCTAACATCTTGCACAATGAACATCGAGCGGTAGCAGCATGAAAAAATATGGCACAAACAATGAACCCAGTGTTTAGTACAGAGACAAAGGAATTACATTCATTATAGCTATTGCCTCGGATATACAAGATTCTTCAGTAGCCACATGAGCAAAATTCACCCAGGCATTCTTTTTTGGAGGCCTCACCTCATCTGCTAAGTACGATGTGAGTAACCAATGGAAGCACAATTATGAAAAGAAATAGAGTAGGTATATCAACTTATCTTAGCTTGAGCATGTCCCCTCCAACATATTCATCTTCTTTTATGTTTCATGTCGATTGTCAAGGATCAAATTTCTTCCAATCATAATACAATCTCCATGAAAATAGTATCGTGTAACTAGAAATAAAAGAGGATGAACAAAAAACAAGAAAAAGCCTACCTTGTTAGGTTGTATATATCCTAACTAAACTTGCATCAATGAAGAAAAAGGTTCATAGTTTTTATTCCGGATCAACTTAACTACATAACAGCAAGGTTCATCAGTACTATTCGGTCATATTTGCTCATAGAAATCATGTATCTGAGCATGACATTGAAAAGCTAGAAATGTAGGCCAGCTAGATGGTTCTTCTATGATGATATTATTATATTTTTCATTTGATAATGAGAGGCATGAGAATGTGGTTTCACAATATTTTTTATTTTGCTCAATTTTGAACTTTGTTATGGTTTTGAAGATGTACTTTCTGTACTTTTTAATGATATTACAACAAGGACATTGCCACATGAAAGAAACTCATGGATGAATGCTAGAGTTGTCAACTCTTTGTTTCTATTCATCCACATCATATAGTTTCAGATCTTAATGTTGTAGGTGCCCGCAATGTGGTCTTTGAAAATCTTGACGTTGTAGGTATCTAGAGTGGAGTACTTTGTTGTTAATGTTCTTCCTTGGTTTGATATATACTCTACCTCTAATTTATGTGTAGATGAGAAAATTAATGAAATCTTATATGCCATTCTTATGTTTCCAAGAATGTTAGCTGACCTTTAGGAGATGTAATAAGATCAAGCTCTCTGCTACTAAATTCATGTTGAACAAATTTTCCTTTTGAAAATTAGCATTGAGGTGTTGATTTATGTTGTTTGATGGTTAGTTTAGTATAATGAAAGTGTCCAAACTCGTACGTCTTCTTTACTATGAATTGTACACAAATAGTTATTGATTCTCTTTCTAGAAAAATGTTATCTCCATGAACATTTGTATTTTTGGTATGATGATCTTATCAGAGCATGCTTATCTACATATTTTTCTTATTTCTCTTATGCCCATTTTAAGTATCTGACATATGTTGTTGTGCCTCTGCCTTCTTTTACCTTTCTCCAGTTGGTATGCAAAATTCAACTGCAACCATGTTGTCTCTTCCTGTAGGCCTTGTCATATGGGCAAGTATACAACCCCAAAGTAGGTATATGTGCAAGTGTACTTCCCAAAATCCATTGGATTGTGTTGTGCATGTGCTTATCTGTCATCATTGGGCTAAGTAATGCCAACATGATTGGGGCTGCTTATGGTAAAACGTTCTATTCCCTCCTAGTAGTAGTACTTCACCTATATCCCATAAAATGATGAAAATTGTTGCAAACATTACACATGGTTTTCCCAATAGATGTTGTAGTCAACATGGTCATTCTTGTGACAACTTGCTTAATGACACAAGTGATAATAATCATTTGGAAGAATAATGCAATATCAGTGATTGTCTTCTTTTTTTTATTTTGTAAAGCTCATGTATGTATCGCCAACACTGGCCAACATTCAACAAGGTGAATGGATCGCACTTGGCATGTTTGTCATATTAATGACCATCATGTATTTATGGAACTTTGGAACTCTAATGAAGCATGAATTAGACTTGGTGAACAAGGTCTCTATGAGTTGGATCCTAACTCTAGGTCCAAGCTTGGTGATATTACGGGTTCTACTAATAGGGTTGATATATGCTGGTCTTGAGCCTTGGATGTTGATGAGAACCAAGACTATTGTTACCCACTTGCAGCTTGATACTGAGCGGTGGTGTGATCAGGCCACAATAGGAAGTTAGAACACAAGAGCAAGCTACACAATGGGTAAAGGGTGCTCTGAGTGGACTTATTAGAAGATGGAGATATTGAAGGCCAAGGATTCTGGTGTGGTGTACATCATCTGGCACTCGTAGCCTCATAGGCTAATGCAAAATAGACATATTGTTTAGTTTATAAGTTTCCCATTGATATTGTGTTTTTGTTCCTGACCAGAAACTGTAGAGGACCATATGATATTCTAAATGTTCCTCACTCTTCATTACTATAGGTTGATATGATCTACTATGTATGAAGAGTTAAGAAAAGAAGGTATCAAACCCTTATCATAGGAATAGTATGATATCATGTTGATAATAGGGGTAGGTCATTAAATATTCCAAAATTATTCTCAAATATTGATATTTGTATATGTATTTTCCATGTACATTGTATAATTAGGATAAGGTATATGCCCCCCATGTATATTTGTTGTTTTGATATAAATGAAAGTATTAAATTGGTATTTGTAGCACAACTTGATCCAGTTACAAATAATTTTGTTATTAAAATGTCTCATGTACTAAAACTTTTCTCAATATATCCATAGTCTAAATACCTTTTTATGTGTTGTATATACCACTACATATGTAGGTAGATGCATAATCTTACAACATATGTATGTGTAGTAAATGTTGTGTTTCCCTATACACTAACTACACACATTTATAGTAAATTCATTTTTTGCTACACATTTACTATATCTACAACTGTAGTTGTATATTTAGATACAATCACGCATACATTTAAATACATAAAGATAATATTTAGCGACATTTTAGACTATATATCTATTTCTAGCTAATCCATTATTAAACTACATATATGAAAAATGTAGCTAAGGAAATTTTTAACATGAGCATATACTATAATTTTTACATGTATAGAAAAATATATCTAAAGACTTTAGTTATAGTATGGGGGTTCCACTACTTTTTTGTAGTTAGAGACCATTTTTTCATAATGTCTAAGCCCTCATGTGATGGTGTAGAAAATGGGGCACCATGGTAGAATGAGACATTGTGAGGGTGTTCTCTTGTCACTATAAGAGGTGGGGCCTCTTATTTCTCTTTCCCCTTTGCATTTGGAGTGGGATTGTGCATATGTTGTATGCTCCTTAATGTGAAGACTGAGTCAGGAAGGGAACACTCCCTATATCCATACACTATGTTGATCTTGTTACCATTCTTGTTGAGGAATTTGGATCGGAGGAAGTTCTTCATCTCTAGTGTTCCCTTGGACTTGAGTGACTGGAGTCTCAAGAGGTTGAAGCCAAGGTGATTAGCAGTGGGACCGACCAAGCCTCCAAAGAAGATGGGAGATGCAGGTGTGCTTTAGAAACTCTATGAGCATGGGAGAGTAATATTGCACCAAGTTGACTTGCTCCTCTTGTAAGGTCCTGTCACTCCACAATATGTAAATATTTTCCCTCTATAACATCCTCTATCATTGTGTGGACTTGGCAAATAGAGTGCTCGTCAAGAGATTGTGATGAATTCTAGAAAGGGGGTGCTTGATGTCAAACACCAAGAAATTGTGTCAGTCTACGCTACCATCATCTCCTATGACCATCATCAAGCATCAACCTTGAATGTACTCAAAGTTCAATGGTTCATAAATGTGTTAAAATGTTTGTAAGGAAAGGCGGTTGTCGATGTTGTGGATTATGAAGAATACCACCCCTCCTCACAACCTTCCTTGGTCTTAAGGAGGTAGCACATCTCCAAAGAAGAATGAAACTCCAAAACAATATATGACTATGTGTCCTGTCTATCAACATATATATGATCATCAATCATCCCTTGGTGTTGTCAAACCTTACATGAATGATTAAAGAATCCAATTGTGGGGTCTAGATATCCACATCGAATCACCACCATGGCTCTCTTGCTCAGCTCAACAAAGTGATTCTTCTATTGACCATTTCTCAATCTGGGTGGGTCTTTACATGACTTGGTTTAGAACAAGGATGGTTTGTGTAGTATAAGAACTCCTCTCTTGTTAAGGATTCTTTGACATGATTATTAAAAGAGGAAAGAGAGATCTTAGTGTAGATCAGATGCTTGGTTATTAGGAAAGCCTACTTGGAGTTGTTCTTAGAGAAGATCTTGAAGAGGAGATGCTTGTGTGGAGAAAGAACAACTATAACCTCTCCTTATATATCTAAGACTTGGACATATTCCCCAATGTTGGTGCCATAGATATATGAGTCAGTGGTATCAACTTGTAGTCTAATTTTTGTATTATCAGTGTCATCTGGTAATACCTAAGACATGGATTATTCATGAAGCCAACACATAGATAGAAGCATTTGTGTAACCAATAGTGGGACTTGCCATCGAATTATTTTCTATTTATTGTGGGCATCTAAAGTTGTTGTCAGATGTATGTGCTCATAGTTGTAGATAAGAAAGCCTCAGATCACCCGTTTTTGTAAGTTGGTGGTACCAACTTCACTATGGATTCTACCTATTCAAAACTAGAACTTTACTGATCAATTTTTTCAATTTAGTTAGTGCCATCGAGTTCAATGTCCATGGTACTCAATCTGTAAATAAGACTTCCTATACAATTATCAGTGAGGGTCGATGCAAACTGGGATGACTTGGATGGTTGTATCTATAGGAAAATATATCGAATTGTCAGTTCTACTGATATGGGGGTTGGTTTCATCAACTTTGATGTTTCATGTTGCCTTAAAAAACAAATATTGACTTTGTGGTACTGACTATAGGCTGAATACCACCGACTCTACTATTGTAGATCACAATAATCATTCAGAATCAACTCAGTGTCACTATCTGGCATGATTGGTATATATCTTGCAACTATAGCTTGTTGTAAATATCATGTATATTCATGAAAAGACTCAATGGCATGCATTGTAGGGTCACTACCACCAACTTTGTGATCCAAAAGGCAATACATTCCCTAATGAATTTGGCACAACTGATCGACTGGGATGTGGTACCAACTTTGTAAGGTTTCTATACATGTAGAAATCGGGTCAAAAGCATCTTATATCTTGCATTAAAACTAAACTACTAACATGTGAGAATTCTAAGAAAAGGAACAAACTAAATGAACCTAAAATGTAAAGACAAAATGTGGATTGCCTCCCACTAGAACATTTTTAATGTCATAGGGTCAATAATTTTAAGATCAAAAATCAATATCAATCAAGTTTTGTTCCTCATTCTCTTGAATTATCCCTTCCCTAAAGTAGTTATTTAATCTATTGACGTTTGTTGTGAACACTTGGGATCTTCCACTCACATATACTTTCCCATGTCGGTAAACCTTCACCACTTCACAGGGTCCACTCCACCTACATTTTATCTTTCTTAAGTGCAACTTGAATATAGAATTGAGAATAAGAAATTTTTCCCTAGATGAAATTTCATATGTAAGATATGCATATGATGAATACGTTTGGCCATTTCCTTGTACAACATGGAATTATCATATGCATTTAGGTCTATCTTATCAAACACATAATATGCAACTTCATCTTGGCTACTACTTGATTCATATCAACATTCAAATTTCTAACAGTCACATAGCCTACATTTTAGATCTACCAAAAGATAGCAATACTATCCATAAATTGATCAGTAAGGTATAGTATATATAGGGGTCTTAAAGGATGTCCTATGTGCCCAAAGGGCATCATTGCATTGCATTCCCCAGTTGGCATGGGTGTTAGAGTGTTTTATCTAAAATATCCTTAACCCACCTATTTGATAACTCAACTAGGCCTTGGGTTTGTGGATGGTATGTGGTACCTACTATGATTCACTCCATATCTACTCAACAAGGCAATTAATTGATGTATTTTGGAGTACGAACATAAACCACAACTGAGTATCTTAGAAACTCAAAACCTAGAGAGTTATGTTCCCTAACCAATTCATATAAAACTTTTGCATCGTTGGTCCAAGTTGGAATTTCTTCAACCTAGTTGGATACATATTCAAAGTAATGGAATATATACATATATTAATTTGAGGGAAAATGGGGACAATGGAATCCATATCCCAAACAACAAAAACTCAATCTCCTCAAAAATGTTCATGTACATCTCTTGTCTTCTAAAGGTATTGCTAATGCATTAACATGCATCACACCTTTGAACATAGTTATATGCATCCTTAAACAACATAGGCCAGTAGAAACCACATTCTAAGACCTATGTTATTCTCCAAAAACACACATGGTGTCCCCCTATGGGTAGGAAATGATAGTGAGACAAGGTGATCTCTACCTCCCACTCGAGTACATGTCTCCTTGTCATGAGATCCCTATAAATACTAAAAAGAAGATGATCATACAAATAAAGTATCTCAATAAATGGAAAAATCATCTTCTTTTCTTGGTATTTCAAATCCTCAAGCATAACCATACAAGAAATATAATTTATGATACATCCATTATTTATGGATTCATCTTGTGTCATTTTATTCTTTAATCACATCCACACATGTTAACCTACATAATATTCTCCTCCATAAGTGTATCATTTTCAAAAGCACTTATGGAGGTTCTTTGTATGTTTTTCAAGTACTAGACCATCCTTTGGATGAAAGCGAGAGAAGGAGAATAATATAAGGATTTATCCACCCTTAGAGGCAACTAAAAAGGGTCCAAGAGATTCCCCAACCTACCCCCAATGACTAAGGGGTGAGTTTTAGAGATCCAAAAATTTTCAAAGAGAATATGAAAGTGCAAGCAAAAGCCCAAACACGGTTGTGGTGCCAAGGAACGACCATGGTGTCCATACCAAAATCATGGAGTTGGAATAGCTCCAAGCAAGTTCAGTAACACAGTCATGTTGGACAACACAATCACGTTAGATAACACGGTCATGCCAAGAAGGACCCAACATGGTCGTGCCAGCAAAAATAGTTGTGATTCCTACTCCCACAATGCCCATGCTCAATAAAATGATCCATCGTCTGATCCTTCCACCACAATAGTGATACCCAACATGGTTTCCATTTCCCTTCCACTAGGGTCATGCTACCCAGTACAACTGTTGTACCTAGCTTCCACTATGGCTATGTTGTTGACCTTGAAAAAACAAAACGAAACTAACCTAATATTTTTCCATCTTGAGCATGCACATTCCTCTTTAGAACTGCCTTCCCACCCTTCCACGACCATGGTTGTTCTTCCCAAAATGGTTGTGTTTCCAGCAAATCCTAGTACACTTTTAAATTAATTTTCCTATTCTACACCAACTTAAATCAAGGCTTCCCAAACCACTATATAAATAATTGTGGCAACTAGGAGCTTGAGGTTAGACACCCCAGCACTTATTTCCACCCTCACTATAGCATTCATTGAGCCACCTACTCCTGCTCCATTTCCAACACCTTCCACCTCAAAACCCTAGTTTTCTAGGGTTTTGGTTACTTCCATCCATCAATCCATGTCATATAACCACTAAGGAGGGAGAAGGATGACATGATACAGTAGGAGGTGAATAAGGGAGAGTCTTCACCAAGGTTCCATGGATATCTACTCTTATACGTGTCTCTATTTATGTATTATTCCATTCTCATAAGTCGCTAATCTGCCCTAGGTGAGATATTCAGGGATAAAAAGTGATTTTGATACGATGTTGGAGGGAAAGTGATATTGGAACTTTATACACTCAATTGTTAATGAATATTTTCTACTCTATCTCATTTTTCATGAATTATCTTGTGATATGTTGTGAGAAAATAGGGATTATCTTTGATTTGTTCTTTCAACCACCTAGTTCTAGGGGAAATGGCCTATATGTGGCTATTTTGTGATATGCTCCTAGGTTCATCTAGTGGAACCCTAGCTATCTACCCATCTTCCTACATATATATGTATATGTATGTATGTATATATATATCCACTCTAAAACTCATGAGACTGAGATCTAAGTATCTAATTTAGAAGCAGTTAGTGTAATTGGTTTGGAACTAACTAAAGACTAGTTCGTAAGTGATGTGAGGTAAAATACCCTCATTTCCATCCTCTATTACTACCCTTACCCCAATTTCCCTAAGAGATTCTATCCTAAAAACCTAGAATTTATTGTATCCTAGTTGAATTTTGTTGATTTGAGAGTTCTTGTAACGACCCCGCCTCCCGGTAACCCCCAATTAAGGGAGACCGAAAGGTCAGAGTTGTTAACCAATAACCCGGATCAAAGGTTCAACAAATAATCAATAACAATTAATAAACTTTACCAACTAAACTGAAAACTGGTATAAAATAAAACTTTGCTTACCTTTTAAAAACTGGGATTTCTAAACTTCTATCCATGCAGATACTAATCTAACTAATCCTCCTTTGCACGTTAATTCTCATTTAATTCCACATATGCCACTTTACTGTTTGTTCTTTTCATTTGTACCTAAAACGCTGACAAACAAAATGTCGGTCAGCAAGAAGTTGGTATGTGGGGGATACAATAATTGTTCAACTATGTTAACAATGTAGTCAACCAAATATCATTTAACATCCAAGACTATGTTTTAAGAAATACTACTCAATCCTTGCCTATCCCCTATCTTTGTACCGTCCCTGCAGTGCACATGGATACTACCTCTCTCATATGGTAGATCCTTACCCCCATGGTCCTACCACACAGGTAGCCAATTCCTAGGGTTATGGAGTCACATGGCCCTACCCAAAGGTAGCCCAATCCCTGACTCATGATGACTTGATGGTCCTACCCCATTGGTAGCCATGTACTAAGTCGTTCAATGACATGATGGGCCTACCCCATTGGTAGCCATGTACTAGGTCAATCCATTAGGCTACAGAGGGGACTTGGATCTGAGCTAGTAGGCACATCTCTTATGTGATAGTCATATTCACATTATAATTTGCATGAATTAAATGCAACCAAAAGTTTAATTCAAGTCATCGATAAAACCTCAAAAATCCTCAAGAAACTAATTCAGGATATTCATAGGCGTAATGACATACATGTCAAGTTGATGTGAGATAGAAATAATCCAATCAACCAATAGGCAAGAAAGCATTCAATAAGATCCTGAAACAATTATATAATTTCCTTTTATTACTCATGTCATTAAGATCTATTAAATCTAGCTCGCTTCCAAGGGTTTCTAGTCCACTTTTAGGGTTTTCATTGCAATTATGGTTTCCCTTCATCTTTTACTATTTTAAACCCTAATTTAACGCAATTGATCACAAACCCTAATTATATCAACATCTAATCCTCAGTTTCAGATTTAAGGCATAATTAACCATTAAATAAGTCCATTAAGCCTATTTTACATTCAAGCTACAATTTTCATCCTTTTAATATATAATAAGATCATTATGCTCATTTATCATTAATTCCATCTTGATTCATTCAAAAAACCTAATTTCTATATTAAGGTTATTTATCCACGATTTAGGAACTTTCATGCTCGAAATAGCCTAGGATCATTATGTCTCATCTTTATTCACCACTTTGAATAATTAAAGCTATTAAGAGTCGAATTTACCAACATTAGGATTTCAAGGCCCATTAAAGTATTATTCATGCACATTAAACTCGAAATTAATCTAATTACATGAAAAGTTCATCCTTTTTGTTCCTAAAGTTCCCTTTCATCATTAACAGGTTAATATCAACTTTAATCGTCAATTAAATCCTATGAATCACATTAATTATATCGAAATAGGGTTTCTTAATCATCTTTACATTAAAGTTAATAACTTTCATTACTTTTGGAATTTCAATTAGAATTAAGCTTCAACTATATTTTTAATGGATTCCCCTCATTTTTCTGAGAAAAATTCATGTATAAACTTTTGTTATCCGAGCTACTATTAAAGAGTTATGATTTTAACAAAATCACTTACTTCGGGCCAATGAGGAGGCACCGCGTAGCCTGCTTCATGCAACCTTTCCTTGTTGCTTTGGGAACATTTTGAAATGACTCTTATACCCCCGGTTAAGTGGGTACTTCTTCAGCCCACTTAGGGGCATACTCGTCCAACGCACTTTACCTTCTTCAACCTCGGATCCCCCCACGACTAGGCCGGCAATGGTGGCTTACCATGGTTTGTTCTTCCTCCTTGGGGCTCATGGAACGCTGCCAAGGGCTGCCCCAGATCCACATCACCTTGGCGCACATGCGGCACCTCAAAGTTGTAGCCTAGTTGTTCGTTTCTGGGTGAGTATCCGCCCGTGTTTGTTGTTGCGGCTGCTGCAGCTCTGCATATTTTTGGCATGGCTACACGCAGACAAGGGCGGAGGTAGGGTAGTCGATCCATCCTAGGGTTGACGTGGAAGCTTGTTGCCTCCATCAGGACCCCAACACCACCCTTCCTTGCTCCGAGGATAGTATTATACACTCATTAGGGCTTTTCATGGAAAGAACAAGGAGAAGAGGTTGTTTTGCATGGGATCTCTCTATGGACCTCGACCAGGGCTTTACCCCTTTATATAGGGTGGAGTATGAAGCCCTAAGGCATGCCTCATGAGGTCCCAAGTCCCAAACTCGAAAGGCAACACACTTTCCTTAGTTGTGAAGCAACCATCTCTCTCTCTCTTCATTGTCTCTTATTTCCTTGATATTCCTTGTTGCATGGATATTTAGGAATTCGAAATTCCTCTCCCTTATCCTCTTTAATCTTGTCTTTTAATTCATTGGCCTTGAAATTATATTCTCCTCAAGTAGGAAAACACTCCTTCTTAATAAAACCACATAATTCCATTAATTATGTATTCCGATTATCCTTATTTTCCAATTTTGGTATTTTCTCTTTCTTTCCTCTTTATTGGGACTCCTTGGATTCCAAGAAACTCTATTATTTCGAAATCCTTTTTATTGGATACTCATTATCCTTCTAGATGCATCTAAATGCATTATTCTTCATTCTCATGTATATTAAAATATCTCTTTTTGAGGGTTTCTCTTTATTTCTTTTTTATTTTCCTCATTGGTATTCCTTTTATCATTAGGAATCCTTGGAATATGAAATTCCACCAAGAATAACTCAATTACACCTCTTTTCACTGGTTTTCCACATTTTACCATTGTTTTCAATTTCTTTCTTAATAAAGAAATACTTTATTAATCTATTCTTTTCTTATTGCTTTTCTTTGCAACTTTGGACTCCTTTCAACCCAAGGAACCCATGTGGCATGAAATCCACATTTGGATTAAGTTCTTTACCTTCCAGAGGTTTCTACATTTTTCTTTTCTCGATTTCCTAATTAATTGAATTTCCCTGTTATTGGGCCCAATAGCCAATAAAGCCCACAATACAATCATCAAGGCTATTGTAAATGAAATTACATCATTATGTGTCCCATATGAGAGTTTACATTTCTCATCAGGTGAACCCAAAATTGGGGTTGTAACATCCTTCCTCTCTTATAGGAATTTTGCCCTCAAAATTCCACCAAGCAAACAAACAACTCAGGATAAGCCTTTCATAGGTCCATCATGGCTCCCATGTGGTCTTACCCTTTCCATGGTGCTTCCCAAGAACCTTTATCATCTCATATTCTTCCATCTGAGTTCTTTCTGACCTTGGTATATCTTACCCTCATAGGTGACTCAGGACATTTCAGCCTCTCAAAAGTTGAATAGGTTCAGGGCTCAGCACATGGCTTGGGTACCTCACATAGTGCTCTAGATCGGACTCATGGAACAGATTACTCATCATGTTATCTGGAGGGAAAGGCTAAACACAACTATCTCCACCAATCCATCTCAAATGGACCCATATATCGGGGACTCATCTTTCTCAGCTGTAGCTTAGAGGGGTCAGATTTTCTCATCACATATTCTCCCATAGTGAACTGCATGTCAGTCTGCTTTGCATCAGCTTGTGACTCATGTCACCACTGGACTCTCTCTCGGCCATTGCACGATCAAAGTGACTTCATCTACACACACTATGGTTCTCTTATGACCTTCGCGAGGCCTCTTTCACCAACATCATCTTAATGAAGTGGTGACCGACCTAACCTCTCTATAAGACTTCTTGCATCCCGATAAAGGTTATGGTGGTTAACATCACATCTTAAGAAGTGTCTCTATGTATCACCCTGAATGAGCACACATGCTCTCATCAGACCCTCTAGTCTGGATCATATTGTCCATTAGTAAGGGGTGATAAACTGTACTATTATTGAGTTCTTCATGTATCTACTTCCACCTTATGGAAGTGAACCTTGGTCATACCCAAGAACTTCTAAACTCACATCATGGTATGGTTGAACCATCTTTCTCCCTTAAGTAGTTCAACCTAATATGTCTCGTGACAGTACTCTTTCTTTCTCATGTCATCTAGGTAAGGCGATCTACCATAACCCATATTACATCTTAACCTTCTTGATCAAGGGGATACTTACCACCATCCATAGTGGATGAACTACCATTCCCTCTTGGGAAATCTTTATACTGTATATCCATGTACTGGGTTACGGGTGTTTACCCTTCACCTCTTGGCTTGCATGGCCACACACTACATGCAACTCACATCAAGCATACAAAGTGCTACTATCACTTGCTATCTTTTGTAGTATTACAGTGTTTAGTGATCTTAAAACCATGATCTTCAATATGTCATGATTCCTCAAGATTGATACCTTGAAAACCCTAAACCACTCTCATCAGGGCTTCATCACTTTCCTTTCCAAAAAAGTACATCTGAAGTTCTACAACCATCCTTTCATCATATCATGTACTAGACTGGCTAACCAATCAATCATTTACTTGATTAACCGTTATTGATACATCTGGGTGTTAACCAAGCTTATCTCTTTTCCTCAACTTAAGGTTAGTCTAGAAACCTCAACTTCTTCTAGCTTCCAAATAAACTAGGAAACTATATCTCAACTAGAGAATTCATTACCACTTCTTATCCATAGGTGTTAGGTAATGTCGAAGACACATACCTTCATGTATTATACTTATCATCTCATCTCAAACTCACAATTGGTCTTCATCAATAAGCTTTGAGCTCATCCTCATGGTGATCAAACTCAACCTTGATTAACTTGCAAATTCCACATAGCTCCTGATAAAACATCCTCATAAGCTGACTACACTACTAATCTTAGTGTTTGTAAACCATCCATGTATCATTCACTCCACCAAGGTATGTTATCATCTCTATCCTCATACCTTGTAGCAATGTTCCAACTCACATCATCTTTTATCCTTGGTGTATGACATTCGTACTGTCCCATCTCTCCCTCCCATAACAAGAAGAAATAAGCATTTGGCGGCCGTCCAAATACAGAGTTCTTCCTATTCCAAGAGTAGAGAAGGTACATCCCACCTTTCCAGTACACCTTCAAATCTAGGTTGAAACGTGCCATAATCTCGATATCCACATTACATCCATGAAAAACTAGTCTCGAACCTACTTGGGTCACCACACAATCCTTAGTCATCTCCTCTAGGTCTATAGGGTGTCGGTACTTTTAGGGTTATCCCTTTTCCTTCATGCATCCAGAGAGTGCCCTATGCATCTGCCCTTTGGGTCCCATGAGTTCATGAAGGTGATCAATCTCCTAACCCATGGCCCTCAGACAATGATAGTTGTTACCTCCCAACCCTATGGTCATGTGTACTAGGGAATTAGGCAACTCCTACTTCCATCGGTCTTATCCCTACCTGACCCTAGGATAGACTTAGGATTCTATTATAGTACATGTTCAACTCAGAACCTTACCCAATAATTCATCATCTCTCTTCCTGCATTCATGGGTTGTCTTTTATCCTTTCTCATGGATCATGGCGACCTTCCTACCTTGGTCAGGCCCCATATCGGTTACCTCCATGGTAATATATCCATATGCACTTAGAGATGGTTAACTATGGGTCTACAGGTTCAATCTCGTGCCATGTACTCTTCACTTAGCTTCTCAAGATCCTATGAAACCTCCTTAGGTTACCTCAAAACCAACCAACTGGTAAAATCCCTACCAAAGGGTCCCTCTCCCAGGATGGGAGGAAACTACACCTTGATAACAAAGGTCACAAGTGTCCTTAGGGTTTACATTCACATGAGCATGCTTAACCCAGCAGCTACTAAGTCACAAGCAGACCACCTATTAAACCATGCTAGGTCATGCTTGTTCTCTTTCTTCAACGTTAGATAAACTTAGTTATGAGGGGTTCATCAAACATACCTTTAACTTAATGGGTTTCCTTTACCTCTACTCATGAGGAGTACCATGCTCGAAACTATAGAGACTCAAATCTCATCATGAGTATTGGGTACACTACTTCCCCTCTTAGGCCTAGAAACCCTAGGCCCACCTTTGGGTGTCCAACTGCATGCTCAACCTCTTAACCACGAATCAAGCATGTCTAAGGTATGTCATCCTTTCATTCGAGCAACACCTCAGAGTTGAGTCCTCTTCCAGGACAACCAACTAGGTACAAGGCTTCACAACTTGCTACTTCATCCTCTTCAAGTCTAAGAAACTCTTCTACCTATCTCAGGGGGTAAACACCTATACCATAGGCACAGAGGTATCAGCAGACTCATCCTCTCTCTAGGGTTTGGTTCCTCTCATGGCAACCAAGACATCATTAGCCTCCAAGGGTCAAGCATACGGAAACCACTATCATCCACTTAGGCCGCATCATCCTCAACTCCCACTGTTCCTCAAGTTTCGGGGTTTTAGGCTTCCAACCTTCTTGCCTAAGGTCTTCTCTCTCTCTCTAGAGCTAATCCTACAACCAACCTCTCTATAAGAGGTCCTTTCTTCATGAAGGATAAATCTCATAAGCATGCCCCTACCTGAGTGAAGCCTATACTCGAACTTATGTTTACTCAAGATTATCCATAACCCCTTATGCTTATCTCATAAGCCATCCATCATGATCACTTGTATAGGGTTTCATTCAACTGTCAACACTACTGACGCACTCTAGGTGCAAGCTATATCCTACTTGTAACAGCTCGAAAGGTTTCTATAGGTTCTTCTCTAACCTCATCCATGAAGGATCTATCCTTCGCTCAAATCATGCACGACCCTTCCCAGTGTTGGGTTGCCAAAGGTACTCGGTCATTAACTTCTCATTGTTCATATGGAAATCCAAAGTCATGTCCATCCAAACACCTAGTCAACCATGACAACTAACTCATCATGTCATCTCTCCCTCTAACCTTCACTTAGGGTAAGGGTTACCATCATCCTCAAAGGATGTGCTAGGTCTCTACTTTTAATGGAGGTCTATACCTCTAAGACTAACCCTCTCTACTCATCCTCCTTACAAGGAGGTCTATCCTCAGGTCTCTCCTAAGGGTGATGACAAGTTGTGTCATACGACCTAAGCATGTATCTATTCTTTTACGCTTACTCTATTAAGCTTATGTCCATGACATCTTATTTACATGCTTTTCATTAATTTGGTGGAGGATCCCTTAATCCTTATCGACCTGACCCATACCTCAAGAGGGTGAGGAAAAGAGAGAAAAACCTAATCCTTAAGGTCCTTAGTGAATTTGAGTTGAGAAAGGATGAACAAGATGAGAGAGTCCTAAAGGTATCTTATTTCGAGTCATATCCTAAGACATCGGCCAGGCAGTCACACAATCCGAGAGTCCTCGTATTCTGACTAGCAGTGCGGAGGAAAATATTGCCATCCCCCAGATGTGATCTTTTTCTAGACACCTCAATCTTTCAGACAATCCTCTAATAACTCCCTTGGGTTCTAGAGAATTTTGTAAAATTTAATAATTATTAAAGATTAAGTGAGGAACCTTCGCTCTGATACCAATTGTAATGACCCCACCTCCTGGTAACCCCCAATTAAGGGAGACCAAAAGGTCAAAGCCGTTAACCAATAACCCAAATCAAAGGTTTGACAAATAATCAATAACAATTAATAAACTTTACCAACTAAACTGAAAACTGGTATAAAATAAAACTTTGCATACCTTTTAAAACCTGGGATTTCTAAACTTCTATACATGAAGATACTAATCTAATTAATCCTCCTATGGACGTTAATTCTTATTTAATTCTGCATATGCCACTTTACTATTTGTTCTTTTCATTTGTACCTAAAACGCTGACAAACAAAACGTCGGTCAGCAAGAAGTTGGTATGTGGGGGAAACAATAATTGTGCAACTATGTTAACAATGTAGTCAACCAAATATCATTTAACATCCAAGATTACGTTTTAAGAAATACTACTCAATCCTTGCCTATCCTCTATTTCTATACCATCCCTGCAGTGGACATGGATACTACCTCTCTCATATGCTAGATCCTTACCCCCATGGTCCTACCACACAGGTAGCCAATTCCTAGGGTTATGGAGTCGCATGTCCCTACCCAAAGGTAGCCCAATCCCTGACTCATGCTGACTTTATGGTCCTACCCCATTGGTAGCCATGTACTAAGTCGTTCAATGACCTGATGGGCCTACCCCATTGGTAGGCATGTACTAGGTCAATCCATTAGGCTACAGAGGGGACTAGGATCTGAGCTAGTAGGCACATCTCTTATGTGATAGTCATATTCACATTATAATTTGCATGAATTAAATGCAACCAACAGTTTAATTCAAGTCATCGATAAAACCTCAAAAATCCTCGAGAAACTAATTCAGGATACTCATAGGCGTAACCACATACCTGTCCAGTTTATGTGAGACAGAAATAATCCAATCAACCAATAGGCAAGCAAGCATTCAATAAGATCCTAAAATAATTATACAATTCCCTTTTATTACTCATGTCATTAAGATCTATTAAATCTAGCTCGCTTTTTAGGGTTTCTAGTCCACTTTTAGGGTTTTCATTGCAATTAGGGTTTCCCTTCATCTTTTACTATTTTAAACCCTAATTTAACGCAATTGATCACAAACCCTAATTATCTCAACATCTAATCCTTAGTTTCAAATTTAAGGCATAATTAACCATTAAATAAGTCCATTAAGCCTATTTTACATTAAAGCTACAATTTTCATCCTTTTAATATATAACAAGATCATTATGCTCATTTATCGTCAATTCATAGTTCATTATGATTGAATTCACATGCGAACTCTATTTTTCATTAATTCCATCTTGATTCATTCAAGAACCCTAATTTCTATATTAAGGTTATTTATCCACAATTTTGGAACTTTAATGCTCTAAATAGCCTAGGATCTTTATGTCTCATATTTATTCACCACTTTGAATAATTAAAGATATTAAGAGTCGAATTTACCAACATTAGGGTTTCAAGTCCCATTAAAGTATTATTCATGCACATTAAACTCGAAATTAAACTAATTACATGCAAAGTTCATCCTTTTTGTTCCTAATGTCCCCTTTCATCATTAACAGGTTAATATCAACTTTAATCATCAATTAAACCCTATGAATAACATTAATTATATCAAAATAGGGTTTCTTAATCATCTTTACATTAAATTTAATAACTTTCATTACTTTTCAAATTGCAATAAGAATTAAGATTCAACTATATTTTTAATGGATTCCCCTCTTTTTTCTGAGCAAAATTCATGTATAAACTTTGGTTATCCGAGCTACTATTAAAGAGTTATGATTTTAACAAAATCACTTACTGCGGGCCAATGAGGAGACGCCACGTAGCCTGCTTCATGCAACATTTCCTTATTGCTTTGGAAACATTTCCAAATGACTCTTATACCCCTGGTTAAGTGGATTCTTCTTCAGCCCACTGAGGGCATACTCATCCAACGCACTTTACCTTCTTCAACCTCGGATCCCCCTGTGACCAGGCCGGCAATGGCGGCTTCCCGTGGTCTGTTCTTCCTCCCTGGGGCTCACGGAATGCTGCCAAGGGCTGCCCCAGATCCGCAGCACCTTGGCGCCCCTACGACACCTCAAAGTTGTAGCCTAGCCATTCATTTCTGGGTGAGTATCCGCCCATGTTTGTTGTTGTGGCTGCAGCAGCTCTGCAGATTTTTGGCATGGCTACACGCGGACAAGGGCGGAGGTTGGGTAGTCGATCCATCCTAGGGTTAACGTGGAAGCTTGCTTCCTCCATCAGGATCCCAACACCACCCTTCCTTGCTTTGAGGATAGTATTATACAATCGTTAGGGTTTTACACGGAAAGAAGAAGGAGAAGAGGTTGTTTTGCGTGGCATCTATCTCTGGACCTCGACCAGGGCTTTACCCCTTTATATAGGGTGGAGTATGAAGCCCTAAGGTGTGCCTCATGAGGTCCCAAGTCCCAAACTCGAAAGGAAACACACTTTCCTTAGTTGTGAAGCAACCATCTCTCTCTCTTCATTATCTCTTATTTCCTTGATATTCCTTGTTGCATGGATATTTAGGAATTCGAAATTCCTCTCCCTTATCCTCTTTAATCTTGTCTTTTAATTCATTGGCCTCGAAATTATATTCTCCTCAAGTAGGAAAATACTCCTTCTTAATAAAACCACATAATTCCATTAATTATTGACCTGGCCTAAATTGCGTGTCCACAAGGGGAGCAGATTGGAAGTAGTCAGACTTTTAAATTTATAACCTGAAACCTTCTAGGGTCCCGTAACTTTATTACGGGGTCGAAGTAGATATACGGGGTCGAACACAGGGACAAGGGTGGTAGTGTTGGGAACGCAGAATCGACACATTACACTCCGGTATGGGTAAGGAGATGATAAAGTTCCCCAAGGGAACAACAAGCTAAGATCGATAAAATTAAAGAAAACTATCTCCAACTGGAGCTACGAGGAAAATTAAGGTTTATCATGTTTATCAGTTTTTAGGGTTTTTGCACAACGGAAACATAGAGGATAATTCTAAAGCTTTAGTAAGGAATGAAGGAGAAAGCTTCGGTAAAACAAGCGGCAGCAGAAACATCATGTACCCCTTCTCTCAAAGCGGGTACCTCTAACTAAGCATCAACACCTCTCTCGAGGTTGCTGTTCTTAAGTTAGAGTGGAAAGGTTACTAAAGAAACTCCGATCCTGGGCACTCTCATACTCCCGTATCGGACCAAACACTAGAGCCACAACACCTCTCTCGAGGCTTCTGCAACGGGAAAACACGATTCGGTAGCTAATCGAAACGTGATCCAAGCGTACAAGCTAGAGTTCAGATGCTAAACAAAACAATCATCCAACAAAAGGGACCAAACATAAAGCAGCAGTTAATTAAAACTCTTCTAATTCCATTAGCATAAAAGGGTCTGGTTACATTGCATAAGTAAAGAAAGTAAATGATTGAAATAAGTAAAGTTAAATGTCACCTTCTTGATTTAGAAGGGCGACAGGCAGCAGCAGATCCTCCAGCCTGATACCAGGCAGGGCGCCCTTTCCCGATACGCCCGTGTCGGGCGGCACACCCTCTCAGGTGACACGCTCATGATGGGCAGACGTATCGTGCGGGGCGCTCATGCCCGATACGATCGTGTCGAGCGGCACCCTCTCGGGCGACATGGCGTGACTGGTGATGCGTATCGGGCTTGGTATCATGACAGGCTAGAGTTTTGCTTCGAGTATCGGGTACTCAAATCGGGTGTCCTTGTTGGCCGATATCGGTCGGTAGCGGTGCCCGGGGCCGATCCTAAGTGAACCATTCCCTCCCTCTTGGGTCGGGGAAGTGCTCACCTAGTATCGCCTGGTACACCTCTGAGGCACGACACGCTAGCTCTATATGCTTTCCCAAGTTGGCTTTCGAGAGATTTTGACCGCCAACCTCCCGTCCCATCAGACTCCTGTAGCTGCTATTTATAGGTAGCGGTTGGGGGATGTTATGGTTCTCCGGACACCACGTGTCCTTCATCATCTTTATTATCTCAGATTCGCGGATACTCGATATGCGTATCGCCCGACACAAGGATGTCGGGCTGTAAGTGTGTCAGTCATCGTGACGAGTGGCGCCTGCCGGTGGGTGGCATGTATCACGCGACACGCTTCAGGAGTCATGGTGATTCTGGCTCCCTGTCGGGTAGATGGTGTATCGCTCGTCTGCTCCTTCTTGCGCGGCACCCTCGTGTCACGCGGTAGTGTATCGTGCTGCCCTGTGTCAGGCAGCGAGTGTATCGGCCGGCTGGTTGGTAAGGAGGCTGATGCAGGTGGAACACATTCTTGGGTTAGGACGGGTCTTTTTGCTGATAAATGAGTTGAAAAATGAGGAAAATTCTGCAAATGATGATAATATTGAGTTAAGAGTGTAGCGTGGCATGTTTATGCAAGAACATGACAAATAGGAGAGGAAAACAGTTTAAAAGGGCAGTTTTGATAACAAAATAAGGGCCAAAAACATCACAAAATTTGGTGTTATCAAGTACCCACTCACCCTAAGGTGTGAAAACACCCTAAAAACGTAGCCCATCTTTGAAGATCTCGAATCCATATCAAGATCCTAGAAAATTCCATGATTTCTTCTTCCTTTCAACCCTAAATGGGCCCTACTGTAGGCAGAAGATGGGATTATAGGTTAAACCAAACCTCCAAATTGATGCATCAAGGGTTTCGATTAAGGGGAAGTGAAGAGAAGAAGGAATCCACGGTTAAAACTACTTACCAAATCGAATTTATAGCAACCCCTTTTGATTTATGTTGTTCTTCACGTTCTTCCCACAAAATTACCCCATAAATCACCCTCCAGGTCGCCCCCTCACAGATCAAGATGTCTAGGATGATAGAGGATCGAATCGTAGTTCCAACGCACTTTGTTTTGTTAAAAATGGATAAGCATAGGTCGAGATAAGATCGTTCTTCGATTTGCTATCCTGGGCGGCATCGATCATGGTCGCGGTGTCGATGCAGCGTCGGTGGCGGTCCTAGCATCGCGGGTCGTGGTGTCGACGCAGTGTCGCGGTCGGGGTGTCGACCACGATCGTGGTGCTATGTATATATTTACTAAAAAGGGCATAACTCTCTCATTTTAATTCTGATTTAGTTCATTAATTTTTTTTTGGATTTGTAATTGAATTCTCTACAATCATAAAATATAATTTTGATTATATTCTCAAATTAAAAATCATTTATTAATTATTTCCTCCAATGTTATTAACTCTCTTCTTGCACACATGTATGGGTTAATGCTATATTAACTCCAACTCAGATCTTTTTTTTTTAATTAAGCCAGGAGACAATCTTATTCAGCCCGCTCTCCTGTTGTAGGGAATAACCAGATATTACAAGGTGTACCTACTGGAAATTTAAATTTGGTAGGACTCCTACCATTACAGGAGAAGAAGGGGATAGGTTGACCCACAGGGTCGAGGGGAGGATCGACATATAGTCGATCATCCTGGTAGGTTTTGAAATGGTGTCTGGCAAGCCGTAACCATGTACCTTATGCCATCGCAGAAACCATGCAGAACATCTTATGCGCTTTAGGAATGCAATCCAAACATCCAATCGTACAAGCACATAAGATGTTCTGCATGGTTTCTGCGATGGCATAAGGTACGTGGTTACGCTTATGATTACATGTATCGAATTCCGAGATTGCCTATGTTTCTCGATGAGATTGAACGACAAATAAACGGCTTGCTTGTTTATTTAGTTCTTGCAAACTATAAAGTGCATATGAGTATCATGTAAAGTAAATAATAGTATTCTGAACCCTGGGTTAGACTGATCTTAAGGGTAATGCACACGAGCCCCAGAGGGACAGTGATTACACCTGAGGTAGTTGACCAGATATGGGTTAGAATATGAAAACAAGTTTATTTTCTTATATTCAAGATAAAGATGTTTGCTTATATCTGTACTTGTGATTATTGTTTGAACCCACATACCAGTATAGAAATATACTGATCGTGTATTTGATTGTCGGCGTTTTAGGTATCAGATATACTTGATAGCGTGGACATGAGGGTATAGATAGAGAGGTTGAAGACACTACAGTTTAACCATGAAGGTTTAGTTTTAATGGTTTATCTTCACATATGTATAATTAATTCTGTTTAAAAGTTATGTAACTCCTTAGAGGAGCTTTTTATCTAAACATGTAAATATTTGATCATTAATGGAAATTGTTTACTATTTTGTATTATTTCTTGAATCTGATCCTAGAAGTTATGATTAACGATCTGTGACTTTAAGGTCTTTTAGACACTCAAAAGTGCGGGTCGTTACATTTGGTATCAGAGCCATAACCCCTCCAGTAGGTGGGGCCCACATGGGCATGTGGCATGCCAGTCTTGAGCCGTGCGGTCCAGGCAAGTTGGAAAGGGCTATCCGTAGAGATGAGATGGAGCCGCCCTTGCGCTGGTAGTCGTGGACGGGAGCTGGGTGTCCATGGGCCATTGTGAGTCTGCACTGAAATGGGGTCAGATTATGAGGCCATATAGTTGAGCCTTGACGAGGACGTCAAGAGTCTAAGTGGGGGAGATTGTAACATCCCAGGATTTGAGGCCTCAGATAACATGATCTTAAAAGGAATGATTGGACTACCCATATCACCAAGGTGCACCTCCTTTTCCGGGAGCCCATCTCTAAAGAACTCCATAGTTAAGCGTGCTCAACTTGGAGTAGTACTAGGATGGGTGACCAGTCGGGAAGTTGATCCTGGCTTGCGCGTGAGTGGACAAAAAGTGTGCAGTTAAGGCTAGTGGTGGTCTGTGGGGCCAGTCATCATTCCTGAAACTCTTCTAGAGCCTTGGGCAGTGGGCCCAGGCGTTACAAATGGTATCAGAGCACTTTAAGGTCTTTTAGACACTCAAAAGTGCGGTTCGTTACAAATGGTATCAGAGCCATAACCCCTCCAGTAGGTGGGGCCCACATGGGCATGTGGCATGCCAGTCTTGAGCCGTGCGGTCCAGGCAAGTTGGAAAGGGCTATCTGTAGAGAAGAGATGGAGCCGCCCTTGCGCTGGTAGTCGTGGACGGGAGCTGGGTGTCCATGGGCCATTGGGAGTCTGCACTGAAATGGGGTCAGATTATGAGGACATATAGTTGAGCCTTGACGAGGACGTCAAGAGTCTAAGTGGGGGAGATTGTAACATCCCAGGATTTGAGGCCTCAGATAACATGATCTTAAAAGGAATGATTGGACTACCCATATCACCAAGGTGCACCTCCTTTTCCGGGAGCCCATCTCTAAAGAACTTCATAGTTAAGCGTGCTCAACTTGGAGTAGTACTAGGATGGGTGACCAGTCGGGAAGTTGATCCTGGCTTGCGCGTGAGTGGACAAAAAGCGTGCAGTTAAGGCTAGTGGTGGTCAGTGGGGCCAGTCATCATTCCTGAAACTCTGCTAGAGCCTTGGGTAGTGGGCCCAGGCGTTACAACTATCTATGGCAACTATTGCTATTACTGCCTCCCTCCCGTGCATAGAAGCATCAGCCAACCATAAAGTCTTTCCCACTTCATTTACTTGGATCACCTGGTCCAGATCCACCTCTGCTTTGTGTGATTGTATTGTGCTATTCCAGGCCTGAGCTATGTGATTCTGCAGACAGGTTATTTTTAAGATTTTCTGACTTAGTGGGATATTAATGTTGTTAAAGACCACTGAGTTTCTGACTGTCCAAATTTTCCAATAGGTGACCGCAAAGGCGCATTGGATGTTCTTATTTTCCTTCATAGCTGAGAGTATCCAAGTTTTAATGTCTATATCAGTTCCTGGTAAGGGAATGATTTGGATATTCAACCCATGCCATACTTCAGCTGCATGCAGGCAATCTCTCAGGGCATGCATAGTGGACTCTTCATTGCTCTCGCATCTTGGACATATTGCAGAATCATTGTTTCCTTCTAACATTGGTCATGATAGCTTCATGTGCCACGAGCCATAGGAAAGTGCAGATTTTAGGGGGGAGCTTGGATGTTCTAGATTTTAGTCCATATATCGTCTGGATTATCAGCATACTCTGATTGGATTAAATCATATGCATTACTAGTTGAGAATTTGCCCCTGGGGTCATGTTTCTAGCTCCATTTGTCATCTCCCTTACTGCCTTGAGGGATCGGTAGCTTGCTAATATTCTCTACACAATCAGCAGGTAAGTATTCAGTAAGGAAATCTGTATCCCAAGTTTTGTCCAGATTGATAAGACTCGATACTTTCAAATCTTTAATCTCCTCAGGTATAGGCTTTGTACAGATGTTCTCGAGCTTTCCCATGTCTGGCACCCAAGTATCACACCAGACTGAGGTGTCCAAACCGTTACCTATAGCTTTGGTACAGTTCAAAATGACAAACTCTTTCCCTGCATAAATGGCCTTCCAGAAAGGGGTTGATCTACAACCTCTCCCTTCTCGATAGTTCTTATATTTGTTCAGCAGGCCCTCCCTCCAAATTGAAGGTTTTGCATTAAGAAAGTTCCACGTGTTCTTCCATAGGATTGTTGTGTTCCAAGTCGCCATGGATTTGATTCACATCCCTCCCTTCTCCATACTCATGGTTAATTTATGCCATGCTACTAAAGACATGGATTTCTCTTTGTGTCCTCCTCCCCAGATGAAATTGCGAATGGTTTTGTCTATCTTTTTGCACACTATGATAGGAAGCTTTGTTGTATGTATAGTGTAGGTTGGCATGGATGTGAGCATGGCTTTTGTTAAGCATATCCTTCCTGCTAGTGATAGCATCTTTGCCGCCCAACCATTGATCTTCGAAGTGATATTGTTGGTTAGATAAGCATATGTCTCCTTGTTGGCCCTTTTACGTAGAAGGGGTACACCCAGGTATCTCCCCAAGTCGGTGGTCTCAGCTATGCCACTGGCTAAGCATATTTGTGAGCGAGTAGCTCTGCTTACAGACCTGGAAAAAAAGATCTTTGATTTTTCATTAGAGATTTTCTGACCTGAGGCCGATTCAAACAATTGGAAGCATCTGTTAATATTCTCCATTTGCTCCAGTGAAGCATGAGCAAATATGACAATGTCGTCAGTGAAGACAATGTGTGAGATAGTTGGGCCCTTTTGGGACATCTTGACTTGTTTCCATCTGTAGTTATCAACAAAATTATTTATGAGTTGAGTAAGTCTTTCCATACAGAGGACGAACAAGTACGGGGATAGGGGGTCTCCCTGCTTGAGGCCCCTAGAAGCTTTGATCGGAGGTAGGGTTTCTCCATTCAAAATGATGTTGGTATGTCCTACATGGAGGGAGTTTATGATGTACTGGTGAATATTTCTGGGCCAATCTAGATGTTTTAAGGTATCCTCTATAAAATCCCAGGATAGCATGTCGTAAGCTTTTGAGAGATCAATCTTGATCGCCATGTAGGGTGCACTGGAGTTTCTTCTCATATTATGAATGATTTCCTAGACTACGATGATGTTATCTGATATGTTCCTTCCAGGTACAAAACTGGTTTGTGCGTTTGAGATCCAGGTTGGGAGGTAATGTTTAATTTTCTCAACTACTATTTTGGATTCCAGTTTCATAATGGTATTGTTCAAATTAATTGGGCGCAGCTGATTATAGTTCGTTGGATTTTTGCATTTAGGAATGAGAACAATGCTGGAGTTAGCAAGTTGATCATCAATGGGTTGTCCATTCAGTAAGTCACGGATGGTCCTGATAACAGAAGTTTTGATAATTTTCCATTGCCTTTTGAAAAAGAGAGTGTCTGTTCCATCTGGCCTCACTGCCTTGTAGGGGTCCACATATTTAACGATTTTCCATATCTCAAGTTCCGTAGGGGTTGCTGCAAGTTGTCGCTGCTGGCGGAGGTTCAATTTTTTGAATTTGGCTGGCATGCAGTCCATCTGGTTACCTGACTGGTTAATGGGTGCAATAAACATCTTTTTGAAGCGATTTTAGATCAGGAGACTGAGATCTAATTTGTTTGAGATCCACTCGTCATTGCTATTCTGTAGGGTGCTGATCTAGTTTGCTCTACGCCTGTTGTGAACATAGGCATGGTAGTATTTACTATTATTATCTCCATGGCGTAGCCAGTTAATATGGCTTCGTTGTTTCCAACTTTGTTCTTCCTTTAACATGACTCTTTCTAGTTCGTTTTCAAGTTCAATACAGTGTCTATCTTCATCCACATTATAGTTTGATTCAATATTTTTTTGGGCTTTCATAATTCTCCGAATAAGATTCTCCTTTTCTTTGTATTGCTTCCTGGTTAGTCTTTTATCCCAACATCTGACTGGTTCTTTAATCACGTTTGCAGCTTCGTGGAAGTGTTTCTCTGGGTTCCAGATGCTCTTGAGCAAATAAGTGAACTCAGGTTGTTGGTGCCATCTAGCCTTGGTGAAAAATCTAGATTTATATTGCCTGGTTTTCCTGTTCAGAATGGTGATCGGGTTGTGGCCAGACCCTATGCGCAATAAGTTTTCACACACGCAATTTGGGAACTCCTGGATCCAAGCAGTGTTAGCTACTGCCCTATCTAAGCGTTCATGAAGAATACATTTCCTGTAGGTGAACTTGAACCATGTACTACCAATGTCAGTGAGACCTGCTTGGAGGAGGGCATTACTGAAGTTGTTAGCCTCACGAAGATTGAACTGGTTACTCCCAATCTTCTCGTCCGGACTCAGCATGCAATTAAAATCTCCTAAAGCGATCCACGGTTCCTTAATGGATTTGCTGAGGTTGATTAAATGTTCCCACAGTATAGGACGACGCACCGGAGATGGAGAAGCGTAGATAAAGGTAGTGTAGATACTGTTATTGATCTTAAAATGTATGAAGTATCAGTTGTTGAGGATAATTTGGATGTCACAATCTTCTTCATTCCATAGAACCCATAGTCCGCCAGAGAAACGTGTAGCTTCGACTCTGTGTGAACTGGAGAAACCGATTTCCTTGATGACTTTTTCTGCCTGTGCACCTGATATCTGAGGCTCAAGTATGGAAACTATTTTGATATCATGCTTCCTAATCATGTGTATGAGGGATTGTCTGGCTTTCTCCTTGCCAGCACCCCTGATATTCCAAACCAGCGTATTAAGCATAAAAAATGATAGGTGGGTGGGAAATATTATATGGGGCATATCGGCCCCTGTCCCATCCTTATCATCACCTCCCCTCGTCTCCTTGCTACAAGTACTGTAAGCATGACTCTTCTGGGAGCTGCCTGTTATGGTGGAATCACACTTCTCTTTATCTTTTTGACCTGTCATGGTGGTCTTCCTGTTTGTTGTTCTGCCCATGTGTTCTACATTTCCATCCACCTCCGTAGTGTTTTCCAGTACTCCCTTGTTTGAGTTGACATTCGTCTCCATATCGATAGAATGTCTGTCCTTAACAACCTCATCTCCAACAGGTACCACCACAGTATGCTTTGGTGCAGCTGTAGGTTCATCATTACCCTGAGCTATCTTTTCGTTGTTCTTTGTCACAGCTTGATCTATCGTCTCTTTAGGACCTTTTCCTGAGACATCATCATATTTCTCCCTTCTTTGTTTCTTACTCCAAACTTTTGGTATGGTTTCATTGTTGTGTTTCACCCCCGTAGCTTCAGAGTATTCCCCTACCTGGGCCTCAGATTCCTCCTCCTCGTCATCTAGGACTTGGTATCTGTTTCCTTGTTCTTTCCCCCGAGCTTTGTCTTTGCGGCCTGGTTCTTTGTCTTTCTTTCTAGGTGGTCTGCTCATTAGGATTTTCTTTCTGTAGTATACTTCCCATTTGTCCTCTTCATCGACCCATCTCACTCCAGAGGCTTCCTCCATAGGACTAGGCTCCTTTGTAACAGGTGCTTCTGATGGACCCTTGCAGTCTTGCTCATTATGTCCCAACCTACCGCATTTGATGCAGAATTTCGGTAGTGATTCATACTCCAGTTTATATTCCCTTCCATTAATAAGGATTGCTGGATTGATTGGAAATCTCATATCAAGCTCTATAGCCAACCTGGAAAATCTTCTTCTCGTTCTGTTCACTGAATGATTGTCCGTGCAGATTAGTTTTCCCACAGCTTGTCCTATTTTATTGATGATCTCCAAGTTGTAGTAATGAATTGGTAATCCAATCACCCAAACCCAGGTTACAATGTGGTCTGGTAACCCTTGGGAAGGTTCAAAATACCCATCCCATGGCCATACCATTAGACAGCCTCCAAATAACGACCATTGTCCTCCTGTGAGTACATTTATGTGATCATTTTTGTTGAAGAACTGCACTATGTAGTACTGATCCGTGAGTTCGTAGAGTTCAAATCTACCCATCGGCTTCCATAGCAGTTTAAGTCTTTCTACCATAGTTAGAAAGCCCACTGATCTGTCTATCAGTTTTACTATAACCGAGTACTTGATTTCTATGTCTTTAGGGTAGCCATGGACGTTTTCTCAGAATTTCCTCTTCCTCGGGTCCCACGTAGATCTCTGGGTAGCCATGGACGTTGATGATTTCTATGTCTTTAGGGTTTAGGATTTCCTCTGGTTCGTCTTCGATGAAAACTGGGTTTGCTATGTCCCCGTTGCTTCCTCCAGTGCAAGCTTTTCTGTAGTTCAGGGTCTTCATCGGCACATCTGCTGGTAGGGACGGATTCTCATCATCTTCGAAGTTTGTATCCATATCCATTGTTGTAGAGTCAGCCGCCGGTAAGCCCTCTGCTCCACTTTAGGGTAAGGGCTACGCATAGTTCAATATGTGATATTCAATCCAGTTTCCTTTGCCAGCCTTTGCATTCCTACTGTCTTCCTCATAGGACTCTTCCTTCCTTCCTTACCTCCGCCTACCGATCTGCCATCGTCCTTTAGGCTTTCCGTGTCTTCGCCTGCGTCGCCGCTCCCCGAGACCCCCGATAACCCCATAATTTTCCAACTCCAACTCGGATCTTTATAGTATTCTTAAGTGATGATTATGAGTTGCCCAAACGAGTATTTAAGATTACCAAAGTTAAGATAAAGAACAACATAGAATATTACTAACAAAAGTATGCCAAGCATTAAGATTATCTTAAAACTTTAGGATTACCAGCAAAGCTAGGAATGGGTTATAACAATTCTCCCCCCTAATAAAAATTTCGTCTTGAAATTTCTAAAAGAGGAAAATATACTTGTTGAACATCTCCATCTCCACTTCCCCAAGTAGCTTCTCTTATACATGATTCCTCCAAAGAACCTTTACTAGGGGTATCTCTCTCCTTTTAAGCTTTCGAATACTACGGTCTAGAATTTTATTTTTCAACATTGAGTCATTCGTTCCTCTTCAAATCACAACTTTTAAAATATATAAAATGTGTGAACCATAATTTCTCATCTCATCATCACATGGTACTATTCACTTGTCATTCATGAGACCACACTAGTCATCATATTATCACAAGATATAAATCCTTCTCACAATATCACAGGGTATCAACCCTTATCAACACAAGAGGATTACACCTCATCTAGGGCTCAACCATGCCCAAAGGTCATTAATACCATCATACTATTCCCTTCAAGATCATCGTTATCTTTACATGCCTTATAATAAGGCTCAACAACACCACTTACATATAATACACCAAATCAACATAATATTGCATAAAGAGTTGTGAGGATTCTACAGTGTTCAGGGCATCTACATGTCTAATTCACTCTTTAAATTCACAATTCAATCATCACATCAACGTATCTTTGTTCATCTTTGTAAACTGTTCATTTCATAAACCATCTGATAACATATACCACAACTGAACAGTTAAGCACCACCACATCTCAAACTAAGAAACATTGAAATCAAAATACTTGTTTCACTAAACACCCTATCATTAGGGTTTTATTTACCTCATTCACTTATCACATAACTCGCATAAGGATTGAATACATCATTATATCATTCAATAAGAATTGCTCTTAGCAGATCACATATAATC
Source organism: Alisma plantago-aquatica (assembly GCA_963693085.1). NCBI lineage: Eukaryota > Viridiplantae > Streptophyta > Magnoliopsida > Alismatales > Alismataceae > Alisma > Alisma plantago-aquatica. The sequence continues at coordinate 723,085,867 of OY856414.1, forward strand.
GAATATATATATATATATATGGAATCCTATAATAAAATGAACTAGGGTTTCCATGCCAAATGAAATGCAAGATCTTATCTGACATATATGTAATACGCATACAAATAAAACAATCATTCATAACCAAGGAGATTCAACTAGGCAACTTCTTTATTCAATTATACAACAATTTTAGTGATAGCCGAAAATCTCAGATTTTAGTATATTCATGTAACCTCTACAATTACTTTAAAATTTCCCATTTAGATGGATTGCAATCATTTATAATGTAATTTCACAATCTGAAATTCATCACAACAGATAACTAATCCATTTCATATCAACTTAGAAAAGCTAGATCAAATAGGCCATTTAGGATTGTACTTGCATACTAATCAATTAAAAAGTATTAATGAGTTAACTGATTTTTGTGCAATCTACTATTTAAAGGAAGTACAAACTCACCCTAAGGTGTGAAAATACCCTAAAAACATAGCCCATCTTTGAAGATCTCGAATCCATATCAAGACCCTAGAAAAATCCATGATTTCTTCTTCCTTTCAACCCTAAACGGGGCCTGCTGTAGGTAGAAGACGAGATTAGAGGTTACACAAAACCTCCAAATCACCGGATCAAGGGTTTTGATCAAGGGGAAGTGAAGAGAAGAAGGAATCCATAGTTAAAACTACTTACCAAGTCGAATTTATAGCAACCCCTTTTGATTTATGTTGTTCTTCACGTTCTTCCCCCAAAATTGCCCCAGAAATCACCCTCTAGGTCGTCCCTCATAGAGAAAGATGTCTGGGATGATAAAGGATCGAATCGCGGTTCCAACGCACTTCATTTGGTTAAAAACGGATAAGCATAGCTTGAGATAAGATCATTCTACAATTTGTTGTCCTGGGCGGCGTCGGTCGCGGTCCTAGCATCGCGGGTTGCGGTGTCGACGCAGCGTCGCGGTCGCGGTGATGTGTATATGTTTACTAAAAATGGAATAACTCTCTCATTTTAACTTCGATTTGGTTTATTCTTTTTTTGTTGGGTTCATAATTGAATTATATACAATTATAAAATTTTATTTTAATCATATTCTCAAAATAAAAATCATTTATTAATTATTTCCTCCAATGTTATTAACTCTCTTCTTGCACACATGTATGGGTTGATGCTATATTAACTCCAACTCAGATCTTTATAGTATGCTTAAGTGATGATTATGAGTTTCCCAAACAAGTATTTAAGGTTACCAAAGTTAAGACAAATCACAACATAGAATATTACTAACAAAAGTATGCCAAGCATTAAGATTATCTTAAAACTTTAGGATTACCAGCAAAGCTAGGAACGGGTTGTAACATAGGGTCTCTCTGTGAAAATTCCTCAAAGGGAAAAACTCCTTTAATGAAATACTTGACTATTCTACCAAATAAAGTGGTACTAGTGGTTTGGTATTTGAAGGGGGATCACCTAAGGGAAAGAACAAATCCAAACGTAAGACAAAGAGCAAGGAGTCCTCCTCTTTCATTGGAGAGTCCTCCAGCACTAAGAACCCTATGATTTGTTCTCATTGCAAGTCTGATGATCATTACTCTACTTATTGTCCTTACAAGCCTAAGGGGACCAACTCAAAGATGAAATTGGTCTCCAAGCTAACTTCGGATTCCAAATATTGAGTTGGGAACTAACACTCTTCTTTCATGCAGGAAAAAGGTAGATGGATTGTTGATAGTGGCCGCACTAAGCATATTACAGGTGATATAAGCCATTTCAACAACTTTACGAAAAAGAAAGGAGGTTCAGTTACCTTTGGGGACAAAAAGAAAGCTAAGGTCAAAGGTGAGGGTGATGTAGGTGAATCCTTGTGCATCTAGTTGTTACAACCCCAATTTTTGGGTTTATAGGGTTTGAGATGTAATTTCTTATGCTTATGGAAATCATATAATTTATGTGTAATAAGTGGATTTCATTGATAATATTTCCTTTAAATATATGATTTCACAGACCCTATTAAGTTAGTGAGTTCAAGATGATAAAAAGAGAAAGAAAATTGAAGGAAATAAAATAATGCATAAATAAGAAAAGAAATTAAGATAATTATGAGATTAATGTGGAAAGATGTAGGATTGAATCACCATTGATGATATTTTGAATCCACATGGTTATAATGGTGAGAATAGGATAATTTTAAAAATTGGGAATAAAATTCCATGTACTAATGGGATTATGTAGTGGCTTTTGTGTTGTCATATCAAAATACTACTTTGTATAAGGAAGTATATCCTCATGATCAATGGATTAAAAGCCAAGCTAAAAGGAAATATTATTGATGACTTTCATATTGGCCATTATATAAAAACTCTAATATAGATTCCTTGATAACCAAGGAACGTGGTTTGATAAGGAAGTAATCAAAGGTGTAATTACACACCAATAAGGACAATAGTCTTCTACATACAGTGGGACTTGTTTCCTCATTGGTAAATAGAAGTAAGCACGTAAGAACATTGCTACCCTCATTTATATAAGGGCTGGACCTAGATCCTTGAGTCCAAGAGGATCTCAGGCATTTTAAGTACTTCTTCCAACATGTATCCATCGTAACACTAATCAAAGGGGGTGGTGTGATCCCTGAAGTAGTGTTGATCCTTGAAAGGAAGTTCTAAACAACATGACACTCCTTCAGTGTCGAACGATAACCCTGTCAGCTTCTCGCCTGTGCCGCCTATGCACGCTATGTCTACAAGCCATCCATGGTTGTAGACCTGGTATTCTTGAATCAGCCACCCTGGCTGTGACCTAAGGGCTTTGCCATGCGCGCGGGAGCACAGTGGAGGCAAAGGTAGCATCACGCTTGACCCCTGCCACGACGGCAGCAGAGGGCTTCACGTGGAAGGTGACGAGCAAAGTCACCTTGAAGAAATTACCCCTCCAAGGCAGGAAGAATCGGGTCATCACATGAGGGAAAAATTGTCTTTTCAATATGTTTCAAGTCAACCCAGTTGCGCAGGAAACAACATACAAAATGGTTGACGTATCAGCCTCTCATTGGTACTAGTAAGTAAATCTTGCAAAATTCATAAATAATTATTCATAACTCAGATTGCAACAAATTATATATGAAAATGTATCAAGAGAATGTAAGGAATACAATAAAAATAGGATTAAATCCTAGATCTATTTGAAATCCGAAAAGTACCTAAAGTAGCTATCTATAATGCTTTCATAAGTAAGAAACCCTAATTTGATGATTAATGAAATTGGGAAAGGTCATATGGATCTTTTATGTGGATAATAACCTATTATTAATAAAAAGGATGTTTTGAAGCTAAAAGGATAATGTGTGTGCTTAATTGGCTAATTTAGGGTTTCATATGAATAAAGTGCATTAATGGACTTAAAAATCCTAATTTAGGAGATTATGACTCTTAATGGTTTTATTTTAAAAATCCATGTATAAGACAGAGATATGATGGACCTAAGATAATTTGAGAATAAAGATACTCAATATGGATAATTTATGTAATTAGGGTTTTATGATGTAGAATTTATTTTAGGGTTTGTTGACCTAAAAAGGTAAAGGTTGAGAAACTAATCTAAGAAACCCTAATGCATCCTAATGAGACTTAGAAACCTTAGAAAGGTGTCCCAAGTCAATAAGGAGTTGTTTGGGATATGATTGTGACAATTATACATTATGCATGTTTTCAGGATCAAGATTTCTTGATTGGTTGCTTGACTTGCTTGATTGGACATCTTGATTGGATTGGATATCTTTCTCATTTTTGAGACTTCAAATCAGGTATGTGGTTACACTTATGGCTAATCGCTCTAGTTTCATGACAATTTCCAAGGTTTTACAGGTTGCTTGAAATTATCTTCTTGGTTGACTTTTATTTCATGCAACTATAAAGTGACTATGGCTATCACCATAAATATATGTGCTTGACTAGCTCAGATCCCAATCCTCCTTTATAACTTTGATGATGATGAGATGGATGACCTAGTACATGGTCTACCCCTGGGGTAGGATCATCATGTTATCATGAGTCGATGTGTTGGTCTACCCTTGGGTAGGACCATATGACTATGTATCCCTAGATCATGGTCTACATATAATGTAGGATCGTAGGGTTTATTTGAGATCTACCATATGAGAAAGGTAATATCCATGTCCATTGTAAGGACAGCACAAAGGCTTGCATATGTAAGGATTCAGTAGTTATATTTAATACATAAAGTTTGATCTGGTAAACAATAATTTGGTTGCATTATGTTGTTACAAATAGATGCAAGATTTTGGTTCCCCCACATATCAATATAATTCATTATACTGACCGACGTTTTGTTTGTCGGTGTTTTAGGAATATCTAAAATTGTACAAACAGTAAAGTGGAACTTGTAAAGAATAAAGTTAATATTAAAGGAGGATCTAGTTAGATAGAACTCTACTGTGGGTAGAAGTTCCAAATTCCTTTTTTTAAAGGTATGTGAAAAGTAAAATTTTATCCTATTTTAAGATTAGTCTTTAGTAGAATTTATTAATTATTTTTGGTTATTTGCAAAACCATTGATCCTATTTTGGGATAGCGAATCTAACTTCTTGGTCTTCTTTAATTGGGGGTTACCGAGAAGCGGGGTCGTTACAATCAGTATCAAAGCATGGTTTTTCATTTAATCTCTAATAATTATTAATTTTACAAACTCTTTAGAATCCAAGGGAGTTATTAGAGGATTTTCCAATGATGAAGGTGTAACAAAGTTGTAGCATTGTTCCTTTTTAAACAAAGTTCCTCAGGAACATAAACTTTAAATTTTGCTCCTTTTTAAACAAAGTTGTAGCATTGTTTTGTAATGCAGGGATCTATGTGCAAATTACCCAGTTAAGAGGTTTAACTTGCAATGTTCACAGGTTAATATGTTCCTTTGATGATGATACATCATATGAGTGAATATGATGAGGTATGATGGATTTCCCAAGCTTGGGCATCAAGATGCAGCTTGAGGAAAGATCCTTGTGCTTAAAAACCCTAATTTGGAGTAAAGTGCAATTTACCCAAATTGTGGGGTGCATGTTATAAAAATACACCTTCTAGAACATATTTAATGACTCTTGACATCATTTAGAGTAGAAATGATGAAAGAGACACATAAATGAGTAATTAGATAAGAAAAATAATCTTTGTGCATAAAATTCACTTAGTATGGGTATGGAGACCTTTCATGTATGTACCCTAGTTGAAAGTGGCTTTCCTTACTCTTAGATCTTGAGTTTAGATGAACTTTGCATAAGTTTTGATGGTCTTGGACGTGACCTTTAACAAGGAGGGACTTGGATGAGAAATCCATGTTCTAGAGGTCCTTATGGTGTAAAATAGCCTAAAGTATATAAGCTCTTGTCCTTTCAAGCCAACCAAATGTATCTCTTCTCCTTTTCATTTCTCATCTTTCTCAAACGGCTAAGGAAGAGCTCTGGAGCTCTGGAGAACGACCAACTAGTTCTAAGGTGAGGGGGAAACCATCCTCAAGCTCGAATTCATGGTGGAATTCTTCTTAAAAGGTTGGTTCTATGGTTAACTAACTTAGGTTTCTTGTTCTAGCCGACCATCCCCATCTTTTCCTTGGAGAATCACCTCTGGCCAAGTTGTGGAGCTCAAGACACCATTAGAGGATTGAAGCTTGGAAGCTTGGAGCTCTAGGAACAACGTTCTAAGGTGGGTTTTATAATTCTAAACTCCTTGCTTTATATACATGTTTTTTTTCTTGCAATTTATGCTTTAGTACTTCTTCTTCTACCTCCCTTCTTCCTTGCACCTTTGCAAGCAAAACGGTGGAGAAACCGACCTCAACAGAGGTTGAAGATGATGGGCATGAATTCCTAGGTAGCTTTATCAACCGACCTTGGACCCTTTTGGTCCAAACGGTTGCAAACCATTTAAGGTCAAACGGTTTCAAACCGTTTGATCTCAAACGATCTTGCAAGACCGTTTGGATCAAACCGGTCTCAAGACCATTTGATAGAATTGACCAAGGGACGACCGTTTGAGGGTCTGTTGGTAACATATTGAATTTAATTCCTACAAAGATTCATAATCTAATTCTTAACCAATTGAGAGTTGAAGGCACTTCAACACCCTAAACCTAATCGGGCTGAAATTGCTGATTTCAAGTATAGATTTTGTTGAGTTTTGGGTTGAAGGACCCAAACGGTCTCTAGACCGTTTGGGGATTCATCCAAACGGTCTCAAGACTGTTTGGTGACAACCCAAGACCTTTTGGAGGTCTAGAATTGAGGGTCCAATTGCAGATAAGTTGATGAATTAATAAAATTGCTGATTTTAGACCTAATTAGGGTTCAACCCTTATCCAACCGACTTGGTTTTTGGTCAAACTTTGGGAAAACGGTCTCAAGACTGTTTGGAGGTCATCCAAACGACCTCAAGACCGTTTGAGCCAAGTTTGGGCCCAATTGGAGGTCAATTGATAGGTTCAACCTTGATTTGATTCACATTGATGATTATCCGTTTGAAACCCTAATTGAATTGGATTTAACCCTAATTGGCTTTCAATTGAGGGTCAATTTGGTGTCCAATTGATTAAGACTAATCCTAATTGACTCAATTTGTAAGTGGTTAGCTTGGTTTTAGCCAATTGAAGGCTTCAACAGAGATATACATAATCGATTGTAACTTTTGAACCATGTTGGAGGTCCAAACGGTTTGAGCCTATTTGGACCAAACGGTCTCAAGACCGTTTGGATCCAAATGGTCTCAAGACTGTTTGAGGCCAAACAGTCTCAAGACCATTTGGGGTCAAATAGTCTCAAGACCGTTTGGGCTCGAACGATCTCAAGATCGTTTGGACCAATCGATCTCAAGTCATTTTGATCAAACGGTTTCAAACCACATAAGTTCAAACGGTTTGGAAGTCAACCTTTCCAAATGGTCAACGCCCCCAAACAGTTTGGACAAACGACCTTGAGGTCATGCGGTCTTGGAGTCAAACTTAGCAAACGGTCAACGCATCCAAACGGTTTCAAACCGTTTGGAGGTTGAAGGTGTGCAACCGATTGAAGGCTTTAGGGTTGTAATTGATTAGTATTTTGAAGGCTGTAATTGGTTCAATGGTGACCTAATCTAAACCCTAAAGATAACTTAGGACATTAAGGGACTAAGTGATTAAAGATTTGACCTAAAATGGTGATCAATGGGGTAGTTTACCAAAATACCCTTGAGGGGTTCAATTGAGTAATACCTTGTTCTAATTAAACCCTAATCACATGATAGTGATGTTTTCGCTTATGATAGTCAATGAGGACTTGACCTAACCTGATCTAGAGTGGTGTAATCACCATCTACTAGTAAGAGGAGAGAGAAAGTATCATAGGAGAGAGAAAGTACCCTTTTATGGTGGAAACTCAAGAAAAGTACCTTTAATACACATGAATGTGCATGTTTAGGGTATGATCCACCTATGTGAGATCATGGAAACCCTAATTATGATAATTGATGAATCTTAATCCTATCTAAGGACTTTAATGATGTTGTTTCTCATACAAGATGATGTTATGAGATTAAATCACCATGATGGGAATAGTAAACCCTAATTCTAGGGTGATGACATGTAATGTGAATAATGAACCCTAATTGATGAAAATCAGGGAACCTAACTCTTGAAAGAGTAGGAAGATACAACTTCATTCAAATGAATTGTTTACTGTTATTAGTTGAACTAACCATGCAGGTTTCTATATAAGGATGATCATATCCAGGTAAGGATTATGATACTATATTCATTGAAAGCATGCTTTAGCTTTATGAAATAGTGAAATATCCTGATGCCTTGTTAGTGGCATCTTATGAGATTGATGGGCTATGAGGGCCATGAATATCATCAAGGTCATGCTTAACAGATGACTTGTGATGAGATGATTAAGAAATGATAATTGATGTGAGTTAGACTTGTTACATTTAGTATTCTATTTTCATAGCTTCCATGCTAGTGATTAAATGTTTGAGAACATGTATGATGTTAAAAGAATACTGAAATGTACCTAACTAATCAAGTATAATCATACCATGTAGAGCCCTGATCATAGATCCATCATTGTTAGAGACCAAATGATGGTGAAATAGGTTTTCCCAAGGGAACTCCTGGAGCACATACTTTTGAGTATGTGGGGGAAATGGATGCGTAAATCCTTACATCCTAGTGTAGGAATTGATGTAGATGAATAATCCATCAACCCTTCACTACAAATCCAAACTAAGAGATGTACCATGAATCTCCCAAAGAAAACGCAAACACCGCATCAGTGAGAGATAAACAAGAAATCTTCCGATGACGAAGAGAGTACAGAACGCCACTATAACTCTAAAATAGAGAAGGACCAGATTACCCTGGTAAGCTATAATAGCAGAGACACAAGATATCCTGCAAGCAATCCTCTTACTGATTGAGGAGGATGAGGTCATAAGAATCTGGCTCTTTTAATGACCTATGTATGATACCGATGCAACTTACTAGTGATCGGTTGGAGTATGAGGGGTATACCTCATCTCCACAGGGCATAATGATGTTTGTAAAACATAATCAGCCACGTAGTATAATTGCTTAGTTTAAGCTACGAGATTCTTGAATGGTGTTACACTGCATAGTAGATATGTTCTTCACCTTATCTATATGTTGATATTCTGCTTAATACCTCTTTGTTGTTGATTACTTTAAATTGCTTATATTGTTCTTTGACTTGCTATATAAAGCTTCTAGTTGAGAGTTATAACTCTCGCTGGGACAATTTGTACATTGTCTCACCCCGTAGACTTCAACTTTTTAGGTGGTCGTCAAAGACGGAGGAACCGGCCTACAGGTGACCAATCCCAGCAGTAGCTCTAGGAGCAGTAGTGAATCTCAGGTGGAGATACTGACTGCTGAGATAGTTGTTAGAAAGTCAGTCCTATGCCGTCTATGTACTCTCAGGTCCTAGGAGTTGATGGTCTGAGATTTTGGTTTTATCTCTTGAGATTTTGTATCATGATGTATATAATTACTCAAGAAGTAATTATCAGAGATGTAAACAGTTTAATCCTTTTTCTATGAAAGAAGTTTTAAGGTTTCAAGCTCTTATCTCAAAAAGTTTTAATTTCCCGTAATTTTTTTTTGTGTTCCGCTGTTAATCGATTGCTTCCTCTAAGTTTAAATCGTATTTATATCGTGGTTTTGGAGATCGGAGCCCACAATTAAGTGGTATCAGAGCTCTAGGTTCGCCGAGTCTACAGAGACATAAGGACTTAGGATGTCGAGTCTATCTTTAGTGTTCCTTCCTTATCTAATAGAATCTTCTACTCCTCAGGAGAAGAAGATATATAAGGATGTCTGAGCCACATGAGGAGTACGAGGCAGAGAGTAGCGTAGCTGCACCACAAGGCGGTGCAAGAGTACCAGAGATAGAGCAACCCATACCTGAGCAACCCAGGGAGCCACCTCAGTTCGACCCAGCCGACATGGGTAACCCAGCTGTGCAAACGATGTTCAGGCAATTTATGACTGCCATGATGCACATTACCGATAGGATACCTATGCCTGCACCCAGGGCACATGTCCAGCTTGAAGGTCAAGGTATCGGGAAGACGTTCGAGCGACTACGTCGTGTCGGAGCTACTGAATACTTTGGGACTGCCGACCCCACAGATGCTGACCTGTGGTTGACAAAGTTGGAGAAAGCTTTTAGGATTCTCAATATCCCTGAAGCTGAGAAGGTTAGACACGCTGTCTATCTTCTCAAAGGAAGTGTTGGTCACTGGTGGACAATAGAAAAGAAGAAGAGACCTGGAATGGAGATCTCGTGGGAAGACTTCCGGCGGGAATTTGTCCACAGATATTTTCCAAAGACCTTCCTAGATGAGAAGATCTCTCAGTTTGAGAGACTGAGGCAGGGCATGATGAACATTAGCGAGTATGAGGCTAAGTTCATGGAGCTATTGCGGTTTTGTCTGCACATGGCTGCCACAGAAGAAAAAAGGATCAGGAGATTCGAAAGGGGTCTGAATGCTGACATGTCTACCCCTGTGTCTGCCTTAGAAAACTGAGAGAGATTCTCTACCTTCATTGAGTCAGTCCGAAGGATAGAGAGATTTGTGGTTGAGAAAAGGCAAACCTAGAAAAGATATCCACAGTTCCAGGGTTCTTCATCTAGGGACTTTAAGAAGCCTAGATCATCTGCACCTAACCCTCCACCACCTAGATCTAGTTCTCAGACTCACTGGTCTCCAAGTAGAGGTAGAGGACGAGGTCAATCACCTCAGGAGACCCATAGCTCTGCATCAATGTCAGTTACTGGACCACCAAGACCACAACAACTGGGGAAAAGCTGCTACAACTGTGGTAAGGTGGGACATTTGATGAAGGACTGCCAATCTAAGCCTGTCAGTGTGACACAGCCTCCAAGACAAGGTCAACAGGGATCACAGAGAAGGCAATCTCAAGGAGCAGCTCGAGGACGTGGACAAGCTTCTCAAGCTGGATCATCAGCACCACCTCAACACCAGGCTACAACGAGGTTCTATGCTATGAACCCACCAGAGGCAGTGGTCGATCCACGGGTAGTGGCAGGTCAGATGGAACTTTTATATTCTGATATGTCTAAATCCTGTGTAGTATCTGTTCTGATTGACTCGGGTGCTACGCACTCTTTTGTCACTCGAAGAGTGATTCGCAACTGCAATATGACAGTCAGTCATAGGACAGATAGTTTGTTGTTGGAGACTCCGTTAAGTGGGTCTGCTGTTTTACAGGAGGTATGCTCTCCATGCATCCTCTTCTTTTCTGATCATCGCTTTCAAGTGGACCTTATACCACTTGATATGCAAGGATTTGATATAATCCTCGGGATGGATACCTTAGAAAGGTATCAAGTTGTCTTGGATTGTGAGTCCAAGTTGGTTGTGTTTGCTGATGAAAGCAACACATGGATCTTTCAAGGAGAAAGAAAGATTTTGCCCACCTGTCTTGTGTCAGCTATGGTTGCTAATAAGCTAATGAGGCAAGGATGTTATGCATTCTTGGCCCATGTGGTAGATGTTACCAGGGAGAGCCCCAACCCTACTGAAGTTCATGTAGTCAGGGAATTCGAATATGTGTTTCCTGAAGAACTTCCCGGTATACCACCACCTCAGGAAATTGATTTTGAGATCAATTTGGTCCCAGATACAAAACCCATATCCCAGACACCATATAGGATGGCGCCTACCGAGATGGCCAAACTCAAGAAACAGCTTCAAGAGTTACTTGAGAAAGGTTTCATTCGACCGAGTACCTCACCTTGGGGTGCTCCGGTTTTGTTTGTTAAAAAGAAAGATGGGTCAATGCGGTTGTGCATTGACTATAGACAACTTAATAAAGTAACAATAAAGAACAAGTACCCTTTGCCGAGGATTAATGATCTCTTTGACCAGTTGCGTGGTGCAATAGTCTTTTCAAAGATAGACTTGAGGTCTGGATATCATCAACTCCGCATTAAGGACAGTGACATATCCAAGCCTGCCTTTAGGACTAGATATGGTCACTATGAGTTCACGGTTATGTCGTTTGGACTAACCAATGCACCATATGCATTCATGGAACTCATGAATAGAGTCTTTCGACCCTTCCTTGATCAGTGTGTTGTCGTCTTCATAGATGACATTCTGATTTATAGTAAGGATGCTCAACAGCATGAGCAGCATATTCGCCAAGCTTTGACCTTGCTAAGAGAACATAAGTTATACGCTAAGTTTAGCAAGTGTGAGTTCTGGTTGCCAGAAGTCTCTTTTCTTGGTCATGTGGTATCTACCTCGGGTATTCGTGTTGACCCTAAAAAGGTTGAATCTGTTCTACAGTGGGAACAACCGAAGACACCAACGGAGATTCGAAGTTTCTTGGGATTAGTTGGTTACTATAGAAGGTTTATCAAGAATTTCAGTTCTATAGCCTTACCCTTGACCAAGTTAACCCGAAAAGATGTTCCTTTTTCCTGGAGTGATAAGTGTCAACAGTCTTTTCAGCTGTTGAAAGAGAGGTTGACAAGTGCACCTGTGCTTGTGCTACCTGAGCAAGGAAAAGGATATGTAGTGTACTGTGATGCCTCCAAGAATGGACTTGGATGTGTGTTGATGCAGGATAAGCAAGTGATTTCTTTTGCTTCTCGACAGCTTAAGAAACATGAGGAAAATTATCCGACACACGATCTGGAGTTGGCTACTATGATTCATGCCCTGAAGATCTGGAGACATTATCTCTTTGTAGAAACATTCCAGATTTTCACAGACCACAAGAATCTTAAGTATATCTTCTCTCAGCATGAGCTTAACATGAGGCAACGTCGCTGGATGGAGTTAATCAAGGACTATGATTGTACAATTGATTACCATCCAGGGAAGACCAATGTGGTTGCATATGCCTTGAGTAGGAAATCAGCAACATCAACCATAGATAGAGCACAACTAAGTTCCTTAGTATGCTCTAGAAGAGATATGCTTATCTCTTTAAGGCAAGACAATGTGCAGTTAAAGGTGTCATTGATAGCCAGTTTGTTAGTTGAGATGCATATAAAACCTACCCTAAGAGAGTAGATAAAGGAGGAACAGCAAGTTGATGCTACAGTTCAGCAGATCAGATCTGAGTATGGTGAAGAGAAGCGAGAAAGTTTTCATGATTCAGATGATCAAGTGGCATGCTATCATGGGAGGATGATAGTACCTGATGTGGATAATCTAAGGAAGTTAGTCCTAGAGGAAGCTCATTCTTCGATGTATGCTATGCATCCAGGGAGCACCAAGATGTATCGAAATTTGAAAGATATGTATTGGTGGCCCGGGATGAAGAAGGATGTAGTTGAGTTTGTTCTGAGGTGTTCTGTGTGTCAGCAAGTTAAGGCTGGACACCAGAAACCTGCAGGAACATGCAACCCTTACCCATACCACAGTGGAAGTGGGACCATGTGACCATGGACTTTGTTGTTGGCCTACCCAGGACAAGCAAAGGACATGATTCCATTTGGGTAATTGTTGATAGGTTGACAAAGACAACGCATTTCTTACCTGTCAAAACAACCTATTCTGCTGAAAGGTTATCCCAGTTGTATGTTCAAGAGATAGTGTGTTTGCACGGAGTTCCTGTCACTATAGTTTCTGACAGAGGTCCCCAGTTTACAAGTCGTTTTTGGGAGCAGTTACACAGAGCCTTAGGCACCAAACTAAGGTTTAGTACAGCCTTTCATCCACATACTGATGGACAGTCTGAAAGGACTATACAAACCTTGGAAGACCTGTTAAGAGCATGTGTTCTCCAGTTTAGTGGGAGTTGGGATCTACACCTGAGCTTAATAGAGTTTGCCTATAACAATAGCTATCAACATAGTATTGATATGGCACCTTATGAAGCCTTGTATGGTAGACGTTGTAGATCGCCTTTGTGTTGGTATGAAGATGGTGAACATCAGTTGTTAGGTCTGAATCTTGTGCATCAGACTACAGAGACGATCAAAATTATACAACAACAGCTTAAGACTACACAAGATAGGCAGAAGTCATATGCCGACAGACGTCGTAAACCCTTAGAGTTCCAGGTTGGAGACAGAGTATACCTCAAGGTCTCACCTTGGAAAGGAGTCCTTCGTTTTGGAAGGAAAGGGAAGTTAACCCCTAGATTTATGGGACCTTATCCAATTGTTGAAAGAGTTGGAAAGGTAGCCTATAGACTAGAGTTACCTTCAGAGTTGCAAAAGTTACACCCTGTGTTTCACATTTCTATGCTGAGGAAATGTCACCCAGACACCGAGTCAGTTCTACAACCTATGGAAGTAGAATTGAATGAAGATATAACGTATGAAGAAGGACGACCAGTGTCAATCCTTGATAACAGGATTAAAAAGTTAAAGAAGAAAGAAATAAGCCTTGTTAAAGTCCTCTGGAACCACCGTGGTATTGAAGAAGCCACTTGGGAACTAGAGGATGACATGAGAAGGAAATACCCTGCTCTTTTCTCCTAATATGTTTTATCGATTTCGGGGACAAAATCCTTGTAAGGGGTGGATAATTTGTAACATCCCTGACCTGGGTTATAACCTAAGCCTAGAAGTTTTGCCTAAACATGTAATTATATACTTGTGAATACTCCCTGGCATGTAATTAAGTTCCTCAGGAACATAAACTTTCAATTTTGCTCCTTTTTAAACAAAGTTGTAGCATTGTTTTGTAATGTAGGGATCTATGTGCAAATTACCCAGTTAAGGGGTTTAACTTGCAATGTTTATAGGTTAAGATGTTCCTTTGATGATGAGACATCATATGAGTGAATATGATGAGGTATGATGGATTTCCCAAGCTTGGGCATCAAGATGCAGCTTGAGGAATGATCCTTGTGCTTAAAAACCCTAATTTGGAGTAAAGTGCAATTTACCCAAATTGTGGGGTGCATGTTATAAAAATACACCTTATAGAACATCTTTAATGACTCTTGACATCATTTAGAGTAGAAATGATGAAAGAGACACATAAATGAGTAATCATATAAGAAAAATAATCTTTGTGCATAAAATTCACTTAGTATGGGTATGGAGACCTTTCATGTATGTACCCTAGTTGAAAGTGGCTTTCCTTACTCTTAGATCTTGAGTTTAGATGAACTTTGCATAATTTTTTATGGTCTTGGACGTGCCCTTGAACAAGGAGGGACTTGGATGAGAAATCCATGTTCTAGAGGTCCTTATGGTGTAAAATAGCCTAAAGTATATAAGCTCTTGTCCTTGCAAACCAACCAAATGTATCTCTTCTCCTTTTCATTTCTCATCTTTCTCAAACGGCTAAGGCAGAGCTCTGGAGCTTAGGAGAACAACCAACTAGTGCTAAGGTGAGGGGGAAACCATCCTCAAGCTCGAATTCATGGTGGAATTCTTCTTAAAAGGTTGGTTCTATGGTTAACTAACTTAGGTTTCTTGTTCTAGCCGACCATCCCCATCTTTTCCTTGGAGAATCACCTCTGTCCAAGTTGTGGAGCTCAAGACACCATTAGAGGCTTGAAGCTTGGAAGCTTGGAGCTCTAGGAACAACGTTCTAAGGCGGTTTTTATAATTCTAAACTCCTTGCTTTATATACATGTTTTTGTTCTTGCAATATATGCTTTAGTACTTCTTCTTCTACCTCCCTTCTTCCTTGCACCTTTGCAAGCAAAACGGTGGAGAAACCGACCTAAACAGAGGTTGAAGATGATGGGCGTGAATTCCTAGGTAGCTTTATCAACCGACCTTGGACCCTTTTGGTCCAAACGGTTGCAAACCATTTAAGGTCAAACGGTTTCAAACCGTTTGATCTCAAACGATCTTGCAAGACCGTTTGGATCAAACCGGTCTCAAGACCGTTTGATAGAATTGACCAAGGGATGACCATTTGAGGGTCTGTTGGTAACATATTGAATTTCATTCCTACAAAGATTCATAATCTAATTCTTAACCAATTGAGAGTTGAAGGCACTTCAACACCCTAAACCTAATCGGGCTGAAATTGCTGATTTCAAGTATAGATTTTGTTGAGTTTGGGGTTGAAGGACCCAAACGGTGTCAAGACCATTTGGGGATTCATCCAAACGATCTCAAGAACGTTTGGTGACAACCCAAGACCGTTTGGAGGTCTAGGGCTGAGCTAGTTTGAAGAATTGAGGGTCCAATTGCAGATAAGTTGATGAATTAATAAAATTGCTGATTTTAGACCTAATTAGGGTTCAACCCTTATCCAACTGACTTGGTTTTTGGTCAAACTTTGGTCAAACGGTCTCAATACCATTTGCAGGTCATCCAAACGACCTCAAGACCGTTTGAGCCAAGTTTGGGCCCAATTGGAGGTCACTTGATAGGTTCAACCTTGATTTGATTCACATTGATGAACATTGATGATTATCCGTTTGAAACTCTAATTGAATTGGATTTAACCCTAATAGGCTTTCAATTGAGGGTCAATTTGGTGTCCAATTTATTAATACTAATCCTAATTGACTCAATTTGTAAGTGGTTAGCTTGGTTTTAGCCAATTGAAGGCTTCAATAGAGATATACATAATAGATTGTAACTTTTGAACCATGTTGGAGGTCCAAACGGTTTGAGCCTATTTGGACCAAACGGTCTCAAGACCGTCTGGATCCAAATGGTCTCAAGACCATTTGAGGCCAAACGGTCTCAAGACCATTTGGGTTCAAACGGTCTCAAGACCGTTTGGGCTCAAACGATCTCAAGATCATTTGGACCAATCGATCTCAAGTCGTTTTGATCAAACGGTTTCAAACCACATAAGTTCAAACGGTTTGGAAGTCAAACTTTCCAAATGGTCAACACACCCAAACGGTTTGGACAAATGACCTTGAGGTCATTCGGTCTTGGAGTCAAACTTAGCAAATGGTCAACGCATCCAAACGGTTTCAAACTGTTTGGAGGTTGAAGGTGTGCAACCGATTGAAGGCTTTAGGGTTGTAATTGATTAGTATTTTGAAGGTTGTAATTGGTTCAATGGTGACCTAATATAAACCCTAAAGATAACTTAGGACATTAAGGGACTAAGTGATTAAAGATTTGACCTATAACGGTGATCAATGGGGTAGCTTACCAAAATACCCTTGAGGGGTTCAATTGAGTAATACCTTGTTCTAATTAAACCCTAATCACATGATAGTGATGTTTTGGCTTATGATAGTCAATGAGGACTTGACCTAACCTGATCTAGAGTGGTGTAATCACCATCTACTAGTAAGAGGAGAGAGAAAGTATCATAGGAGAGAGAAAGTACCCTTTTATGGTGGAAACTCAAGAAAAGTACCTTTAATACACATGAATGTGCATGTTTAGGGTATGATCCACCTATGTGAGATCATGGAAACCCTAAGTATGATAATTGATGAATCTTAATCCTATCTAAGGACTTTAATGATGTTGTTTCTCATACAAGATGATGTTATGAGATTAAATCACCATGATGTGAATAGTAAACCCTAATTCTAGGGTGATGACATGTAATGTGAATAATGAACCCTAATTGATGAAAATCAGGGAACCTAACTCTTGAAAGAGTAGGAAGATACAACTTCATTCAAATGAATTGTTTACTGTTATCAGTTGAACTAACCATGCAGGTTTCTATATAAGGATGATCATATCCAAGTAAGGATTATGATACTATATTCATTGAAATCATGCTTTAGCTTTATGAAATAATGAAATATCCTGATGCCTTGTTAGTGGCATCTTATGAGATTGATGGGCTATGAGGGCCATGAATATCATCAAGGTCATGCTTAACAGATGACTTGTGATGAGATGATTAAGAAATGATAATTGATGTGAGTTAGACTTGTTACATTTAGTATTCTATTTTCATAGCTGCCATGCTAGTGATTAAATGTTTGAGAACATGTATGATGTTAAAAGAATACTAAAATGTACCTAACTAATCAAGTATAATCATACCATGTAGAGCCCTGATCATAGATCCATCATTGTCAGAGACCAAATGATGGTGAAACAGGTTTTCCCAAGGGAACTCCTGGAGCACATACTTTTGAGTATGTGGGGGAAATGGATGCGTAAATCCTTACATCCTAGTGTAGGAATTGATGTAGATGAATAATCCATCAACCCTTCACTACAAATCCAAACTAAGAGATGTACCACGAATCTCCCAAAGAAAACGCAAACACTGCATTGGTGAGAGATAAACAAGAAATCTTCCGATGATGAAGAGAGTACAAAATGCCACTGTAACTCTAAAATAGCGAAGGACCAGATTACCCTGGTAAGCTATAACAGCAGAGACACAAGATGTCCTGCAAGCAATCCTCTTACTGATTGAGGAGGATGAGGTCATAAGAATCCGGCTCTTTTAATGACCTATGTATGATACCGATGCAACTTACTAGTGATCGGTTGGAGTATGAGGGGTATACCTCATCTCCACAGGGCATAATGATGTTTGTAAAACATAATCAGTCGTGTAGTATAATTGCTTAGTTTAAGCTACAAGATTCTTGAATGGTGTTACACTGCATAGTAGATATGTTCTTCACCTTATCTATATGTTGATATTCTGCTTAATACCTCTCTGTTGTTGATTACTTTAAATTGCTTATATTGTTCTTTGACTTGCTATATAAAGCTTCTAGTTGAGAGTTATAACTCTCGCTGGGACAATTTGTACATTGTCTCACCCCGTAGACTTCAACTTTTTAGGTGGTCGTCAAAGACGGAGGAACCGACCTACAGGTGACCAATCCCAGTAGTAGCTCCAGGAGTAGCAGTGAATCTCAGGTGGAGATACTGACTGCTGAGATAGTTGTTAGAAAGTCAGTCTTATGTCGTCTCTGTACTCTCAGGTCCTAGGAGTTGATGGTCTGAGATTTTGGTTTTATCTCTTGAGATTTTGTATCATGATGTATATAATTACTCAAGAAGTAATTATCAGAGATGTAAACAGTTTAATGCTTTTTCTATGAAAGAAGTTTTAAGGTTTCAAGCTCTTATCTCAAAAAGTTTTAATTTCCCGTGATTTTTTTTTGTCTTCTGTTGTTAATCGATGCTTCCGCTAAGTTTAAATCGTATTTATATCGTGGTTTTGGAGATCGGAGCCCACAGGAGGTGTCTAGAAAAGGATCACAATCTGGTGGCTGGCAAGATTTTTCTCTGCCCCACTAGTCAGTCTATGAGGAATCTCAGATTCTATGTGACTGCATGGCCAAAATCAGAGGATTTGACTAAAAATAAGATACCTCTAGGTCTTCTCTCATCTTCCTTCATCCCTTCACTACCCCGTTCATTGAATATCTTTAAGAGATTAGGGTTTTTCTCTCTCCACCACCCTCCTGAGTTTTGGGATTAAGTACAACACGGATTAAGGAATCCTCCACCAAATAATTAAAAGCATGTAAGAAAGATGTCATGGACATAAGTTTTGATAATTAGAAACTCATACTGAGTTCAGTTACATGCTTAGGTTGTATGGATTGAGTTGTCATTCCCTCAGGAGAATGATGAGGTTAGACCTTATTGTAGGAAGATGAGGAGAGAGTCAGCCTTGGAGGGAGAAACCTCCAAGATGAGGAAGAGACCTGAGGCATCCTCTGAGGACGATGCTCAACCCAAAACCTTATGCAGTGGATAGAGAAAGAGAAGACATGATGAGTTGGATATCATAGTTGACCATGCATGTATGTATGTGGGTTTGATGTTCATGCACTACATAGAGGTTTTGAGTATGCATGAGAAACATGAACCATGTCTGCTTGTTTGACCCTGGTGCGCCTTTTGGTGACCCGACCTTGGGTGGTCATTCCTGTTGAGGGTAAGGGATCTCTCCCTCATTGAGAAGGTTAGTGGTGACCATATAGGAACCCTAACATGTATATATGTGTAGAAAAGAGGCATGCACCTACATAGAAAAGAGTAGCAGCAACACTGGCAGTAGGTTTTAGACCTAATCCAGAAGGTTTAAGACTGATACTTTAAGAGATGAGCATGCAGAGCTTTAGATGATCTTAGTCGGACGCAGGTTTTGATAGTACATTTCACCTAGGTGGGGATAGACATGTATCCTTAAGAGTTTGACCCATCTTCTAGGAGAGAACCTCCAATGGTAGGACCAGTTATAGAGTTAGCTCTAGAGAGAGGGAGAGACCCTGAGGAAGAAGATTGGAAAGCTAGACTCTGAGACATGAGGAATCATGAGAATTTTGGTATAATATGGCCTAGAATAGATGACCCTGAGTATATATTTGTGGTTTCCTCATGCACAATTCTTGGAGGCTTATCGTACCTTGGATGCCTTTAGAGGAACCAAACCCTAGAAGAGAGAAAGAGGCTTCCTGAACAAATGTATGGAAGATATGAGAGCCTACCTTTTGGGTGTAGGAGAGAGAGTTCCAAAGGCCCTAAAGAGGTATGGTATGATAGCAAGTTGTGAAGCCTCCACCCAGTTGGTTGTCCTGGTTGAGGACTCTAAAGTTTGTTCACATGGAAGAGTGTTAAGATGTATATTCCCTATCTGGTATAGGTTCAGTTCATGGTTAAACAACTGAGCATGCAGTTAGACAGCTGATGCATAAGAGGTGAACCTGGGGTTCCTAGATCAAAGAAGGGAAGTAGTCGTACCTAGTGCATACAATGATCATGAGGCTGATTGAGTTCATAGTATTTAAGTATGGCTCCCCCCATGTATTAGATAAAAAGGAAACCCTGCTTGAGCTGAGGTATATGTTTGATGAACCCCTCACACATGTTGGTTACATATTCAAGTATGGGACCAGATCGAGATAGGTAGGTTGCCATGTTTCACATGAAGGGGTGAAAGGTTATCTATGAGTGCCCAAAGAGATGATGGAGTTTTGGGTGAGGATTCAAGGATGAGATGTGCTTGAGTATAAACAAAGGAACCATGAGCTATAGTAGAATCCTAAGTCAATACTAAGGTCAAGTAGGGACAAGACCGATGGGAGTAGGAGTTTTCTATTCCCTGAATGCACAAGACCATAAGGTCGGGAGGTAATAACTACCTTAGCCCGAGGCCCATGGGTGAGGAGTATTGCCACCTTCATGAGTTCATGGGGCCTAAGGGGTAAATGTGAGAGGCACTCCCTAGATGCATAAGGGTCAGATCACCCCAAAAGTATTGGCACCCTAGAGACCTTAAGGTAATGACTAAGGATTGTACATAAGAGAGATGTTAAGAACCATAGGTGATGGGAAAAGTCTTTCCATGTGTGCAGACCCATAATGGAGATGTTCATGGTGAGGAGTCATGTGAAGTATGTTTCAACTTATATTGGAAAGAGTGATGGTGATGTGTGATGCACCATCTCTACTCTTGGAATGGGATGCACTTTGTATTTGGACTGCATCCAAATTCTTATTTCATCTTGTTATGGGCATGAGAGATGGGACAAAATGCATACCATATACTCAAGATCGAAGTGATATGAGTTGAAACCCTTCTGTGATGTTTGAGGATTGAAGGAAGTACCACACCCTTTAGATATATATTGGATAGGTGATTTGAGAGCATAAGAAGAACAAGAGTAATATGAGAACGTACCTATCCAAAGTAGTTTGAAATCTTTGAGTTACCAGTTTGGGTTTGATAATCAAGATGATGGGAGTAACAACTTGAAGTTTTCTTGACTCAGATAGATCTAAACATGTGACACGCATTATGAGTGGAGTATATGAAGGTTTATGTTTTCGCCATCACCGAGTACATAAGGAATTAATGTGGTAATAGATATTCTTAGCTGAGTCACATCTCAGGTATACAACTTTCTTATTTTTCCAGTAGAGAGGTTGGCAGAGGTTGCTAGGTGAACCCTATGATCGTTATAAGATGAGACATGCATGGATAACATCCAGATACAACCAAACATGTTGGTCGAGTTAATGGTTGCCCAGTTAGCCAGCCAAGAGCTTGATGAGATAAAAGGATTGTTATAAGAACCTCAGATACACCTCCTAGTAAAAGAAGGTGATGAGACCCATGACGAGCGTTTTAGGGTTTCTGAGGAGTCACCCTTGAGGAATCATGTCATGCTAGAAGCTCATGATTTTAAGTATACCATACCCCCTGGTACTACCAAGATGGTTGAGGTGTGTAGTGATACCTTGAAGGCTTGGAATGAAGAAGGATATAGAGGTCATGTGTCCAGTTTCCATACATGCCAAAGGGTGAAGGCCAAACACCAATAACTCAGTGGATTTCTATGAGAAGTCCTCGAGACGACATGACAATAGATCACCATGGACATTGTGGTGGGACTCCCTTAGACCAAGAGAGGTCATGAAGCAATATGGGTTATGGTAGATCGCCTTACCAAGTCAACACATTCTCTTGCCTATGAGATCACTATCAGTGTGACAAATCTTGTTGAGCTATAGGGATTGAAGAGATAGTTCAACTACATAGTGATACAAGTTCTAATATCTTGAGCATAACCTCAAGTTCACTTCCATGTTGTGGAAGTAGGTACAAGAAGAAATCGATGCTAGATTGAAGTTTAGTACAACATATCACCCCTGATTGATAGACAGTCAAGAGAATATGATTCATACGTTAGCGAGTCTGATGAGAGAATATGTGCTTGTTTGGGGTGATTCATGGGAGAAGTCCTTGCCCCTATCATAGTTTGTTAGTTATGACAACCACCAAAGCTAATATCGAGATGTATGAAGCTATGTAAGGGAGCCTATGTCGGACACTACTTCACTAGGATGAGGTCGGTGAGAGGACCTTGTGAAGGTCAGAAAAACCACAATGTATACAGATGAAGTCACTTTGATCGAGCAATGGATGAGAAAGCCCAGGATTGACAGGAGTCACGTGCTGATGCAAAGCAAACTGACTTGTAGTTCGCATTGGGTGAGCATGTGTTTTTGAAATCTGAACCCTATGAACTATAGCTAAGAAAGATGAGTCCCCAATACATGGGTCCATTTGAGATGGATTGGTGGAGTTTCTTATGTTTAGCCTTACCCCTCATGATAATATGATGTATGATGTGTTCCATGTGTCCGATCTAGAGCGCTATGTGATGTACTTGATCCATGTGCTAAACATTGAACCTTTTGAACTCCAAGGGAGGATAAGTTACCCTTAGTCACCTAATGAGGGTATGAGATACCAAGGTGAAAGAGAGCTCTGGAGTAAAGAATAGAGATGATAAAGGTTCTTTGGAAGCACCATGGAGAGCATGAAGCCACATGGGAGCTAAGATGGATATGGAAAGGTTTTATCCTAGTTTGTTTGTATGTTTGGTGGAATTTTGATGGCAAACTTCTTGTAAGAGGGGAAGGATGGTACAACCCCAAATTTTGGTTTTATATGGTTTGAGAAGCAATTTCACCAATAAATGTATGATTATGGAAATTGTATGATTTATGTGTAATAAGTAGATTTCATATATAAAATTTCCTTTAAATATATGATTTCATGGACCCCATTAAGTTAGTGAGAAAGATGATAAAAAGAGAAATAAATTTGAAGGAAATTAAATAATGCATAAATAAGGAAAGAAATTAAGATAATTATGAGATTTATGTGGAAAGATGTAGGATTGAATCACCATTGATGATATTTTGAATCCACATGGTTATAATGGCGAGAAGAGGATAATTTTAGAAATTGGGAATAAAGTGCCATGTACTAATGGGATTATGTAGTGGCTTTTGTGTTGCTAGATTGAAATACTACTTTGTATAAGGAAGTATATCCCCGTGATCAATGGATTAAAAGCCAAGATAAAAGGAAAAATAATTGATGACTTTCAGATTGACCATTATATAAAAACTCTTATATAGATTCCTTGATAACCAATGAATTTGGTTTGACAAGGAAGTAATCAAAGGTTTAATTACACGCCAATAAGGAAAATAGTCTTCTACAGACAGTGGGATTTGTTTCCTCATTGGTAAATAGAAGTAAGCATGCTAGAATGTTTCTACCCTCATCTATATAAGGGTTAGATCCAGAGCCTCGAGTCTAAGAGGATCTCAAACATTTTAAGTACTTCTTCCATCCTATATTCATCCTGATGCTATCGAAGGGGGTAGTGCAATCCCTGAAGCAGCGTCAAGCCTTGGAAGGGAGTTCAAAACAACACAAAGATCCTTTGGTGTCGAATGACAACCCTGACAGCTTCTCCTCGCTCGTGTCGCATGCACAACACCTGTGCTACATCTGCAAGCCAGCCGTGGTTGCAGACCTGGTGTTCCTGAACCAGCCATTGTGGTTGTGACCTAGGGGCTTTGCCATGTGCGCAGGAGTGCGGTAGAGATAAAGGAACCACCCTTGGTGGTCGTTGGGGCTTGGGGAGGGGAGGCAGCACCGCGTCTGACCCTTGCCGCGATGGCAGCAAGGGGGATTTGTGAGGAAGGTGACGAGAAAAGTCACCTTGATGAAATTACCCCTCCAAGGCATGAAGAATCGGGTCGTCGCTCGGGGACATAATTGTCTTTTTGATATGTTTTAAGTCAACCCGGTTGCACAAGAAACAACATACACAATGGGTGACATGTCAGTCTCTCATTGGTCCTATAAGTAAAAATTACAAAATTCATAAATAATTATTGGTAACTCATATTGTGAAAAATTATGTGAAAATTTATTTAATACAATAAAAATATAATTAAATCCTAGATCTATTTGCAATCTAAAAAGTACCTAAAGTGGCTATCTTTAATGCTTTCATAAGTAAGAAACCTTGATTTGATGATTAATGAAATTGGGAAAAGTCATATGGATGTCTTATGTGGATAATAACATGTTATTAATAAAAACGATGTTTTGAAGCTAAAAGGATAATCCACGTGCTTAATTAGCTAATTTAGGTTTTCATATGAATAAAGTGCATTAATGGGCTTCGAAACCCTAATTTAGGTGATTATGACTCTTAAAGGTTTTATTTCAAAAATCCATGTATAAGACAGAGATATGATGATCCTAAGATAATTTGAGAATAAAGATACTCAATATGGATAATGTATGTAATTAGGGTTTTATGATGTAGAATCTATTTTAGGGTTTGCTGACCTGAAAAGGTAAGGGTTGAGAAATTGATCTAAGAAACCCTAATGCATCCTAATGAGACTTAGAAACCTTAGAAAGGTGTCCCAAGTCAATAAGGAGTTGTTTGGGATATGATTGTGACATTTAGACATTATACATATTTTCAGGATCAAGAATACTTGATTGGTTGCTTGACGTGCTTGATTGGACATCTTGATTGGATTGGATATCTTGCTTGTATTTGAGAGTTCAAATCAGGTATGTGGTTACGCTTATGGCTAATCGCTCTAGTTTCACAGTGATTTTTGAGGTTTTACCAATTTCTTGAAATTATTTGCTTGGTTGAGTTTTATTTCATGCAACTATAAAGTAACTATGGATATCACCATAAATATATGTGCATGACTAGCTCATATCCTAGTTCTCCTCTGTAGCTTTGATGATGATGAGATGGATGACCTTGTACATGGTCTACCCTTGGGGTAGGATCATCAGGTTATCATGATTCAATGTGTTCGTCTACCCTTGGGTAGGACCATATGACTATGCAGCCCTAGGTCGTGGTCTACCTATAAGGTAGGATCCTAGGGGCTATTTGAGATCTACCATATGAGAAAGGTAGGATCCATGTCCACTGTAGGGATAGCACAGAGGCTTGGATATGTAAGGATTGAGTAGTTATATTTAATATGTAAAGTTTGATATGATGAACAATAATTTGGTTGCATTATGTTGTTACATATAGATGCAAGATTTTGGTTCCCCCACATACCAGTATAATTCAATATATTGATCAATGTTTTGTTTGTTGGCATTTTAGGAATATTTGAAATTGGATAAATAGTAAAGTGGAACTTGTGAAGAATAAAGTTAATATTAAACGAGGATTCAGTTAGATAGAACTCTACCATGGGTAGAAGTTCCAGATTCCTATTTTTAAATAGGTATGTGAAAAGTAAAATTTTATCCTATTTTAAGATTACTCTTTGCTTGAATTTATCAATTATTTTTTATTATTTGCAAAACCATTGATCTTGTTTTAAGATAGTGACTCTGACTTCTTGGTCTTCCTTAATTGGGGGTTACCGGGAAGCGGGGTCGTTACATTATTAGTCAACACCAATGTTATTTCTCTTTGGCATCGTTTACTTGGTCATGTCAATATGCATCAAATGAAGAAGTTGAGAAAAAAGGACTTGGTCAAGGGACTTATCAAATTGGATTTTGGAAAGTATAAGAAATGCCAACCTTGTACCCAAGGAAAGCAAATCAAGTCCTCTTCATATCCAAAGGAGTCCTTAGCACCAAGAGAGCTATTGAACTTCTTCATATTGATCTATTTGGAACAATGAGAACTCAATCGCTTCGTGGTTCCAAGTATTGCCTTGTTATTGTCAATGATTTCTCTAGAAATACTTAGACCTTCTTTCTCATTTCCAAGAGTGATACACTTAATGTTTTCTCTAGTTTTTGTAAACGAGTTGAGAATGAAGCTTCTTGCCGGATCATTTCCATCCACAGTGATCATGGGGGAGAATTTGAAAGTGATCTTTTTGAGCATTTTTGTAATGAGTCTGGCTATGCACATTACTTCTCTTCACCTCAAACACCTCAAAAAAATGGGGTTGTAGAAAGGAAGAATAGGTCATTACAAGAGATGGCTAGGACCATGATTTTAGAGTATGACACTCCAAAGAAGTTTTGGGATGAAGCCGTCAGTACCTCATGTTTTGTGCAAAATTGGGTTTCTACACATCCTTCTTTAAAGAAAACCCCCTATGAGCTATGGAGTGGTAGAAAACCTTCTATCGAGTATTTCCATGTTTTCAAATGTCCTTGTTTTGTTTTGAATATGAAATATTATCTCAAAAAGTTTGATCCAAAATCTTAGAAGGCTTTCTTTCTTGGCTACAACACTACTAGCAAGGCTTGTAGAGTGTTTAATATTGATCTTGCTAAAGTAGAAGAATATATAAATGTTAATTTTATTGGTACTAACCCATATGTTCCCAAAGATATTGTTCCAAATGATGATGTTGCAAGTGATGTGATTCCTAATCTAAAACAACTCAACATCACCCAAAAGGGAAAAGAGGTGGTTACCCAAGATGAAGAGAAAGACGAAGAGAAGAAGGATCCAACTCCCTAATTTGCAAAGAACCATACAAAAGAGATGATTTTATGTGATCCAATTGAAAGAGTGAAGACGTGGGCTGCATTCAATAAAGAACAAGCCAACAAAGCCTTCATCTCACAACTCGAGCAAAAGAATGTCAAAGAAGCTCTTAGAGATTATGAATGGATCCTAGATATGCAAGAAGAGTTGGAGCAATTCAAAAAGAACAAAGTTTAGACCTAGTTCCAAGACCAATTGATAGAAAGATCATAGGCACCAAGTGGATCTATTGCAACAAGCTAGATGAAAGAGGAAAAGTGGTAAGAAACAAAGCAAGGTTAGTGGCTCAAGGCTACAATCAATAGGTAGGTATAGATTTTGATGAAACATATGCACTTGTATCTCGACTTGATTCCATTCGTATGTTGCTTGATTTCACTAGTTATAAAAACTTTCTTCTTCATCAAATGGATGTTTAAAGTGTGTTTTTGAATGGTACATTTGAGGAGGAAGTGTATGTTGTACAACCTCCTATCCTTGAACATGATAGATTACCTAACCATGTTTAATTGTTGCAAAAAGCTCTTTATTGATTCAAACAAGAACCTCGAGCTTAGTATGAGAAATTAAAGAACTTTTTGTTAGATCATGGGTATATCATGGGCAAAGTAGATTCTACCTTGTTTCTAAAGCACACTTCTAACAATTTTCTTATCGTTCAAATATATGTTGATGGTATCATTTTTGGCAGAACTAATCTTGATCTTTGCAAGGAGTTTAGTGATATTATGCAGAGTGAGTTTGAGATAAGTATGATGGGTGAGCTTACTTTATTCCTCATCTTTCAAATCAAGAAAATTAAAGATGGTAACTTCATCAAGCAAGGCAAGTAAACACGTGAGTTACTCAAGCACTTTAGGATGGAGAACACCAAGCTGATGGACACACCCATGTCAAACACTGTCGAACTAGATAAGGATGAAGAAGGTGAGAAGGTATATGAGAAGATCTTTAGAGGTATAATTGGAAGCTTACTTTACTTAATTACCTCTAGACCTAATATAATGTTTAGTGTTGGCTTGTGTGCTCTCTTTCAATCAAATCCTAAGAAATCACATATTATAAGTATTAAGAGGATTTTAAGGTACTTAGCCAAAACTTCAAATTTTGGTCTATGGTATCCCAAGTCAAGGGACTTTACTCTTACAGCTTATAGTGATGTAGATTACACAGGGTGCTTTATTGATAGAAACTTCAAAAGTGGCTCTTTCTTTCTCCTAGTACCATGCTTAGTGTCTTGGTTCTCCAAGAAATAGAGCATAGTGGCATTATCAACCACTGAGGCTAAATACATTGCAGTTGGGAGTTGTTGTACCCGGGTCCTATGGATGAAGCCAATGCTCCAAGATTTTAATATTCATTTTTATGCTTCTCCTATCTATTGTGATAATACTAGTGCAATTAATTTCTCAATAATCTTTGTATAGTAGAGCTAAGCATAAAGAGGTTGTCCATAATTTTCTTCATGATCACATTGCCAAAAAGGATATTTATATCATGCATGTGGATACGAAAAATTAGTTGGCAGACATTTTTACAAAACCTCTAGATGGAGAGAAATTTAATTGTATTAGATCTAAACTACTCATAATTGCTTTGATTGAATCAGATATGCCTTCTAGCTAGTTGTCATCTATCCTATGTGTGTTGCCTATGCTTTGATCATCATTGCTTGCTAATGTGCTAAAAATTAGTTTTCATGTTCCTTTTTGCCTTGTTTTCTCTTATTTTTGGGTATTTTTCACAAACACTTGTTTTATCACAAAATAGTACCCAATGATGAGTGATATGTCCCTAAGTATGTTTAAAGTACATAATGGACTTGAAAAATAAATTTAATTACACTATAATGGCTAGAAATTAGAATTTCTATTTTTGGGTCAGATTGACCATCGGTCGAGTTGCCAACTTGACCGATCAGTGGCTGAGAGCTTTTTTAAAAGAGTCGATTGGTCGAGTTTCCTACTCATAGAACTCGACTGATGGACGGACTGGAGAAAATATAAGTTAGGTTTTGGTCGACTTTTCTCCCTCTCAACTAGAGAAAAATTGACCAATCCAACCTCTAGATCCCTCAAGCTCTCAGCCCTAGCCCTGACCTTCCTCTCTCTACCCTTAGTTCGACCTAGATCGACGTTCCTTGACCTCTTTCCTATCAACCCTAGGTGTGTGGATGGGTTTTGGTGGTGTTTCCCTAGCTTTTGCTCTCTCCATACTCTCCATTTCATCTCAATGGCATCTAATAGGAGAAAGAGGGCCACCCCAGCTAGTGCGCCTTCTTCTTTGTCCAACTATTGCTTGATTCCCTTTGATGACACTTTCTTCATCTCAAATGAGGCTCTTAATAGGTACAAGGAGCTCTTCCTAGGAACCCCTTTCCATTTTGTGTCCTACTTGAGCCACTCCCATGGAGACAAGAGGTGAGTTTTTGTACGACCATCATCTCTCAGCCTTGGGTGTTGAATTTTCATGCTATAATAATTCCATCACAAGAACCAAAGTTGTTCACGAATTCTATGAAAATTTGCATTGGAATTACAACACCCTCATACCCCCGCTGTAACATCCTCAATTTCATAACTAATGTAAGCATTTAATGTTGGGTCTTTTTTGTAGTAAGTGTATGCCAAGGGACCTAATGAACCTAACATGGCTAGGTATGTAGTTAAGTTCACAAATTTGTAATACAAGTAATATGGTCAACCAATACACACATGATGTCTTTAATATACATGATTCTAGTCAGGTGTAGATGAATACGAATGAATTATTCTTGTGAATAATAATGTGAGGAACATATATAATATGAAGACTTGAGTTACTAGTTTGAGCTCTAGACCAACTTAAGTCTCATTATTAAGAAAATAAAGTAATCTTGACCTAATATATCATATAAAAACTTCCATTGAGGTTATATCGATTCATTCTTTAGTTCCATAATCGAGAATAGATATTGGACCTTTTGAGAGATCAGGGAATGGTTTGCGGGCCCGAGAAACTTTTTCAGTCATGATTGAACCAATTAAGATTCACAAATGGGTCCTTGAAGTACAAAATTGGGAATATAGTATGTATCCCACATAATAAGTGTTGATAATAATTTTAGTATATGGCTAATTAGAATATAAGATGGTGGGAGAAATTTTAGATGATTTTGATTTATTTAGAGGCCTAGGTAATTAAATTTGTAATTATTCAACAATTAATTAAAAGATATTTTTGGAGTGTGTTTATAATTAATTTGGACCTAATATCTTTTCCATAACAAGATAATGATAATATATCAGTTATCCCAAATTTTGATTTCAAACTGGGTCATGTGGTGGTTTGTAGAATTATTTCTATAGATTGGACCTTTTTGCAAAAAGAAAAAATAAAATAAAAAGGGGGATGACCCCAGTCCTCATGGACTGGAGAGCCGCAACCCCTATTTTATGGACTGAATAGAATACGATGAAGAAGGGGCTCCGCCCAAGGTCCTTTGGGTAAGATTCTATCAAAAAAAACTCATGGATCCTGAGTTCGGAGCCTCGCACACCTAGATCTAGGGTTTGATGTGAATCGAAGAAGTAGAAAAGGAGATCGAGGGCGGAGATGGACGGGCCAACTATAGGTGGTGGTTGTCGGTTATTCTACTCAGACCTTCGATCACGCCCCCTTCCTTCACCATCGGCGGCGCCACCAGTCTAGGCGAGCCAAGCCGCAGCCAAGGAGGGCTTCACCTCGCGCAGTGATGCCTTGGTCACCAACCGCCGAGCCCTCCATGTTGTTGCTCTGTTTTGGGCGTGAAATAGGGGAAAAAAACCCCTTTTGGTTATCGGGTGAGGAAGAAGGAGGGCCGCGAGCGCTGCTCAAGGGAGCTCACCATCAGATCAACTTTGAACGACCAGAAATGCTTTGATAAGGTGATTCTCCTAAAATTCATATCTTGATATTGGGAAGTCGAATTTTATCAAATAAGATATCCATGGAAATCTCTTAGAATGTACTACATTCTAAAAATATCTCCAGAATGTGATTTGTATGTCTATTATTTATTATGTGTTGGGTAGCCAAAACTATATGATTTTGATGTTTTGTCAATTAAAAATAGCAAACGAACTTAGAAATTCATGTAAATTTTATTGAATGTGTATTATGATATTTCTAACATGATTTCAAAGTCTGATCTCTATTATATTAATTTTTATTGAGGTTTGTGATATAAACCCTAATAAGGGTATTTTGGGTATTTCACCCATGATATGATTTTTAAATGACCTGACATTTATATGTGATCATTCCTACATTATATGATTACTTTCTATAGATTTGATGGATTTTCTTATGTTATTATGTTAGTATGTACTTTTGGACCTAAGTGGCCATTATCTAGAATAACAGATGATTATCTTGAGACAATAAGTGATATATATGCCTAATTAAGTCTGATATTATTTATCTAAATGGTTTTTAATTTGATTTCATAATAGAGTCAAGTAAGATTAGTATATATGACTATGTTTGAGATTTTCTTTGATCTATATGTTCATATAAGTGCATAAGACGACTTATGTCTTATTTGAGTATAAAGATAATATTGATTATATAGTATGAGTTTTATTTTTTTCACGCCAATATTTTATGGTCATTTCATATTAAATTTATGGTTAGTCTAAATAAGAACCCTAAGTTGGTATATATTATTAGGAGGATGGGGTTTTGAGATTTAGAAATAGAAAGAGGGAACATGTACTTGGACTTATAGAACTTTGATTATATTCAGGTGATTAAGATTTGAGACAAGAAATCAAGACTAAGTTAAGGACATCATCAACACAAGAGGTAAGTGGTCCATGCACATGAGTACTAATAGTTTATGTTCAATATGTTTACATGTCTCCTGATAAGAGTTTCACGATCTATGTGATTTAATATTCTAAGACTTCAATGTTAAGATTTACAAACATTTCTATATTTATGCAAGTGCAGATACCCAAAGTCTAAAATAGTGATATGTTGCTCAAAATAGTCATGACCCATGGACCAAGTCCATGATAAAGTTAAAGAATCATGTTCCTACAAGATTTCTTAGAAATGTTCAAAATTAATGAATAAGATTGTAAGATAAGATATGCAAGTAATGTAGCCATACTTAGTTGGTGATTTGGGATGGTTTTGTATTGAGAATTTAAGTACACATATGTTATCAGGATTTTGCATATTTATAGGCATAACTATGTATTATGATTTCAAGTAGAAACATGCCATTAACATTTCATACATATGTATAGATATAAGAACTAGATTCCTTAGAATAAATAATATCCAGAATTTAATTACAATGTAAGAATATGAATTTCAGAATACTAAGACATGGTCTACTGTTAGAAATAAAGGTGCTTTTGGGATCACAATGTATTGTAGAAATGAGTTCATGCTGGCATTATAAGATAATGACACATTAAGTTATGATTAGGTTGTAATACAATATGTGATAAGATTTCTATTTTGATATTTAAGGTTTAATATGTAAGTTCATATGCAAAGTTTCAGGGTAACATCATATTTTATAAGAAGGATTGAACCATCTTGTCAGAATTGATATTTTAGATATGTTGCACTTATGATACTTT
Source organism: Alisma plantago-aquatica (assembly GCA_963693085.1). Classification (NCBI taxonomy): domain Eukaryota; kingdom Viridiplantae; phylum Streptophyta; class Magnoliopsida; order Alismatales; family Alismataceae; genus Alisma; species Alisma plantago-aquatica. Next base: position 723,118,191 of record OY856414.1, read on the forward strand.
CATAAGCTTGACTGAAGATATTTTGTATACTTAGTATTTCTATATTCATGTCAGATCCTTTCTCATAAGACATTAGACTCATTTATGATATAATTGGTATAATGAAGTAATTTGACCAAATAAGAGTTTTAAAACAAAGTTTACCCCGATAATGAGATACATGTTCAAATCCAGCAATGAAGTCAGTTTAGAACATAAGAATAAAAAGATTTAGATTCAGACTTAGACTACTCACTGTGTGAGCAGCCAGATTTTGAATAAAGGTACATGATATGGGTTATAGACCCAATCTCAATTGTGTAGTAATTGAGATACATGTTTACATTCAGATATAGATTCAGATTCAGATTCAGATATAGATTCAGATTCAGATTCAGATTTCAGATTCAAAATTTAGTACATGTTTAGTACTCAGTTTCAGATAAGTCCAGATTCAGAGTTTAGTAAAGATAGACTTAAGATAATTAATTTGAAACATTCACATAATGTATTATATAATAAGTCCTCACCAGAGAGTCCAGGGACGATACAGAGGGCGCGATGCGCCAGACACTGCGGGTGTCACAAAGGGCATTTATGCCAACAGAGGGTGTGTTGCACCATAGAGGACACTTCAGTGTCGACAGAGGGCATGTTGTGCCAATAGAGGGTGTGTTGCACCATAGAGGACACTTTGGTGTCACAGAGGAGGACTTATTGTATAATGGTGGCCACAAACAGATAAAAATCGTAAGTAAAAGATACTTTAGATTAGAGTATGTCTGTAATCTCATCCATGAGTGTGATGAGAGGAATTCAGATGAGATAAGTATGACCTAGACACTTTGGTGTAGGTCATGAGGCCCATGGTATAGGTCTCCAGAAAAGATAGAGTAGAAAGATAAGAGTTAAATAAGTCAAGAGATATTATGTTTTCAGATTTTAATCAGCATTTGTTATCAATTTTATAATGTCCAAGAATATATTGTTAGCTCTTTAGTAATGTACATTTTAGAATACTCATGCCACTTACTCTAACGTTTATTTTTCCCAATGCACGGGTGGGGACACGATGTCTGCAGGTTTGGAGCAATATAAGAACAAAGGGACCAGCAAAGGCCTAAGAGACTTTCAAGCTTGCCTAATGGGTGCCATCTACCTAGATGATCCTGAGTATCTACATCTTTTTATTATGAACTTATGCATAAACATGATGTAGTTTTATGTTGATAAAAAGCTATGTATGAATCAGTTTTACTGTTTTGCAAAGTGTTTCATTTACTTTTATTGCAATGGTTATCATGTTTGTGACACTCAGAAAAAAAATTTCTTCTGCTCATGCGGTATAAAAATCTGGGTGTTACAATATGGTATCAGAGAAATTTGGTAAATGGCCACTAGGCAAACATGATTATCATAGTCACCCTGGAGTGAAGTGGTAAGATTAGGGTTGAGGGATAGATTCCATAAGATGAATACCATAACCTAGAGTGATTATGGGTCTTAACCTTAGAATAGATAAATATCTTAGAGGTAGAAGTCAACCTAGTTTAGATCTAAAGTAGCAACCTAAACCTAGCTAATGAGATAACCTCTTCATTCTCAATGGTTATGGCCAGCCAATTGAGGATTGAAGAGGGATGTCTTAAGCAGTAGACCGTTTATGCATCTCTCATTTATTACTAGTCCATGTGGTATGGGAAACATGTATCAGTGGGTGAGTGAGAGATAGCATCTCAGGTTCCCACATCTCTGGGTATGTGCCTGATCACCACATATCTAGGAATGTAGGAGTTACCTAAAGAACCTAAGATTAGACAACCATATAAACCTAATGTTAGAAATTCATGACAAGGTTGAGGTAGATGTCATAAGTATAGAGCCAAGTTTAGTTTTATAAACCCTAAGTATGAGTTGAGCAATAAACTAAGGTAATAGATAATGCTTACATAAATGTTTTATGAAAATACATTACATATCTCTTTTCATGCAAAAGTTTGAACATAAGTGTGCCTTCCAATAAATGAAGAGGTAAGCAAAACTCTAAGGTGGGTAGTAGCCTAGAGAAATTTTGAGGACGAAATTTATTTTAAGGTGGGTAGAATTCTAACATCCTCAATTTCATAACTAATGTAAGCCTTTAATGTGGGGTCTTTTTTTAGTAAGTGTATGCCAAGGGACCTAATGAACCTAACATGGCTAGGTATGTAGTTAAGTTCACAAATTTGTAATACAAGTAATATGGTCAACCAATACACACATAATGGCTTAAATATACATGATTGTAGTTAGGTGTAGATGAATACGAATGAATTATTCTTGTGAATAATAATGTGAGGAACATATATAATACGAAGACTTGAGTTACTAGTTTGAGCTCTAGACCAACTTAGGTCTCATTATTAAGAAAATAAAGTAATGTTGACCTAATGTATCATATAAAAGCTTCCATTGAGGTTATATTGATTCATGCTTTAGTTCCATAATCTAGAATAGATATTGGACCTTTTGAGAGATTAGGGAATGGTCTGCGGGCCTGAGAAACTTATTCAATCATGATTGAACCAATTAAGATTCACAAATGGGTCCTTGAAGTACAAAATTGGGAATATAGTATGTAGCCCGCATAATAAGTGTTGATAATAATTTTAGTATATGGCTAATTAGAATATAAGATGGTGGGAGAAATTTTAGATGATTTTCATTTACTTAGAGGCCTAGGTAATTAAATTTGTAATTATTCAACAATTAATTAAAAGATATTTTTGGAGTGTCTTTATAATTAATTTGGACCTAATATCTTTTCCATAACAAGATAATGATAACATATCGTTTATCCCAAAATTTGAGTTCAAACGGGGTCATGTGGTGGTCTGTAGAATTATTTCTATCGATTGGACCTTTTTGCAAAAATAAAAAATAAAATAAAAAGGGGGACGACCCCAGTCCGTGAGATGTAACCCCTGTTTTATGGACTGAATAGAATCTGATGAAGAAGGGGCTCTGCCCAAGGTCCTTTGGGTAAGATTCTATAAAAACAACCTCATGGATCTCGAGTTCAGAGCCTCGCACACCTAGATCTAGGGTTTGATGTGAATCGAAGAAGTGGAAAAGGAGATCGAGGGCGGAGACGGACGGGCTGACTATAGGTGGTGAATGTCAGTTCTTCCACTTGGACCTTCGATCACGCCCCCTTCCTTCACCATCGGCGGTGCCACCCGTCTAGGCGATCCAAGCCGCAGCCAAGGAGGGCTTCACCTCGTGCAATGATGCCTTGGTCACCAGTCGCTGAGCCCTCCACGTTGGTGCTCTATTTTGGGCATGAAATAGGGGAAAAAAACCCCCTTTTGGTTATCGGGTGAGGAAGAAGGAGGGTCGTGAGTGCTGCTCAAGGGAGCTCACCATCATATCAACTTTGAACGACCAGAAATGCTTTGATAAGGTGATTCTTCTAAAATTCATATTTTGATCTTGAGAAGTCGAATTTTATCAAATAAGATATCCATGGAAAGCGCTTCAAATGTACAACATTCTAAAAATATCTCCAGAATGTGATTTGTATGTCTATTATTTATTATGTGTTGGGTAGCCAAAACTATATGATTTGATGTTTTGTCAATTAAAAATAGAAAACGAACTTAGAAATTCATGTAAATTTTATTGAATGTGTATTATGATATTCCTAACATGATTTCAAAGTCTGATCACTATTATATTAAGTTTTATTGAGGTTTGTGATATAAACCCTAATAAGGGTATTTTGGGTATTTCACCCATGATATGATTTTTAAATGACCTGATATTTTTATACATGATCATTCCTACATTATATGATTACTTTTCTATAGATTTGATCGATTTTCTTATGTTATTATGTTAGTATGTACTTTTGTACCTAAGTGGCCATGATCTAGAATAATAGATGATTATCTTGAGACAATAAGTGATATATATGCCTAATTAAGTCTGATATTATTTATCTAAATGGTTTTAAATTTGATTTCATAATAGAGTCAAGTAATATTAGTATATATGACTATGTTTGAGATTTTCTTTGATCTATATGTTCATATGAGTGCATAAGACGACTTATGTCTTATTTGAGTATAAAGATAATATTGATTACATAGTATGAGTTTTATTGTTTTCAACACCAATATTTTATGGTGATTTCAGATTAAAGTTATGTTTAGTCAAAATAAAAACCCTAAGTTGGTATATATAATTAGGAGGATGGGGTTTTGAGATTTCGAAATAGAAAGAGGGAACATGTACTTGGACTTATAGAACTTTGATTATATTCATGTGATTAAGATTTGGGACAAGAAATCAAGACTAAGGTTAAGGACATCATCAACACAAGACGTAAGTGGTCCATGCACATGAGTACTAATAGTTTATGTTCAATATGTTTACATGTCTCCTGATAAGATTTTCGTGATCTATGTGATTTAATATTCTAAGACTTCAATGTTAAGATTTACAAACATTTCCATATTTATGCAAGTGTACATACCCAAAGTCTAAAATAGTGATATGTTGCTCAAAATAGTTATGACCCATGGACCAAGTCCATGAGAAAGTTAAAGAATCATGTTCCTACAAGATTTCTTAGAAATGTTCAAAATTAATGAATAAGAATGTAAGATAAGATATGCAAGTAATGTAGCCATACTTAGTTGGTGATTAGGGATGGTTTTGTATTGAGAATTTAAGTACACATATGTTGTCAGGATTTCTCATATTTATAGGCATAACTATGTATTATGATTTCAAGTAGAAACATGCCATTAAGATTTCATACATATGTATAGATATAACAACTAGATTCCTTAGAATAAATAATATCTAGAATTTAATTACAATGTAAGAATATGAATTTTAGAATACTAATACATGGTCTACTTTTAGAAATAAAGGTGCTTTTGGGATCACAAAGTATTATAGAAATGAGTTCATGATGGCATTATAAGATAATGACACATTAAGTTATGATTAGGATGTAATACAATATTTTATAAGATTTCTATTTTGATATTTAAGGTTTAATATGTAAGTTCATATGCAAAGTTTTAGGGTAACATCATATTTTATAACAAGGATTGAACCATCTTGTCAGAATTGATATTTTAGATATGTTGCACTTATGATACTTTCATAAGCTTGACTTAAGATACTTTGTATACTTAGTATTTCTATATTCATGTCAGATCCTTTCTCATTAGACATTAGACTCATTTATGATATAATTGGTATAATGAAGTAATTTGACCAAATAAGAGTTTTAAAACAAAGTTTACCACGATAATGAGATACATGTTCAAATCCAGCAATGAAGTCAGTTTAGAACTTAAGAATAAAAAGATTTAGATTCAGACTTAGACTACTCACTGTGTGAGTAGCCAGATTTTGAATAAAGGTACATGATATGGGTTATAGACTCAATCTCAATTGTGTAGTAATTGAGATACATGTTTACATTCATATATAAATTCAGATTCAGATTCAGATATAGATTCAGATTCAGATTCAGATTTCAGATTCAAAATTTAGTACATGTTTAGTTCTCAGTTTCAGATAAGTCCAGATTCAGAGTTTAGTAAAGATAGACTTAAGATAATTAATTTGAAACATTCACATAATGCATTATATAATAAGTCCTCACCAGAGAGTCTCGGGACAATACAGAGGGCGTGCTGTGCTAGACACTGCGGGTGTCACAGAGGGCATTTATGTCAACAGAGGGCACGTTGTGCCAACAGAGGGTGTGTTGCACCATAGAGGACACTTCGGTGTCAACAGAGGGCACGTTGTGCCAACAGAGGGTGTGTTGCACTATAGAGGACACTTCGGTGTCACAGAGGAGGACTTATTGTATAATGGTGGCCACAAATAGATAAAAATCGTCAGTAAAAGATACTTTAGATTAGAGTATGTCTGTAATCTCATCCATGAGTGTGATGAGAGGAATTCAGATGAGATAAGTATGACCTAGACACTTTGGTGTAGGTCATGAGGCCCATGGTATAGGTCTCCAGAAAAGATAGAGTAGAAAGATAAGAGTTAAAGAAGTCAAGAGATATTATGTTTTCATATTTTAATCAGCATTTGTTATCAATTTTATAATGTCCAAGAATATATTGTTAGCTCTTCAGTAATGTGCATTTTAGAATACTCATGCCACTTACTCTAACATCTGTTTTTCCCAATGCATGGCTGGGGACACAATGTTCGTAGGTTTGGTGCGATTGAAGAACAAAGGGACCAGCAAAGGCCTAATAGACTTTCAAGCTTGCCTAGTGGGGTGCCATCTACCTAGTTGATCCTGAGTATCTACATATTTTTATTATGAACTTATGCATAAACGTGATGTAGTTTTATGTTGACAAAAAGCTATGTCTGAATCAGTTTTACAGTTTTGCAAAGTGTTTCATTTACTTTTATTGCAATGGTTACAATGTTTGTGACACTCCCAAAAAAAAATTTGCTTCCGCTCATGCGATATAAAAATCTGGGTGTTACACCCGCCTAATAATCAAGTAGTCCTCACCTCTATGATCACTAGAAAGAAATTCCAAGTTTATGAGGATACCATGAACATATTCTTTTCGGGTACTGAAGCGACTGATACCTGGCATAAGGACTATCCCGAGTATTTTTACCTAGTCGAGTCTGAGGCCTTCTACAATCACTATGCTATCACTCTCCCTAATATTCATAAGTTCTTGAAGAAGCCATAATTCCCATATAGGAAGAAGTCTACCCTTCCCTCCTCCTTAGATCTCAAGAACTGTATTCTTGCCCTAGTTATTAACTACAATATTCATCCCAAGAAGAATCAAACTGAAATTACAGAAAACATTGCGATAATTATGTACTATCTCTTGAAGAACATAGGAGTCAAGTGGGAAAGATACATTCTCCACCATATGACCTGCTTTGACTGAGGAAAGAACACTCATGGAACCTACCCACCCTACCTAGCCCTGATATGTGGTCTTTTCCAGCTTTCCACTGGCAAATCTCTTTTCCATGACCTGCACTACAAACCTACTCGAAAAGGAGTTTGCATCAGTGAGAGCACACTTCATAAGTCTGTTCATATCCCATCCTCTACCATACCTGATGCCTCTACCGATACCTATACCCAAGCACCTCCACCACCTCAACTTACCCGACCTGCCCACGCCTCATTCCATGTATCCAATGAAACCCTTATGGGCTACATGATGTGTCAGCAAGCGTATAACCTATAGGTTTAGGAGAACCTACATTAGGACCTTTGTTCCATCATGTCAAACATGAAAATGTCCTATGCACACCCTTACCCTGCCTACCAGCCCTATCTAGGAGGTGATTGTGCATCCTATGCATATGATCACTTTTACTCTACCACTCCACCTATTTCTTCTACTGCTACACCCTCTGCTATTGGTGGATCTACCCCTAGTGTGTTGCCTCAGACAGCTGGCCCCTTGGACACCATGCTTGCTAGTCTTGGTTCTTTGGCTCCCACCTTTCCATTAGGAAAATGAGTTCCATGCTCTTGGCATGTCTTGGGATGAGCAAAATTGTTGTTGGCCATGCCAAGGTTTTATTCTCTTACTGACAAGGAGATGCCAAACCAGGATGATGAGGAGGATAATGAGAATGATGGTGGTGCTTTTGATGATGGCTCTACTGGTGACTCTGGTGATGAGGACGTTGTTGTCTCTAATGCACCTTCAAACGAAGATGACGACTATAAACCTGAAGCTTCTGATGCTGATGATGTAGACATAGATGACCTAGATGTTTAGTTTTTCTACTTTTTAGTCTAGATGTTGATCATAGATATCTTTTTAGGCTATTTTGTATTAAAACATCTGGGTACATTATTTGAGTTGTACTATTTTATCATCATGTTTTCATCATTTTGGCTTGTAGTTGTTTATGTGAACCTGCTCTCTAGGTTGTAATTTTAATCCTTTATACACTTACTCTTTGATTTACTATATCTCATGAGTTGGTGTCGTGTTTACCATATTTTGATTATGACTTAGATTGTTTGTTTCTCTTGTCTCTATTTGGTGTATGCTTTGAGATTGGATGTTATGGATGTATTTTTGGTTGTGCTAGGAGAAGGCCCATTTTTGTTCTCTTCTACCCCCCCCCCCCGTCATTTTTGATAATGTCAAAAATGGTAGAGAAGTTCAATGTTTTGAAGCTCAATCATATTGCGTTTTTTTGCCTATGTGTTCCTTTTCTTGTTCACTACTTGCTTTATCATGTGACTTGTTAAAGGACCATATAGTACATATATGTTATGTTGCTTTGTTTAGATATACTAACTATGCAGGTAAGAATAAGCATAGATTGATGGGGAGCAATTCACATTATTTAAATCTTAAATCCCCCTACAATTCATAAGGCAGAAGTATAACTTTACATATCCTTTTCAATATGATTGAGGAATGGTTTGTCATTGTCAAAAACAAGGAGAATGTTGACTTGAGAGTTCGACATTGTCCATATTTTGGTAATGACTTAAACATTCCATTCCTATGTATCAAATATGTTAGTTCAGGATTTATTTCAGGCTTTAGATACATGAAAAGGATCAATTTATACAAGCCCTAGCTTGTTCAAGTTCAAGTCAAAAGCCATGCAGGTATGCAATTTCGGAAATCACTCCAAATGACCTTATATGGTTTTTGTAATCACTTGTATTGATGATATGACTTGTAACTAAGATGAGAAAAAATTAGGGACACTTAATTCCAACATTTGATCACTCAAATATCAATTTAGAAAAATTTTCATATGTGTTTATCGGTCGAGTTGGAAACTCGACCGATCTAGTGATGGATTTTCTGGAGAGACCAATCAATCGATTTGTACACTCACAGAACTCGACTAACCGACTCACTGAGAAAAACTTATTTTAGCTCATGGATCGAGTTTCCAAGAACAAACTGGAATGATAGTTTGAAAATTGGCTTTGTCACTTAGTGGATCGGTTGAGTTACCTTTGTTAGAACTCAACCAAATGTACTATACAGAAAATGCAAAAAAAGTGATTATAACCATTGGAGAGTTGTTTTGAGTGAGAATATATCTGTTGCAATTTGGAAAATGACTATATTTCTCCTTTAAGTGTTCCCACACTGAAGGGAACACCCTCAACTATAAATAAGACCCCTTGGAGTTCATTCCAAGTTTACTCATTCATTCTATTCTAAGTCCTCACTATAGTTGAGTGTTTTACAACTCCTTGAGCCCCTTTCTCTCTCTCATTTACAAAGGATTTCATGATTATGAGTGAGTTAGGCCAGTTGTAAGAGATCTACTTCCTTATTCTTGTAAAGCTCTCTTTCCATTCCATCTTCCATATCCCTTTTCTCAAAGAAGAAAAGGTGAAGCAAGATACTCCGAGTGAAGGTAAAGTCGTTGATGTTCTTCTTTAAGGTTGAAGAAGAGGTGAAGATATTATCCAGATGAAGGAGAAGGGCAAGGCCAAGATTTAAGAGGAGTGGGCAAATTCCTTAAAGGCCAAAGACTTGATGCAAGTGTGGGTAAGTTCTTGTTGAAGGCTGAAGAAATCTTGATCAAGTGGGTAAGTCCTTATGTCGGTGAAAGACTCATCTTGAATAGGTAAGTCCTTGTATGTTGGTGGTCTCCTTATATCTCTTATGAATGGAATATAAGTATACACAAATTTCAAAGTCCTAGAGGATCACCTCTCTAGGTAGTGGATTGACTCTCGCCTAGTTTGGAGAGTGGAACCACTCTATACCACCTTGTCCAAGGGCTTGTTTCAATTTCTCTCATCCTTGCTAAGCTTGTTTAGTTAGTACTTCAAATTTCCTTTGATCTATTGGTTTTGATTAATATAACTTGAATGTCTAACTTATCTTTTGAGAATTTTAAAGCTCTGTTCACCCCCTCTAGATCCCTTCATCCAACAAATTCTACCTAAATCTAATTCAAATGAGCCTCACAAGTTTGGTAGGGGTGCTAGGGAGTAGTTCCCTTACACACACCCTCTTTTGTCGTGGTTAATCAATAGTTTAGGGAAATTCTTCAACATGTAACATGTTTTTTGGTTTGATAATCTAAATGAATGAATATGATTTGAATGTTATGACCCCCAACCTAGATGATAAACACATTACCCCAAATGGAAAACACTTCCATTAATTAATGAAAACCCTAATTTCTCCCTTACTTAGTTAATGATTGCTTAGCTAGCAAAGAAAATCTAATTATCAAACTAGAAGTGGAAACTAGCTACATAGGTAAGAGAAACACTGAAAATAGCAATTAGCCAACTAGAGAAAGCAAAGGACTAAATTAGCAATTAATTAGCTAAAGCAAGCAAAAGAAATCACAAAGGAGAACTAACTACACTACCAAGACCTAGCTACCATAACTTTCTTTTGATTTCCTTAGTCTAATTGCCTCTTTTCTTGCTTAGCCCTCTTTCTTTGATATTTAGAACTAAACTTTTTAGGGTTAAAGAAGTTTTTTTCTTTCTTTCCTTTAACTACTTTTTCGAGCACAGTGTAATTCAACAAAAACCAAGTTAAACCATTGAACCCTAGACTATGCACTAGGATCCTAGAAAAAGTTAACATAGCTTCAGTGCCCCCTCTCTCCTTAGGGTTCGACCACAACATTCCATAGCTTCAGTGCCCCCTCTCTCCCTTGGGTTCAACCATGACATTCCATCATGTATACTACTCCTGAGCCTGTGCGCTTGCAAATTTGTTTAAGAGTGTGTCCAAACTAGATTTATAAATATTTGAAATACCTTGTTGTGTGCCTAGAGAGAATCCAACCAAAATTAAATTGGTTCGATGAGCCCATGGTGAACTCCTCAGTTTACTATAGGGGAAACCAAGGGTCATGCACCTTTTCTTCTATCAACATAAGGAAAAGCTTCCTAAATTAGGATATCCAGTCCCTTCTCTTCCACTCTATCCAGACGAAAGAGATGGTCAACAAAAACATTCTCAGTCTCTATCTTATCTTTGACATCAATGTAAAACTATTAAAAAGCAAGATACATCTAACTAGGTGGGGTTTAGCATCCAACTCCTATAGTGATTATTTTATTGATGCATGGTCAGTCCATGCAATCACCTTGGCCCTAATTAACTTTTGATGAAATTCTTCAAAAGGAAAAACAATATCCTAAATTTCTTTTTTAGGGTTATTATAATTTATTTAAGTGTCATTGATTGTGGTGGAAGCATAGTACATCATAGAAAAAATCATGATCTTTTTTCTTGCCTAAAACAACCCCAATTGTATTGTGAATCATCAAACATTAGCTCATATTACTTGACTCCAATCTAAATCCATAACTATGGGTGATATATCAATTTCTCCTTCAAGACATTGAAAGTATTTAAAAATTGATCATAAAAAATTGACATCTTTCTCAAGTCACTCAAAAAGTGGCTTTGAAAACTTTAGAAAAATCCTTTATGAATCTCCTATAAAATATGACATGTCCTACACAATTCCTAAATATTTTCACCATGGAGGGTGGAGGTAGCTCTAAAATAACCTCAATCTTTAAGATCAAATTCTATGCCCTTGTTGGATGCCTTATGTACCAAAACAATTCCCTCATTGACCATTATATGGCACTTTTCTCAATTGAGTTTCCAACGGTCTTCTTACATTTTGAATACTTTCTCTAGATTTCCAAATAGCCCTCAAATGACTCCCTAGAGACCGAGAAGTCATCCATGAAAACCTCAAAACAATGCTTAGTCATTTCAAAACTATGGCAGTATGCAATGCTAATACATTGTGGGTGCATCAAAAATACCAAAAAGCACGCAAGGCTAAGTAAAGTACCATAGTGAGAGGTGAAGGCGGTCTTACCCCATTCATATGATTTTATAGCAATTTGATTTCAGCTAGAATATCCATCAAAAAGGTAAAAGTGGGAACGAACATTGAACCACTCCAAAATATGTTCAATAAAATGAAGCACAAAGTGATCTTATCAGGTTGTGGTGTTGAAATGGTGACAATCAATACAAGCATGCCAACCAATGACAAGGTGAGTTGCAATCAATTCATTAGCAGCATTGGTTGTCATAGTTATACCCCCCTTCTTAGGAACTACCTATGTCAGACTCACCCATTCACTATCACAAATTACATGAGTAATACATGCAAACAACAATCTTATGACCTCTTTCATTATACATCTTTGGAAATTGGGTTGATTCTCCTTTGTGGTTGTTCTACCACCTTTGCACCTTCCTCCTTGTAGATCTTTTTCTATCATTGTCTAGGAGAATCCCCTTGATATCTTTAATCGACCGACGAAATGCAGCCAGGTGTTGTCCCAAACTGTCAAGAACTTGGCCTCCTCATGTGTAACGACCCACACTTTGAGTGTCTAAAAGACCTTAAATTCATGAATCATTACTCATAAATTCCAGGATCAAATTCAAGAAATAATGTAGAATAGTAAACAATTTCCATTAATGAACAAATATTTACATGTTTGCATAAAAAGCTCCTCTAATGACTTACATAACTTTTAAATCCAATTAACTTATACATGTGTGAAGATATATCACTATGACTAAACCTTCATGAATAACTTTAGTGTCTTCAGCAACCTTAATCTGTAGCCTCATCATGTCAACAGATCAAGTATACCTGATACCTAAAATGTTGACAAGCAAATACATGGTCAGTATATTTCTATATTGGTATGCGGGTTCAAACAATAATCACAAGTATACATATAAGAAAACATTTTTATCTTGCATATAAGAACAGAAACTTGTTTTCATATTCTAACTCATATTTGGTCTACTACCTCAGGTGTAATCACTGTCCCTCCAAGGCTCATGTGCATTACCCTTAGGATCTGTCTAACCCAGGGTTCAGAATGTTGTTATTTACTTTACATGATATTCATAGGTACTTTATAATTTGCAAGAAGTAAATAAACAAGCAAGCCGTTTATCTTTCATTCAATCTCATCGAGAAACCTCAACAAACTCATAGTTCGATACATGTATTCATAACTGTAACCATGTACCTTATGCCATTGCAGAAACCATGCAGATTATTCAATTATACTTCAAGCATTTTGTCCAATCAAGCAAATAAATCAATCATCATATAATCTACGGTATGTAAATTCTAAAGTGTCACCTTCACATTAAACTCTACTCGGTCCTATTCTAGGGTTTATGTTTTCCTAGTTTTAAGTTATCAAGTTATAACTAGAGCCATGTTTGATATTCCAATTCTCATGTTCATCATATGGATGGCTACTCACATTGGAAACCCTAATTCTACATTATTATGATCATGAACTTGTTAAATCATCATCATGCTCCACATTATCAGATAACATCTCAAATTAGCAAGATTTACTGATTTAAGCATCATAATCACTAAGACTATGATATTTATGTATATTTTACATTAAATATTATATCTTTGTATATTTTTTAATAGAAATAAAAATTATATATCAATGATATTTTATTTGCATTTCTCTCATTCTCCTGATCATTTTTCATATAAGACTTGTCTCAAATTGACCATCCTAGTAATTACTATGATTTTCACAAGATAATCATTAATTGACTAATAAGAAAATGTCATGTCGGCATTCTACATATTACCTGAATATCTGCATGGCTCAGGTCAGCCAATGCATAGCCGCCTTGTCATCTTCAAGATTCTGTGTGGGCTGGCTCTAAACTAGGGTTAAAAGACCAAACAACCATTGCACTTTGAATGTGTGCCTAGGGGCTCTTTAGTAAAATGACCCTTTGATTTATCTTCCTCCTCGCGAGTCGATGATCCCGTCACGATTTGTCGCCCTCAGGTACCACAACCAGTGCCCGATTGTCGAATGTTGCCTTCGAAGACCTCAGCTCCTTCAACAACACCCACCCTTCCCCTGCCGCCGTCTAGCTGGCTCCTCCTTGGAACTGAGGGATTCTTTCCTGCACGCTCGGGCACTGGTGGCCCTATGTAGGGCAGCATCGACCATGACAGAACAAAGTATCTTATCCACTGATGCCGCTAATAGAGTAGGCCACACCCCCTATTGGTCATGGAGGAAGGGATGATTCCACCTATTTGGATCTATTAGGTATACTCCAAGGAGGATCATGTGAGAGGGAGGAGTCTGAGTGAGCTGAAATGGCCAAGATATAACTTTGCATCCTCAACTACCCTCAAGACCACCCAACAGATCTTCTCCTGTCATCTCCTTCCTCAAGGATATGTGTGTGTAAGTTAACCAAGGTCTTCCATAATATAGGCAACTCAACCCTTAGGGTTTAGACAACAAAGAAAATGGTGGATCTATCTTTCCAAAACCACATGGAAAGGATTGGATTTTGTAGAGGTAAAATACAGTATGAAGTCTTCTCCCATCTTTCCTTGCATGGACAGGTTTGAAGGGAAAGTACCCAGTGACTTCCTTATTTGGATATAACAAAGTTTGTTGCAATCAAGAATGGGTTTGAAGGGAAAGTACCCACTTACTTCATTATTTGGATATAACAAAGTTTGTTGCAATCAAGGAATTCAATTAATACCTTTCCCTACACCTAAAAACATATTCTTTCCATTATTGGTATCTGATCCTTTTATTTTTATTATAAAGAGTTATCTCATTGATTATCATGGAAGTCACAAAACACCACCAAGTAAACTCCCTTTCTTTCTCTCTCTTCAACTTCCTTTAAAGTATTTCCTAAATCAAATATCCTTCCAACATGAACTCATTAACTCTTTTTCCCATTTTACTTCATAATCGGGGTTCATTAGGTATCCTTTTATATACCAAACTTCTCCTTTTTCCTTAAACCATGTTTCCTATTTCTTTTAGGATACTTACATGATGTTCCTTTATTTGGATTCCAAGAAAAAGGTGGATAATCCTATAATTTATTATCTAATCCACATATTATCTTGGATATCTATTATGATCACTAACATCCTCAATGTCCAAAACATATCTCAGGGACCCATATGTAAACCTTGATTATCCCAATTGGGTCGGGATGCGTCCCTAAGGCCCATGAATCACACCTTGTCCTTCCAAATGTTCCATGATTTTAATTACATTCCAAATTACCAAACTTGAGGAGTTGGTAACTATTGCACCTTACATTAGCCTCATATGAACACATATGCTCAAAAGCACATTATTTCCTTAAATTGATCATTTAATCTCATTCTAGGTTTTGGAATTATCAACCAAGATCCCTCAATATACTTCATTGTTATTTGTTCCCTACTTTCATTTAGGCTTGAAATCTACGAATTTCAAGGATGTAATATTCACCCCTCCTTAAAAGGAATTTTGCACTCAAAATTCAGGCGTACTAAGCCTAGGTGAATGATGTCTCATCTCATCTTCGAAACTTAGGGTCCACACCCTACTTAGATGGCTTAACACTTTTCCTTAGTATATCAAATTTCACATTTTATTACTAATATTGGCACTTGAATTGAAATTCAAGTATATCCGCATCTTTAGTATTCACACCTCGTAATTTCTTTATGATTCAATTCTTATTGGTGATTTGTCTTTTCACCTACGATTCCAACCTTTGATTCATTATTTTCACACAAGGATGAGGTGACACATCTAACCCTAGATCATGTCATTACACATTCAACTTAAGAAATTTATACACATATCTCAATTTTAAGCATAATGTGTGTCTACACAATCTCTCTCCCTCATAATGAGATGAAATAAGCATTTGACTGCATCCCAAACACAAAGTTCATTCCGTTCCAAGAATAGAGATTGTCTATCCACACATTACCTTTCAATTTCACATATTAAGTTGAATCATACTCGATATGACTCTAAACTTACTTGTTCTTAATTTCATAACATTCTTATATTCCACAAAGTCAAGTTCCCCTTTTCTTACTCTTAAGTTAAGGCACAAATTCTCTCAAGTTTTTATGACTTCCTTATATCTCTTATCTTTACATCTCATGTATCCTTATGAGCCTTAGAAAATCCTTGAGGTCTCCAGGGGTATAGGTACCTTTGCAGTAATCTCATCCTTATGCACCAATATTGTCTTTCACATTCACCCTTTTGGGCCACATGAACATCATGAAGGTGGCCCACCTCCTGAGACATGGGCCAAGGGCAAACCAACTGTTACCTCCCTACCACTTTGTCATGTGCATTCTAATCATATCAACTCCCAACCCATTGGTCCTATGTACCTCTAACACACCCTACTTGACCCTAAGATTGCATTAGGACTCTACCTCCCTAAGGGTTTCTTTTGAGATGTCACATCTTTTAAGCACATTATTCTCTTATTTCATTCTTTAACTCAGATTGCCTTCACATTTCTATTTTGACTAGATGTTATGCAGTATAGTCCCAACATTTGGCTTGGGCCACCTTCCCTCCAGGGCTTGGTGCCATGTCGGTCTTCCCTCCTAGGCTTGACCATCTGTGATCTTCCCCTCCAGGGGCTTGATCCTAAACAACTGCACTATGGACTTTGGCCACCTTCCCTCCTGGGTTGGTGCCTTTCTGGTCTTCCCTCCTGGGCTTGACCATCTCATGACCTTCCCTCCTGAGCTTGGTCATCCACTCTGGACACCTTCCCTCCTGGGCTTGGTGCCTTAATGGTCTTCCCTCCTGAGCTTGACCATTTCATGACCTTCCCTTACGGGCTTGGTCGTCTACTCAGGCCACCTTCCCTCCTAGGCTTGGTGCCATACTAGTCTTCCCAATCCTAGGCTTGACCGGTTGTGTTACTCATAGATGGCATCCTTCGGTTTAAAGAATATAAGTGATTTTATCTTTATATCTTTAACTCTTCACCCCTCTAGGAGAGGATTAAGATTATCTCAATACTTAAATATGTTTATTCACTTACCTTTTAAGGGAAAGTCCTAGCCTAGGGTGCCTTCTTGGCTCATAGGAGGGGGTTAGCTCTGTAGCCACAACCTGATCCCAAGATCTAAGGTTTTTCCTCCCTCATAGGTCATATTCCCACTCTTGGGTTGACCCACCCCAGTTGGCACACTAACCCTAAAGGTTTCGCATATATCTCTTTTTTCTTTTATCATTATGCACAAATTTTTTTATCATTGTAACTTATCAACCTATGTTTTCTCAATCTCTGGAATACCCCCTCATGGTTTCTGTCCATCAGTGAACTTGGGTCACCTTCCTCTCCTGAAGCTTGGTTCTACATCTTCCTTCCCCTCTAGGGGATTGCCCACCGTCACCAAACTTCTAGAGACAACATAAGGGGTTTGAGAAAGTTATATTCAAACTTTCATTTTTCATATATATCTAACTATTGGGTTCATATATTTCTTAAGACCTCTTACATAAGTGTTATGCTCCTCATGCACATATGCATGGTAGACTGGGTCACCTAAACCCATCTCTTTATCTTTCTTATTCCTGATTTCAAGTTTCATATGGGTGGTGTCCCATACCACCACACCATGTTCATTATTTAAAACTAAGGTTTGACAGTTAGAGTTAGGGACTATACTCTACCTCTCAGTGTTCTATATCCCTTGACCCACTAGAGTTTTCATACCATAAACCAAGCCTTTCATAAAATAAAGGGCTTACTCATACATGTATCTTTCTAATGTCTACCCTCTCTATAGGGACCTACACAAAAGGTCACATCATTTCATATTTTACTTCTCTAATTAACAATTCCTTTTCAAGGATTTTTAATCATAGGGATGAGAAGTAGACGAAATGTGAGATGAGAAACCTAAAAGATACATTATGATTTGATATTTTTTCACTTAAATTTCTAAGGATGATTTGAAATTATAAACTATTAAGTATTAATTGATGAATCCGGGATCTGATACCAAATGTAAAGATCCTCATTTTTGAGTGTCTAAAAGACCTTAAAGTCATGAATCATTACTCATAAATTCCAGGATCAAATTCAAAACATAATACATAATAGTAAACAATTTCTCTTAATGAACAAATATTTGCATGTTTGCATAAAAAGCTCCTCTAAGGAGTTACATAACTTTTAAATCGAATTAACTTATACAACTGTGAAGATATATCACTATTACTAAACCTTCATGAATAATGGTAGTGTCTTCAACATCCTTAATCTATAACCTCATGTCCACGAATCAAGTATACCTGATACCTAAAATGCTGACAAATAAATATGCGGTCAGTATATTTCTATACTGGTATGTGGGTTCAAACAATAATCACAAATACACTAATATAAGCAAACATCTTTATCTTGCATATAAGAACATAAACTTGTTTCATATTCTAACCCATATCTAGTTTACTGCCTCAGGTGTAATCATTGTCCCTCTGAATCCCGTGTGCATTACCCTTAAGATCAGTCTAACCCAAGGTTCCGAATGTTTCTATTTACTTTAAATGATACTCATGGGAACTTTATAATTTGTAAGAAGTAAATAAACAAGAAATTAGTTTATCTTTCATTCAATATCATTGAGAAACCTCGACAAACTCATAATTTGATACATGTATTCATAAGTGTAACCACGTACCTTATGCCATTACAGAAACCATGCAGATTATTCAATTATACTTCAAGAATTTTGTCCACTCAAGCAAATCAAGCAATCATCATATAATCTATAGTATGTAAATTCTAAAGTGTCACCTTCATATATTCACATTAATCCCTACTCGGTCCTATTCTAGGGTTTATGTTTTCCTAGTTTTGATTTATAAAGTTATAACTAGAGCCATGTTTGATATTCCAATTCTAATATTCATCATATGGATGGCTACTCACATTAGAAATCCTAATTCTACATTATTATGATCATGAACTTGTTAAATCATCATCATGCTCCACATTTTCAGATAACATCTCAAATTAGCAAGATTTACAGATTTAAGCATCATAATCACTAAGACTATGATTTTTATGTATATTTTAAATTAAATATTGTATCTTTATATATATTTGTAAGAGAAAGCTTAATTAGATATCCCAGATATTTTATTTGCACTACTCTCATTCTCCTAATCATTTTTCATATAAGACTTGTCTCAAATTTACCATCCTAGTGGTTATTATGATTTTCACAAGATAATCATTAATTGACCAATAAGAAAATGCCATGTCAACATTCTGCATATTACCTGAATATCTACACGGCCTAGGTCAGCCAATGGGTAGCCGCCTTTTCAGCTTCAAGAATCTACGTGGGATGGCTCTAAACTGGGGTTAAAAGATAAAACAACCCTTGCTCTTTGAACGTGTGCCCAGGGGCTCTTTAGTAAAATGACCCTTTAATTTGTCTTCCTCCTCGTGAGTCGATGATCCCATCCTGATCTATCACCCTTAGGTGCCGCAACCAGTTCCCGGTTGCCAAACGTTGCCTTCGGAGGCTGCAGCTCCCTCAACAACACCCACCCTTCCCCCACTGCCGCCCAACTGGCTCCTCCTCGGAGCCGAGGGATTTTTTCCCGCACGTCCGTGCACTGGTGGCCCTATGCTTGGCAGCATCGACCATGATAGAATAGAGTATCTAAGCCACTAACGCCGCTACACTATGCTAAGAAGCTATATCCTCCTCCTTAGCCACATAGAAATCCTTTGCGGGTTCTTTAGCAAGACAAATGCAAGAAACATCCCCTCTGTGGTAGAGGTACCCTCAGGGAGTAGGGCACGCCCCTACTAGCCATGGGGGAATGGATGATTTCACCTTCCTGGATCTGTCGGGTATACACCAAGGAGGAGCCTACATGAGGAAGGAGTCTGAGCGAGTTGCAATGGCCAAGAGATAACTTTGCATCCTCAACTGCCATCGAGCCCACCCTACAGATCTTCTCCTCTCATCTCCTTCCTCAAGGATACGTGTGTGGAAGTCAACCAAGGTCTTCCCTAATATATGCATCTCAACCCTTAGGGTTTAGACCACAAAGAAACTAGTGGATCTATCTTTCTAAAACCACATGGAAAGGATTGGATTTTATAGAGGCAAAATATAGTACAAAGTCTTCTCCCATCTTTCCTTGCATGGATAGGTTTGAAGGGAAAGTACCCACCAACTTCCTTATTTGGATATAACAAAGTTTGTTTCAATCAAGTAATTCAATTAATACCTTTCCTTGCACCTAAAAACATCTTCTTTCCATTATTGGTATATGATCCTTTTATTCTTATTATAAAGAGTTATCTCATTGATTAACATGGAAGTCCAAAAAACACCACCAAGTAAACTCCCTATCTTCCTCTCTCTTCATCTTCCTTTAAAGTATTTCCTAAATAAAATATCCTTCCAAAATGGAACTCATTAACTCTTTTTCCAATTATACTTCATAATCGGGGTTCATTAGGTATCCTCTTATGTACCAAACTTCTCCTTTTTCTTTAAACCATGTGTCCTATTTCTTTTAGGATACTTATATATTGTTCCTTTATTTGGATTCCAAGTAAAAGGTGGATAATCCTATAATTAATTATCTAATCCACATATTATCTTGGATATCGATTATGACAACAAACATCCTTAATGTCAAAAACATATCTCAGGGACCCATATGTAAACCTTGCTTATCCCAATTGGGTCTGGATGCATCCCTAAGCCCCATGAATCACACCTTGTCCATCCAAAGTTTCCATGAGTTTAATTACATTTTGGATTACCAAACTTGAGGCTTTGGTAACTATTGAACATTACATTAGCCTCATATGAACACATATGCTCAAAAGCGCATTATTTCCTTGAATTGATCATTTAATCTCATTCTAGGTTTTGGAATTATCAACCAAGATCCCTCAATATACTTCATTATTATTTGTTCCCTACTTTCATTTAGGCTTGAAATCTATGAATTTCAAGGATGTAACATCATGTGTTCTCAAATGAATATAGATGATGACTAGAAGCTACTTATTCTCTACTAGGAAAGCATACTTCAAGTGAGGAGGCAACAATTTAATCTCTGGATCTAGTAGGCACTCAAGAGATGTCTTCATGGGTGGAGGAGGTGGCCCAAGATCTTCATAGTGATTTGTGTAATATATTGGGTGTGTATTTAGAAATAAATAACCCTCTAAGTAATGAAATGGATCACAACCTCTATATAATTCATCAAGTATGCATTAGGAAATTGTCTAGGATAAGAATGAGAAATTTCTACCACCATCACCATTGTAGTAGGAGAAGGGAATAACAAATCAAATGGCTCATCATGTTTCCTCATTTCTTTGTCTATGGATACTATGCATACTTCATCCATTACATGCAATTGTAAAGAACCTCTATAAATATGGTGCATAAGGTTATCTACATTTAAGAAAGGCCTCTCAACAAGCTTGAAACACTAGTGTCGATGTATCAAATGAAAAAGCATCTTGTTACACTCCCTAATTTTTATGATTACTCAAAATTTTGTATTTCAATATGTCTTCTTCAATTCCTTAAGTAAACATCCTCATGCCATCTGGAATGTAACATCTACAATGACCTCAAATGGCATTTGCAAAATAAGTTTACACCCATAGTCTTCTGACATCTTCATCACTACATAATCATCTAGAAAAATGAACATATCCACCTTTACAAGAACATCTTTATAGATCCAAAAAGTCTTGACAAAATATTTATAATCCAATTGCATTGTGATGTTAGTCTTGTTGGTCTCTTCCAACCCCATATTCCTAGCGGTTTTGTGAGTCATCAAGTTGATTCTAGCTCTTGAATTACATAAAGCATCCCATAGTGGAAACTACCAATAAAACATCATCTATTAGATAACCATGGATGTTGCCCTTTATGTGGTAATTTTCTTTGAATCAACACGCTGACTTCTTCATGAATCATTATCCCATTAGAATACGAAATCCAATTGTTCTTATTGATGATGTCTTTAAGAAATTTTTCATTGATAGGAATATACCTCATGGATTCACCAATGGAAGTTTACATGAAGAGTGCAAATATGTCTAGGAGCTTCCTGAACTACTAGTTTTCTTTACTTTTCTTGAGGTTGTCACAAAAATTAACAGGAATCACAGTCTAGAATTGGCGAGATATCATGTATGTGGACTTGGGGGCTTTACCATCTACTAATATTGCATCAAAAGAACTTCTACTTTCACTTCCTCAGATGGTTTTTCAAAAGGAATAACTTCCTCCTCTCTAACTTGATAAGGAATAGGTGTAGATGAATCTTTTGTTGCCCTACATTTTATCCCACTAGCTTTTCCTTCTCAATGGTTTTCCCATTACACAATTTAATGGGTTTGGCCTGCTGGTTATTTTGGGAAATTGTTGTCTTACCTGGGAACCATTGTTGTATTGGCTTCTACAAATTTAATATATTGGATGCCAATAGTGATATTTGTGTCTCAAGATTGTATATTTTGTATCCTCAATTCAGTTGTCGTTTATGTAATTGATCCAGGTATGTCTCATTCTTCTACATGTACTTCCCAAACATGCCCTCTAAATGGCTTGGACGTCCACCTCATTCGGGTGGCATCTAGCATTGAAACACATGAGGAGTAGCCCAATGTGTCTTAGAAGTGTCATGTGGAAGTTATTTGGATCCTTACAAGAAATGTTGGGGTGACAATGCCATAAGTTCATTTCTTCTATAAGGCTATGAAATGTACATGCACTCTTTATCTATGGCTTGTGCATCATTGGAGTTCACGGCCCCAACTACTTGATCAAATCACTCATATGTTTCATCAATTTAGCCTTTTCTTTGGCCTCCCTACATTCATGTCTGACCCACATTTTCCCATTCATCACCCGATGACTGGTCCATGTCCATATTCTTCATATTTTCTTTGCACTTGGTTGCGTAATTGTTTAAAAATAAACATGTACTGAATGAGTCACACATAGTCCCTCCATGAGATGTTGGTCATAATACATAACTTTTCCTTAATCAAATTCCAAATATTGTGACAAGTATTGGAATCATTCTAAGTCCTCAAAATTGCATACATTAGGTGTCTTCTTGAAATTGTGATTAATCCCTATGATTTGAGTAGTCTTATGAGGTGGATAGTATCTCTCAAAGAGTTTGTCTACCATGTTGCAATGAAATTCAACTCCAGATTATCAAATAAAGTCTTATCCCTGCTCAGTAAGGATAGTATGAAGAGCTTTAGATAGATAATAGTAGCTTTTACTCGATCATTCTTCAATGTGTTACATGATTCAACAAAGTTTGGAATATGTTGCATATGATCTTCATAGATGTGCCCATGAAATTCTTGAGATTTAACAAATGGTACAAGACTTTGATTAATCTTGTATCTTCTGACACCCACAAATTTTCTTCTAATACAACCATGTTGAGTAGTATTTGAAGAGGATTGAGTCCTCTCATGTATACTTTTCATAGACTATGCCTGAACTTCTGGATCTTCATCACTCCATTTAAATATGTTGTTCTTTACTTAGAATATGAAAAATAGGGATGAGTGTCAATGAATGAGGTGTGAGGTCGCCAAGTTAGTAGTATGAGTCTATATAATGCACTAGTACCTACAAGCGATCAAGAAAAATATTAGAACCACAAAATATTAGCAATGATATCCAAAATATTTGCAATGATTTAAAAATGACCTAGAGTATCAAGTTCTAGAACTTGTGGTGTTAGTGTTTCTAAATCCCCAACTATGATGCCACAAACTTGATATGAATAAACTTTCCATCCAAAAACAAGTGTATGTATTAATGTAATTTTAGAATGTGGGCTCTATCCTATTGAACTTAAGAAATTGTGAACACTATAGAAGAGTACTAACTAGTTCATTAGCTAGAGCAAAGAAAATGGTTTTTTTGGGTTGAGTATAACTGTGAATTATAACTAAGAAAGCAATTTAAAAGAAATCAAAATAAATAATAGGTTGTGAATCTATAAGATGAAAATCTCTTAGATCTCTAGTTTGTCAATATTGCTATTTATATTGAATTATATTCAATTATTAACAAATTATCATTTCTTATAATTAATGACAAGAAATTTGTGACACCCCCTTTTCAAGCATGATACCATGTCCACTATTGGCCGAGATCCTACTTTTGTAGTATTTCTTATTCCAAATTGAATGATCAAGTTTGATCTCTCAAGTATCCCTTCTTAGTTATTATCCCAGTTTCATAATGTTTTATTGATTAAATTCATGTAAATTTCTCTACCAATAAATCTATGTTTTAAATAAATAAGTCATCCCAAATATTCTCTAAGTTGATATGATAGATAGTGAACACTAATAAAAATTTCATTAAAATTATTATATCACAATTTAATTTATAAACTCCAGTCATTCAATGCATAACCACAGTAAAAGTTTGTAGAAGAAGTAAACATTAAATAAAATAGAAGAACCCTTGAGGTGACAATAATGAAAAGTTGTGTCAATTTTGGTTGCAATCTACTATAATTTCCACATGTAAATCACTCCTTCAATCCATCAACTGAAGTGTCAACACCATCTTATTTATCTTGTCCTCTTTTCTTGGTTGTTAAAACATGAGTATTGAGATGGGGATGATGATTGGGAGTAAATTAGGTCTTAAGTGGATCAAAAGACCAAGTTAAAATGAACCCCCAGATTGATCACTTGAAATTATAACCTTCTAATGTAGTGGTAATGGAACATACTGGAAGTCTATGCTACCGACTCAGACTCCCCTTTTCCAATCATGACAGAGTTGATGCCACCAACATGACACTTGGTAGCATAAACTTCTGCAATTAGGAGTTCTGGGTGATAATACAGTTCCATTAGCATTGATGTGATGATACTAGGTCTAATGATCTAGAATTTTAATGATCCCTAATGGTAGGGCCGGTGTTGTAGACATGAAGGTGTTCAGTGGTATCGAGTCTAATGTCCATACTTTCTATAGGCAAGGGTGGTTCCATTGAGTTGGAGGTTGGTAGTACCAAGTCTTCTTGGTGAATAATGATTTTCTGAGTAGCATTTTGGTGTCATCAACTGTAATTTCAATTATATCATGTCAAACATTAAGTATCCAATATTCTTGAAGTCAAACATGCAACATAATAATCCATTCTATGCACTGATAAAATAATGTTAAATATATGCAAAATGGGAATTACTGATGCACAAATTATTATAAGATATATTGGTGAAATATGAATGAAACAATATGAAACCAAGATCAATCAACACATGAAATCACCCAAATTATCCTATAAAAACAAAAACTATTATGTTATATTTTTTAGGGTAAAACATCTTGTCATGTATACTTTTCAATGGTCATGTGTGTGTGTATATATATATATATATAGGAGTAAGGTAAATATATTAAACCAAAAAGGGGGTGTATAGTAAACTATAAAACAAATAAAGGCACCTAGAGATGGACCCTAAGAGTTGTACATGGGGATTAACTACAAAAACCCCAGTAGATGCGAGTGTTAACCTCGAGATTTCTTAAAATCTCAAGTTTACAAAAAATGTGTCATTTTAGTTCTTTATCCAAGCGATCCAGCAGATCTTCAGGCTTGTTCTCCCTATGCCCATGAACCCTATTGTTCCTTTCATACCACATGAGGTAGTTGGATCCTGTTATACACAGGTTGGCGAAGCTCCTAATTGCCTTGGTCCAGTTAGTTTTACCGATTGTCCACTCAAAGAACTCATCAAGATAGGATGCACATCCTGCCCCCACCCATTTCTGAGGCAGACGATCTTCCAAAGCCGTTTGGTCCAGCTGCATTCAAAGAATAGATGTGATCTTGTTTTTTTGGCCACCTTACATAGAACACATTTATCATTGACCTATAATCCCCATTTGATCATTTTGTCCTTCATCGGCAGTCTATCAAGAATGACTCTAAATCATAAAACACTCCATTTAGGGCAGTGAGCAGAGCTCCATAGGATGTCGGTCTACCCAGGGGCGTGGATGGTGCCAGTATCGGTGTTGATCAATGTTGAGTTGTCACAGAAGGACCATTCACCAATAGAATCAACAATATAATGATCCCCATTATCATGAACCAACCTACACATCGCCTTCCAGACGTGAGAAGGCACGGTGTTCTCCTGAATGTGCAAGCTCTGCCCATACCATCTACTCATCCTACTGACCCAATTGTTCTCCTTCTCTTTCAAGAATTTCTCGACTCTTTTCCCGGTCCCCATGTACATGAGTTCGTCGGGTCCCAGGATTTGTAGGTCTCCTTCAGCATACGGTCTCGCGATCTTATTCCAAGCAATGGAATGGGCATTCCCTATCCAGATGAAGTTCGTGGTGATGTCCCTTATTGTCTGTGCTACGAGCATCGACATCTCCCCCATACTAGCCCAAAATCTAATTGTAGCCTGAAGCACGGTTCAGACCATAACCAGACGTCCCACCATCGATATGTGCAGCCCGCTCCATTTGTCAACTTTGTGTCTAATTCTGTCAAGGCAGTCTTTAAAGTCAAACTTTGAGCCATTGCCCGTCATGAGGGGGTATCCAAAATATTTAGTCGGGAAAACCACGCTCTCCATGCCAATGGCCTCCTTAAGCTCGTCCCTTCTATTGTCACAAGATTTGGAGAAGAAGGCACGTGATTTAATGGTGTTGATGTATAGCCCTGTTAACCTACCAAACTTGTATAGAACCAATTTGTATTCTTTTAGTTTCTTAACATTGCCCACTGAGACTAGTAGAACATCATCTGTAACCACAATATGTGTCATAACCTTCACACCCTTAACTTTGTAAACTTTAATGTGCCCATTCTCTTCTTCACGGTTAATGAGTCTTGTCAACCCTTCCATAACTAAGGTGAATAAGAGGGGGGTAGAGGGTCGCCTTGGGATACACCTTAGTGTTGCGATCGTCGTCCACAATCCACTTTTGCCTGCTCCTCTACCAGAATAGAAGTTCCTACGCTTTCTCAAGCTTCTTAACTCTTTCCTCCATCTTCATCTATGCTTCCATGGCCATCTAGGATGTAGGGTTCAGCCTCAGATCAGCCAGGCCTTGTCGTTGTCAACTCTGGCTTTGTGGAGAAGATTAAGCAGGTTCACCTTCTCTTTTGACCATCTCTTAATAGCTTTCTTCGTACACGGGAGTTTCTTCAACACAACATAAAGAGGATTTCCCTCTATATGTGTTTTCCATGCTTCCTCCACTGTTTCTTTGAAGCCATCCCACTCGTACCACAAGTTGAGGAACCTGAAAGGGAAATTAGACTGGGAGGAGTTTTTAATATATACTTGCATCCACGTGTGTTCACTGAAGTGGTGTGAACCAAGCTTGATGGCCACATTAGGAAACATGTCCAGCCAAGTTGTGTTTACAAGACCTCTGTCCAGCATAATTGATATTCATCCTCGAGGTGCCTGCTTATTCGATCAGGTTGTCAGCCCTCCAATGGTGTTGAGTTGGTGAAGACCCGCCTTGTCCATGGTGTAGTTGAATTTGTTTAGGATCCTGTCAGGGACCCTCTTGCCTCCCATCTTCTCTTTGGCACTCCTTGTGGCATTGAAATCCCCCAGAACCAACCAGGGAACTTCATCTTGTATTGTGGCCTCAATATAAGGCCACAACCTATCTCGATCCTTCTCCATATTTTCGCCATATACTGTAGACATTATATAAGAAAACCCCCTATTATTGAAGCAGCTCACTGTGATGATTTGGTCCGTGGAATTGATCAAATCTTTCTACCATTGGTTAGTATCCCAGCCTATGATAATCCTTCCTCCATCCACTTTGTCCATGTTAGATACATAGTTCTAATGGTTATGGAAAATGGAACTAACCCTCTCCATCATTTTCCTTCTTATTCTGGTCTCGAAGCAACACACAATCTCTGCTTTGATGTTATTGAGAATTTTCCTTAACTTGTTTTGAGAACCCGACAAGGAAGCTCCTCTAACATTCCAAGCAAGAATGGTCATCTTTAATTTTCTTGGTAGGTCGACCCTCCTCCAATATCCTTAGATTTGGGTATGCCCTTGGGCTTGGTTGTTGAGCTCCTAGTATTTCTAGGGCTACGGTTGCGGGTGCCCCCTGTATCGCCATCATCTTCAACCTCTTCATCATGGTTAAGGACCTCAAATTGATTACCATTTGTTAACTTTGTGGTTGTTCTAGCAGGTTCATTAGTCACAACAGCCTACTCAACCACCAGTTTGTCACCCAGCAAGTCAGCAGAGCCACTACCTGAGTCTGTCGCAGTGTCTTTAGATCCATTGGGTTCTGCCTCGTCATGTGGGATTTCACCATCATCGATGACAATAAGAACTTATTTGTTCTTATTGGTGGTGGGCACCTTATCCAATCGCTTCTCGTGGTTTGCCCGAACCCTTTAAAGGGTGGCATTCCTCTTAGGAGGTTGTTGTCTCCTTTTTTATGGTCGTCATGTTTTAGGGGTGACGATGGGGGTGAAAGGAGCGGTGAGGCCTGCCTCTCCCCCGGGCATCCCCCATTGTTGTGCCTGAAAACCTTGCAAGTATCACAGTGATCCGGCAAGGCCTCATACCTGACTTTGACCTCCCACTCGCCACCGTCAGGTAACTCAACCATCACCTCGGGTGGCAGCTCCTCATCGGCAGAGATATCAACACAAAACCGGGCGCAACCAAGCAACGAGCCATCCACCCCCATCTTAATTACCCGTGGTTCACCAATGGCATGCACAATAACGTTGATTGCCCTCGCTGACCAGAGCTTCCCCACATCCGAAAATGACACCCAGACCGGGGCTATCTTCAGAGCAGTCTGTCAGATATCCGCATCAGGGGTCCAGGGTCTGACCAGCACCAGTTGATCGTCGAAAAACCATGGTCCCTTACTCATAGCCGCATGGAGATCCTTCCCATTGGTGAACCTAGCAAGAATGAGCCCATCCGTCAAGGTGAACACCTCCAGCTCACCCCTCAGCCGCCATGACCTGATCATCCAGCCTTTAAGTTGCATCACATTCACTGAGGTCCCCACAATCTGAACAATCACAGAGAACCTATGGTACATGTCCATCTCCTTCATGATTGGTCGCATGAACCTAGTCCACCTGCGTTTATCACCTTCTTTACTTAAAGGCTTATTAGGATCAACGGCGACGCTACCACAGATTAGCATAGCAGGTCCTTCAACCGCCTTGACCCAATCCCTAGCCACCATGACATCAGCTCCGGGAGCGCTCCACTTGTCGATTTGAGATCCTCCGATCAACTCACCAGGAGGAACGACAGTCGTCGTCCCTCCACCCGCCATGTCACCCTAGCTTTAGAGAGGGATCAGAGCATATTTTTAGAGAGAGAGAGGAGCATTGAAGGTTGATATTATATATATATATATATATATATATATATATATATATATATATATATATTAAGGACTATAGCATGGGTTAGATATTGTAAACACTTATAATTATCATATAAAGATACATATTTGTATTTCAAGTTATCCCTTTGTCACAATGTTTTCTTTCTTTTTGCATGCTCTTTTTTTACGATTTGCATAACTCCACATTCTCTTTCTAGTAATTATATTTACCAATTTTAAGGTCATTTATTCATACATGCAATATGGTGTGTATATATAGGAACATTACATATTGTTCTTAGTGAAGTATATATACAAAATATGGTGTATCATCTAAGTTCATGATTCAAAGTATAATGTTATCCAAATTCATATTATTCAGATTAATATAAGTCTTCCTAAAAACTAAATTTGCAATACATGTATCCTATTGCGTCTTAAATTTTCTAAAATATATTAATAAATATTTCTAGGGTTTCCAAATCATATATGGAAAAAGGTGAAGTATCAGCTATGTTATATCACTATCATACCTTCATTAATTAAAACCATTTTCTTGTTATTATTATAATCATATCTTAATTATTATATGTTAACTTTTTTCATCAAATTAGATATTGCAAACCTACTATTTAGTAATATTAATATCCTAGTGGGTATACTAATATAATTAGTATTAGGTTAATTGATTAACTAATATAAGTTATTACCATCACTAATTATTTTATCCTTACTAGGCTAATTAGTATGTAATATGTGATTTAATAGATTAGTGTACCAAATTTTAAACTTCCCTTTGCTAATGTTAATACAATGATACTTACTATTCGGGTACTTGATTGAGTACTACAAGTATATATGACCATGTATACTAGATTGGCTAATCTAGTTTTATTCATAAAACTAAGTTTCTAATCTTCTAACTTTCTAGTTGTAACATTATACCATTAACCTACGTAGTAACTTCAAGCTTTTCAAGATGTGTAAACTACTTACTGATATTGATACAATACATATATATATATATAATTTATGTGTGTGTGAGCTTGCGTGTGTATACATATTTTTGTGTGTATGTGTGTTACAAATCCAAATGTATAGTGATATGAATAGTATATATATATATATATAGAGAGAGAGTCAGGCTAGTGTACACTCGAGTGTACCGGAGGCACCGTACACCTCAGTCATTTTTGAAGATGCAATAATTTTTTAAAAATCTAAACCGTTGATCTTCTTAATTATTATAAGAACATACTATATAATAAATTTTAGCTCATTCGGACACTTATAGGTCATGCATCTAATGGAGGCAAGAATCATGTATTTCAAATTAGTTTTGTGCGTCAATTTTGTTGTCCTTGGATGAGTGACTTACACTCATCCAAATGAGTTCAAATTTTGTATGTGACCTATTATTATTGTAACCATGAATATCAATGGATTAGATTTTGGAAAAACATGGTCTAGATAGGCAAACACCATTGGGGTGTACGGCGTGATCTATACACTCGAGTGTATTCTAGCCTGACTCTATATATATATATATATATATATATATATATATATATATATATATATATATATATATATATATATATATATATATATATATATATGTATGTATGTGTGTGTGTGCGTATGTGTATATATATTTTATGTATGTGAGAGAGTGTGTGTATACATACTCTTTTGTGTATGTGTGACGCAAATCCAATTGGCTAGTGATATGAATAACTACTTCATCATCTTGATTGTTATTTAAATCATTATAATCCCTTTAATTATCCAATGACCTGATTCATTATTAAGTTTTCAAGTACTGCAAGCACAACAAAGTTACATATGGTTGCCACAAATAGTAATCTATGTTGATCAGTTGCATGTTGATCTCAATGATGAGGTTGTGGGTAACCTTGTGTATGCTACTCCATAGACTTGGATGAAGTTGTTACTAGGATTTAAACTGTTAGGAGTATCGTTCCCCACCCTTAAACAATCATCAAGTTATGGAACTGAGCTCTTGAAAAACTACTTCCAGAATTTTGGGGTCATTAATGATTAGGTAGGATTTATCTCCCCTATACAACATTGAAAGTATCAAAAATTGGGTTTCCATCTTTGCATGGTCTTTGGAAAAGGCCACATATATTTAAGCATCAACATGGTGTAGAGGAATCTTTTGAATACATCAGATATGGTTGAAGAAGTTAGAATATGAAACTTAGTTCCATCTGCATCATCATCCATGGCCAAATAAGGGAGTAATCTACCCTCCATTGTGTTTGTAGGTATTTGTGTAGCTTGGAAAAATTTAGGTGGTGAAGGAATAAGGAATTGGTGGCAATATGAAGGGGTATGGAATGACCTAACAAGACCATGATATTTCACGTTAGCTATAATTGAAATTTGAAATTTTAGATTGGCTTAAGGGTGTTTACCATCATAGGAGGAGGACACTCATTTTCCTCTTTACTCCTAGGGTTTTGTCAAAGAGGAAGAAGTCAATGTGGTGATGGTGGATTCTAGTGGTTATTGGCATTTGGTCAAAGGAGGGGTTCGATCAAAGATGGAAGATGAGACTTACTCTAGTGATTATGGATACAATGGGGTTCTATGGTGGTGGATAAGATATGAGGGGATTACGTAAGTGAGCTCAATGTTATGGGGCTCATCAGAGATGTCTTGCAAGTAGAATATTCATTGTTGTGTGCAAATTCTTCAATAGAAGTCAAAGGATACTTGTCGGGCTATTGTTTCCTTATCATCAAGGAGTTTTACAGCTATATAGAAGAATTGTGATGTTCAAGGAGTTTTATAGCTATATAAGTGCTACAAAACATGAGGAGTGTCATCAATTGAAGTTGGAAGGGGAAATGACAATTGGCATTCATCAAATCATTTAACATATGTAATAATAGTTCTTCCATTTCTTTCAGACAGCATGGTGATGAATGCATATTCGTCCCTTTTCTAATTGCATTTTTAGGTATTTTTCTAGGATTTTATCTTACTTTTTCCCAAATTTTAGAAATAATTGCAATTTACTTACTATTCACCTGTCAATTAGAATTCTTATCATTGTTTCTCATATTTTTTAGATTCCACACTTATTCATATTCTCTTAGCTCCAGAAGATAGGAGCCTAGTTCACTACTTGGAGATTAAATGACTAAGGGCTTCAGTTATGTATTTCCAAGCATTTCAGTATTTCAATCCATCGACTCATCCCATGAGTTGATCAACTCATGCACCCAAAGAACTCCACTCTAGAGCTCCAGTCGGACATCTCATCAGGACAATCTGTCGATCCATTTCTTCCCAAAAAGGCATGACCATCCAGTCAACCATTACATCCATGGCTCGAACTGGTCGACTCAATGTCCGAACCGAGAGATTCAAAGATCCAAGCATCCGAATGAATTCCTTGGAGACTAAATATTGGTCAACATCATTCCTTCACCCCTTTTAGGGTTTTGACTTGCTTCCCTGAGTTCACACACCCACGAACCCCATTCAGGTAATATACAACCCCAATCGAAAGACTGGTGGTCCGCGAGACACACATTACAACATCCGCCAGTTAGAATTTGCAATGTCCTTAGGGTTTCCACCCCTCCACCTCCCTATGAAAGGAGGGAGAGATCCACAAAAATAGGGATCCATTTGTATCTTTCCTTGTTTTAAGTTCTTGTTTACATTCTTGCATTGGGATTTCTTGCCTTTTTACTCTTCCTTCTGTAAAAACTTTCTAGTTTGAATCCTATTCTTTGTGTTCATTAAGAAGTGTATCATTTTATTGTCACTAGACCGTAGTGCCTTCCAGATTCTTTGTTTCTTCTACTATATGGCTTCCTTTCTTCCTTCCTTTGATCCTTCTTTATTTTCCATGAAGCGTGAATATACCTTCATTTGGGGGCATGGGGATCATCCCATAGTCGTAGTTGATTAAATTGGTTTTTACATGGTATAACTTTTTAGATAGTGTTTGTTTGATTTATTACATGACTTAAACAACTTGATCTCTTATTTTTGTTAAATGTTAGGTCTTGGGTGATGAGATCTCAAACCCCAATGCTTAGAACAACCAACCAAATGCATAGATCTCCAGATGAAATATTGGGAGGATCTGTACTGGGATAATTGAGTGAGGATCTGCAAATACCAGGACCCATGGGTTTGCGAGAAGTTCAACTTTTGTAAATGCATTTGAGAACGTCTTCATATGCCCTCATTTGACTAGTTTTCTATTCACGGATTCTACCAATCTAATTTCTACGTTGGATGGGGGTGTGAAATCCATAACCCCGATATCCATCATCATCAAATCAAGCTCAGTTTCCCAATTCCACTTACTTTTATCATTAAAAATTTCTCATTTTTAATATATCCTTACTTGTTCTTAGAGTAATCCTTTACTATTTTATTATTAGTGTAACTGTTTATTATCTTGTTCTTAGTGTAATCTTTTATTATTTGTTCTAGAATAACAACCTTCACAGAATTGACTTTTAGTTGTTCAAATAATTGTTCAAAGTAAGCATGTTCGAACTCAATCTTTAATATGTTGTTCCGTGTGACGACCCTTTCTATACTAAAAAATTAACCAAATTGTTGAAGTGGTTTTTTTATCATTAACAAAATCTAAAGTCTGGGAATCAATCCCCTAGTGAATTGTTATGTAAATAACACAAGTCAATTTTGGCATTTTTGTCGGGGACAATAGATTATTGTTTTCAAACCCCGTTTTACTTTGAACAATTTTTTTCTTTTTTTTCTCTATTTTTGAAACCCACTCTGGTATTGCTACTCCTCCCTCTGTCGATTCTCCATTCCAATAGTTCATTTTTTTGAATCACACTTATCTTGTTAAATAATAATAAAAATCTTGCCCAAATTTTTAAAGGACCTAGTGGTGTATGCCACACTTGCAAAATGTTGAATCTACACCGCTCGTTTTAGTATCCTAAAATAAAAAGGACTTTCCACCATTTAAATTGAGTGAATCAATATAGGATGGAGGAACATCGAGTGAAATATAGGATTGAGTGAGCCCTTTCCGCTCAAAGGGAAGCATCGTTGGCCGAACAAGCAACCTGTGAAGCCACGCTATGTAAGGTTGAGTGACAAAAACAACTGAATGACTTATCTCTCCCTAAGATTGTCTATGGACAACATCCCCTTGTACCGCCCAATTTCCCTACTCCATAGTTTGAAATCCGAACTCAATGGATCACAATGCTCTAAGTAGGGCTACCAAAACTTGACCCGACCCGCTCAACCCGACCCGACTAAAGCGGGTTCGGGTCTTGATTTTTTTGACCGGACCTGAAATGACCCAAACCCGAAAAACCCGAAATTATTCATGGGTCAGGTTCGGGTTTGCAATTCTCGACCCACAAAACTCGATCGACCCGAAATTATGTCTTCATATATGTATATATATATTTCATATTTTAGCCATATAAAAGTTAAACACATTCAAACATTAAAATAATATAGTTTATACAAGTCTTTGCTTGTAAAGCACTAATTAACCAACAAAATTTGTAGTAATTTCGGGTCTAACTGGTTTTTATTTTTGGTTTTTTCGGGTTTGTATTTTTGGGTTTTCCGGGTTTGTATTTTTGGGTTTTTTTTGGTTTGCATATAACATGGTATTTTCGGGTCCACCGGGTCCATCGGGTCAAACCCGCAAATAGTAATTTCAGGTTCGGGTCGAGGAAGTATGACCCAAAATTATTTTCGGGTCAGGTTCAGGTCGAGTGTATTTGATCTAACCTGAATTGACCCGAAATAGGATCCGCTTAACCCAGACCCAATTGCCACCCCTAGCTCTAAGCCAACCCTTTCACTGGTAACAAGGACAGTAACTGTCAGGATCATCTTCAAAAAAATTCTAATATATGTTTTTTGCATAAAATCCTAGGAATTTCTAAAGACACCATAAAATTATGGTTGTTCAAGTACTCATTGTCTGACCAAATAATAGTTGGTACAATGCCATGGTAGGAAGATAATGTCACTACTTGCTATGGACTCTAATCCAAGTTCCTAGAAAAGTATTATCCCTCGTCCCTCACTTATCAAATCAGGGGACAAATCACCTAGTTTTCCATGGTCCCAGGTGAGACCTTAGGAAAATCTTGGGAAAGTTTCAAGGACGTTCTCTTTCATTTCCCAAACCATGACATCCCCAATCCCAACTAATCAAAATGTTTTATCACAGTGTTGATGATAACACCAAAGCTTTCCTCGACACCTCATTTAAAGGTAATTTTATGTTCTAAAAGTCAGATATTACATGGGAGGTTGTTAAACGTATTTCTAAGACTCAAGCACTATGAGAGATCAGAAGGGTCCTCAAAGTAGCAAAGGCTGAAGAAAATTCTGATATAAGAGATATTGATGAGAGTTTTAAACTCCTCATCATGAAACAAGATCGTTTACAGTCTACCTTCAATGCCTATGAAAGGAAAGGTTGACCATAATAAATCAAGGATATTGACTCTCTCTCTCTATGGAATCTACCAAGGGTATGACCACATTACCCAACAATGTCAACTTCTTTATAATATTCCCCTACAAATTGAAGTTAAGCAACAAATGAAGGGCCTCAATTCCATCCATAATATACCTAATCAAGCCTACTATAACCCAAACTAGGCTAGGAACCACCCAGAGTTCTAATATGGCAATCTAACAGCTGTTGAAAATGCTTTCCAATAGAGACCTCCCCAAGTCAATGGCTCAAACCGTCCACCTCCAGAGTTCCAGTACAACAACAACTATAGGAATTTTGAGAACCATGGGAATTACCGATGCTATTTCCAAAATTGTGTTGTTTACTAACGGAATCGTACCAAACTTTGAACCAAGAACCACAAATGCAACAAAATGCATCCATACCCTCTCTTTATGAAAGAATAACTTCTCTAGAGTAGATCATCCTTTCACAACAGTCCCCCAGAAGGCAAATGATGCTCAATTGGCCCAACTCCTAGCCTGCCAAAGACCTCCTACTAGCACTTTTTTGGGCAGCCTAAAAATAACCCAAAGCATCTTGAACAACTTAAGGTTATTAAAACATGTTTTAGGAATCTTTATGATCCACCCCCTCCTATAGAGAGTCCCATGTAGTTCGTAGTTTTTGAGGATGATGATTTTGTGGTTGTTGAAAAGGAACCTTCACAAGACTCCACCAACCCCAATGTTGATACAACTCTAGGCCCTGAATCTCCACAAGTGGAAGCTAATGAGCTTGAGATTCCAATTTATAGACCTCATCCACAATATCAGGCCCATCTTAAACAAACTAGGCTAGATTCTAGGTTCATGAAATTTAGAGATGCCATGAAAAAACTTCATGTGGACATTCCCTTTTTTGATACTTTCATTGAGATGCATGCTTGGTATAAGTTATGAAAACTTTTTTTACTAGGAAGTACACCACCGAGGAGTATGAGATTGTGAAACTCACTAGGATCACCAATAATGTCATTCTTAACAAGATACCTAAAAGTAGAAAGACCCCAACTCCTTCAAAATTGGGTGTTATCTATGAAAAAACACTTGTAGGAAGGGTATTACAGACCTAGGCGCTAATATTTCAATCATGCCTTATAGTCTTTGCCAAAGATTAAGATTTTTTTGACATGCTTCCCACTGCCATGTCTATCTAGATAGTAGATTTATCCATGACAAGACCTATGGGTATCACTAAAGATATATGTGTAAGGGTTGGGAAGGATGCCTAGGTTACATGTGACTCTGTGATCATGGACATCAAAGAAGACCTACTTTATCCTCTCATTTCTGGCCGGCCCTTTTTAGCCACTTCCCAAGCTTTGATTGAAGTCAAGGCTAGAACCATTGTTTTATGGCTAGGAAGGTAAACCCTATAATTCTGGGATTTTTAAAGCATGAACAACCCAAGTTTCCAGGAGGAAGTATATCTTCTAGATTGTTTCAATAAGCTTTCCCAATTGAGACAAGAGTTGCAAATATATGATGACCCCATCCACACTACCCTTATAGTGTCGCCTTACTGAGATCTTGATGATGGGTAATTAGACAAGTGCAGAGCTCATCTAGATAATTTTGAGGAAGTCTCACACACTGAATTTGAGGATCTTAAGATGATCTTTCTTCTGTATGAGAAACCCAAACCTCCAAAATCCATATACATGAAACCTCTTCTGGATGGACTCAAATATGTATTTCTTCTTCACTAAAAAATTTGTCATGTTGATGACTATATTTATACCCATTTTTGCATGTTATTTTACTCACTTTTTAGAGGTTGTTGTGTTTCTATTTCCTAGTTTTATATTTAGATTTACATAAATGCAATTATCTTCTCTTTTCTAGACTTCTATGCACTTTATATATTTTTCATTCAGATGCAGCAAAAAACATACTTCAATGTCGACATGGGCGATCAAACCCTCACGATTCCATGCCTCAAGGGAAGGAAGCCCTGAGAATCTTTCCATTATCCACCTTCCAATCACCCAGTCAAGTGGTTGTCTTTGATAGTCACCCGACTCGAGCTGCTCTCTATTTGAAGTCTTCCAGATTCTTTAGTTCTAATGTGCACTCATAGCATCCAGCCTACTATGGTTCAATCCATGCTAGTGTGCCAGAGAACCATATGTGAGTTCCAAATTGTGTAACCAATGTGAGTTGCCTGTTGGATTTAGTACTGATCATGCATATTAGTTGCATTCGTCCACAAGTATTTAGCCTTAGGGTTTCAGCAGTGAGGAATGCATCTATAAAAGGGAACCATTGTCATCCATTGAAAAGGGTCTCTGATCGGTGATTAGAAACTACATTGCACAGTCTAAACCCTAGCAAGGAGGCGATGGTCGCAATGGAGAGATTGGTCTTCCTACAGCAGGCATCATGGCTCCCTCCATTGTTAATTCTAACTTTTTGTTGTTGTCTCTTGCCATGAGTGAGTACACATTTATGCTAGGGCATGGGGACTAACACTAACATCCTGTATTTTGTTCTATCCTGTATCTAAACTCAACAATACTATTGCTAAATAAAGTTTTGTTTTGCTTATTTCCTTGCTTTCCAAATTGACAATTATTTTTCATATTTGTTATAATTGTGTATGTGTAGGTTTGTTGTGAGTGTGATTAGAACTTCAGCATGATCTTATTAATCCCTTGAAGTGTCATCCAGGGATTCTGAGGGGATTGGGTTATGATTTGCTAACCTATGGAGAATGGTCAGTCATAGTGAGAGGGCCCAATCAGAATAAACTAGGAACTTGGGTGCCGATTTTGGTTGGTTCCATGGGAGTTTAATACAAGAAATGATATGTATCCCATGAGGGTGCAGTAGCTATGACTCTATTTAGTAAACTGCTCTTAAGGGGTTACATCTTGCTAGAATAATAATGCAGGCTTTAGAAAGAGAAACCCCATGCCCTGGTCCTTTGTATTGTCATTTATTTACCTCTTAACCTTTGTTGCTACTTGAAACATTTCACTTTAATCACTCATCCAACTTCTCCATGCTAAATAATACCCTTACTACTTCTGAATATACATAATTACTTAGAAAGGTTGTCCTTAGGGTTTGACCCTAAAGTATACTACAATAAGGCTTCCACTCGTGTGGCTTGGGGAATTAGCACACTACTTTTTTTTAAGTCTAAGAGTAATTCTTTTAGGGTTTTTACTAGTGAGACATTAGGATCCCCATCAAAAATTGGTGTCATTTCCAGGGACAACTGTAGTTATATATTCTTTTGAAGTATAAGTGTGATTAAGATTTTTCTTTTTTATGCTTAATATTACTAAAAATCTTCTAGAACTAAAATCATCAACTCATTATCATTCTACCTTTTTTCAGGTACTTCAAGCTTATGCAAATATCCAAAAGTCTTGACTTAAGATTGTTGTTTTATCCTGAAATAGAGAGAACTCTCAAAATTCTTCGCAAGGAGAAAAACATGGTAGATGTAGCAGCTGTGGAAGAAGCTATGGAAGCATGAATTGAAGCGGCTATTGCATCCCAACAATAATTACTCACCATAGAAGCTAGGGTACAGGCAAAGGCTAAATTTGAGTGCAACCTAGAAGACACCCATGTTATAGATCTCATAAAGGAATTACAAGATTTTTCTATCCCTAAAGGCACCGGCTTGACACATCCAGTCCAACCTCTAGGCTACTCAATCAAGATCAAGGCCCAGTGGATCATTCTATTACAGAATTCTACCTTCACATGAAGGATTGGAGAGTGTTGTCATGAACATCACCTCAAACTCATTGACCTTTTCTCAATGATGAAGCCATCAGGCACCACTGATGACACCATGTGACTACAAATCTTTAATTACTCTCTGACTGACAAAGCTAGAGTGTGGTACAATGCCTTCGAAGGGACCCAATCACAACATGGGAGGCCCTAGAAAATAAGTTTCTAGTGAAATTCTACCCACCCTCTATGACATACTCAATCAGATGACAAATTACAAGATTTAATCAAGTGTCCAAAGAGTCTCTATATGAAGCATGGGAATGATTCAATGAACTCCTATGTAAGTGTCCACATCATGGCATCCCTAAAAATCAAATCATCAATTTTTTCTATTGGGTTGTTGATAGAAAGACAAAGAAGTTCCTCGATTCTTCCTCCAATGGAAACTTCATGCAGTACAGCTTTGACAATGCATTAAAGATAGCCAACCTTGCGACTAAAACTTAGACCCATTGGACCAAACCCTCCAGAAAAGGCGTTCTTAAAGTAACTATGGTGGAAGATTACTCTGAACTGAAATCTATATCTGAATCACTAAAAGCTCTCTCTCTCTCTCAATTAAGATAATCTCATAAAAAAGTTTAGTGCATAAGAGAGGAAGAATGAAACACATGGGGTGCAAATCATTGTTCCCTCATGTGAATTTTTTCATGCAGTGGACCACAACATGATCCACTACCAACAATTGTACACAACATTCCATGAGCATGAAGCGGGGATACAGTACATAGTTACTCAAGCCGAAGATGTCAATTCAATTCATACTATCCCAGGGTAGGAGTATTATAACGCGAATCAGGCTCGCAACCATCGAGGTTTCAAATACACGAATCTAGTTGAAGCCGAGAGCCCCAACCAAGTGACCCAGCCGTAATCCACGCAAGCTAGAGTGACATCAAACTACATTGGCCCGCACAACTAGGGAAATTATAGGTTCGGCTTCCCCAGCAGGAACTACCAGTGGC
The DNA here is from genome assembly GCA_963693085.1 of Alisma plantago-aquatica. Lineage (NCBI taxonomy): Eukaryota > Viridiplantae > Streptophyta > Magnoliopsida > Alismatales > Alismataceae > Alisma > Alisma plantago-aquatica. The sequence goes on from OY856414.1 coordinate 723,158,711, forward strand.
GGTAGCAGTATCAAAATATGAATCAACCTGCACCACTACAAATAGAGTCGGTGCTAGCACAATTCCAATGAGGACACTTTAGGAGATGATGGTGACATATCAAACTCAATTGACCAATGCCACAGCCAACCAAAAGATGTTGGAGTCACAAATCACATGCATGTCAGCTAGTCAACAACCTCCAGTAGGCACTATCATAGGTCAGTCCTAAAACAACCCCAAGCATTTGGATCAGTTGCACGTTGTAATGACAAGGTCAGGGAATGTGTATTGCCCACCCCAACCTCCACTCCTACCTCTATTCCTCTTAGCCGTAACATACTGAAAACCAAGGTCTTCCCTGCAATTTACCCACTTTTGAGATTTTCTTGTCCTTCTAGTCCATTTGGACCTTTTCCATAAATTTCCCATCCTTTTGAGTCATTTTGGGCTTTATTTGCAATTTGAGCATTAATGATGGTGAAATTCCATCTATGCCCCCATTCATGATTATAAGAGGGTGTTTGCACAAATAATCCACTTAATGTAATAATTGAGGACAAAATATGCAAAATGGAATTTTATGTGATAATATAAGTAGATAATGTTAATTTGGAGCTTTTTGGATAAATATATTAGTAATAATGTGTATTTGAGTGTTTAATGACAGTATTTCTCCTTTTACTTTCTCTCTCCTCAAAATATGATTTTAATTCATGAAAATATGTTAATTTGTTGAGGAATAATTATTGAAATCTTAATGTGTTTAATATCTCGAAATTCACTCATGCAATCCATTAAAAGAAGACTTTTCAAATAATTCATTCATTTTAATACATTAATATACACTTTAATGAGCAATATATTAATTAAGGGCCTTATTGGATATAAGTAAGAAATCTAATTATATGGCATCGTTCTAAATACTAATTTGAACCTATGATCCCAATTTGGTGGCTTTTGGACATCCATTGACCATTGAATTTATCATTTGAAGATCTAAAATTTCACTTACATTGTTGCCTTGTTAATAATTATACTTATATGCCTTTTTCTCTTAACCCTCCTGCAATGCCCGCACGTCCGTGGGTCTTCTCCATCGTGACGCCTACGGTCGTGGTAACGGCTAGCGATTCGCTGCATCTCCTCATCCTCCTCTTCACCTACAACCCTAGCCGCCAATGATATAGAGAGTCATCCCTATTGACCTTCCTCACCCTAGCAACCCTACTCGTCGTCCCATCTTGTGCCCAATTACCAAAGCCGCATGAAAACTAAGCCACCCCAACAACTGACGATGGCGGCACAAGGGAGCCTGCGGACTACGGTATGTCTCCCTCAAGGCCTGCATCTCCATGCGGTTCCACTAATCCCGACTCTGATTGCCATGCCAGCGATGTGCGATAGTTTGGCCACCCTAGATAACCAGCGGTGCTGACCTGGAGATGGCATCCCGTCACCCAGAAACTCTGATGGTCTCCCTCTGTTTATTGTCACTACCAGCCATATGCCCTGACCCCAAGCAGCCTGCAGCCACCACGATGCCTCGCTAGCAATGTAACTCGGCGACACGAAACCTCTATGGCTTGCAGATCTGCAACTAGCAATGCAACACATATACAACATACCAAACATCATCGACCTCAATGCCATCCAGACCTTCATCATCCATCCATGGTCAGACCTGCAACACGATGTCACCAGGCTGACATGTTCACCCCATCATTTATTACCTTGCTCTCCCCTATGATCAGTGGTAGCCTACACAAACTCAGATCTCACCTACTCGAAGTGTCGACCATCTGCCACAAGGAGTCAAAAGCTCAGGGGAGTCCTCACCAGCAATAACATCAACACTACCTGTTGGGCTCCTCTGCCTCGTCGCCTCCTAGACCCTCTGATCTCTTAAACACCCTGACGTCACATTCACCTGCAAAAGAATCGTCGTCACCACCACCGGCAACCCATATCTACAGGTGTTGTTTTCCAACCTCGCCAATTGCAAATCCCCACCAATGACCATGAGACCACCGCCAGTAACTACTGCGGCTGGTGATCTACGGTTAGAGCATCTGCAGAGCAACCCTCTCAATTCCGTGGAGGCATGAACATCGAGTCCATGGCCAATGCCTTCTTGTTCTGCCAATTCCCTCGCAGCTGCACACCTGGAGCCTACACCATTTCATCTCTGACCTTGACCAGAGGTCAAGTTCTACATACTTGGACGGCATGAACCAGATTGGAAACTCTCAATTGAGACTAGAATTGCCTCAGTCACGGTAAGCTTACCTCTACCCACTTCTATTCGGATCTGCAATCAACATTAGCAAGATAAATAACAAACTAGTAACTATTAGGTTAATCATGTAACCATATATCACATAGGTGGTTATAGATATACCTAAATCAATTAATATATAAATGTATGTATTAGGAGACAATATCTTGGATTATGTCAGACCATATTCATGACATTGTTAGACTAGTGGATCAGTCCTTAAATACAAATTATGTCGTCTTACACATACATAACCTTAGCATGCATAGGGTGACTTAGAGGTATAAACATTCATTAACATGTATATATGTCTTACTTGTATCATGAACTAAAACTCAAAGTATTATATTCAATCAACTTAAGGTACTAAGATATGCTATATGAAACCTATGTGGAAAACCTAATTAAAAATAACTCAATCAAATAATGTATGACTTGACAACTAATAATGGACATTGATGTACTTTGTATCTCACTCATTATAAACTCTAATCCATGTGAAATATTTGTAACTAGGATGATGTGGATTTGGATACAATCTAAATAGTCAAAGTGATGAATATGAAGCTACAAAAAGGTATGTGAATCCTATTTCGTATGTGAAGCCTATTTTGTATGTGGCCGCTATGTATGTGAATCTTATTTCGTATGTGAAGCCTATTTTGTATGTGAATCATATTTATATATGTGCATCCTATTAAAGGTGAATGTGAATGTATATGTGCAAATTACCTATCCTTTAGTTGGGCTCTTATCCAACCCTACCCTAAAGATGTGCTAGCCTTGTTATCCTTCAATATTCCTTTATTTGGCTCTCTACATATTTGATGCTTTTGTTGCCATTATGACTCATCTATTTGAATTATGTGAACATTTCTATTTCCTATGTTGGCTCATCTTTTTGAAATACTTGGAAATATTGTATATTGTTGTTGCTTATGTTGACTCCTTTATTTAATTGGGTTTTATTCCCATTATGTAATGTTGCAATCTTGTTATACTTTTCACAACTACCAAGTGACTATTAAGCATGATGTATTTTAGGCCAAATGACAATGTAGTGTACCTGAGTACAAACCACCCACAGGGCACTCAGGTTTTAGTCCTCCTGTCGGGCACTAGGGTTTTAGTCCCCCTGCCATTTTATATATTAGGCACTGGGGTTTTAGTCCCCCTGCCACTTTTTAGGCACTGGGGTTTTAGTCCCCCTGCCACTGGTGAGGTCCGGTAGGTGCCTCACCCTACATTGAGATGACTTTGTGTCTTAATATATTCATGCTATGTGATTGTTATTGTGGTGATTGATTATGGCAGTTCTCTATTTCTTATTTGAATATTTATCTCATTCTCTTAAAATTGTGTAGCATAGAGAATCTTTTATTATGCAATGTTGTTGACTATTACTTGTCCTATTCCTTTTGATTGACACATACTTTTATCTTTCTCTTGCTGGATGACCCCAACCATCCAGGATAGGATCAGAGTGCGCATGGAAGCTTGGTGAACCTAAGGCTAAGGATAGGACAAGAAGAAAAGGAACATATAGCTTGCATGATCATAGTTACCTTTATAAGTTGTTTTGTTGGGAGACAATATTGGCTTAGTCTAAGTCTTCCTCTACCTAGATCCTATGTTTTGTATAAAGTTGTACTTCCTTTATGGAAATTTTTATAATGTACTCTTTATACATTTTGAATAAAGTCAAGTTAATATTTCTTCCACTGTCACACATTGGTGTTTTTGTTTGCCATGATTTTTAGTAGAGACTTGGTCTTTACAGCATGGTATCAGAGCATCAAGGTAGTCGGATTCTTGACTAATTCAAAATTGTCTCCTAGATAGAACCCTTATCTTATATAGTATCCTATAGTAAGTTTTTCACCTTAGAGTTGACCTATCATGAAAGTTTCATTTAGGATCATAATAATTTCATATTAAAAATAAAATTTGTCAACTTTTTGGTGAATTGTCTATTGAGAAGCTACTAGAGCAAGAAGTTGAAAGTGATGGTGTCTAGAAAGGGTCAGAGCTTGGGGGCTGGCAATATTTTCCTCCGCCCCATTAGCTTGGTAATGAGGACTCTTGAGCTCATATGACCTGGCCTGGCCTGATCTGATACACACAGCTCGAAATAGTCTATCTTTGGGCATGTTGCCTAATTGTTGAATACCTTAGGAAAACCATAAGTAATGATTTGATTTCTTACACAAAAATCATCCTTAAATACCTTATACTCCTATGTTTAGGGTTAGTGTACCCTATGGTATACCTTGAGTTTGGGGGATAGAGTAAGACTTTTAGTGTTGGGCTTTATACCCCTCTACCTATAAAATAGTTTGACTTAGTAACCCTTTAAGTGGAATGGCAGTGTTAGTACCTTGTTAGAGTTTGGAGTTGCTGATTTCGAGAACGAAATCCTCTTTAAGGGGGTGGAGTCCCTCAATTCCTTGAAATCAAGAAACCCTAACTCCTTAGATATGGGAATAGAGAGCTTATATGTTTAGTGTAGAAAAAACATGATATAATTGTAATTCATCTTGTTTTATAAGCAAATGGATAAGTCATATAATTCATATGCGTGAACCTTAATATATTCTTGATGCACATAATAATTATTTATTTATTTGTGAATGTACATAATTTTGATTAAATCACCCTAATGATAGATAAAGGCATAATATGTAATGATCATGTTGACCTAAACCTTAAGATGTAATCATCTGGCCTTAACAAGTTATACGCATCCTTAATGTTTTCATGATACACTAGTGACATTAGGTGTCATCACATGATATGCATTGGTACCTGTAAATGCACTCTAATCACCTAATCATAATTGTGACCCAATTATCAACATAGGAAAGGCATATCACCTTGTTCACTAAATACATCACATTAATCATCTTAACATAAATTGGTTTATGAATAAAATCACTAATATGAAAATGAGTAATTTGATTCATATAATGTGATGTTAATTCATATTAATTCGTGTAATAAGAGAAAATGATTAATGATGTCATGGATATGAGTATGATAGATGTTGTGACAATATGTAACTTAGAGATAAGCCATTAATGTGACCCACTTGGAATTGTTATAGGTTTAATAATTTGTTGGATAATATTATATGGTTCTCACCAAAATAATATGTGATAATCCAACTTGATGTAGTTAATGGATAATAATATTGAGTTATTAAGGTTTGTGATCTAATGCATTAATAAATGTTGAATGGATTAGTAAACCTTAATTTTGCTTAAAACCCTTGATAAGGGAAATACATAAGATATAATACTAAGATGTAATTGCTTTCAATAAAATGTGGCACAAGAGATGGGGTAATAAATGTGACGCCTCTTCATGGTGGATATTATGCTAATAAGGTAAAAATGTTAATTATGTTGAGTTTGATAAAAGGGATATAGGTTTGGTGGAAACCTTAGTAACACCTGGCTTATGTGTAGAGCTTTTAGTACCCATCAAGTTGTTTAAGGTTGGGATGTTGCACACTCACCCTCTCTTCCCTCTTGTTGTGATTTCAGGGACAAAATCCTCTTTAAGGGGTGGAGTGTTGTAACATACTGAAAACCAAGGTCTTCCCTGCAATTTACCCACGTTTGAGCTTTTCTTGGCCTTCTAGTCCATTTGGACCTTTTCCATAAATTTCCCATCCTTTTGAGTCATTTTGGGCTTTATTTGCAATTTGAGCATTAATGATGGTGAAATTCCATCTATGCCCCCATTCATGATTATAAGAGGGTGTTTGCACAAATAATCCACTTAATGTAATAATTGAGGACTAATTATGCAAAATGGAATTTTATGTGAGAATATAAGTAGATAATGTTAATTTGGAGCTTTTTGGATAAATATATTAGTAATAATGTGTATTTGAGTGTTTAACGAGAGTATTTCTCCTTTTACTTTCTCTCTCCTCAAAATATGATTTTAATTCATGAAAATATGTTAATTTGTTGAGGAATAATTATTGAAATCTTAATGTGTTTAATATCCCGAAATTCACTCATGCAATCCATTAAAAGAAGACTTTTAAAATAATTCATTCATTTTAATACATTAATATACACTTTAATGAGCAATATATTAATTAAGGGCCTTATTGGATTTAAGTAAGAAATCTAATTATATGGCATCATTCTAAATACTAATTTGAACCTATGATCCCAATTTGGTGGCTTTTGGACATCCATTGACCATTGGATTTATCATTTGAAGAACTAAAATTTCACTTACATTATTGCCTTGTTAATAATTATACTTATATGCCTTTTTCTCTTAACCCTCCTGCAACACCCGCACGTCCGTGGGTCTTCTCCATCGTGACGCCTACGGTCGTGGTAACGGCTGGCGATTCACTGCATCTCCTCATCCCGCCTCCTCTTCACCTACAACCCTAGCTGCCAATGATATAGAGAGTCATCCCTATTGACCTTCCTCACCGTAGCAACCCTACTCGTCGTCCCATCTTGTGCCCAATTACCAAAGCCACAAGAAAACTAAGCCTCCCCAACAACTGACGACGGCGGTGCAAAGGAGCCTGCAGACTGTGGTCTGTCTCCCTCAAGGCCTGCATCTCCATGCTGTTCCACTGATCCCGACTCTGATTGTCATGCCAGCGATGTGCGATAGTTTGGCCACCCTAGAAACCAGCGGTGCTGACCTGGAGATGGCATCCCCTCACCCAAAAACTCTGACGGTCTCCCTCTGTTTCTCATCACTACCTTCCATATGCCCTGACCCCAACAGCCTGCACCCACCACGATACCTCGCTAGCAATGTAACTCGGCGACACGAAACCTCTATGGCTTGTAGATCTGCAACTAGCAATGCAACACATATACAACATACCAAACATCATCGACATCAATGCCATCCAGACCTTCATCAGCCATCCATGGTCAGACCTGCAACATGATGTCGCCAGGCTGACATGTTCACCCCATTGTTTATTACCTTCCTCTCCCCTATGATCAGTGGTAGCCTACACAAACTCAGATCTCACCTACTCAAAGTGTCGACCATCTGCCACAAGGAGTCCAAAGCTCAGGGGAGTCCTCGCCAGCAATAACATCAACACTACCTGTTGGGCTCCTCTACCCCGTCGCCTCCTAGACCCTCTGATCTCTTAAACACCCTGACGTCACGTTCACCTACAAAAGAATCGTCGTCACCACCACCGGCAACCCAGATCTACAGGCATTGTTTGCTAACCTCGCCCATTGCAAATCCCCACCACTGACCATGAGACCACCGCCAGTACCTACTGCGGCTGGTGATCTACGGTCAGAGCATCTACAGAGCAACCCTCTCAATTCCGTGGAGGCATGAACATCGAGTCCATGTCCAATGCCTTCTTTTTCTGCCATTGCCCTCGCAGCCGCACACCTGGAGCCTACACCATTTCATCTCTGACCTTGACCAGAGGTCAAGTTCTACAGACTTGGACGGCATGAACCAGATTGGAAACTCTCAACTGAGACCAGAATTGCCTCAGTCACGGTAAGCTTACCTCTACACACTTCTATTCGGATCTGCAATCCACATTAGCAAGATAAAGAACAAACTAGTAACTATTAGGTTAATCATGTAACCATATATCACATAGGTGGTTATACATATACCTAAATCAATTAATATATAAATGTATGTATTAGGAGACAATATCTTGGATTATGTCAGACCATATTCATGACATTGTTAGAGTAGTGGATCAGTCCTTAAATACAAATTATGTCGTCTTACACATACATAACCTTAGCATGCATAGGGTGATTTAGAGGTATAAACATTCATTAACATGTATATATGTCTTACTTGTGTCATGAGCTAAAACTCAAAGTATTATATTCAATCAACTTAAGGTAATAAGATATGTTATATGAAACCTATGTGGAAAACCAATTTAAAAATAACTCAATCAAATAATGTATGACTTGACAACTAATAATGGACATTGATGTACTTTGTATCTCACTCATTATAAACTCTAATCCATGTGAAATATTTGTAACTAGGATGATGTGGATTTGGATACAATCTAAATAGTCAAAGTGATGAATATGAAGCTACAAAAAGGTATGTGAATCCTATTTCATATGTGAAGCCTATTTTGTATGTGGCCGCTATGTATGTGAATCATATTTATTATGTAAAGCCTATTTTGTATGTTAATCATATTTATATATGTGCATCCTATCAAAGGTGAATGTGAATGTATATGTGCAAATTACCTATCCTTCAGTTGGGCTCTTATCCAACCCTACCCTAAAGATGTGCTAGTCTTGTTATCCTTCAATATTCCTTTATTTGGCTCTCTACATATTTGATGCTTTTGTTGCCATTATGACTCATCTATTTGAATTATGTGAACCTTGCTATTGCCTATGTTGGCTCATCTTTTTGAAATACTTGGAAATATTGTATATTGTTGTTGCTTATGTTGGCTCCTTTATTTAATTGGGTTTTATTCCTATTTTGTAATGTTGCAATCTTGTTATACTTTTCACTACTACCAAGTGACTATTAAGCATGATGTATTTTAGGCCAAGTGACAATGTAGTGTACATGAGTACAAACCACCCACAGGGCACTGAGGTTTTAGTCCTCCTACCGGGCACTGGGGTTTTAGTCCCCCTGCCATTTTATATATTAGGCACTGGGATTTCAGTCCCCCTGCCACTTTTTAGGCACTGGGGTTTTAGTCCCCCTACCACTGGTGAGGTCCGGTAGGTGCCTCACCCTACATTGAGATGACTTTGTGTCTTAATATATTCATGTTATGTGATTGTTATTGTGGTGATTGATTATGGCAGTTCTCTATTTCTTATTTGAATATTTATCTCATTCTCTTAAAATCGTGTAGCATAGAGAATCTTTTATTATGCAATGTTGTTGACTATTACTTGTCCTATTACTTTTGATTGACACATACTTTTATCTTTCTCTTGCTGGATGACCCCAACCATCCAGGATAGGATCAGAGTGTGCATGGAAGCTTGGTGAACCTAAGGCTAAGGATAGGACAAGAAGAAAAGGAACATATAGCTTGCATGATCATAGTTAACTTTATAAGTTGTTTTGTTGGGAGACAATATTGGCTTAGTCTAAGTCTTCCTCTACCTAGATCCTATGCTTTGTATAAAGTTGTACTTCCTTTATGGAAATTTTTATAATGTACTCTTTATACATTTTGAATAAATTCAAGTTAATATTTCTTCCATTGCCACACATTGGTGTTTTTGTTTGCCATGATTTTTAGTAGAGACTTGGTCTTTACAGCATGGTATCCGAGCATCAAGGTAGTCGGATTCTTGACTAATTCAAAATTGTCCCCTAGATAGAACCCTTATCTTATATAGTATCATATATAAAGTTTTTCACCTTGGAGTTGACCTATCATGAAAGTTTCATTTAGGATCATAATAATTTCATATTAAAAATAAAATTTGTCAACTTTTTGGTGAATTGTCTATTGATAAGCTACTAGAGCAAGAAGTTGAAAGTGATGGTGTCTAGAAAGGGTCAGAGCTTGGGGGCTGGCAATATTTTCCTCCGCCCCACTAGCTTCGTAACGAGGACTCCTGAGCTCATATGACCTGGCCTGGCCTGATCTGATACAGAAAGCTCGAAATAGTCTATCTTTGGGCATGTTGCCTAATTGTTGAATACCTTAGGAAAACCATAAGTAATGATTTGATCTCTTACAAAAAAATCATCCTTAAATACCTTTTACTCCTATGTTTAGGGTTAGTGTACCCTATGCTATACCTTGAGTTTGGGGGATAGAGTAAGACTTTTAGTGTTGGGCTTTATACCCCTCTACCTATAAAATAGTTTGACTTAGTAACCCTTTAAGTGGAATGGTGGTGTTAGTACCTTGTTAGATTTTGGAGTTTCTGATTTTGAGAACGAAATCCTCTTTAAGGGGGTGGAGTCCCTCAATGCCTTGAAATCAAGAAACCCTAACTCCTTAGATATGGGAATAGAGAGCTTATATGTTTAGTGTTGAACAAACATGATATAATTGTAATTCATCTTGTTTTATAAGCAAATGGATAAGTCATATAATTCATATGCTTGAACCTTAATATATTCTTGATGCACATAATAATTAGTTATTTATTTGTGAATGTACATAATTTTGATTAAATCATCCTAATGATAGATAAAGGCATAATATGTAATGATCATGTTGACCTAAACCTTAAGATGTTATCATCTGGCCTTAACAAGTTATACGCATCCTTAATGTTTTCATGATACACTAGTGACATTAGGTGTCATCACATGATATGCATTGGTACCTGTAAATGGACTCTAATCACCTAATCATAATTGTGACCCAATTATCAACATAGGAAAGGCATATCACCTTGTTCACTAAATACATCACATTAATCATCTTAACATAAATTGGTTTATGAATAAAATCACTAATATGAAAATGAGTAATTTGATTCATATAATGTGATGTTAATTCATATTAATTTGTGTAATAAGAGAAAATGATTAATGATGCCATGGATATGAGTATGATAGATGTTGTGACAATATGTAACTTAGAGATAAGCCATTAATGTGACCCACTTGGAATTGTTATAGGCTTAATAATTTGTTGGATAATATTATATGGTTCTCACCAAAATAATATGTGATAATCCAACTTGATGTAGTTAATGGATAATAATATTGAGTTATTAAGGTTTGTGATCTAATGCATTAATAAATGTTGAATGGCTTAGTAAACCTTAATTTTGCTTAAAACCCTTGATAAGGGAAATACATAAGATATAATACTAAGATGTAATTGCCTTGAATAAAATGTGGCACAAGGGATGGGGTAATAAATGTGATGCCTCCTCATGGTGGATATTATGCTAATAAGGTAAAAATGTTAATTATGTTGAGTTTGATAAAAGGGATATAGGTTTGGTGGAAACCTTAGTAACACCTGGCTTATGTGTAGAGCTTTTAGTACCCATCAAGTTGTTTAAGGTTGGGATGTTGCACACTCACCCTCTCTTCCCTCTTATTGTGATTTCAGGGACGAAATCCTCTTTAAGGGGTGGAGTGCTGTAACATACTGAAAACCAAGGTCTTCCATGCAATTTACCCACTTTTGAGCTTTTCTTGGCCTTCTAGTCCATTTGGACCTTTTCCATAAATTTCCCATCCTTTTGAGTCATTTTGGGATTTATTTGCAATTTGAGCATTAATGATGGTGAAATTCCATCTATGCCCCCATTCATGATTATAAGAGGGTGTTTGCACAAATAATCCACTTAATGTAATAATTGAGGACTAATTATGAAAAATGGAATTTTATGTGAGAATATAAGTAGATAAAATTAATTTGGAGCTTTTTGGATAAATATATTAGTAATAATGTGTATTTGAGTGTTTAACGAGAGTATTTCTCCTTTTACTTTCTCTCTCCTCAAAATATGATTTTAATTCATGAAAATATGTTAATTTGTTGAGGAATAATTATTGAAATCTTAATGTGTTTAATATCTCGAAATTCACTCATGCAATCCATTAAAAGAAGACTTTTCAAATAATTCATTCATTTTAATACATTAATATACACTTTAATGAGCAATATATTAATTAAGGGCCTTATTGGATATAAGTAAGAAATCTAATTATATGGCATCATTCTAAATACTAATTTGAACCTATGGTCCCAATTTGGTGGCTTTTGGACATCCATTGACCATTGAATTTATCATTTGAAGATCTAAAATTTCACTTACATTATTGCCTTGTTAATAATTATACTTATATGCCTTTTTCTCTTAACCCTCCTGCAACGCCCGCACGTCTGTGGGTCTTCTCCATCGTGACGCCTACGTTCGTGGTAACGGCTGGCGATTCGCTGCATCTCCTCATCCTGCCTCTTCTTCACCTACAACCCTATCCGCCAATGATATAGAGAGTCATCCCTATTGACCTTCCTCACCCTAGCAACCCTACTCGTCGTCCCATCTTGTGCCCAATTACTAAAGCCACAAGAAAACTAAGCCTCCCCAACAACTGACGACGGCGGCGCAAGGGAGCCTGTGAACTGCAGTCTTTCTCCCTCAAGGCCTGCATCTCCATGCGGTTCCACTGATCCCGAATCTCATTGCCATGCCAGCGATGTGAGATAGTTTGGCCACCCTAGAAACTAGCGGTGCTGACCTGGAGATAGCATCCCCTCACCCAAAAACTCTGACGGTCTCCCTCTGTTTCTCGTCACTACCTGCCATATGCCCTGACCCCAAGCAGCCTGCAGCCACCACAATGCCTCGCTAGCAATGTAACTCGGCGACACGAAACCTCTATGGCTTGCAGATCTGCAACTAGCAATGCAACACATATACAACATACCAAACATCATCGACATCAATGCCATCCAGACCTTCATCAGCCATCCATGGTCAGACCTGCAACACGATGTCGCCAGGCTGACATGTTCTCCCCATCATTTATTACCTTCCTCTCCCCTATGATCAGTGGTAGCCTACACAAACTCAGATCTCACCTACTCAAAGTGTCGACCATCTACCACAAGGAGTCCAAAGCTCATGGGAGTCCTCACCAACAATAACATCAACACTACCTGTTAGGCTCCTCTGCCCCGTCGCCTCCTAGACCCTCTGATCTCTTAAACACCCTGACATCACGTTCACCTGCAAAAGAATCGTCGTCACCACCACCGGAAACCCAGATCTACAGGCGTTGTTTGCTAACCTCGCCAATTGCAAATCCCCACCACCGACCATGAGACCACCGCCAGTAACTACTGCGGATGGTGATCTACGGTCAGAGCATCTGTAGAGCAACCCTCTCAATTCTGTGGAGGCATGAACATCGAGTCCATGGCCAATGCCTTCTTGTTCTGCCATTGCCCTCGCAGCCGCACACCTGGAGCCTACACCATTTCATCTCTGACCTTGACCAGAGTTCAAGTTCTACAGACTTGGACGGCATGAACCAGATTGGAAACTCTCAACTGAGACTAGAATTGCCTCAGTCACGGTAAGCTTACCTCTACCCACTTCTATTCGGATCTGCAATCCACATTAGCAAGATAAAGAACAAACTAGTAACTATTAGGTTAATCATGTAACCATATATCACATAGGTGGTTATACATATACCTAAATCAATTAATATATAAATGTATGTATTAGGATACAATATCTTGGATTATGTTAGACCATATTCATGACATTGTTAGACTAGTGGATCAGTCCTTAAATACAAATTATGTCGTCTTACACATACATAACCTTAGCATGCATAGGGTGACTTAGAGGTATAAACATTCATTAACATGTATATATGTCTTACTTGTATCATGAGCTAAAACTCAAAGTATTATATTCAATCAACTTAAGGTAATAAGATATGCTATATGAAACCTATGTGGAAAACCAAATTAAAAATAACTCAATCAAATAATGTATGACTTGACAACTAATAATGGACATTGATGTACTTTGTATCTCACTCATTATAAACTCTAATCCATGTGAAATATTTGTAACTAGGATGATGTGGATTTGGATACAATCTAAATAGTCAAAGGATGAATATGAAGCTACAAAAAGGTATGTGAATCCTATTTCGTATGTGCAGCCTATTTTGTATGTGGCCGCTATGTATGTGAATCCTATTTCGTATGTGAAGCCTATTTTGTATGTGAATCATATTTATATATGTGCATCCTATCAAAGGTGAATGTGAATGTATATGTGCAAATTACCTATCCTTCAGTTGGGCTCTTATCCAACCCTACCCTAAAGATTTGCTAGCCTTTGTTATCCTTCAATATTCCTTTATTTGGCTCTCTACATATTTGATGCTTTTGTTTCCATTATGACTCGTCTATTTGAATTATGTGAACGTTTCTATTGCCTATGTTGGCTCATCTTTTTGAAATACTTGGAAATATTGTATATTGTTATTGCTTATGTTGGCTCCTTTATTTAATTGGGTTTTATTCCCATTTTGTAATGTTACAATCTTGTTATACTTTTCTTTACTGCCAAGTGACTATTAAGCATGATGTATTTTAGGCCAAATGACAATGTAGTGTACATGAGTACAAACCACCCACAAGGCACTGAGGTTTTAGTCCTCCTATCGGGCACTGGGGTTTTAGTCCCCCTGCCACTTTTTATGCATTGGTGTTTTAGTCCCCCTGCCACTGGTGAGGTCCGGTAGGTGCCTCACCCTACATTGAGATGCCTTTGTGTCTTAATATATTCATGCTATGTGATTGTTATTGTGGTGATTGATTATGGCAGTTCTGTATTTCTTATTTGAATATTTATCTCATTCTCTTAAAATCGTGTAGCATAGAGAATCTTTTATTATGCAATGTTGTTGACTATTACTTGTCCTATTCCTTTTGATTGACACATACTTTTATCTTTCTCTTGTTGGATGACCCCAACCATCCAGGCTAGGATCAGAGTGCGCATGGAAGCTTGGTGAACCTAAGGCTAAGGATAGGATAAGAAGAAAAGGAACATATAGCTTGCATGATCATAGTTACCTTTATAAGTTGTTTTGTTGGGAGACAATATTGGCTTAGTCTAAGTCTTCCTCTACCTAGATCCTATGTTTTGTATAAAGTTGTACTTCCTTTATGGAAATTTGTATAATGTACTCTTTATACATTTTGAATAAATTCAAGTTAATATTTCTTCCGTTGCCACACATTGGTGTTTTTGTTTGCCATGATTTTTAGTAGAGACTTGGTCTTTACAGCATGGTATCAGAGCATCAAGGTAGTCAGATTCTTGACTAATTCAAAATTGTCTCCTATATATAACCCTTATCTTATATAGTATCCTATAGTAAGTTTTTCACCTTAGAGTTGACCTATCATGAAAGTTTCATTTAGGATCATAATAATTTCATATTAAAAATAAATTTGTCAACTTTTTGGTAAATTGTCTATTGAGAAGCTACTAGAGCAAGAAGTTGAAAGTGATGGTGTCTAGAAAGGGTCAGAGCTTGGGGGCTAGCAATATTTTCCTCTGCCCCACTAGCTTGGTAACGAGGACTCCTGAGCTCATATGACCTGGCCTGGCCTGATTTGATACAGATAGCTCAAAATAGTCTATCTTTGGGCATGTTGCCTAATTGTTGAATACCTTAGGAAAACCATAAGTGATGATTTGATCACATACACAAAAATCATCCTTAAAAACCTTATACTCCTATGTTTAGGGTTAGTGTACCCTATGCTATACCTTGAGTTTGGGGGACAGAGTAAGACTTTTAGTGTTGGGATTTATACCCCTCTACCTATAAAATAGTTTGACTTAGTAACCCTTTAAGTGGAATGGTGATGTTAGTACCTTGTTAGATTTTGGAGTTGCTGATTTTGGGGACGAAATCCTCTTTAAGGGGGTGGAGTCCCTCAATGCCTTGAAATCAAGAAACCCTAACTCCTTAGATATGGGAATACAGAGCTTATATGTTTAGTGTTAAACAAACATGATATAATTGTAATTCATCTTGTTTTATAAGCAAATGGATAAGTCATATAATTCATATGCTTGAACCTTAATATATTCTTGATGCACATAATAATTAGTTATTTATTTGTGAATGTACATAATTTTGATTAAATCACCCTAATGATAGATAAAGGCATAATATGTAATGATCATGTTGACCTAAACCTTAAGATGTAATCATCTTGCCTTAACAAGTTATACGCATCCTTAATGTTTTCATGCGGTTTTAGTCCCCCTGTCACTTTTTAGGCACTGGGGTTTTAGTCCCCCTGCCGCTGGTGAGGTCCGGTAGGTGCCTCACCCTACATTGAGATGACTTTGTGTCTTAATATATTCATGCTATGTGATTGTAATTGTGGTGATTGATTATGGCAGTTCTCTATTTCTTATTTGAATATTTATCTCATTCTCTTAAAATCTTGTAGCATAGAGAATCTTTTATTATGCAATGTTGTTGACTATTTCTTGTCCTATTCCTTTTGATTGATGCATACTTTTATCTTTCGCTTGCTGGATGACCCCAACCATCCAGGCTAGGATCAGAGTGCGCATGGAAGCCTGGTGAACCTAAGGCTAAGGATAGAACAAGAAGAAAAGGAACATATAGCTTGCATGATCATAGTTACCTTTATAAGTTGTTTTGTTGGGAGACAATATTGGCTTAGTCTAAGTCTTCCTCTACCTAGATCCTATGTTTTGTATAAAGTTGTACTTCCTTTATGGAAATTTTTAATGTACTCTTTATACATTTTGAATAAAGTCAAGTTAATATTTCTTCCGCTGCCACACATTGGTGTTTTTGTTTGCCATGATTTTTAGTAGAGACTTGGTCTTTACATTAGCATAAATAAATACATCCTAGATTGGGCATCAAGTCAACTGAATGACCATCCACTGGTTCATCCAACATCAGTTTAGACATTAAATCCCCTTATGATGCCAGCCCAACCATGCACCAGTGAGAATTCAACTATTGGAACATAAGAAATCAACCTTGGACAGTCAACAACACCTGAAGCACCTGTGCACAAGCCCCATTTGACCTATCTGGGCCACCTCAAGCTAACCAAGTTGGATGATATTCTCATGAAATTCAAGGATACTATGAAGAAACTCCATGTTGATAACTTGTTCCTTAATTTGCTAGCAAAAATGCCAACATGGGAAAATACCTCAAGAGTCTCATATTCTAAAAATATATGACTGAGGAATGTGTGACTATGAAGTTAGCACAGATTGCCTCCACATAATTCAAAATTAGATGCCTCGAAAGAAAAAATATCCTATCTCATTTGGAATATACTATTTCTTAGGGGATGACACTTGCCAAAAGGGACTTGCTGATTTAGGCGCAAGCATATCCATTATGCCAAACACTCTATGTCAACACCTTGGATTCAGTGATCTCCTACCTAGAACTATGACCATTCAGTTATTCGATGCATCCATTACAAAACCATTGCGAACAATTGAATAAGTTATGGTTAAGCTAGGACATGACACTTATGTCCCATGCTATTTCATGGTTATAAAAATCAAGGAGAATAATCTGATCTAGCTAATTTTGGGGAGACCATTAATAGATATCGTGAGAGCCTTAGTGGATGTTGAAGTTGGAAAACTTATCCTAAGACCTGGAAAGAAGATTATTGAATATAGATTCCTCAAAGATTTAAAGAGGGTGCATAAATCGATTGAATCCTTCAAGGAAAAAGGGTATGTGGAACTAGAACAATTAGATCTCCAAGATGTTGAACAAGGTAATAAAGATTCACCTCTGAGTAATGTATGTACGTCATCTGACTATGATCCAAGTTCTACGGATCGAAAAATCAAGTATTTGAAAACCCTGTCCGTGCACCCAACATGAGCAATGCATATTTTTGGTCAGGTCCACAATGTTAAATCGGGACACTTGTTGGGAGGCAACCCATCCTTTTAATTTCATCCTTTTTCTTTTATTTTATTATTCTTTTTAGTTTTTCAACTTTCCTCTTCAAAAAATACTTCAAAAAAGGAGAGAGAGAGAGAGAAAAGGGGATGGATATGCCCTTGAAAGCCCAATCAATTTGATAGAAAGTTGGTGTGGCATGTGTAATGATGGATTTTGTGCCTCATATATGGATTCATCCATCGAAGATGTTTGATTGACTATGTAAAGATATCACAATCTCAAAATTGTATAGATATGTAGGGAGAGGAATACACAGGCCAAATAGATGTGTTCATCTAATCGAACGCATCACTTGTTATTATTTGTACAAGATTCTTTTTGATATTTTTATTTCTCATCTTTGTTACTCAAAAATTATAGCCTCTTTTATCCTATCTCTCATCATTATTATTCTCTTCCATAATATCTTGAAGTAACTGAGACTTTCTAGGAATTGATGTGATCTTTATGGGTTAGGTGACGTATCTAATGCATGCATGGTTAACAACTGTTAAAGCCTTCGTGTTACCCTAAACACATCTATTGTGCATTATAAAAGGGATTGAGGCATAAGGTCTTGAAGCACATCTTCTTCTTCACGCTGGTCCACAGGTTGTGCTTTCTTGACCTCTCCCTTGTGACACCACCAATGGCGTCCATGACCAACAACCTCAGTGGAGTACTCCAACATTCACATTGTGGCCCTTCAATGACAAACAAGATACCGTCTGACTATGATCTCCAGCTTTACTACTCCCAGGACACCTATGTTCCCTAGGAGGCCTGCTTCATGCATCCAACACATTGAAGAGTGCTGCCACCGACTGATCCAGACCCAGTAATCAACCACCTTTATGATCAGTGAGCCATTGCTTTGGCAATAAGGTGTTGACTAGATGTAACCTGCGGAGAATGGGGTAAATGTCTACAACCACCCTCACCCCCACCAAACAAAGATCATGGAAATTGGTGGCTACATAGGTGCCAGGATGAGGGCCTCACCAACAGAAGAGGAACCCATTCTTAGGGTTTCTATTGTGTTCTCTTGAATGAAGAGAAACACCCCACCCCCTCCATCTCCACCACCATACATATCGAATCCCCTCCATATCTACCTTATGTCTTCTCGAGGATGAGCAAAATTTTAAAGTTTTGGGTGGAGGGTGGGTGGTATGTTGTCTCCACCACCTAAAATTTAACCTCGCCCTTTCTCATCCTCTAACAATTTTTTCTTTCTTTTATTTTGTATCTATGTTTTTTTGTATTTATAGAAACATTTTGTTTTGTGTGAGTTGTAGCCTTTACCTAGCTGGCCACTTTAATGTATGCAAAAATTGAAAATGTATAATTGAACTATTTCATTTTTATTGAGCTAACCAGTGTAAAAGGAAATATTAAGGAACAAACATGTCTTGAATGGATCTGAGCCCCAATCACAACAATTGAGCATGATTTCCCCTTAGAAGTGACGATAAGTAGAACGAGTCAGTAAGGTCAAGTTGCACGTGCCCTGATATGAATTTTAACAAAATTCATAAACACTTATTTACCCTATATTAATGGAATTAACTGATATAATATGATGATCTGATAGCAGTGCAACAATACAACGAAGAAGCACAAGTCAGCCTCTTGTATCCACCTTCTTCCATCATTTCATCTCTTTGCCAACCACAAAAAGAAAAAAAATCCACTATGTGCCAAACCCTAAGTTCAGGGTGGCATCCCCTCAAATATATATATATATATATATATATATATATATATATATATATATTCTCCTTCTCACTTTAGTCTACAGACATGGCATAAATAATAGAGGCCAATGAGCCCAAAATAAAACATGAGGTCAATGTAACTGCAACTAAATATAAATTAGGAGTTAAATAGAGGAGAGACAAATAAAATAATTGAATCCCAAATAAGATCTCAAGTCAAATAGAGGAGAGACCAGGGAAACAAGTTTGTTCCTTGTATTTCTCCCCATTTTGACCAAATTTTCATTCCCAGGGGACTTATCAAATATCTCCCCAAAATAGCCAATCATCTCTGACTTATGCTATCTTATACTTGTGTTGACAGATCAAGAGTATTATTGAGATAAAATCAGTTCTTTGTAGGTTCTAGAATCTAGAGAATGGAGAGACAAGTCCCAATTATAGTATACCCAAGTGTGGGTACTTGACCCCAAAGGATTAGGGTTTCTTGATCAAATTTAGTGGAAGAGGAAACCAAAGTATGCTCAGTTGGGAGAGTAAAGGTGGGATCCTAGTATCAATTGTTTGTCCTCCTTTCTATTTTTCTTTACTTGGGATGAGAAAAGGTTTAAGTTTGGGGAAGTTTGATGAGTATATTATTGGTATGTATGCCTTGAGAGCCAATCATATGATGATTGGATTTGCATACATCATGATTGATTTGATAAATATCAAAGGCAAGCTTCTAATTTATTCTAGCACAATCAATTATTAGATAAATGATTGAGTAGAATGAATGTCTAAAGAATGACAATACTCAATGACATATGTCTTTAGGTTAAGGACCTGAATAATGAGATTGTATTGATGTTGATAGTATGTACATTCTTGTTATGTCCCTAGTCAGATGTCATTGTGGAAGGTTGATAGATAACAATGACACATCAAGACTAGAGTGTGTGTTGGTTGATGATAGTTTCTCATTAATCATGATATATGATATTAAACCAAGTACGTAGATACACGTTAGAGAATAGTGTATTGGACAAACCCACCATGAGAATGACACATGGAACCATGGTAGTCAAAATCATGGTGGGTCTGTCCAATACACCATTCTCTAACATGTATCTATGTACTTGGTCAGAATCATCTCTCATAGTGATGGTGGTGATTGTGATTCTTAGACCTAAAATTAGTGCACTCGTCGAATGTGATTGGGTACACTTTGACACCATCAAATACAGTCTAAAAACATGAGTTGTTA
Source organism: Alisma plantago-aquatica (assembly GCA_963693085.1). NCBI lineage: Eukaryota > Viridiplantae > Streptophyta > Magnoliopsida > Alismatales > Alismataceae > Alisma > Alisma plantago-aquatica. The sequence continues at coordinate 723,179,409 of OY856414.1, forward strand.
TAAGGGTGATGATTGGGTGGCTTTGATGTATGAGGTAGACTTTGAGTGATAGATATGGGATTTGTCCCTCCTAAGGGAGTATGATGTCCAGGCCACTTGATAAGTGAGACTGAGAAAGGTGTGCTCATTCATATGTGAATAAATATATGATATTGATGTCAAACATATCTCAGACAGGCTGCTCTAGTTCGAGAAACATGAATGAATGTTAAAAGGATGAAAACTCATGCCTTGAGTTCATTCAGGATATCAGAGACAAAGGAATTATACATTCAATGAAACACCAATCATAGACTATAGGATTGAAAGTTGTTCTCCAACTTTCATTTTCACTTGGGTAGCACTAATGTGTGACTAGGTACCGCTCTTTGCTTGTGATGTCATAAGCTAGTTATGGACATTCACTGCCAACGTGAAATAGGACCTATAGGGTCACAGACAAAGGATTAACCTAGAAAAGGATGTTATCCATGAATGATGTTTGGATTGATTACTAAAGTGTTTAGGTACTCAATAAAAAATTCAATCAATAGACTTAACTCAGAATCATCAAGGTCAAGTGTTGAACCAATTGATTAGAGTGTCAGATTGATTGAGAACTAAATTGACTGTGTTTTGTACAATCTGGACCACCAACTGACCAGTTCACTGGGTGAACCGATTAGGTCATGGTCAGTGAGACGACTAGTTCACTCTGGTGAACCGATCAGTTCACTTGGACCAAACGAGTAGTGTTGAGTTCTCCTGATTTGTGAGAAAAGTTTTTCATTTTACTTGTTCAATTCGATTGGGAAAAGAATTAATATGTGTGTTAATTAGTAATGAATAAGGAAAGTCAATTGCAGGAAGGTTTGGGAAGTGAAGCAATCGATTCACTTGGTGAACTGATCGGCTCAAACTCTCGACTGACTAGTTCACTAGTGAACTGGTCATCTCACCTTGCCAAATGACCATTTCAATTATGAAACTACCGGTTCGCCTGCTATAGTGCAAATTGTTCATGGAAATTCTAGACCCTTCTACTCCCGCACATACTAGGAACCCTGACCCTACCCTCTACTATAAATAGAGGGGTACAGGGGGCCTCTCCAAAGACACAACTCAGAACATCAGTTGCTTTTCAAAATTGTTGTCCTCTCTAGTTGTGGTAACCGAGAGAGCCCAAGCAAGTTCTACCATTTTAGGGGGGAACAATGAGGGAAAGACAATTGCAGAAAAGCAAATGATTATGGGAGAGTGTGTAGGTGAGTAGTATGCTGACAGAAGGGGACAACTCCTTCTAGTCTATCCTTCAAGATGACTAGAGTTCCCAGTAGTCCATGTGGACTATCTATAGAGGTAGGAGACTTCTGCTGCTCAGGAGGATGATAGTCAACCGCAATCTGGGTCAAGACCAAGAGTTGCATAGACGTTGTTAAAGACACGTGGTTGAAGACCGCACTTGCTATGAGGTATAGTCACTGAGCAAAACTCAACACTAGGTATAACTTACTCAAACCATCCTTCCCATTACATAGATATGCGTATGTTGGTTATGGGTTTATGGTAAAGTTAAATTTTTGTTTCCACTGCCAACTCTGACCAGTAAAACCCAACAGTGGTATCACAGCCACGTCAATATTCTATGTTTTGGGATAATTGATATGATCGGATTTTGGTTTTACTATCTTATATTTATTGCATACGATGCAAATATTTAAATGACTAATGTGAATATCTGAGTAATATCGCATGATCCCAAACTAATACATACATATATGATATGGTATCTATATGCAATTGATACACATCACCCTAAAATAGTTTTGATGGTGGATGTGTAACATGGTTATGGCCTATAATCCTAATGTGCATGTGTGTGGTTGGTTATGGTTGTTTGCATCTCGGTCTACGCACCGAGCCCTCTTCTTTCATTCTGAATGAAACTTGAGATAACTCGAGATTCTCTTCTACCTTTTCTCCCCTTGAATGTAACTCAAGGTTTCACAAAGATTATGTAAAATAGGATTAGCTTTATTTCTTATTATGATGAAGATTGAAGATGACCGCTTGATGGACCGACATGACTGACTGAGGAGCAGTTGGTGGACCGACGAGAAGCCCAGATGACCAGACGAGCCATCTAGAGGAGCCAGATGATCGGCTAGAGGAGGCCAACCAACCGGCCAAGAGGTGAGTCAACTGGCTCAAAGGTTTAACCAGTCAAGCCGGATTGGCATGCACAAATCTTCATCAATAACAAGTTTCATGTGATGTAGACCTTAGATGACCGTAGTTCCTTCTGGCTTCAAGGAACTACAATAGGATGGCCATAATCATTTCTTTATCATTATTGCATGTTTTCATTTTTGGGATATAGCATGTATATGATACATACTATATATGTGGCGATTGGATACATATATGCATATATAAGCATATCAAAATCTTTCAAATATAAATATTAAGTCTTAGATGATTTCCATAAGCAGCACACATGAAAAGCTTGATCGACAAGCATGGGCATCCCAAGGCTGGTGCGTTGTCTATCTCATGGAAGTGTGATGGTAGTTGTGTGGGCCCACCAAGCGGGGTGCACTCCTATCGTGCTGGCTTTTGGGTCGAGCTTTACTAAGTGGTCTTAATGAGATTAAGTACTTAGAGGCATGCATATGACTATTGCAAAGAGTTGTGCATATCATCTATCCAAGAATTGCATATGATGCAATTGGTAAATGTTACCTACCTTAATAATTGATTTTAGATGATGGCTTTGGCCAGGTAATAACTCAATTATTTAGGATCTTGGCTCACTAGAAGGTTGTATGCTACAATCTTCCGAATTAATACATGAGGGTTATCAATTTGATTAAAATAGTGGGAGAGATAATTAATTAAAGACCTAATTAAATATCATCAATTTTCAAATCAAATCAAATCAAAAGAGTTTTGGACTAAAATTGTAAATTTCCTTTTTGTAGAATAAATGGCTACTAACAACAATCACTTATCACTACGATCGGTCCTTGAGAAGGACAAGATAATGGGAACAACTTCCACGACTGGTTTAGGAAGTTGAGAATTGTTCTCACTCAAGAGTGAAAGCTCTATGTCCTACATACACCAGAGCCAGAAGAGCCCACTCCCACCGCACCAAAGGCTGAAAGGGATTCTTACAAGAAGCATATTGAGGATGCCATTAATGTGAAGTGCTTGATGTTGTGCTCAATGAACTATGAGTTGTAGAGACAACATGAGAACATGGACATCATTGAGATGGTCAACATCTCAAGAACATATATCAAGACCAGGCACGACAAGAGAGATATGATGTCTCCCAGGCACTGTTTAAGTGTGTCATGACAGAAGGAGATTCAGTAGGCCCTCACACACTCAAGATGATTGGGTATGTGGAGAACCTAACTCGACTGGTATTCCCTCTGAGCCAAGAGTTGGATACTAATGTGATACTACAATCATTGCCATAATCCTATAGTCAATTTTTGATGAACTACAACATGAACAACTTTGGCGGGTCACTGACAGAGTTGTTGGGCATGTTGAGGACAGTCGAGGCATAGATGATGAAAGACAAACCCAAATTTGTGATGATGATCAGTAGAAAGAAGGGAAAGTCTAAAGGCAAGGGCAAGGGCAAAGCAAAGAAAGGTTCTGATGCTAGCCAGCAGCCCAAGTCATTTTCAACTCTCAAAGCCAAGGGAGGGTGAACAAGGGAGGGAAATATCACCATTGTCATGAGACATGACATTGGAAGAGAAATTCCCCTCTCTACATAGATGAACTAAAGAAGAAGAAGGAGGGTATGGAAGTCTCCATCTAAGGTATCATGAAAAAAACTTAAAATGCTTCTTTATCTTAGGCATATGATACCAAGATATAGATTTGACATGTATGATGTGTAGGATCTGAAGAGAAGTGATGGCCTTTAAGAAAGGGCCAAGAAGGAACACTCATCAATATTGGAGCAAGTGTTGATGCCATATATAATAGTACCTTTTAGTTTATTTCAGCCCAAAGGGCATGTAATAGAGTTATGAACTGCTATTTCATTTTTCTAGTAAATAGAAACATTTTTTTCTGTATCTTTTAATTATAAAGATGTCTATCAATAAAATTCATGTTTCAATATCAAAGATATGATCCTTTATGGCAATGCCTTATTTATCTTGTGGTACTTGGTATGCATAAGATAAAATAATAATACCTAAAAGTTGTTGATGACTCAAATAATAAATTAGTATTATCACCTAAACAAATGAGAAATTCATCTCTAGGTTCCATGTTGATGGATAAACTAGACTCTCTTAGTTAATGAACCATTAAGAGATATGAATGTCCTGTTTATTGGGCATGATAACAAGTCAATCTTTACTAGATGTAGTGGGAGAATTACTATTCTATTAGGTATAATACATATTGATGTATATACATACCTGTTGGAATAAATACTAATACTTCAGGTATGGTATTAATGAAATACCAATATGAATATCTTGAAATGTTCAAGAATATCATAAATGAAGAAGAAACTTGGTAAAAGTATTAATTCTTTGATATGATCAATGAATGAGGTACTTAAACCAAATGTTTGAGGACCTTGTGAATAACTATGATAGTGTATCATAGAGAACTCATGATTAAGGCATAATGATGTCCAAACCTAAGAAGGAATCATACTCTAAATAGCAAGAGCACAATCATCAAACAACTAACTATTCTTCTAGAATTCTTCTAAAAAACATGCTTTACACTAAATAAATGTACAAAAGGAGATTAAGAATCACAAATGTTGTGGAATCTCAAATTCCTTATGTAACAGATACACCTCATATATCTAGTAGAAAACACCTTGAGCTTGATGGATAATGATATCCTACAAACTCAAAGGTGATGAATTGGTCATATCATGATGAGCCAATAATCTATCTAGATTATGTTGAGGAATATATTATGAGTTATGGCTTGAATCTATAAGATCCAAAATGGCTTCCATGTGAACCAAATAAGGTATGACCTTAATGGTAGCACTTATAGGGATAAAACCCATAAATGCAATTGGGTCTTAAGAGTTAAGACTGACATGGATGACATTTGAAGAGTTAACTGGTTGAGATAAATTCAAGTGACTTGATGATTTTATTTAACCAATTGTAGTGGCTATAGGCCATAAAGGATCATGCTTGATATTGGAACTTAAAGACTGTGAAATTTGGCATATGGGTATTAAAACTGCATTCCTAGAAGGAATAACATGAGGTTATGTACGTGACACAACCTGAAGGGTTTTATAATTCTGATAATGCAAATGCAGTCTATAAGTTACAAGAGATGAATCAATATGATTGATTAAACACAAGCACCTCAGAATTGGAGTCTTTACTTTGATTATATAGTCAAAAGGTTTGAGTAATATATTGAAATAAAGAAGGGATCTATGATTACAAAGATTTAGTGGGAGCATATTCATATTCCACATGATGATGAGGAATGAAACATTCTAAGAATAGAAATTGGTGTGGAAATACCTTCTTTAGGGGAATAAAGATAAATGTCCTATATGATAGGAATAGAGACCTATAGAGATAGTTCTCAAAAGTCTCTTGGCCTAATAAAGAGAGAGCATACATAGGTATTCTACACTAAAGGGTTAAGTATGCAGAGATTCCGTGGGAGAAAACTTGTCCATATTACATGGAGTTAGTCTCTTAGATGCCTAGTCTCCCAAATTCTTAAGAAGAATAGGAACACATAGATAGATGCCTTATCCATTCACAATTGGATATATCATGTATGTAATCATCCCATTGTCTTGTATGTATCGAACATGACAAGAAAATATATATTGCATTCATCATCTTGTATGTATTGGACATGACAATATGATATACTCATCCAATTATCTAGTATGTATTGGACATGATGAGTAGATGTTTGTCTACTTCTAGTGGGAGTCACTGGAATACCATTAAGAACTTATTTAAGTACTTATGAAGTATTAAAGGATTAGTTCTATGGTAATAAAAGGAAGAGTTGAGTGTAAATGAGTTACACTAATGCAAGCTTCCAAAATGACAAAAAAATGATCGCAAAATGCAAAATATAAAAGTTATATTCAATTGTAAATTGAAAAAGAGTTGTTACATGGAAATGTTCCCAGTAAAATTAAAAGGTCCATTTGATTCTAAAAGGAATGTCGAGTATCCTTCTGTTATGAACACCAAAGGATACTATATGGATCTAGAAGTTCATACGGATGAACTTATAGATATTCCAACCATTGATGACAAGTGAGAAATACTAAGTCAAACTATGGAGCTAACTATTAGGCAAGAAATATCAGATAGCATATTACAACAACTCCATCTCATACGAAATGTCATATAGTGATGAGATGAGAAATATGGAATATACTGAGTAAAGCAAAGTGTTTCTAACTCACTGGATTAGAACTAGTGTAGCAGAAACATGTGGGACATGTTTAGAGATCACTAAGAATATAATTCGAAGGTGATTGGCTCTAAGTGAAAGTGGGAGTCCATTGGTATGTATGCCCTGAGAGTCTATCATATGATGATTGGATTGGTATATATATATATATATATATATATATATATATATATATATATTAATATCAAAGGCAAGCTTCCAATTTATTCTAGCTCAATTGATTATGAGATAAATGATGGAGCAGAATGAATGTCTAAAGAATGACAATACTCAATGACGTATGTCTTTAGGTAAAGGACATGAACAATGAGATCATACGGATGTTAAGAGTATGTACATTCTTGTTATGTCCCTAGTCGGATGTCATTGTGGAAGGTTGATAGACAACAATGACACATCAAGACTAGAGTGTGTGTTGGTTGACGAAAGTGTCTCATTAGTCAAGATATATGATATCAAACCAAGCACATAGATACAAGTTAGAGAATAGTGATCAGACAGACCCACCATGATAGTGACACATGGTACCATGACATGGTAGTCAGAATCATTTCTCATAGTGATGGTGGTGATTATGATTCTTAGACCTGAAATCACTACACTCGTTGAATGTGATTGGGTATACTTTGACATCATCAAACATAGTCCTGAAACATGGGTTGTTATAACAGTGATGATTGGGTGGCTTTGACGCATGAGATAGACTGTGAGTGATAGATATGGGATTTGTCCCTCCTAAGGGAGTATGATGTCCAGGCCACTTGATAAGAAAGACTGAGAAAGGCGTGCTCAGTCACATGTGAATAAATATATGATATTGATGTCACACATATCTCAGATAGGCTTCTCTAGTTTGAGAAACATGAATGAATGTTAAAAGGATGAAAACTCCATGTCTTGAGTTCATTTAGGATATCAGAGACAAAGGAATTATACATTCATTGAAACACTAATTATAGACTGTAGGGTTGAAAGTTGTTCTCCAACTTTCATTTTCACTTGGGTAGCACTGATGTGTGACTAGGTACTGCTCTTTACTTGTAATTTCATAAGCTAGTTATGGACATTCACTGCCAATGTGAAATGGGACCTATAGGGTCACAGATAAAGGATTAACCTAGAAAAGGATTTTATCCATGAATGATGTTTGGATTGATTACTAAAGTGTTTAGGTACTCAATCAAACATTCAATCAATAGACTTGACTCAAAATCATCAAGTTCAAGTGTTGAACCAACTGATTAGAGTGTTATATTGATTGAGAACTGAATTGACTGTGTTCTGCACAATCTGGACCACCAACCGACCGGTTCACTGGGTGAACCGATTAACTCATGGTCAGTGAGATGACAAGTTCACTCTGGTGAACTGATCTTCTCACTTGGACCAAACGAGAAGTGTTGAGTTGTCTGGGTTTGTGAGAAAAGTTTTTCATTTTACTTGTTCAATTCGATTAGGAAAAGAATGAAATTTTTTTTTAATTAGTAACAAAAAAGGAAAGTCAATTGTAGGAAGGTCTAGGAAGTGAAGCGACCAGTTCACTTGGTGAATTGATCGGCTCACACTCCCAACCTACCGGTTCACTTGTGAACCGATCATCCCACCTTGCCAAATGACCATTTCTATTATGAAACTACCAGTTCCCCTCCCACAGTGCAAATTTTTCATGAAAATTTTGGATCCTTCTACTCCCTCACAAACTGGGAACCCTGACCCTACCCTCTACTATAAATAGAGGAGTACACGGGGCTTCTCCAGAGACACAACTCAGAACATCATTTTCTCTGCAAAGTTGTTGTCCTCTTTGGTTGTGATAGCTGAGACATCCCAAACAAGTTCTACCCATCCAGGGAGGAACAATGAGGGAAAAACAACTACAGAAAAGCAACTGGTTGTGGGAGAGTGTATTGGTGACTAGTATGTCGACAGAAGGGGAAAACTCCTTCTAGTCTGTCCTTCAGGATGACTAGAGTTTCTAGTAGTCCGTGTGGACTATCTATAGAGGTGGGAGACTTCTTCCACTCAGGATGATGACAGTCAACCATAGTCCGGGTCAAGATCAGGAGTTGCACCAATGTTGTTGAAGATAGGTGGTTGAAGACCGCACTTTCGGTAAGGTATAGTCACCTCAGGACCGGGTATAAATTGCTAAAACCATCCTTCAAATTACATAGATATTGATGTGATCTGTTGGTTATGGGTTTATAGTCACGTTAAATTTGTGTTTCCGCTGCCTACTCCGACCACGTAAAACCCAACATATATTTACACTCATTTTTGCATGATATTTTAGTCACTTTTTAGTGGTTGTTGTGTTTCTATTTCCTAGTTTTATCTTTAGATTTACTTAAATGCAATTATCTCCTAGTTTCTAGACTTTAATGCACTTCATATATTTTTCATGTAGAGCCAGCCAAAAATATACTTCAATGCTGAGATGGATGATCAATCCCTCATGATTTCACACCTCAAGGGAAGGAAGGCCCTAAAATCTTTCCATTGCCCACCTTCCAACCGCCCAGTCAAGCGGTCAATTTTGTCAGTCGACTGACTCAAACTGCTCTCTATCTAGAGTCTTTCAGATTCTTCAATTCTAGTGCACGCTTGTGGCATCCATTCTACTAGTTCAATCCATGTTTGTCTACCAGATAATTGGATGTGAGGTCCAAATTGAGTAACCCAAGTGAGTCATTTGTTGGACTGAGTATGCGCCATCCATATTAGTTTCCTTTGACCACAAATATTCATCTTTAGGGTTTCGGCAGCAAGGAAGGAATCTATTGAAGGGAACTATTATCATCCATTCTAAATGGCCTTTGGTCGATGATTAGAAGCCACATTGTCCATCACAAACTCTAGCAAGGAACGAAGAGACATCAGCCATAGTGGAGAGATTGGTCTTCCCGCACTAGTCATAATGCCTCCCTCCGTTGTTCTTTCTATCTTTCCATTGTTGTCTCTTTCCATGAGCAAGTAGACATTTGTGCTTGAGCACGGGGAATGGCCCCAATAGCCCATAATTTTTGGTAGCCAGTATCGAAACTAAACGATATTATTACTAAATTAAGTTTCATTATACTTGTTTACTTTCTTTGCAAATTGACGATTTGTTTTGCATATTTGTTATAATGGCAGATGTGTAGGTTGCTATGAGTATGATTAGTACTTCAGAATGATCTTATTATCACAATGAAGTGTCAGTAAGGGATAGTGAGGGGATTGGGTTATAATCTACTAACATGCCGAGAATGGTCAGTTGTCGTAAGGGAGCTGAGTTGGAATTAACTAGGAATTTAGGTGTCGAGTTTGGTCGGCTCTGATGGAGTTTAATCCAAGAAATGATATGTATCCCTTGAGGGTGCACTAGCTAAGCCTATATTTATTAAAGTATTGTTAAGGAGTTAGATCTCACTAGGATAATTACTTAGGCTTTAGAAAGAAAAAACCACATGCATTGGTCCTTTTTATTATCATTTATTTGCCTCTTTAATCTTTGTTTCTTCTCGCAACAATTTAGTTTAATTAATCATCCAACTTCTCAGTGTTAAATATTACCCTTACTACTTCTCAATATACATAACTACTTAAAAATTTTGTCCTCTAGGTTCAATCATAAAGTATACTACAATAAGGCTTCCACTCATGCGGGTGGGGAATTAGCAAACTACTTTCGGCTAAACTTGAGAGCTATTATTTTAGGTTTTTATTGGTTCAAAATTTGGATCCCATCGCCTATCATAGTCAATCATGATCTTGCTTCCAATCAAGAAGACAATCTCATGATGGACCTAAGAAAAAACAAAGTTTCCATGCGGCATAAAATGACTAAACTAATACGGATTATTCAAGTCATTTGCATGTGAAAAAATCCCATTGTAGAATATTGCAAGCCATCTAGGGACCCTCAATGCAAACTAAATCCAAATATCAAAGAGGTTTTTTAACTAGAGATTAATCAAGCTTTTGACTGTAGGAATCAACTATCTGATCTCTGACTTCCCACGAGTCATCCTTGTCCAAGTGGTACCTAAGAAAGGGGGGACCATTACTGTAAAGAACAAAAATGATGAAACCATCCCCACTCATATTGTTATGGGGTGGAGGATGTGCATTGACTATAGAAAAATGAATAAGGGCACCAGGAAAGATAACTTCCCTTTTACCTTCTTATATCAAGTACTAGAGTGTCTTGTTGTGATAAAGTGAGTTTTGATATTATTCATTTTCTCTCTCTTGCAATTTAATGATGTTTGTGATCACCCAAACTTGTTACCTAAAATACCCACAATCATCTCCCTCTACTATTTTGACCATGTGGATACAGAAAAAATCAAAATAATACAAACCTTAACTACATATTAGGGTGAATCATTTGAATTATATTACTTAGTCAAATTACATAGTCAACTTTTTAATTTGAACCTCAAATTTGTACCATAATTAAATAAAGTTCTCATGAAGCTCTACCTAAAATTTCATTGCAATTGGACAAACCAATTAGGAGTTATGAGCATTTGACAATTGTGCACATTGTTTTGATTGTTTAACCCTATGACCTACGTTTCGGGTTTAATTGACCAAATATGTGACATATTTGATGTCACGTGGCCTGGGAATAGACCCATTTATTTGTCCTTCAATCATATCCACTCGATCGGCCACTCGTGGATTGGAGGGGGATTTGATGGTAGAGAACTCGCCTCCTACCTCCCTGCAACTCGCGAGATCCCAATCGACTGATATAGGATAATGATCATGCCAAACCCAACAAGCGAGACCGATTACTTGTGAGATATTTAGAGGAGCAACTCCTCTCTCCTCATAGAGTCTAGAGAACCCTAAAACTCACACCCTAACCCTCAAATCAACAAGAATGATCCCCTCCATACCCACGCCTCTCACTGGCGACGATGGGTAGGTTAGGGATTTTCACCCTCACCCCCCTTATGCATTTTTAAGGATTTTGAAACGACCACCAGACCTCCTCTATTCATCCCCTACTCTCAATTTCACCATACAACATCCCATTACCCCCAACCTCGAACCACCTTTATCCACTGCCACATGACCTCCGCGACGGCCAGGGCTATTGAGGTGTTGCAATTGGTCCCCACCTTCGCAACCAAGGAGCTCTGACTCACCACTAAGACACCTTTCCCACCCATCCTCACTCCTATTTCCTCATAAGCACCCTTTCCCAATGACCTACTCCTCCTCACCTTGGCGACACAAAGCTCGAGCGGGAGTTGAGGGTCTATTCAATTCCAGCTAGGTGTGTGGCCTCTCTACAAAGGTGCTCACACAATCCATTCGCCGAGATCGTGACCATAGCCCTCAACAACCCTTCATGGAGTCTAGTCTAGGCCACTTGAGCCTACAACCAATGAAGGATAAGGAGACCAACCTGGTGCCAACTCAGACCCAGGTGGACCACTGCTGATCTACCACCTCAGAGCAGATCGAGAGTCAGTTGAGGAGAGAGAAGGGAGTGAGGAGTCCATTTGTATCAATGGTGTCTCAATTGACGGTTGCCACCTTAGAAAGAGGAGTCTTGGGTCATTGTGAGTCAGAAAGGGAGAACTCGCTTCCTTGGACCAATTGCAGGCATCCATGTAGGCATATTCCCCATTTTATTAATGGAAACGTATTTATCTTAGAAAAATCATAGTAAATGTTAGGAATATCGGATGATAGAAAAACTATATACCATTTTTATTAGAAAAATATGCGAAACGTGATAATATTACTATCTTAGCATGAATCCATTCCATTTTTCAAAAATAATAGTTATAAGCCATTTGATTATATTATTATCTCTTTATAATATAGAAATGTTATTCATGATATAAAATCCAAAATTCTTGACTCCTAAAGTGCTAATGGAATCTCTGATGACCTTGCATCATGAAAACCTAATTAGCACATGCCTAGTAATCCAAAGATCTTTTAAACCCTAATACTAGTTTCTCTATCTATGATTATTATTTATGCACTATATGTAAAACCCTAAATAATAATAATCTATTATGAGTTATGTACGACTCCCAAAACCCTAGATTCAACTATGATTATGTTGGATCATGTGAATCTTAAAAGGAAGCTAATGATGACCTAGATCCTATAGAAATCTGAATCGTACATGTTACTTTTAAATAGTAAAGGATATCATAATCTATGTGTAACCCTAAATATGAGATATGATCCTATGACTCCAAAATGAGATGAGCTCAATAAATCATCCCTGATATTGAGGGTGAAAATAACCTTGAGTAAAGAAGAAATCCTATCCTTTGGTCATATGGACTCATAGTAACATTATACCCTTGATTTCCTTTCACAGTTATCTATTTATTATTTCTCTAGACTCTTGGGAATTCAGATATGATACAACAAGTATGTGAGTTTCATAAGTATAAGACTAGTTTTCATGGATGCATAAGATATGGAATACTTTGGATGCTTTATTTGTATATAAGTTCTCGGATGAATATTAGTAGTATATTCTTCACCAAAACATAAAAGAAATAAAATGAATAGATGGGTTGTATCTATTGAACTGAGATAATTATTTCTCACTCTACTAAATACTAAGGTCAACACCTCCCCATAGCCCTAGGGGCAGGGAGGGCCCATCATATAGGTAAGATGAGGTGATGACCCACTTAGTAGTACAACCACATATGAAGACATGTATAAAAGAATGATTTGCCTGATTCTCACATTAAATAATGTTTTCTTTTACTTTCTTTCTTCAAATCTTTCATTATTCCAGTTACTATACAAGTATTTCAACCACGTACGCAACTTTTGTGGATTCATCTATTTCACGTATTTTCTAGGTGCAAAGAACAAGTAATGAGCATCAAGGTACAACAAACATGTTATAAAGTTCTCTTGGAGGATATTATCTAGATGGATTGTCATCTCTAATTTCTTATAAATAGTTTTATTTCTTTTCCTTCTAGATGATTTATAGGATATCTTATGTATGTACTTTTCATTTCCTAGAACTAGTTTTTCTTCCCATTGAATAATGTAATCATGACTATTTATCTCTATGGATGATGGTGTTGTGTGGCATTTATATGATATTTTTTGAACATGATCTGGCTTCCATATATTCTATATGACAATCACAATCTCCTATATTTTCCCTATTGACATCTAATATATATGAGTGTGCGCATATCTAGGGAATGCCATCATGGAAAGTATATAGGAATTGGGTATGTCACAGTTGGTATCAGACACAATGGTCACACATCATAGCTACATGAAATCACATTCACCCTATTTGAGTCTAGGGTATTCCTTGAGTTAGGTATATAAGGGTGGAGGTGTCTAGGATAGATATTGTCATGAGTGTGACTAAAGTCTATGAGCCACTTTGCTTGGAAATCATGAGGCTACCCTTATGGAAGTATAAGTCTACCTAGACAAGACCATATGTGTCCCCTACTTCTTGGGAATACCTTAATTAAGGACCCTTCTCACCTATAGATATTCCCTCTCATCTCCTCTTTAAAAATTCCCTCTCATCTCTCACTCTCTCTCTATTTTATAAATATTTCCTTCTCATCTCTATGATATAAGATTAGGAATGAGTCACTCGAGTTAGAGTCTTAAGGATTGACTGATAAGGATTATTAGGATATCCTCCACAAATCATAACACTAAGCTTATGAATAACTAATAAAGGGGAGTAATGAAATATAATATACTCAAAAAAAGGAAGAAAAGAAATAAAATATCTAATCTATTTCACCTAATCTTCAAGATGCATCCAAAAACTCGTGGTTCTAAGACCTGTGAAGAGTCATCCTATAAAAAGAGAAACGAACCTAACACCTATGATGTACCTGATATTAACACTATGTCCAGGGATAGGTGGGAAGAACAAAAGAAAATCCTCTTAGACTTCATGGATATTATTGCCCTAAAAGGAACCCCTGAACCCAGTTCATCTAGGAAGAAGGAAGTGATTGTGCTAGATTTTGTCAATCTCAACCCCAACACCTTTTGGGGGAAAGAACCAACTGAGGTGATGGATAAGGCCAAATCTTGGAGATTGTTAGTGGGGTATGCTTTCCATACCCTAGAAGTACACAATGAGAAGAAGGTCAAATTTGCCACACACCTACTTAAGGGAGGGGCAAAGGCTTGGTGGGAAATTACAGTGGGAATACAAAACAAGAGGCAGATGCCATGGAATTGGAACCCTTCAAAATATATTTCCCAAGTTGTTTTATGTCTTTAGATGAAAGGAAGAGGAAGGAGAATATGTAAAACTGAACTTAAGTAGGGTAATCTCTCAGTGGCTGACTACACTCAGAAGTTTAGACTTCTAGAACATTATGCACCCATTAAGACTGAAGATTGCCTCTTGGAGCACTATGTCGACTGCCTAGATGCTAATCTAAAAACCCTAGTCATCACCTTACTTCCCAAGAACTTAGATGAAGCCCTAGAATTGACCCTTAAACTAGAAAGGGAGTTGGGTAAGAAAAAACCTTTGAGCATGGGATATCTAAGGTTAACCACCACTGATAAAGATAAGTCTAGGAAGTTTCACCCTAGCCATAAAGAGGTATCAGATTTGGGAGGTTTAGGTAAAGGAGGATAGAGAAATAACCAGAATCAACTAAATACCTATTGAAGAAAATGTAAGACTTATGGATAGAGACATGATGGAACTTGTCTTTATGCCAAGCCTATTTTCTACAACTGTAAGAAGGAGGGCCATTTCATTGCCAAGTGCCCTACTCCGTCTATCATTGGCATCCCTCTAGTAGATGATCCACATCCTCAAGGGCATCACAATGCTAGAGTGTTTGCAGTAACTACAGAAGATGCTAAGGCAAATCCAAATCAACTGGTTGAAGGTAACCTTAATTCTTTTCAATTATCTAAATATCTCGTTCAATGCCTTCAATATTCATGAAAAATATTCAGTGTACGCAGTGTATTCCTTAATGATCATATTGTTAAAGATTCTTTTGATTCTAGATCTAAAAATACTTTCATATCCACAAATCTTACATATATGTTACATTTACATATCAATGAACTTGGATATATTCTTGATGTGTCAACTCCTAGTGGAAAAATACTCATTGCATTATAGAAAATTGATGTGCTGCCTGTAAAATTCAAAAATTATGATATGTCCTTTGAATTAATCCTATTGACTATGGATGACTTTGATATCATACTTGGTATGGATTGGCTATTCAATTATCATGCACAAATTTACTATAGGGAAAAGATGGTAGTCCTCTCTCAACTTCATTCTAATCTCGTGGTGATCCCAAGGGGAAGCAGATTCTGGAAAAATATTATAATTTACTCTCTTAAAGATAAAAAGCTCATTTCTAAAGGTTGTAAAGTCTTCCTCACATTAGTCTTAAAGATGAGTCCTAGTACTGAACCTATAGAAAGAGTGGAGGTAGTCTATGGTTTTCTTCACATATTTTCAAAGGAGCTTCCTGGGTTGCCTCCAGACCGAGACATTGAGTTCTCTATAGATCTTCTTTCTAGAACCACTCCAATTTATAGGTCCCCATATAGGATGGCTCCTACTGAGCTTTTGGAGCTAAAGTAGTAGTTACAAGAACTTATTAATAAAGGCTTTATTTATCCTAGTATTTCCCTTGGGGTGTGCATGCTCTCTTCGCAAAGAAAAAAGATGGTTCTATGTGTATATGTATTGACTACCGCATCTTGAACCAGGCCACTATTAAAAACAAGTACCCACTTCCTCACATTGATGACCTCTTTGATCAGCTTTACACTGCCAAAGTTTTCTCTAAGATTGACCTTCATTCTAACTATCATCAACTTAAGGTCAAAGATTTTGATATTTCTAAAACTGTTTTCCAAAATCATTATGGGCATTATGAATTTCTAGTGATGCCATTTGGGTTAACCAATGCACCTGGAGTATTCATAAATTTCATGAGCAAAGTCTTGCGACCCTATCTTGATGAGTTTGTGGTCATCTTTATTGATGATATTTTGATCTATTCTAACTCTATGAAGAAACATCGTGAGCATTTGAAGGCAGTCCTTGAAATCCTTTGAGCTCAGAATTTCAATGGAAAGCTCTCTAAATGTGAATTCTAGATTAATAAAGACATGTTTGACCACATCATCTTTAGGGGTAACATATCTATTGATCCTGCCAAAGTATCTATTGTTCTTTATTGGCAACCTCTGTGAAATCCTTTTGAAATCTGGAGTTTCTTGGGTTTAGCCAGATACTATCGTCGTCTCATCCCAAATTTATCTAAAGTTGCACTCCCTATTACTAAGCCTACTTGGAAGGATGAGCATTTCATGTGGCAGCTACTTGTGAGTTGCAGCATCCCAGGATTTGAGGCCTCAGATAAAATGATCTTAAAAGGAATGATTGGACTACCCATATCACCAATATGCACCTCCTTTTCAGGAGCCCATCACTATAGAACTCCATAGTTAAGCGTGCTCAGCTTGGAGTAGTACTAGGATGGGTGACCAGTCAGGAAGTTGATCCTATCTTGCGCGTGAGTGAGATTGAAGCACACAGTTAAAGCTAGTGGTCGTCTATGGGGCCAGTCGTCATTCCTGATACTCTACTAGAGCCTTGGGAAGTGGGCCCAGGCATTACAAATGGTATTAGATCCATAACCCCTCTAGTGGGTGGGGCCCACATGGGCATGTGGCATGCCAGATTTGATCTGTGCAGTCCAACCAAGTTGGAAAGTGCTATCCATGGTGATGTATCCACCCTTGCGCTGGTATTCTGTGATCGGGAGTTGGGTGTCCATGGGCCATTCTGGGTCTACATTGAAATCAGGAAATATTATGGGTCATATCGTTCAGCCTTAACAAGGACGTTAAGAATCTAAGTGGGGAAGATTGTAACATCCCAAGATTTGAGGCCTCGGACAAAATTATCTTAAAAGGAATGATTGGACTACCCATATCACCAAGGTGTACCTCCTTTTCAAGGAGCCCATCACTAAATAACTCCATAGTTAAACGTGCTCAGCTTGGAGTAGTACTAGGATGGGTGGCCAGTTGGGAAGTTGATCCTAGCTTACATGTGAGTGGGATTAAAGTGCACAGTTAAGGCTAGTGGTGGTCTGTGAGTCCAGTCATCATTCTTGAAACTCTACTAGAGCCTTGGGAAGTGGGCCCAGGCATTACATGAGTCCAATTTCCAGGATCTAAAGAAAAAATTGACATCAACACATGTTCTGGTTTTACCCCTCTGGCAATGAAGGGTTTATGATATTCACTTATTCTTTAAGGAATGAGTTAGGTTGTATCCAGTGGAAAAATGGAAAAGTGATGGCCTTTGCATACAGACAGCTAAAACCCAATGAATTTAATTATCCCAACTATGATTTGGAATTAGTTGCAATAATTCATGCTCTCAAAATATGGAGGCACTACCTATATGGGGCAAATTTTGACATCTTCATTGATCACAACAGTATGAAGTATATCTTGACTCAAAAAGACCAAAACATGTATCAATGTTGATGGATCAAGTATCTGAAGGACTATGATTTCACCATTGCCTACCATCTGGGTAAGGAAAATGAAGTCATTGATTCCCTTTGCAAAGAAAGTGCCACATGTACATCTATGTCTGTTCTCGAGTGGATGAACATGGAGGATTTTTTGGATTGGAAGCAACAGTTTCTTATGATCGAGTCCATATCAACAATATTTCTATTATTCTTTTTCTATAGTCATAACTTCTTGAGGCACAAAAAGCTAGTCTTGATGTTGAATAACTCTCATCTCTCCTGACAAAACCATAAACACACTTGTCTCTGGGTCTCGAAAATGGTCTTTGATATAATAAATGTATGTGGGTTCCTAAGCAGTCAGCTATGAAGACAAATATTCCTAGTGAGGCACATGGGTCAAAGTACATAGTTCATCACGACACAACTAAAATGTACAAAGACCTGCAATGACTTTTCTGGTGGAGGGTCATGAAATGTGATATTGCTGAATTCGTGTCTAGATGTATGACATGCCAGCAAATCAAGGTAGAGCATCAGAGACCGGGTGGTCTACTACAACCCTTTCAAATCCTAGAATGGAAATGGGAACACATCACTATGGATTTTGTGGTGGGGCTACCCAAGACCACAAAGGGATATGATGTTGCATAAGTTATAATCACAAAATCAACTCACTTCTTCCTATGAAGACTACAACAAAGGTTTTCAAGCTTTCTGACCTCTATATACGGGAGATAGTACATCTGCATGGAGTTTTAGATTCCATTGTTTTAGATAGGGACCCAAAGTTCACTTCCAAACTGTGGAAATATGTTGAAGAGGAACTGGGTACAAAGTTGAATTTTAGTAGAGTGTACCATCAATAGATCCACGGACAGTCAGATTGTACATTGCAAATTCTAGAGGATCTTCTACAAGCTTGTGTTTTTCATTGGGAAGGACTTTGGGACCATTATTTACCCCTAGTTGAGTTTGCATATAATAATAGCTATCAAGAAAGTATTGGGATGCCTCCATATGAAGCTCTCTATGGCAACCCATGCAGATCTCCGCTACACTGGGATGTCATCAGGGTTCACACCTTAATGAAAATTGCGGATATACAACTTTATACAGACAATGTTGTACTGATAAGGTAGAGAATGCAGTGGGCATAGGATAGGCAAAAATCTTATGCAGATGCTCACCGATAGGAACTTCAGTTCAAGGATGGAGATCAAGTTTCTCTGAAGATCAGTCCTATCTGAGCTTTGTCCAAGAATAAGAGGAAGCTCGGTCCTCACTTTGTGGGACCTTTTTGAGATCTTATAAAGGGATGGTTAATATGCATATCATCTTGCTCTACCGCCTCAATATATTTCAATGCATAATCTCTTTCATGTATCTAATTTGAAGCCTTATGTCACAGACCCCAGTCACATTCTAAATCATGAGCCTCTACAAATGAAAAGTAATCTATTTTATATTGAATCCCCAGACAAAATCCTTGATTATAAGACGAAGGATCTTTGCATTATTCACACATAGATATGGTGAAAGTTCTATGTAGCCACCAAGATCATACTGACACCACCTGGGAGCTCCAAGTCTGACATCAAGCAAAAATATTCGCATCTCTTTCAGACTGCTTGAATTTTGAGGATAAAATTATTAAAAAGGAGGATATAATATGATAAAGTGAGTTTTATATTATTTATTTTCTCTCTCTTACCATTTAATGATATTTATGATCACTCAAACTTGTTGCCTAAAATTCCCAGAATCATCTCCCTCTACTATTTTGACCATATGGGTACAAAAAATTTAAAATAATACAAATTGTAAGTAAATATTAGAGTGAATCATGTGAATTATAGTACTTAGTCAAATTACATAGTCACCTTTCAAATTTCAATCTCAATTTTCTACCATAATTACATAACGTCCTCATGGTCTCTAACTAAAATTTCATTCCAATTGGACCAACCAATTAGGAGTTATGAGCATTTGAAAATTTTGTCCATTATTTCAATCATTTAACCATATGAACTAAGTTTTGTGTTTAATTGATAAAAATGTGACATATTTGATGTCACGTGGCCCGAGCATGGACCCCTTTATTTGGCCTTCAATCATAGCCACTCGATCAGCCACTCGCATATCAGAGGGTGATCTGATGGTAGGGAACTCATTTCCTACTTCCCCGCAACTCACGGGATCCCAATCGACTGATATAGGATAATGATCGTACCAAACCCAACAAGAAAGACTAATTCCTCATGAGATATTTAGAGGAGAAACTCCTCTCTCCCTTGACAAGTTCAATGAACCCTAATGCTCACCCCCTAACCTTCATATCAATGAGAATAATCTCCTCCATCCCCACACCTCTCACTAGCGGCGGTGGGTAGGTTAGGGCTTCTTCACCCTCACTCCCCTAATTCTTGTTTAAGGCTTCCAAAATGACCACTACACCTCCTTTATTCATCACCTACTCTTAATTGCACCGTAAAGCCTCCCATCACCCCAACCTCAAACCACCTTCATCCACTGTCGCATGACCTCTGTGATGGCCAGCGCTATCGAGGTGATGTGATTGTTCACCACCTTTGAATCCAAGGAGCAATGACTCACATCTACGACACCTTTCTAACCCATCATCCATAAGCATCCTTTTTCAAGGACCTGCTCATCCTCACCTCAGCGACACAAAGCTTGGGAGGGAGTTGAGGGTCCGTTCTGTGCCAGCTAGGTGTGTGGCATCTCTATGAAGGTGATCGTGCAATCTGTTCACTGAGATCATGACCATAGCCCGCAGCAATCATCATCAAAGTCTGTGTTGGCTAAATGGACATCTAAAAATCCCTTTGTTTTGATTATGACAAACATTTCATTCTTATTAATCTAACGAGCTACTTGAGTGCGCAGGATGACAAAGTAGCAAGGGAAAATCCAAGAGCTTACTTAGTTATATTTTCATGCAATGTAATCAATGTTGTAAAACTTGTACAAATATATAATGTACAAGTACTTAGAATTGCATGTAAATCAAGCGTTAGATTTTCCCTAGCCAAACACCATAGTTAGACATGTCATCCCATTTTATTAGGATCACCTTTGCACACTCACAC
Organism: Alisma plantago-aquatica; assembly: GCA_963693085.1. Lineage (NCBI taxonomy): Eukaryota > Viridiplantae > Streptophyta > Magnoliopsida > Alismatales > Alismataceae > Alisma > Alisma plantago-aquatica. The sequence goes on from OY856414.1 coordinate 723,200,485, forward strand.
ATATAATTAATGCTTAAATTGAAACCTTGAAACAGGATCATCCTCGGTCGACAAACTCCTCGACCGAGACACTCTCGGTCGACCATCTTCTCGACCGAGAAAGATCCAAAGTAGCCGTTAGACACAACAGACAAGTTAGTTGGTAGTTGAAGAAAGACGTTGCAAATCACTTGTTCTAGAGAGCCTGTCGGTCGACAAAACTTCAACCGAGTAGGTGTCTCGGTCGACCATTTGTCGACCGAGATGGTCTCTGACAGCAACTGCAGAATAAATTAATTAGCCGTTGTTAAAGCAACAACTTTGTACCTAACGGCTAGTTAAGCACTTAGAAACCCCTAGAAGTTGTCTAGAACATCCTTAAGCATACTTAGGCCATTCCTATAAATAGGACAAGCCATAGGACACTAGAATTCACTTGTTACACTTGAGAATACACTTGAGCATACTTGAGCAATCTTTTGCAAGCAATTTGAGCACTGTGATCATTGGCCTACATTCTTCTTAGCTCAATCTCGTGTCCTATAGGCTAGATTCTCCTACCCACAGCAATCACAAGTTCACATACTTGGCTAGGAGATCTTACGCTTGATCTAGGCATATCAAGCCTCGGGCTTAAAGGATAAGTTGTAATTTCCTTTTTCTTTCTTGTTCCTGTTTATCTTTTGTACTCTCCTTGCTACTCCTAGGGTTGGAGGTTGCGGATTGGAGAGGGTTGACTTCTCAGGTGGAGAAGGGGACTTCAAGCTACTTCAAGAAGGCTATCGCAAGGGAAGCTACTTCAGAAGGCTGGTGCAACGGGAGTTGGTGCATCTACTTCAAGGGAAGGCTGCTTCAAGGTTGGCGATTACTTCTAGGTGAAGGCTGCTTGAAGGGTTTAGGAAAAGAGATTGTATTTTATGTAAATTCCTTGAAGAGGTAATAAAATAAATTTCTTTTCAAATCCCGGTTGGGTAAGCAACCAGGTAGTGGATTGACGGCTATAGTATTTGCTATAGTTGGAACCACTCTAAACCTTGTGTCTCCTTGTCCAATATTTTCATTGTGGTTGTTTGAGTTCAATAATTGTTAAATTATCTATAAAACTCTATTCACCCGCCCCCCTCTAATAGTTTTCAATTGGTATCAGAGCAAGGCTTCAAGGAACCCTAACAAGGTCTTGAAGAAATGGGTGATGGAATGCTCAACAACCTCAACATTGAAGGGACTCTTGTTGCTAGGCCACCGGCGTTCGATGGAACAAACTACCAATACTGGAAGAGAAGGATGCAGTTTTACTTCCAAGGCGTCAACTGGGATCTATGGAGAATGGTATCTACTCCTTATCAATTCCCTCAAAATGACTTTGCGGAATAGGATGCAAACACGGTAAAACAGGCCCAAATGAACGCAAAAGCCGTAAGCATTTTATATTGTTCTATTTCTGTAGGAGAATTTAATAGCATTTCAAATTGTGATACAGCGTATGATATTTGGCATAGATTGTCTATCACTTATGAGGGTACAGCCCAAGTTAAAAATTCCAAAATTAGCCTGCTTAAAACAAAGCTTGAACATTTTCGTATGGATCCTAATGAAACTATTAGTGAAATGTATTCAAAATTCTCTACTATTGTTAATGGTTTGAGTGCCTTAGGAAAACCTGTTCTTGAGGAAGATCAAGTATCAAAAATTCTTCGATCACTTCCTCCAAAATACAAGCCAAAGGTGACAGCCATTGCAGAGGCAAACGACCTCACTCGCCTCAAAATGGAACAACTCATTGGTAATTTAGAAGCTCATGAAGCAGATCTAGAAGAGGAAGAAAGAAGAGAACGTGAACACCAAAGTGGGAAGAAGAAGGATGTGGCTCTCAAAGCCTCAAAAGTTATCACACAAGAAAGTGAAGAGTCAAGTGAAGAAGAAGAAGAAGCCTTAATCGTCAACAGTAAGAAGTACAAAAGGTTTAAATCTAACAAAATTTCTAGTTCCTCAACTCCCAGGTGCTTTGAATGTGGGAAGAAAGGGCATTTCAAAAACGAATGCCCCAAAGCAAAGAAGGGAAAGAAAAGCTCACATAAGAAGAAAGGAGAAAAAGCCTATAAAGCTGCCTGGGATGAGTCAAGTGACAGTGAAAGCGGAGAAGAGGTGGAATGTCTAATGGCAAGAGAAGAAAATGAAGACTCTCAAGAGGAATGGGTAGTTGACAGTGGCTGTTCCAAACACATGACCGGGAACAAGGACGCATTTCAAACTTTTGAAGAAAAGAAAAGTGGAACGGTCACCTTTGGAGACAATGGTAAGGGAAAAATCGTTGGAATAGGTAATGTTGGAACAAATCTCGAAATTAAAAATGTTCTACTTGTTGATGGATTGCATCATAATCTAATAAGTGTAAGTCAACTATGTGATAGTGGTTATGATGTGTTATTTAACAAAACTTGCTGCAAACTATTGATAGAAAACACTACAAATGTCATTTATGAAGGAAATAGAGTTGGAAATCTTTATATCCTTAAACCAAACTCTATGAAATCAGTAGTAGGTAAATGCTTGCTTGCAAATGAAAATACCTTACAACTATGGCATAAAAAGCTAGGACATGCTAGTTCACATGCTATTAAAAAGTTACTGAAATATGATCTTGTTCGTGGATTACCTACTTTGTCTTTTGATCAAGTTGAAAACTGTGAACCCTGCACAATGGGAAAGCAAACCAAAACATCTTTTAAATCAAAACATGTACTTAGCACCAGTAGATCCTTAGAATTAATTCATATGGACTTATTTGGACCAATGAGGACACAATCTATTGGTGGTAAACGATACTGTTTTGTTATTGTTGATGATTATAGTAGATATACATGGGTACATTTTATTGCAACTAAAAATGATACTATTCATGTCTTTATGCAATTTTGTTCCAAGATTAAAAATCTTTTACAACATAAAATATGTACCATTAGAAGTGATCATGGTGGCGAATTTGAGAATCATACATTTGAGACCTTTTGTACATCTCAAGGGTATACTCATAATTTTTCTGCTCCACGTACCCCACAACAAAATGGTATAGTTGAACGGAAAAATCGATCTCTACAGGAAATGGCTAGGACCATGATGCTTGAACACAACACACCTAAAACCTTTTGGGCTGAAGCTGTAAACACTGCTTGTTATGTGCTTAATAGAGTAACTGTTCACTCTCATTTGAAGAAAACTCCATATGAAATATTACACTCTAAGAAACCTAGAGTTGACTATTTTCATACTTTTGGCTCCACATGTTACATTTTAAATACCAAAGATGATAGAGACAAGTTTGATTCTAAATCACACAAAGCATTCTTCTTGGGATATTCCACTTCTAGCAAAGCCTTTAGAGTATATAACACTATCTCTAGAAAAGTTGAGGAATCCATTCATGTTTCTTTTCATGAAGAATCGAAATCTGAAAATCTAGATATCATTGATCTCACTAATCAATTCGGAAATATAACCATTTCCAATGATAGTGAGAAAAATCCTATATTCGATCCCCAAGTTGAAACACAACCTACACCTAGGCTTATCAAGGATCATCCCCAAGAACTAATTATTGGAGATCCAAATGATAAAGTCAAAACTCAGTCATCCTTCAAAGATGTTGCAAACATGGCTTTTGTTTCTATCATTGAACCTAAGAAGATATCCGAAGCTCTTAAGGATGATTACTGGATAATAGCCATGCAAGAGGAGTTAAATCAATTCACTAAAAATGATGTATGGGATTTAGTTCCTAAACCACAAGATAAAACTATCATAGAAACTAAATGGGTATTTAGGAACAAGCTCAATGAGGCAGGAGAAGTAATAAGGAATAAAGCTCGGTTAGTAGCACAAGGATATAATCAACAAGAAGGAATAGATTTTGATGAAACATATGCACCCGTAGCTAGACTTGAAGCTATTAGGATGTTACTAGCTATTGCTGCCCATAAAAACATTAAGCTATATCAAATGGATGTCAAAAGTGCATTTCTAAATGGCATCATACAAGAAGAAGTTTTTGTTGCTCAACCACCTGGCTTTGAAATACCAGAAAAAGGTGACCATGTTTATAAACTTAAAAAGGCACTTTATGGTCTAAAACAGGCACCTAGGAATTGGTATGAACGACTCAAGACATATCTTTTTGATAATGGTTTTTCTATTGGAAATTCAGATTCTACTTTATTTTTCAAAACATATGCATCTGATTTCCTAGTTGTGCAAATTTATGTTGATGACATTATTTTTGGAGCTTCTAATGATTCATTATGCACACAATTCAGTGACATTATGCAAAAAGAATTTGAAATGAGTCTCATGGGTGAACTAACATTCTTTCTTGGTTTTCAAATTAAGCAAACACCTGCAGGAATTTTCATAAGCCAAGAAAAATATACTAAAGAACTTTTAAAACGTTTTGGGATGGATCAATGCAAACATGCTACTATTCCTATGGCTACCTCTATCAAAATTGATAAGGATGAAAATGGGGAACCTATTGATGATTCATTATATAGAGCCATGATTGGTAGTTTGCTATACTTAACTGCTTCTCGACCGGACATTATGTTTTCCGTTGGTCTTTGTGCTCGATTTCAATCCCAACCTATGCAATCTCATTTTCTAGCGGTTAAAAGAATTCTTCGATATCTAGCTGGTACTACTTGTCTTGGTTTATGGTATCCAAAAGGACAATCCCTGGATTTTAAAGCATATACTGATGCGGATTATGCTGGTTGTCGACTTGATCACAAAAGTACTAGTGGTGGATGTTTCTTATTAGGGAGAGCCTTAGTATCTTGGTTTAGCAAGAAACAAAATATGGTTGCCCTATCTACAACTGAAGCTGAATATATGGCAGTCGGGTCTTGTTGTGCTCAAGTGCTTTATATGCAATAGGTATTAAGCGATTATGGTTTTAATCTTTCATCTACACCTATTTTTTGTGACAACACGAGCGCCATAAACTTAGCACACAATCCTATTTTACACAGCAGGGCAAAACACATTGAAATCCGTCATCACTTCTTAAGGGATCACATCTCAAAGAATCATGTTTCCCTTCATCATGTTGATACGGAAAATCAATTGGCTGATATTTTTACAAAACCGCTTCCACTAGATCAATTCAACAACATTAGGAAGCAATTGCTTATTACTCCTTTGGAAGATGTTTTCTTTGATATCTGCAGTTCTTAAAACGAATCCGTTTACTTGTTTCATTTTTGGCTTTTCAATGGACATCTTTTTCATTCGATTTGACGGAATATCTAATTAAGGGGGAGTTTTTATCAAAACAGTTATCTAATTAAGGGGGAGTTTTTAATAAAATGGTTATCTTTTTGAAATGACAAAGGGGGAGAGATATATAAAACTATAACTTAGTATTTATGAAAAACTCAATCAATGAGTTTCATAAATATACTCTTGGCTTTACATTGAAAGTTGCTACATTCCCAAATGAACTGGATTTCATGTTCCATAATTCATTGGGAATAATAAGCACACATTTTATAAACAAGAGGAAAAGATATATAAGGCAATCTAAAGGTATGAAATTCATATGTTTTATATTTATTTTGGAAATGTTTGTCATCTTCAAAAAGGGGGAGATTGTTGGCTAAATGGACATCTAAAAATCCCTTTGTTTTGATTATGACAAACATTTCATTCTTATTAATCTAACGAGCTACTTGAGTGCGCAGGATGACAAAGTAGCAAGGGAAAATCCAAGAGCTTACTTAGTTATATTTTCATGCAATGTAATCAATGTTGTAAAACTTGTACAAATATATAATGTACAAGTACTTAGAATTGCATGTAAATCAAGCGTTAGATTTTCCCTAGCCAAACACCATAGTTAGACATGTCATCCCATTTTATTAGGATCACCTTTGCACACTCACACATATAATTAATGCTTAAATTGAAACCTTGAAACAGGATCATCCTCGGTCGACAAACTCCTCGACCGAGACACTCTCGGTCGACCATCTTCTCGACCGAGAAAGATCCAAAGTAGCTGTTAGACACAACAGACAAGTTAGTTGGTAGTTGAAGAAAGACGTTGCAAATCACTTGTTCCAGAGAGCCTGTCGGTCGACAAAACTTCGACCGAGTAGGTGTCTCGGTCGACCATTTGTCGACCGAGATGGTCTCTAACAGCAACTGCAGAATAAATTAATTAGCCGTTGTTAAAGCAACAACTTTGTACCTAACGGCTAGTTAAGCACTTAGAAACCCCTAGAAGTTGTCTAGAACGTCCTTAAGCATACTTAGGCCATTCCTATAAATAGGACAAGCCATAGGACACTAGAATTCACTTGTTACACTTGAGAATACACTTGAGCATACTTGAGCAATCTTTTGCAAGCAATTTGAGCACTGTGATCATTGGCCTACATTCTTCTTAGCTCAATCTCGTGTCCTATAGGCTAGATTCTCCTACCCACAGCAATCACAAGTTCACATACTTGGCTAGGAGATCTTACGCTTGATCTAGGCATATCAAGCCTCGGGCTTAAAGGATAAGTTGTAATTTCCTTTTTCTTTCTTGTTCCTGTTTATCTTTTGTACTATCCTTGCTACTCCTAGGGTTGGAGGCTGCGGATTGGAGAGGGTTGACTTCTCAGGTGGAGAAGGGGACTTCAAGCTACTTCAAGAAGGCTATCGCAAGGGAAGCTACTTCAGAAGGCCGGTGCAATGGGAGTTGGTGCATCTACTTCAAGGGAAGGCTGCTTCAAGGTTGGCGATTACTTCTAGGTGAAGGCTGCTTGAAGGGTTTAGGAAAAGAGATTGTATTTTATGTAAATTCCTTGAAGAGGTAATAAAATAAATTTCTTTTCAAATCCCGGTTGGGTAAGCAACCGGGTAGTGGATTGACGGCTATAGTATTTGCTATAGTTGGAACCACTCTAAACCTTGTGTCTCCTTGTCCAATATTTTCATTGTGGTTGTTTGAGTTCAATAATTGTTAAATTATCTATAAAACTCTATTCACCCCCCCCCCTCTAGTAGTTTTCAGTCTGCTCTAGGACACTTGAGCCTGCAACCAACAAAGGCGAAGGAGACCAACCTGGTTCCAACTTGAACCCAGGTGGACCACTCCTTAGTCACCACCTCATAGCAGATCGAGAGTCGACAGAGGAGAGAGAAGGGAGCGAGGAGGCCACGTGTGTCTATGGTGGCCCAATTGACGATCGCTACCTCATCAAGAGGAGTCATGGGTCAGTGTGAGTTAGAGAGGGAGCACTCTCTTCCTTGGACCAATCCCATGCATCCACGTAAGGACATTCCCCACTTTATTAATAGAAACTTATTTATCATAGAAAAATCATAGTAAATGCTAGGAATATTTGATGATAGCAAAATTATAAACCATTTTCATTAGAAAAATATGAGGAACTTGATAAAATTACTAGCATACCCTGATTTAGTTCCATTTTCAAAAAAATAGCTTTAAAATCTGATTATATTATTATCTTTTTCTTATATAGAAATGTTATTCATGATATAAAATCAAAAATTCTTGACTCTTAAAACACTAATGGAATCTCTGATGAAATTGTATTTTGAAATCATAAGTTGAACATGCCTAGAATTCAAAGATCTTTTAAAACCCTAATATTAGTTTCTCGCTCTCTATGATGAACATTTATGCACTATATGTCAAACCCTAAATAATAATGATCAATTATGAGTTATGTATGACTCTTAAAACCCCTAGATTCAACTTTGATTATATTGGATCATGTGAACCTTAGAAGGAAGCTAATGATGACCTATATCCATAGAAACCCCAATTCTTAATGATCCTTTTAAATAATAAAGGATATCATAATCTATGAGTAACCCTAAGTCTGAGAACTGATCCTATGACTCTAAAATGATATGAACTCAATAAATAATCCCTAATCTAATCATAAGAGGGTGATAATAACCTTGAGTAAAGAACAAACCCTACTCTTAGGTCATATGGACTCATACTAACATTATACCCTTGATTTCCTTTCAGGGTGATCTATTTATTATTTCTCTAGACTTTTGGTAATCCAAAATGATACAACAGGTATGTGGGTTTTATAAGTATAAGACTAGTTTTTGTGGATGCATAAGATATGGAATACTTTGGATGATTTATTTGTATATAAGTTCTTGGATGAATATTAGTAGTATATTATTAGCCAAAACATAAAAGAACATAAATGAATATATGGGTTGTATCTATTGAAGTGATAAAAGTATTTCTTTGTCTACTAAATACTAATGTCAGCATCTCCCCATATCTCTATGGGTGGGGATCCCCATCACCCAAGGGGAGGGGAGGGCCCATCATATATGTAAGATAAGGTGCTGACCCACTTAGTAGTACAACCGCATCTGAATACATGTATAAAAGAATAGTTTACCTAATTCTTGCCTTAAATAATGTTTTCTTTTACTTTCTTTCTTCAAATCTTTCATTATGCCAGTTACTATACAAGTATTTCATCCACGTACAAAACTTTTGTTGATTCGTCTGTTTCACGTATTTTCTAGGTGCAAAGAACAAGTAATGCACATCAAAGTACCAATAGACATGTAATAAAGTTCCCTTATAGGATATTATCTAGATGGATGTTCATCTACATTTTCTTATAACTAGTTGCATTTCTTTTCCTTCTAGATGATGTATAGGCTATCTTATGTCCTATGTACTTTTCATTTCCTAGAACTAGTCTTTATTCCCATTGAATAATGTAATCACAACTATTTATCTCTATGGATGATGGTGTTGTGTGGAATTTTATATGATGTTTTTTGTGATGTCCTCAAATTTTCTTGAACTTAATCTAATTTGTGATGTCTAAATTGAAACCTCACCTCAATGAGAATCTCAATTTAAACACACACACTAGGCTAAGAAAAAGAAAAACATAGGAGTCTGATTGAAACAACAATAGCACATGCACATGAACAAGAATGAAGCCATACAACACACATTCACTATTCAACATATAATTACATAATCAACTGTTACAACATTTGATATTACATATTGAATGATAAACCTTTTACATGTACACATACTACATCTACAATAGGATCTTAATAGAATAGGCCCACATGTACATCATCTCGCCACACAACTCACAACTATCTAGGTCCTTCAAGATCATATGTCCACTACCTAAACAAAAGATTACATGTGGTACATGCCAGCATAATATTCAAGAATATTTTATTGAGCATTCCTAGGTGTCTTTTATATACCATTACTAAGACTTGGCAAATTAGATAAAACTAATACTTGGCAGTAATAAACAGATATGACAAAGGCATATACTTGAACAAAGATGTTTATTAACAAAAGAGAACACATATTTTACACACAATTTCCATTATATGTAAAGTTGATCAACCACATGCACTATTCTACCAAACAGATTTAGTTCTCACATGTTCTATTCTTCCAATGAGATTTATTACTTTCATAAATGCACTATTCTGCCAAAGAGATTTAGTGCTCACATGTACTATTCCGTCAAAGAGATTTAGTACTTTCATCAATACATTATTCTACCTAACAGATTTAGTGTTATCATATAATGGATCAAATATCTTATGTTTCATGTGTTCATAGACATAAGTATGGAAAATCAAGCAAGATATCATACTAGAAAATCATTTCATCCAATTTAATATACCAAGTATTTTACTACACATATAATACAAGTATAATGTATAATAAGCCAAGTAAGAGGTAATGGCGTACCTTGAAGAGAGATATCTTAATCACCACACATTTTCATGATGTCAACTATATCTCGGTCAACCCTGATTAAGATAACATCTCATATCACCATCAGGTTCTCATCATCATTAACCCTAGTTATGTCCATTAGGGTTTAGCTTATCTCATTAAGATATATGTGCATCATTACTTATCTTATCTTCTTGTAATTAGGTTAGTGATCTTGTATTCCAGATTAGGGTTCATTATCTGCTGATTATATTTCACATTATTTTGCATACATAACACCCTTGTCACATTCATTAGTCATATTAGGGTTACAAACCATGTATTGAAATTCATATTCATATAACATGGTTTCATGTATAAAATTGATCTCAGATTTACATATTATCTTTTGGATGCTGATATGAGCTTAATCTATAATTTCCATGGTTCTTTAAGCATATTTCTACTTATTGCACATTAATTAGGGTTTTAGCCCTAAATATCTATGTGAGGCATTTTATGTGATTTTGTGCATGAGCATTAAAATATATGATATAGATGCATTATAAACATGTTCATGGATTTATTGACATATTATCATAATTTTAGGTCATCATTTGATATTTATTATTTGTAAAACAAGTATATAACACCTTACATGATATCAATGTGTTTTAAGCACCAAAAGGCTTATATTATTGTTCCATTTTGATCTACTCATTTTTTGAACATTTTCATACATTGTTTGTATTGTTCTGATAATCGAGCTAATTTCTATGAATTATCCAAGATCTAAGATTTTACTAAAGTTATTACCTTTTGCGGCCAATCATGCGCCTCCACGTGTCTCTGAGGCTGGGTGCATCCTTCTTCTACATCTAGGGTCAGGATGGATGGTTTTCTTGGTTTGGAGCTCGTTCAAGGTTTGGTTTGAGCTGGCTGGAACTGGTCCGATCTCGCACCCTCTTTTCCAATTCTCGGATCGCGATCTGGCGTTCGGCTCTGTTCTTCCGTGAACAGCTGCTGCTCCACCTGGGACAATTTTGGTGAGAAATAGGGGTTGTTATCCTCCCCCTTGCCAACTTAGAATGCTGGAAAAAACTTCTCCACCACGGGTTGTCACTTCAAGGCTATGAAAATGCCTCCTTCGTAGTTCCATCTTACGGCTCGAGGAGGTTGCCACCGCGGGATGTAGTTACGCCAGTGAGGAATTGGTGGCCCTCTCTTCTTCCTCAATCTCTTCTAATGTCTCCATCATCTTCTTAGTTTCTTCCTACCATGGCTCGACAATATTTTGTGGTGTTTTCATTGCCAAATCTCCAGAACACACCTCTAATGGAGGTCACAGTGGTCATGATGACAAGACATAGGGGAAACTGCTAGGGTCACACTCGTGACCTCAAATTACTGTGGAAACATTCATGAAGCCAATAGGAACTTGAGTAAGGCTTCAAACTCTGGTGGGATGCCATGGGGTGCTTCTCCAAACTCCACCTCATTCTCTTGTTAGATTAGGTCTGTCGGCCAACAGCTCCGTGGGAGTTTGTGGTGAGATTGGAAGTGAACTCCCCCAGATTGTAGTTCCCTTTCCTTCTTTTTCTCTGATTTCTCTTCTAACTTCTAATTCCCACTCATCTATGAACAATTTGTGCAATTGGCACTAGGAAGCCCAAAACTGAAAAGACCTCAACCTGTATGGTTTTTTTGCCCTCACCACTAAAATGAGGGGTCAAAAGACAATTCTGAAAGAGAGAAGTATAACCTCTCACATGAGGTCCAAACTTAGTCCACGATCATGACGTGTGATGAGGTCAGGGCTTGCCATTACTTCCACCCCACGATCTCCAGCTAGATTGAAGGTAGGGGATGAAGACCCATCCATCCGATCAGAAACCTGAGGCATGGATCTTTGCAAGTAAACTGGTGATCTGTGGCTACCCTCTAAACTAAAGGTCATGAATACTTACCAAAGTTTTGTGTGACATGATCATATGTCGCCCAACTTAGGCTAAGAACATCACGCACTTTTAGTCCAAAACCCCTAAAAGATGCACCTAATTTCACAAACTTCGTATCTCAATAACATCATCTAGAAACATCAAAACCTAATGAAACTTTAACCATATCTTGATCACAACTCTAACTTCATTATGTGTTAATTTGTGTCAAATCTCACTTATTTGGACATTCAATTATGTACGTCAAAAGGGCATAAGCATATGGACCATAATGATGATGTCAAAATCAATCAATGCTTAGACTTTATCAATACACTTTAAATTCTCAATATTACTCAAACACATAAATCCTCTATGTCATTAAACACTTGAAGGATCTAAAAGTTCACTCAATCACATCCTAAATACCTCAAAAGAAATGTCATCCTCAAAATTAAGCCAGAAATCAAGTCTATCACATCATATATATCTTACAAGAAATTTCGTCCTCAAAATTAAACCATTCCTTACTCCCTAGAAAAACTAAAAAAGTCTTCATATACATGTAGGAAACTACTCTAGGTGAAACATATCCACAAACAAATATCTACAATCATATCTGAACCATCCTTTATAGGTTTTGAAAAAAAACATATAAGGTGCAACATCACTATATACAAGGTTGAAACACGGGTAAACAAGCTTAGGTAATGCCATGAAGTAATTCATATTTTAGGATTTACATCCTCATTTTACCCAAGCATTAAGGGTTGCAACATATACTTTTATCATATTCAAAAGGAGTTAATCATAATTAACCCACATTATCCATCTACACAAAAACAAGATCTAATCATCACTATGTTGTGCTATTTTTTTCAAACTCCATTTAAAATCTATATTGAGCATTAACATTAACACCACATTCAATGTTTATCATATATATTATTTCATTTCACTTTCTCATGTTAGGTTGTAAACTTTATTTGTGATTTCATCACTAGGTTAACCAACTATCTTACGTTGTTATTATTCATGCATATGGCTAACAATATATTCAAACATATCTATCAAACCATACCTAGGTTTTCCATCATGTCATATCCACATATCACATCATAATATTAGATCACATACTATATATATTATATCATAGTAGTGCTAAACAAACTTATAGAAGTGGCTTGTCAAACATATATCAAAACTTTATCTAGTCCAAATTAGGTTGTTCCATGCTTAGTCTCTCTGAGCTCACTCATCTTTATGAGTATCATATGCATAGCTCTATCTTCCCTCTTTGGTCTACCTCATTGGGATTACTCGATATCTTTAATAACTCCAGCCACATAAGCACAAACTAAAACATGGTATGACATTCTCGTCACGAGTTCTCTACCCATGATATACTATTTCCCAACTCTCTCTCTCTCTCTCATATGCCATTAGAGTCCTATGTGGAGAACCACCAACCCGAACATGAGGTTTAACATAAACTAACATAGTTTCCTCCTCAAGGGTCTTGGGACTCTCTCCCTCACCTACATGGTAGATTCTCATATTCAGGTTCACATGTGCATATATAACCAGCCTCTCTTTGTCTTTATGGTTTGATCCTCCCAAGGACATCTAGGGTTCAACAAGACTATAGGAATCATGCATAAAGCAACTCATCTTAATCACTCTGGAGTATTCTAGTTTAGGACATATCATAACACATATTTCACATATTTCTCATATCTTAGAGTTTAGGTTCTCTGACCTACTCACTATGGGTCTCACTCACTCTGGAGTTAACCCTATAACTGGTCCCAACACTAGAGGTCCTCCTTTGTAAAAGAGCTTGAGGCTCATGATGACTCACAACCTTGTCTAATCTTATCTCATAAAAGCCCACATGCTTGCATCATCAATCTTATTTCAAAACCTCAAATATAAACTCATGTCATCAAATCTGACTTTGATAATCATAGATAATATTATATCATCTATATAAGGTTGAGATCTTATCATCTAAACGTACTTCATCTATTCCATCTATCACATATTCCAACAAGGCTCTAGACATCTAATCTAGAACTAATCTCTCTTCTAGTCTGATGTCATTCACTTTCACTTAGGTTGCATGGCCACCTCCTACTCGCACATGTGTGGGGACACATTTTTGTAATACTTACATATATAATAAAACATTATATAGTTTTCTATGATAAAACATGCATCAGGGAAAACTAAGCCTATGACCATGTGCAGTGGGATTACCTGTGGAATGTGATGACCAAATTTGGCTTCTCAGAAAAATGGTTACATCTTATGCGACAATGTGTGGAAACAAGCTCTTTTTCCATTCTTATAAATGGCGCTCCGGAAGGCCTGTTTAGAGCTACAAACGGCCTCAGACAAGGGGATCCCTTATCACCGCTTCTTTTCACTATTGTTATGGAGGGTCTCATGAATATTATTAAAGATGCTGAGAATAGGGGTCTGATTAAACTGTTTAAAGTTAAGGGTGTCAAAGTCATGTCACATCTTATTTTTGCCGATGATGTCCTCCTTTTCTCAGTGGGACATGCTAAGCGGTCGAAATCATACTACAAAGTGCTTACCCTTTTTGGCATAAGTGCAGGGCTTTACATCAGCACCATTAAATCACACATTTTTCTGTCAAAATCTTGTGATACCAGAAGAGGAAGACTCAAAATGGCAGCGGGCATGGAAAGAGGGAAACTACCTACGAGATATCTGGGTGTACCAATAGAAGGTGGTAGAGGCACGGCTAGTGACTTCAGCATGTGTAAGGATAAATTCAGAGAAAAAATTGATGGATGGAATGGGCTTAACATATCTTTGGCAGGTAGATTGGTCCTTGTTAGATCAGTCCTCCAAAGTTTGGTCAACTACTGGGCGACGATGTGTGACATCCCCAATCCTACTATCATTTTCTTCAGGAGCATGACACCGAGCTTTGTTTGGGGTGGGTGGTCCCATGTCGTAGCTTGGGACACCATCACCAATACTTATGAGTAGGGGAGCTGCAGATCGTAGACCCGGATGAGATACTAAGAATCAACACTCTAAAAATAATTGATAGATTTCTGTGCCAACCTGACAATGTGTGGTCCAAGTGGATGAAACAAAGATATGGTACAGAGCTGAGATTATGTGATAACCAGAAGGCGTCTAGAATATGGAGGAAAATGTGTCTCCTCTACTCGACTATCCAACACCTGTACAGAGTTGATAGCACTGGCTCCTGGTCCCGCTCTGACCGGCTACCATGGATCAACTCAGTCACAGATCCGGGTCATGTGTGGACTAAGGTGGTTTGGTGTAAACAGCACTACCCGAAATGGAGTACTTGCCTATACAGAGCCATCCTAGGCAGGCTGCCGACTAGAGATAGACTGATCAATTGGGGGTTTACGGTTAACCCCATATGCCTCTTATGCAAAGAACTAGATGAGTCTAAGGACCATTTGTTCTTTAACTGCAGATACACCAAAAGGATTTGGTCCATTGTGTGCTTGAGGAATGAATGGACTAATGCCCCCAAGAATAACCTAATGGATGCCATCTGTTGGGTTATAAGGAACTATGACCAAGACAATAGAAGAATGTTGTTTCCGAGCCTGTGCATTGCTGCTGTGTGTTACTCCATCTGGAAGGAAAGGAACACCAGAATTCATAGGAATAGAGAGAAAAATGTTAACACCCTGGTGGATGACATTGCACTTAACCTGCGGCTGATGGTTAAGTCAAAAAAGGGTATGGTTAGTAACCTCAGTGTTAATACGAGAACCTTCTGGGATTTTGTAAATTAACCTAGTAGCGTGTTCTTTCTTTTTGGTAGGGTTTGCTTCATACGCCTTGTCTTGTATAGTATAGCTTAGCTATACACCCTTTTTGGCAATACATATTTACCTATTTCCAAGAAAAAAAAAACTATGAGGTTTGATCCGATTGGCATCAAAAACGAAACCCACAAAACGGGTTTCCCACATATAGTAGAGAGTCTAGTGTCATGTCACCTAATGAAAAGGGTGAGAACACGGTGTAGAATGGTGTAGCTACCAATAACATAGATGCATCATATGTTAAAGGTTTCTCTTCCCATGACATACATCATTTCCAAATAATGCAATGTCCGATACCATTGCACTATGAGGAAAGAACAACACCTAAGGACCTACTATACAACAAGAACCAATCTAGACCTAGTTCTCAGACATCTAGGTTCTAACATAGAGGCTAGGTTAGATCTAGTATCTAAAAGACAACTAATCTAACCCTAATATATTTTAAAGTTCAAGGTTCTTTAGTTTTGAGTTGCATAGTGAGAAAATTTCAGGCTTTACTATTGTTCATGCTCTGGTACCACCTCTGACGTCCCCAGATTTTCTAGAACTTAATCTAATATGTGACGTATAAATTGAAACCTCACCTCAATGATAATCCCAATTCAAACACACACACTTGGATAAGAAGAAGAAAATCAGAGGAAGTCAGAAGGAAATAATAGTAGCATGTGCACATGAATAAGAATCAATCTGTACAATACATGTTCACCATTCAACATATAATTACATAATGAATTGTTACCATATTTGATATTACATATTGAATGATAAACCTTTTACATTTACACATAATACATCTACAATAGGATTTTAAGACAATAGGTACACCTATGCATCAGCTCGCCACACAACTCATAACTATCCAGGTCCTTCAAGATCATATGTCCACAACCTAAACAAAAGATTACATGTGGTACACGTCAGCATAATATTCAAGAATATTATACTGAGTATGCCTACGTGTCTTTTATATACCTCTCATTACTAAGACTTGGAAAATAATATAAAACTAATACTTGGCAGTAATAAATAGATATGACAAAAGGCATATACTAGAACAAAGATGTTGATTAACAAAAGAGAACACATATTTTAGGCACAATTTCCATTATATGTAAAGTTGATCGACCACATGCAGTATTCTTTCAAAGATATTTAGTACTCACAAGTACTATTCTATGAAGAGATTTAGTACTTTCATAAATGCACTATTCTACCAAAGAGATTTAGTGCTCAAGTGTACTATTCTGCCAAAGAGATTTAATACTTTCATCAATGCACTATTCTACCAAAGAGATTGAGTGCTATCATATAATGGATCAAATATCTTATGTTTCATGTGTTCATATCCATAACTATGGAAAATCAAGAAATATATCATACAAGAACAATCATTTCATCCAATATCATATGTACACATATAATACAAGCATATTGTATAATAAGCCAAGTAAGAGGTAATTGTGTACCTTGAAGAGAGATATCCTAATCATCACACATATTCTTGATGTCAATTATAGTTCAACCTTGATTAAGATAAGATCACATATCACCATCAGGTTCTCATCATCAATAACCCTAGTTATGTCCATTAGGGTTTAGCATATATGAGCTTACTATGTAATTTCTAAGGTTCTGCAAGCATATTTCTAATTATTGTACATTAATTAGGGTTATCAGTCCTAAATATCTATGTGAATAATTGTATTTTATTTTTTACATGGACATTAAAATCTCTGATATTAGATTCATTATAAACTTGATTATGGATTTACTGACATTTATCATAATATTAGGCCATCATTTGATATTTATTATCCATGAAACAAATATATAACATATACATGATATCACAATGTTTTAAGCACGAAAAGGCTGATATTATGCTTCCATTCTGATCTACCCATTTTTCTGAACATTTTGGTACTTTGTTTGTAACTTTCTGATAATCGAGCTAATTTCTATGAATTATCCAAGATCTACGATTTTAGTAAAGTTATTACCTTTTGCGGCCAATCATGTGAAGGCCAATCACACACCTTCATGTGACTCTGAGGCTAGGTGCATCATTCTACTATAGTCAGGGTCAGGCCAACTGGTTTTCTTGGTCTCGATTCGGTTCAAAGGTCTGGTTTAAGCACTGGTTGGACCTAGTCCGCTCTCGCCCCCTCTTTTCCAATTCTCACATCACGGTCTGGAATTGGGCTTTGTTCTTCTGCTAACAGCTGCTGCCGCCACCTGGGATAATTCTAGAGAGCAATAGGGGTTGTTCTCCTCCCCCTCGCCAACTTAGAATGCTAGAAAAATCTTTTCCATCATGGGTTGCCGCTTCAAGGCTACACAAATGACTCCTTCACAGTTCCATCATGGGGCTCGAGGAGCTTGCCGCCGCAGGATGCAGTTGCACCAGTGAGGAATTGGTAGCCCTCTCTTCCTCCTCAGTCTCTTCTAACATCTCCACCATCTTCATAGCCTCTTCCTTCCATGGCTCAGCAGTCTTTTGCGGTGTTGTTGTCGCCAAATCTCCAGAACACACCTCTAATGGAGGTCGCAGTGGTCATGATGACAAGACATAGGGGAAACTATTAGGGTCCCTCTCTTGACCTGGAATTACTATGGAAACACTCAGGAAGACACCAGGAACTCGAGCAAGGCTTCCAACTTTGGTGGGATGCCCTAGGGTGCTTCTCCAAACTCTACCTCATTCTCCTATTAGATCAGGTCCACCGGCCAACAGCTCCGTGGGAGTTCATTGTGAG
Organism: Alisma plantago-aquatica; assembly: GCA_963693085.1. Lineage (NCBI taxonomy): Eukaryota > Viridiplantae > Streptophyta > Magnoliopsida > Alismatales > Alismataceae > Alisma > Alisma plantago-aquatica. The sequence goes on from OY856414.1 coordinate 723,218,762, forward strand.
ATTGGAAGTAAACCCCCCAGATCATAGTTCCCTTTCCCTTTCCTTCATTTTCTCTGATTTCCCTTCTAACTTCTAATTCCCACTCATCTATGAACATTCTATGCAATTGTCACTAGGAAGCCCAGAAAGAGAAGGCCTCTTTCTGTCTGTTTTTTTTCCTCACCACTAAAATGAGGGGTCAAAAGACGGTTTTGAAAGATTGGACTATAACCTCTCACACTAAGTCCACACTTAGGCCATGACTGTGACGTGGGATGAGGTCAAGGCTTGAAATTACTTCCACCCCATGATCTCGAGCCAGACCGAAGGTAAGGGATGAAGACTCGACCATCGTATCAGAAACCTGAGGCATGGATCTTTGCACAAAACTGGCGATCCTTTACTACCCTCTAAACTAAAGGTCATGAATATTTATCAAAATTGTGTGTGACATGATCATATGTCACCCAACTTATGGTAAGAGGATAATGCACTTCGGTCCAAAAAACCTAAAAGATGTACATAATTTCACAAACTTCAAATACAAATAGCATCCTCTAAAAACATCAAAACCTAATGAAACTATAACCATAGCTCGATCACAACTCTAACTTCATTTTGTGGTAATTGCTTCCAAATCTCACTTATTTGACCATTTCATTATGTACTTCAAAAGGGGATAATATTATGGAACATAATGATGATGTCAACATCAATAAATGCACAGACTTTATCAACACACTTGAAATTCTCAATATTACTCAAATACATAAATCCACTATGTCATTGAACACTTGAAGGCTCCAAAACTTCACTCCATCACATTTTTTTAACACGGTCTAGCTTCCTTATATTCTAGATGACAATCACAATCCCTTATATTTTCCTTCGTGACATCTTATAGATATGAGTGCATACATATCTATGGAATGTCATCATGGAAAGTATATAGGAATTGGGGACGTCACACTTGTCCATCAAAAGTATTTTTTTTACCTAGACAATAATTACATTTTTTATCTGAATACCACTTTTTCATTTTCCCCTTTTGCACTTATGCATTTAGGATAATGACCTTCAGTCTTTGTAATGCACCTACCACTTTTTAGCGGTGCGTGTCTGCTATTTTTTTTGGGTTAACTGAAGTCACCATGGATTTTTTTATGGATGTATTTGCCCTTTATGGAGAATGTTTTTATTCTTGTCTAAGACATCTATCCCTAGTCTTAGAAAACTCTAAAGAGGCACACATAGTTTTAAATCAAGAAAAATGTCAATTCATGGTGAAAGAAGGAATTGCACTTGGACATAGAGTTTGCAATCAAGGAATAGAAGTAGATAGAGTGAACATTGTGGTCATTACCAAACTTTCCCCCTCCTACTTCTATCAAGAATATTTGTCCCTTTCTTGAGCATGTTGGGTTTTACTGGAGATTCATTTGTGACTTTTCAAAAATCACCTAGCCTCTTACCAACCTTCTTCAAAAGGATGTTCTATTTGCTTTTGACTAGGCTTGCATGATCAACTTCTATATCCTGAAGGAATCTCTCACTTCTACCCCCATCATCCATGCAACATATTGGTTGGTTACCTTCAAGATCATGTCTAACACTAGTGACTGTGTTGTTAGTGCCATTCTTAGATAGTGAGTTGACAAGAAACATCATGTCATATACTATGCGCAAAAAACCTTAGATGATGTACAGCAATATTACACCAGGACTTAGAAGGAGATGTTATACATTGTCTATGCCTACAAGTTTTGATCCTACTTAGTTGGGTCCAAAGTGATCACATATATGGACCACACTTTCATTTTCTACCTAATGACCAAAAAGGACATTAAACCTTGACTCATTCATTAGATCCTTTTACTTCAAAATTTTGACTTAGAAATCCTTGATAAAAAGGCTTTGAGAATGTTTTGGTTGACCATCTTAGCCACCTTAGTTTATTTCATGATGATGGGGTCCTAATTGAGTATGTTTTTCTAGATGAAAAATTGCTTAAGGTTGAATCCAAATACCCATGGTTTGCTAACTATGTAAATTATCTTGTGGCAGGTGTCCTACATCCTTATTACAAGGGACAAGCTAAGGCACAAATTTGCATCATGTTAAACACCTTTATTGGGATGACCCTTACCTGTTTAAGTTGTGTGCATATGGTTTTTATCGTAGATGTGTCACTTAGGAAGAGGCTCATGATATCCTTGAACAATATCCTTTTGGCCCCATTGGAGGGAACATGAGCTCTCAAAAGACTGCTAGGAAAGTACTCCAATCTGGTTTCTTTTGTCCCACTCTATTTAAGGACTCCTATGAGTTTGTTTTAGCTCGTGTCAATGCCAAAGAATTCGAAATATTTCTAAGAGAGATCAAATGTTGATGACTTCCTAGCAAGATATAGAAATATTTGATGTTTGGGGAGTGGATTATATGGGACCCTTTCCTTCTTCTTATGGGTATACCTACATCCTCGTGGTAGTTGACTATGTTTTAAAATGGGTAGAAACCACCATCCCCACCAAAACTAATGACTCCAAATATATCATGAAACTTTTCAAAGATACCAACTTCCCTAGGTTCAGGGTGCCTCACACTGTGATTTCCGATGGAGGGTCACATTTTTTAGAGAAAATTTTTTAGTCATTGCTAAAGAAATATGGTGCTCACCATAAGGTCCTCAACTTACCCCCCTCAAAATAGTGGCCAAGTTAGTGTTTTGAATTGTCAAATCAAATTCATTCTAGAGAAAATTGTCAGTTGCACTAGGAAAGATTGGGCCTCCAAAATGAATGATGCCTTGTGGGCATATAGAACATCTTACAAAACACCCTTACGCAACACTCCTTTCCAGTTGATCTATGAGAAATCCTACCATATCTCTGTCGAATTGGAACACAAGGTTAGCAAGGCCATCAAAACTCTTAATTTTGACCTGTTTGTAACATGAGACAACTATTTTCTTCAATTGTGGGAGTTAGAAGAACTTAGGATGACAACCTATGAAATGCAAAGATCTAGAAGGACAAAACCAAATTATGGCATGATGGCCATATTAGGAAAAAAGACATTCAAGAGGGGGACCAGTTCCTAGTGTATAATTATAGGTTGAGGTTTTTTCTTAGAAAACTCAAATCTAGAAAGTATGGACTTTATCTCATAAAGTGTGCCTATACATAAGGTACTTTTCTTCTCTGGGATATATGAAAGGGTGACTATGCAGTAAATGGGCATAGGCTTAAGTGATACATCACCACTGAAGACTTAATGGTATAGGGAGCACAACACCTCCCTATTCCTAAATATTTACAATTAAGCTTACCTCCAATCCCACCCAACTCTGAGCCAGAATAATCTTCATGAACACATGCATCGGGCCTTCGACGTAAAATTGAGCACTTGTTAGGAGGCAGCCCAACATCTCCTTTAGTTTCCCTTATTTTTCTTTTACCTTTGTTTTCATTATTGCAATTTCTGACATACCATTACTCTTATTTCAAGTCAAGTGTTAAAAAATGAGTCGATCAACTCATCTCCCAACCAGATCATTCGATTTGGCATTTTATTTGAAATTCAAATCGCTTCACATTCTCTTATGAAATTTAAGTCGATCAACTCAAATCCTAAGTCAATCAATTTACAACTCATAAATGATCTATAAAAATATGCCAAGATGGGGGGTCGACTCATCCTCAACCAAGCCTCCCCCCAAGCTTTTCCCTCTCCCAACAACTCTACATCTACAGTGAGTCAGCGACTCACATCAGTAGCCTCCCTACCCCTCCTCTGATGAGTTGAGAAATTCTTTGCCTAGAATCCATTTCTCTATCGATTGTCTCCATTGGCCCCTTCCATCCTCACCCACCTCATGCAACCACATATCCTCCCTTCCCACTTCTTCTTCCTCTCCAGTGAACAACCCCTACACATGTCATCAGGCGAGTTGGTCGTTTCATATTGCCAATTGGGTAATTCATCCACCACAACATCCTCCATTCCAACCCTGAGTCAGCTATTTCACATTGTCAATCAAGCGATTCACGTATCACGACAACACCTTCTCACAGGATAAGACGAGCGGTCCATTCAGCCAGTCAGGTGATTTACGACGCACAACAACAAACTCTCACCACCTGAGTTGACTGACTTAGTTCAGGAGTTGAGTGACTCAATCTGTTAGAAGCACCAATGATGCCACACAAGTCGATTAACTTGCGTCTTAAGACAAGCAACCCGAGATCTACAGTAGTGAAACCATGTCACAAGAAGGTTCTAATGGAAGCCTTTTTAACCGCCTCTGTAAAGGCAAGTCCCTTGCTAAGAAATGTTTCACCTGTGACCACCCTCATCATACAAGCTCCGGGGCCAAAATCCACATCAGGGAACTAATGGGTGAATCCTTCTAGACATCACTGAGGAAATGGTTCTTGATCTTGAAGAACTATACAAGTTTCTCCATGATACATATGCTAGTCAAACCTCTCACCATTATCCATATTTGACAATGCCACGCCCACTCTATAGTGCTCCTTTCTCGATCAACTATGTTCAGTTCATTGATGACAACCATGAGGAGTGTTTCTCCATAATGATCACCATCAGTGTCACTCTTCCAAGATGGGCATGTGATGAGGGTCACGCTCATTTGCCTTGGAATTAGAGACTTTGTTGACCAAATTTTGCATAGAAATATTATTCTCCTCTTCCCCTACATGGTCCTCTCTGTGTTCACTAGCCTCATGTTGAAGTTCATGACTATGTTTTGTGCTCATTGGAGAATTCTAGCTGCATGATATAGTTTTTGGGGAGAAAATAGAAGTCTCAGCCAGGAAGATCACTTCTATCATCCTCAATAGTGGGGATGAATCTTTGCTCTCATAATGTATGACCCACTCCTATTCTTTTTCCCATAGCTGATATGACCCCACCAAGTTTTAGGTAGACATTACAAGAATGCACCCCTCTTCCAAAAGGACCCAAATCCTCTAGCACCTACAACTCGGTCATTCTCTATCTTCACCAAATTCTCACTTGCACTATCTACAACATGTCAGGCACCCAAGACACCATTACTCAGATGGACCTCTACACCTTGCACTACTACAGAAACAGCATTCAATGTCGCTTTTCTAGGCGTCGGTTATTTAGGAACCCCGAAGCCTATAATATTCAACGTCAGTTATTTAGGAACCCTGACGTCTATATTCAAAGACCAGCCAGACATGGGTACCACTTTGTATTCAGCGTCAGCTGGGTAAAACAAATTGACGCCTAAAATTGCCCGCGAAATCCAATTTTCAAGCGAAAACATTTTTAGCCCCAAAGTATCATATATAGCGTCGGTTTTTTAACTACTAACCGACACCGATATAAGATGGAAATTTGTGTGAAAAGTTCCAATTTCGGCGTCGGTTATCCTTTGATAACCGACGCTGATAATGGTACCCGTCAAATAATTTAGGGTAAAGATTGTCTAATTCGATGTCGGTTTTTTACTATAAATTGATGCTTAAAGGTAAAAGGTGTCGCTTTTCCAGATAACCGACGTTGTAGACAAACTTAATAGACTTGTATCACCTGGCTCTTCCCCTTTCTTCCTATTTCATCATGATAGTTTTCTACTGTGATCGCCGCTCACCTAAAATCATCTGACGACCCCCACTGCTGCTCACCGCTGCTGTTGATGGTGCGGCTCTGCTTGCCACCGCCGCATCCTCTTTCTCCTGCTGCCGCCACTGCTTGCCACCACTACTACTCTCCGGTCTACTCTGCTCTTCTCCTAGTGCCACTGTTGCTCGCCACTCTTCTCTGGTCTTCGCTTGCTCGCCGCCACTACTGCCGCTGGTCGCCGCTGCTCTTCTCCACACTAGCTCCAGGTAGCCCTAGCCTCTTTGCTTCCTTCTCCGTAGCTCCTTACCAACAGCAAGTACGGCCATGGCTGTGTTGGCCTACCATGGTCGTGCTGTCCAGTACGGCCGTGGTAGGCCAACACAGCCACAGCCATGCTTGCTATTGGTAAGGATATGAACAAATCTTTATGTAATGCTTTATGTAAATCCTTGGATACGAACAAATCTTTTGCTTGCATATATTTGTGTTTCTAATCTTAATGTTTGACCTAATTCAGTAAATTTGGATGCATGTTGAAATAAGATTTAAACTTGTCCATTCTAGCATCCTAAGTTGATTTGATTAAACCCTAACTTTGATGAAACCCTAACATCAATTGTGATGAAACCTTAACATTAATTGTGATGAAACCCTAACATGTACATATCTATTATTGTGTTTGTTGGCCTAGAAACCTATCCAAGATTTACTCATTAGGAGTAAATCTTGGATAGTCCCCAGTTTGGGACTGTTCTTGAACACCTAATCTCACTTAGGATGTAAGTGTATAATGTGTATTGGGTTTTCAAGAAAATTTCGACAGCATTTCCCCATTGTTCTCTAAGTACATATTATACACATTATACACTTACTAGTGAGATTAGGTGTTCAAGGATGGGATAGGTGGTACACATTTATTATATATCAGAATGACATCACATGTGTTTGTTGGCCTAGAAACCCTAAATTTCACTACTACAGAACATGTCTTTGGCGTCGGTTGTTTACGCCCTTTTAGCGACGGTTCTCAAGCGACACCTATGTGGGCACTGCTAAAGGTTGAACTCTTCGGTGTCGATTTTATAACTGATGCCAAAAGGCTTCGTGCCATTGAAAATGCGCCAGTAGGGCACCGATAGGCGGTACACATTTATTATATATTAGAATGACATCACTTGTGTTTGTTGGCCTAGAAACCCGTCCAAGATTTACTCATTAGGAGTAAATCTTAGATAGTCCCCAATAGGGCACCGATAGGTGGTACACATTTATTATATATAAGAATGACATCACATGTATTTGTTAACTGTAGACCCTAATCTTGTCCTAATATATACTTGTTTTCTCTTTGATCATAGAATGGATAGATCATGGATGTCCATTCGCAATCGCTGCACCCTAGAGTTTATATCTGTTCTTGATCAGTTTATTAGATTTTCCGAGGAACATAGGAAAGAACCTGGAGATAGGTTCTACTATCCATGTAGGCATTGCGGTAACAATTTGAAAGTCAGCACTGGTGACAAAATCAAAAGTCATGTCATGTGCAACGGGATTGTACAAGGCTATATAGAATGGCACTGGCATGGAGAGATTTCAAACTCGAAACCAGTGGATGTCGATAGCAGTGCTTGGGTGGAAGAAGAAATTGCCTCTGATGACGTAGATGTGAATGAACGAGTTCCAGTACACATCGTTGATGCGATGCTGGATAGTTGTAGGGTCGAGCACACTAATCCACCTCCTATCTTTAGAAACATTGTGCATGATGTTGAGATACCGTTATACACAGGTTGTGCTAAGTTTACGAAGCTTAGCGCTATGTTGAGATTGTATAAGTTGAAAGCTAGCAATAGATGGAGCGACAAAAGCTTCACTTCATTGTTGACTTTGTTGAAAGAAATGCTTCCTGAAGGAAATGAGCTGCCAATCTCAACATACCGGGTAAAGAAATGGTTGTGCCCAATGGGAATGGAGGCCAAGAAGATACATGCATGCATGAATGATTGTGTATTATTTAAAAAGGACTATGTGGATTTGAAAGATTGTCCAAAATGTGGTGCGTCACGGTATAAATTGACGACTTCAGGGGAGTCCAAAATTGATTCTCCTTCCAAGGTGATGTGGTATCTACCTATAATATCATGGTTTCAACGCTTGTTTGCAAATCCGAAAGATCCGAAGAATTTGAGTGGCATGCAGATGTAAGAAAAATAATGATGGGATCCTACGACATGCGTCTGATTCCCCACAGTGGAAGAAGATTGATCTATTGTACCCCAAATTTGGTGAAGAAGATAGGAATCTAAGACTTGGGCTTTGTATAGATGGGATGAATCCGTACGGGACATTGAGCAGCCAACATAGCACTTGGCCAGTCATGCTTGTTATATACAATCTTCCTCCCTGGTTGTGTATGAAAAATAAGTACGTTATGATGTCGTTGTTGATATTGGGCCCTAAACAACCCGGACGAAGTGAGTGTTTATATCGAGGAACATACCAATTTCATCAAGAGACAACATCCTCGAGCAAGTTCAATGTGTCTTGCTAGAGAGCATAATAAGACTTTTACTAAGTGGTTTGAAGATAAAGTCTTACATCAACTATCTCAAACACCAAATGATTTACGGAAACTATCAAATGCCTCGCCTTTAAACCAAAACTGAATGTTATGTCTTATGAAGGGTTTGACATTAATGGGTTCACATATTACACAAAGCGCCAAGATGATAAGAGTGTCTTCCAAAACAGTGGGGTCACTCTTCAAGCATCGACTATGTATTTTGCAAGTGCAAAGGATAAGAGTCCACATGAAGCTAAAATGTCATATTACGGTGTCATTGAAGACATATGGGAGTTTGACTACATAGATTTCAGAATTCTACTCTTTAAATGTAATTGGGTTGATAACACTAAAGGAGTTATAGTTGATGAATTGGGTTTCACTTTAGTGAACTTTGAAAAGATTGGCGAGCAGGGTGAACCATTCATATTGGCATCACAGGTGAAACAAATGTTCTATATTGATGATCCTACAAATGATAAATGGTCAGTTGTTCTTCATGGTAAAAGACAGTTCATTGAAGATCCTATAGATGAAGAAGATTACTATGATAAGTAAGATGACTCCAGTCCATTCTCAGTTGGGTTTCCAACTCCACAAAATATTGAATCTAATGATGACTTATATGTGCGCGGAGATCACAATGAAGGATTGTTAATTGATAAAAGATCATAATTTTAGAGGCATGCATGTTTATATTTTTTATTAAAGCTAAATGTTTGCTTTTTTAATATCAATATCATTTTCAGATTTGATGTTTCATTATCTTCTAGTTAATACAAATGCTAAATGTTTGCCTTTTTAATGACATTTTCATATGGCTGACCATGATGAGCATGATGTCCAAGATGAGCATGGAGTCCATGATGAGCATGTTGTCCATGATGAGCATGGTGAGGATACCAATGTAAGTTCTAAAAACATATCATGTATTTCTATAAAATTCATTATCTTCTAGTTATGTCATATATCCCATATTTCTATATTGGGCTAATTCAGTGTGTTTATTTTTGTCAAATTTGAGGTTGATGATGCACATGTACCCACTGAAGCACTGGAGGAACTTGATGCGCATCACCAAACACTTAACAAGAAAAGGGGCAGCACTCTGTTGAAGAAGTTAATAGCGCTAAGTGGTAGTGGATCCAGATTGGTTGTGGAGTTTGATAATGGAGGAAATGCAATTGGAGTGAACCGCAATAATTTTGTAAACTATCTTGGGGTTGTCACTCGAAGCCATTATGGTGTTAAGTATGATAATTGGCATAAATTTCCTTAGGAGAAGAAAGACATGATATGGAAGGATTTATGCGTGAGTTATTATTATTTGCAATTCTATTTTGTAGATTACAAATTCTATTATTTGCAATTCTATTTTTGGATACTAGTTAATAGCAATTCTATTTTACAGAATCTGTTTGCATTGGATGAGAAGATGCATCGTAAAAGCGTGATGCAACACGCTGGAAAGATGCTAAGGAACTATATGACAAATATCAACAGAGAATACATAAAAGATGGTGATAAGAAGAAGAAGTCAACCCTTGAACAGTGGAACTTCTGGGACAAAGAAGATTGGGACATGTTTGTTGCTTCAAGAAAATCTGAAGAATTCAAGGTATTAGGTGTCACTCCCAATTTAATTAATATATGTTGTATTCACCTATTCAAGATTTACATTTAGTGCTACTAACCAAATCATTAATGTGCATACTAATTAGGCCCTCAGTGAGGCATAAAAAGCAAGGTGTGCACTGAATGTGCATGACCACACTATGGGTCCAAAGGGCTATGCAAGCGTTTGCCAAAGACTACAAGCGGAGTCTGCTGCTACTCAGGAGTGCTCTACTACATGTGCCACACCCATGCCTCGCCATGATGTCTAGATAGCTGGGAGGCAAAATAGGAAGGGTGAAATAAAGAAGCCAGTAACTGTTGAGGCGGCTGCGAAAATGGTAAAATACAACTCTTAGAGCAATCGTTTGAATATTGATTATTTGTGGTGTTAACTTACCAATTTCTGTTGATGGTGATTAGTGGGAGCTGCACGAGTAGAGGAAACAAGGCGCGTTCATCCCTCAGGGCACAAGGGATGAACGTACCTTATTTCCTATGCTCGTACAGCTCCCGCTAATCACCATCAATAGAAATTGGTAAGGCATAAGGGATGAATTGACAGTTGCTTTGGGTAACCCAGAGCATCCTGGATGTGTTAGGGGTGCATGCGCTGGTGTGGGCATCAAAGAATTATTTGGTCCATCCCAGCGCAAACCCAGAGCGGGACTTTCACAAGAAGAGGTAACCTATTCTTTTTTTAGAATGTTACTACAAAAGAGAATTCAATAATAAGAAGCTAATGTTTCTTTTATCCATGTATAGGAGAATAAGAGAGTCGAGGATATAGTTGCTAAGAAGGTCAATGATATAGTTGTTGAGAAGGTCAAGGAAGAAATGGTGCGGTGGCAGGCATCTCAGGCTTCCAATCAGCCTATGGCGACCCTCTCTTCTCCTGATGCACAGACTGAGAGTAATCATGTGATGAAGTGGACTTCTGGAATCCTAAAATGTCCAATGACACAAGTGAAGTCATGCATGTTGAGTTGTTTTGAGAATCCCTAGTGTTTTAGTAAAGTTGGGAGTGTGGTGTTAGGTTTGTATAATGTTTTGGATCCATAAGTTATGCCTATTTGAGGAATTTGATTGAATGGTCTAACAATTGAGTTATGGCACCAAATTTTTAGTAGAGTAAAGTTTGAGTTGAGATGAAGATGTGATTAAAATTTAATAACATCTTGATGTACCTAGAGGGAGATTTTTAGGTTTGAAATTATTTAAATATCGGATGCATTATAATGCTTTGGATGAAGATATAAGTCATTTGACTAAGTTTCTAATCAATGGATATGTCACACACCCCTAGTCTTCGCTGTGAGTATGTTGTGATGGATCGGCCAAGTGGGGTCCTTTCATAGCGGTTGGTTGTAGTCAACCGAATGAGCAGTTGAGGAAAACAGAGACGCCATGCTTCAATCCTTCCCACGTCGTGTTCGTGGTTTGATGAAGGAAACGAAGTGGGTGGTTAAACCAAACTTGTCAAGACCTAATGGCTGACCCTCACCCGAACTAGTTGGACATGAGGAATCCACCATTTTATCTTCTGCTTCTCCACCCGTCCACTGTGAGAAGCAGGTGGTGCGAGGAGGAGACCAGACGCCGATGGTCAGAGAGGACAACAGATCAGCGGCGTCAGCTTCACACTGGGATGGAGAAGCAGTGTTGGATGGAACTAGGCCAGCAATATGAGGAAGGATCAGATGATAGTCGAACGCTGCCATGCCAAGTTCTGGCTCACGGCGGCGGCTATTTGCATGCAGCAATCGAGTCCTTGTTGGAGTTCTGACACCAGTCAGTGGTGGCGTGATCCAGGGGAAAGGAACGTGAGGATTGGATGTCCTGGCTCTCATGCCAGAGATGAGACCGACGACGGCACGAGAACTGACGCAACGGTGTCGACGCCGTCGAGCGGAGAACGATGCACGCAGGCGTCAGGTTCAAGCACAATGGCGCTTACTCGGTAGCGCCTGGAGATGAGATGTTCATGGACAGTAAGCTGAAGCAGGATGGAGGTGGAGTTCACGCACATAGCTACCAAGCTCGATTTCCCACTGGAGATCTTTGCCACGGCGGCGATGAGGACTCGTGGGCGTAGCTCACGGGAGATCTGAGGTCGGCAGCATGACGAAGAATAGAGGAGTTGGCCGTGGATGATGCTGGCAAGGGAAAGGAGGACATGGCTGAGATTTCGCCCACGATCCTACCCAGCGGTGATGCTCGCACAGGCGGCAAGGCCAAGCCCAGCAGTGGTGGCATCACGGAGGCGCCGCAGAACTTCCAAGCAGCCGCAGGAGGCGTCAAGTCCTTTTTGGTGGTGCTGGATAGGCAGACTAGAAGAACGATAGGAGATCGACCTCTCTCTGGAGGTCTGAGCCATGGCGGCGGCTTGCGCCGCAGGCTCACGCCCAGGCGTCGAGCGGAGACACAAAGAAAAGAGAGAAAGAGGGTCAAAATTATTCGGTTCAATCGGGAACTCAGATTACCAAGGCGAAGGAGTTGCGCCTCTCACATGCCATGTGGCGACAGTCTATTGGCCGGATGAGGTAAAATCTCAGAAATTACCAGATCTTGCAAAATTCCTAGTAATTGGTACGATTGTCATAAAAATACATATAATATACCGAAATGTTTAGAAAAATGAGTAGAACACAGTAAGATGATGATATCAGCCTTTTAATGTTCTAATATTAGTTATATCAAGTAATATGTGTAATGTTTGTTTAATGGATAATAAATATCAAACGTTGGCCTAAAAATATGAGAGTACATCGCTAAGTCTATAATCCTATTTAGAATCCATATGATATCATTGATTATGATGTTGATGTACGAAATTATGTAATTTGCTTAGAATGGCTATCTCGGGCTAATAACCCTAAATAAAATGTTATAAATGCATACATACTCAATAAATGATGAAACTTACAGAAAAAGCTCATATCAGTATATTAAACCTCAAATTTAATTATGAGATCATAATGATGAACAGAATCCATGTTATATGAAGTTGACCTTTAATACATGGTTTAAAACCCTAATATGAATAACGCATGCAACCTAGGGTTAATATGTGCACAAAAAGGATATGGAACCTAATGTTTAGATAATGAACCATAATATAGAATATGACATCGGTAAGATAATCCCAAGAAGAGAATACCAGTAACAATGAGAATATCTTAATGAGCTAAGTAAATCCTAAAATGGACATAGTTAGGGTTATGATGATGAGAACCTGATGGTGATATGTAATCTTATCTTAATCCGGGTTGACCAAGGATATAGATGACATGAGGAATATGTGATGATTAGGTTGTTCTTGATCAAGGTATGCCATTACCTCTTACTTGGCTTATTATACAATATGATTGTGTTATATCTGTAGTAAATACTTGGCATATGATATTGGATGAAATGATTGTTCTTGTATGATATGTTGCATGATTTTCCATACTTATTTCTATGAACACATGAAACATAAGATATATAGTCCATTATATGATAGCACTAAATCTCTTTGGTAGAATAGTGCATTGATGAAAGTACTAAATCTCTTGGCAGAATAGTACATGTGATCACCAAATCTCTTTGGCAGAATAGTGCATTTATGAAGTACTAAATCTCTTTGGCAGAATAGTACATGTGAGCACTAAATCTCTTTGGTAGAATAGTGCATGTGGTTGATCAAGTTTACATATAATGGAAATGTGCCTAAAATATGTGTTCTCTTCTAGTAACAAATATCTTTGTGCAACTATATGCATTTTCTTATATTTTTGTTTAATGCTGCCAAGATATGATGAGAGGTATATAAAAAGACACGTAGGCGTACTCAGTACAATATTCATGAAATATTGTGCTGACGTGTACCGCATGTAATCTTTTGTTTAGGTTGTGGTTATGCTCTTAAAGATCCAGGATAGTTGTGATTTGTGTGGCGAGCTGATGTTCAGGTGGACCTGTTGTCTTAAGATCCTGTAGTTTAGATGTAGTACATGTATATGTATAAGTTTGTTGTTCAATATGTAATATCAAATGTTGTAACAATTCATTATGTAATTATATGTTGAATGGTGAACATGTGTGTATGGTTTTATTATTGTTCATGTACATGTGCTACTGTTGTTTCCTTTTGACTCCCTCTGATTTTCTTCTTCTTAGCCTGGTGTGGGGTGTTTAAATTGAGATTCTCGCCGAGGTGAGGGTTTCAAATTGGACGTCACACATCAGATTAAGTTTTAGAAAATACGGGGACGTCACAAATCATGTAGACCCACAGCCTAACATGTCTGCTGTAAGTATTGTTTATGACATTGTAGCTAGTCTTTTCAAGATTATATGTTTTCAAGATGATATATATATATATGTATGTATAATATTCTTTACATAAATTTGTAGGCATTGAAGCCATGCCGCTTAAGAATGCAAGACTATGTTGTTGTAGAGGCATAGGCTTACCCGTCCCTTCTTGGGGCAAAGTTTCACGGGACTCCAATGACACAGGGCTACGTTCGTGTGAGCCTGATACGTGTATTACTCGATTGGAGGGAAGATACATTGCCATATGCCCACCCGAATATTGATACACTTGCTGAGGCAGAAGGCGGGGTGATATTGTGGCCCAAAGCAGATGTCGTCTACACTACTGAAATTGTAAGATAAATTTACATTACTTTAGATTGTTAATGTGTATATATGAGGTCAATTGATCTGAAATTATATATACAGGTCAATTGTAGGGGAATGGCATGTTGGCTACAGGCACATAATATACATTGCCCTATAATTGTTTCTTTAGAAGCAAATTATGCAGGTCAATCATACGAAAGCTCTTTATTTATACAAGATATTATTGAGTTGTTTATATATGATTGGATGAATACATCAATGATAGAGACATGCATAAGGTGAGATCTTGTTTATACATCCATATACCTTGTGTAAGATCATGTGATCTGGTTTCTTATATATTAATGCATATCTAATACATGTTTTGCAGCTACTTAGTCGAAAATCAATGTAAACAATTTGCATTTGACCATGTGGGATTTTTTATTCCATCATTGATTAGTATGGTAGCTAAAGACCCTGATAGTGTTCAAAAATACTGTATAGATGCTTTTACAATTTTCAGTCAGCAAAAGAGGACGATAATAATAGCTCTATTCAATGTCAAGTAAGTTTACTTTACTTATAATTTGGACTTAAGAAAATTACATTTTTATTGTGGATTTTGAGTTATTAATTTTTAACTTTTTTACCTCTAGCAGTAGGCATTGGGAGTTACTAGTTATTCTCCCTGGGACGTTCACTATTTATTATCTAGATCCTACGGGGAGTACATTGAATACTAAAATTGGACACGTAATGAGATTGCCATTATTCTGGTGAGAAATATTTCATTTTTATATTCGTTAACAATTGTTATTACATTACTATTTAATTATGCAATTTACTATGTTACATTAACATATAGGGGTTTAGATGTATTCAAAAAGGCTGGAGGAAAGGTCCCAAGGAAAAAGAACCAGCCAATAATTTGGGAGAACGTAAAAGTAAGTTCCCGACTCCAATGTATATATTATTTATGTGAATTGTGCTTAATTGTATTTTTTAATATTTTGTATGTTTCAATTTATAGTGCGCTACACAAGACAACGGCTGGGCATGCGCATACTATGTGATGCAATTTATGCAAATGATTATCCAATATGCTGCATTGGACATCTATACCATACATGAGGTATTATATATAGTCTCATTAGTTAGTATGAAATATATCAATCCTATTTTTATATTATTACTTATATATATATATATATATATATATATATATATATATATATATATCATTCTCTTTGTAGGTGTTTAAAACTGACCACACTATAGGTAAATGCTTAAAAGATGTACATGCTCCATATACGATGGAAGTATTAAATGAAGTAAGAGAAGAATGGGCACGAGCCATACAAGCAGTGGCGATTGTAAGATATAATTGGGATGTTGATAGTGATGTTGAATGATATTTTGTAAATAAATATTTTTGAATTTTTATACATGTATGAATGTTTCTACATGTATTTGAATGTTTCTACATGTGTGAATGTGAGAATTGAATTGATGTATGAATGTATCTACTTGTGTGAAAAGTATATTTGTTGATTTTACAGGTTTTTGGCATGTTTGTTGGTTGATATCAATGGATGTCGTAAACCTGCAGTTCAGAAAACTGAACTACAGGTTCTCATCCTGCTGACCAGCCACAGTAGGCCTGCAAACTGATAAGAAAAAAAAATAAAACATAGGCGTCGGTTATTTATAGAACACCATCATCAAAGGCTTACAGTGTCAGTTATTGGATAAAAATTGCCGCCTAATATGACAAACAACCTGACCGTGCAGGAAAGCACGGCCGTTGCGGAAAAAGTGTCGGTTATTAGTACAAAACCGATGCCTATAGTAGCACGGTCGTGGTGTCTGGGAATATGGCGTCAGTTTTTTGGTAGCAAACCGACGCAGATAGTGCCCTAGATGGCACCCTTTTTTGGCGTGAAGCCTTGTGGCGTCGGCTTACTATAAATAGTCGACGCCTATCGTTGCAATGATGGCGCGTTTTTGGTGGCACGAAGTCTTTTGGCGTCGGTTATAAAACCGACGCCGAAGAGTTCGACCTTTAGCGGCGCCCACATAGGCGTCGCTTGAGAACCGTCGCTAAAAGGGCATAAACAACCGACGCCAAAGACATGTTCTGTGGTAGTGTTGTGGTTCCTTCTTCATGATGAGTTGATCAACTGGGGGAATACCATCCTAGAGAAATATGGCACTCATGTGAGTCAGAGCATTACCTTATCCTTCAATATCAGCCACCTCTTGATTGCCATTGCCACTTTCTTAGGCTTCACTCATATTCCCTTATTGACAATCCATCTTAAGGGGACTAAGCACCTTATCGATATTCCATACTTAAGGGCAAGCTAGGTCATTTGTCCCGGTGCCACTGATATGTGCAATAATGTATTCAAGGATCACAATGTCCACCTTGAGCTTCCCCACCCTGCCAAGTTCACAGTAGAAAACCTCATTTATGAATTGTCAAACCTCTTAGCGCATATCCAATGGTTCCTTCTTGAGAACCCCATTCCAGAGGGTGCCATCCCCAAGCCGACTGCCCATCTACAGAGTGCCTCCATGGAGTAAACGATGATGAGTCTAGACCTCCTCCCCCTCAGTCTCAATGTCGTACCAGCAGGCACACTGTAGATGATACAAGCATTGATGAACCTTCTAGATTCTATGAGATTTGACAATAACTAGACCACATTAAGTGTGAGTAGCAGTTCCAGGGACATCAGTTTAACCATATCTGCATTATGTATCACTGTCACGAGCCCCAGAATGTTGATTGCAGACACTACACCCCCACCAGACCACCCTACAAGAGTGTAGGGCTCACCAAGCATATCCTGACCCCAACTCCCAATACTAGTTTCATTATTACTAAGAATGTAACATCTCAATATTTGTTACCTTAGATAAAGTGGTCTTAAAAGGAGTGATTGGACTACTCATATCACCAAGATGCACCTCCTTTTCAAGGATTCCATCACTAAGAACTCCATAGTTAAGCATGCTCAGTTTGGAGTAGTATTAGGATGGGTGATGAGTTAGGGAGTTGACCACGGCTTGGGCATGAGTGAGGACAAACTGTGCAACTAAGGCTAGTGGTGGTCTGTGGGGCCATTCATCATTCCAAAAACTCTACTAGAGCCAAGGACAGTGGGCCGAGATGTTACAAATTAGAGCCAATTCCCCTCCAGTAGGTGAGGCCCGCATGGACTTGTGGCATGCCATTCTTTGAGCCATGCAGTCCAGGCATGCTGGAAAGGGCTATTGATGTGATGATTTTGAGTCGCATTTATAGACTTGTTTTACTTGTGTTTTATGCATTTATTGGTCATTTTGGTGGTTAATATTGTATAATTCATTTACTTTGGTCTATGACCCTTCTAAACATCAATTCTCCCTTATTTTATCGTTTTGAGCATAAATGATTACAATAATATGTTTTATTTCAGCTTATGTGGTTTTGTGTTGCAATTTCAGGAAAAATGCATATATGCAGTTGTCGATACTATTGAAAGTTGTCGATACCATCGACACAGCTATAGGCAGCCAGTCGCAAGGAGCAACACAGAGTCGATGCCATCGACATGGAATTCGATGGTAGCGACATTCCATCAGGTTCCTGGTGAGAAGACAGTCGATACTATCGACCATAAAGTCGATACTATCGACCCCAGAAGATTCAGCGACGGAAAATGACAAAAACCGACGCCTAAGGGTATCGATATCATCGACCCGCATTGATGGTATCGAGTCAGCATTAGGTACAATGAAGAGAAGAAAAGAAGACTTGTCGATATCGTGCAGGGTCGCGTCGATGGTATCGACACCATCAGATACAAGTTTGTTTCATATCGATCTAAATCCGATAGTTGTGATATTATGGCAACTTAACTCGGTGATTATACCTAATGACGGTGGCCAAGAGCAAAGGATCACGTCATTAGCCGCCGCACACATCCCGAGAAGGTGTGGAGAGAAGAACAGAGCCCAGAAGCACACCCCAATCGTTCCGAAAGCCGAAGAAGATGTTTTCCACCGCTGAAAGGCTGTAGAGCGTGCATTCCACGATGAGGAACGCTGGATCTTCTCTGTTCATAGGTTTCTTTACTTATTCACATTTTTCTCCATGTTTCCCCTTTTCTCTACCATGTTTTGCTTTGAGATGAACATGCGGGGCTAATCCCCTTTGTCTTTAGGACCAGAAGTAGCTCGGGGAAGCATTGTATGACATTTTTATCATAGTAATTCATCATTTATCTCTTAAATCCGTGGTATGATTTCGTTTTCTCAATTATATTGTTATGCTTGATCATCATAATGATAATCTAATGCCTTTAATTACTTTGAAAGAAGAATTAACAGTTGAAAAGAGACGAAATTCACATTAATTAACAAATCCCTTGAATAAGGTGATGTACGGTTAATGGTGGACACCCAGAGGTCGATTTTAATGCACCTAGTTTAGGGTATAGGTTACTACGACGGTGGAACCGATCTAGACATAGGTAGTGAATTGTACCACGACAGTGGGCAATTCTGATTACAAGCCACTATCCATATCGAGAGATGAACCTGAATTATTATATGGAAATTCATACAATGAAAACCCGCGGTGAAACCGCAATCCTAAAGATTCCCATCTGAATTGATTAAATTAAACACTTAATCGATTGCTTTATTTTATTTTGATTTCTTTTATTTTTACAACAACTCTCAAACTCTTTTAATCAATTTAGCTAATCGCAACCAGTTAGTAGTAGTCTACTGATAATTCAGTGTCCCTGAGTTCGACTCGGACCTCACAAGGGCCTATACTACATTGACGCGTACACTTGCGTTCTACGCACGGTAAAAGCGTGTCAAGTTTTTGGCGTCGTTACCGAGGACACAGCAATTGTCGGCACTACGAGTGCTGCAAGTGGCCATTCTAGGCCACCTTTTATTTTTATTATTTTGTAATCATTTCAAAATTTCAAAGTTTATTTTTCAAATTGTGTAATCATCTAGCACGGTATTGTACTGAAATTATTATTTTTGCAGGTACTGTGCATGGTGAGGACATGTAACACTGACTACATGCAGCCTACACCAGAGGTTCCACTGTCGGGACCTGATGACGAGGAAGATTACAATCAAGACCAACTGGAAGATATAGATTCCGGCTCAGAACAAGAAGCCATGGCCGAGGAGCAGACGATATGGGAGAAGATAAAAGCTTCTTCCTCATCTGCTTCAAAGGGGCCAATAAAGAAGCAGGCGATCAACATTCTGACTTATAAGATTGATCCTGCATTAATCAATCTGGTCAAGTCTAATGCATTCCATGGGCTAAAGAATGAAGACCCAGTGACTCACATTAGCCAGTTTGTGGAGAACTGCGATATGATAAAAATAGATAGGTTTCCACAGGAGACACTATACATGAAGCTGTTTCCGAGCTCTCTGGCAGGAAATGCACGAGAATGGTTGCACAATCTTGACGATGAATATGTGGAATTATGGAACCACATGGTGGAAGTGTTCTTTGAAAGGTTTTTCCCGCCCGAGAAGACAAATGATATGATCAAAAAAATCCATAATTTCAGCCAGAAGGCAGGGAGACTTACTCTGAGACCTGGGAGCGGTTTCATATCATGCTTAGGAGGTTCCCGTATCATGGGATGGACAAGGAGAAGCAGGTCAAAATCTTCTATTTCGCTCTTTCCGAGCATGATAGAAGTAACTTAGACTCCGCAGGTTCAGGGTTCTTCCTAAACAACACAGGAATGAGGTGTTGGGAAATTTTGAAGAACATGGCCAAGAAGTAATCTTGGGGCAATAGGGATGCACCAGAACAAGTCAAAGTTGCAAGTGAGTCCAGGGATATTAAGGAGTTGAATGGTAAATTAGACCTTCTAGCTAAGAAATTGCTTGCCAAAGAGGATGCAGAATCTGATGAGGAAGCCCAGGTCAAATTTATGCAACAACAGGGCTACAGAAACAATGATTATGCTTGGAGGAAGGATAGGAAATTCTCATGGAAGGATCCGAACAACTTCCTAGCAGATTCAGATGCAAAGCCACAGTCAACGGCAGAAGATAAAAGTACCGCATTACTTAGTCAAGTGGTGCAGCAAAATCAGGAGATGATGAGCATGTTTAGTAAGCAGTTGCAGTCTCAGGGTGAGATCTTGACTAAATTTGGGCAGACATTGCAAAGCCATGGAGCGCAGATGAGGGCATTAGAGATGACTGTGACCCAAATTTCCAATGAAGTGGCGGCCTTAAAGCTTACAAATCAACAAAGACAGGCTGGGAATGCAGATGTTCAAGCACATCATCAAGTAAAGTACATATATGTGATTACTAAGGCAGAACCCCCCGTGGTAGAGGTCCAAGACAAAAGCAAAATGATTTTTGATATGGAGGCTACATCGACAATACCGTATCCTCGTAGTAATTATGGACTACTAGGCGGATATTGTCCATTCAGAAAAACCCGCCGATAGCACATCGCGCCCGCACCTACGAAAGAAGAGCAGGTGAAGGTCATGTGTCATGGTGAAGCTACAGTCACTGAGAGAGGAGAGCCGCCACAAGCCATACCAGTTATAAATGATGTGCCAAAGCCTACATCAGAGGGTGACATTGAAGCAAGATTAGGGGAGGAGACCCCGAAAAGCCCATATGTGCCACCTCACAAACGTCTAAAGGAGGCAGTTGTGTCTTTTCCGGATAGTCTGAGGCCGAAGAAATCACATAGACATTACAGGAAGTTCTTGGAGATGTTCAGGATGCTTCATATTAACATTCCATTAGTGGAAATGATCGAGCATATTCCCGCATATGGGAGGTTTATAAAGGATATCATCACTAAGAAGAGGCAGATCAAAGACACAGATGTTTGTCGGGTGAATGAGATGGTGAGCTCAATTATCCATGGGAGTTTACCACAGAAGAGGAAAGACCTAGGGGGCTGCTACATTCCATGTTCCATAGGCGGTCACCAGTTTCTACAAGCACAATGTGATTCAGGCGCCAGCATTAATCTTATGCCACTGTCCACATTTCAAAAGCTTGGGTTGAAGAAAATAAAGAAAGCATCGGCAACTATTGAGTTGGCGGATGGGTCCATTGTGAAGCCATATGGAGTGTGCGAGGATGTGCTTTTCAAAGTAGATAGGTTTATCTTTCCAGTGGATTTCATCGTCATGGACATGCCACAGCTTAAAAGTTGCGAGATGCTATTGGGCAGGCCGTTTCAAGTGACGGTTGATGTTATCACCACTATCGAAAGAGGTACATTGACTTTAGGGATTGGTCAGGATCGAGTTGAGTTCAAACTGTCGAGTGATCCCATAAGAACACTCTCCGAAGCTCCAAGTTGATGAGATTGATTTCGTCTAGCCTAAGACGTTAAATAAGGGTGCTTGTTGGGAGGCAACCCAGCCATTGGTAGTTTTGTTTAGTTTCTTTCACATTTATAAGTAGTTTGATTTGATAGTATTTTTAGTGTAAACAAGATACCTTGATCGTTTGTTTAATATTCAGGACTGAGGCAGGGTCGATACCATCGACCCTTGCATCGATGGTATCGACAGGGGTACAGTTAGCCGGCTGCAGAAATCTTTCTGAGTCGATACTATCGACGGCCTCGTCGATGGTATCGACTTGCCATCAGGTTTCTCGCCAAAATGGAGTCGATAGTATCGACATGGCTGTCGATACTCGCGAGATCTATGGAGATTTTCAGACGAATTTGTCTCAGTGAAGTCGATACCATCGACGGGATTGTCAATGGTATCGACCCAGTTATAGGCAGAAAGCGGCAGTCGGGCTTCACGAGGGTGTCGATACCATCGACCCTCGTCGATGGTATCGACGGGTGCATAGCAGCGACGGCCGTAGTTATAAAAGGGAGATGTTGTTGTCAACTTGATTCACACCTTCAAGGACTACTTTATCCACTTGCATCATGCATCTTGTTGTGCAATCGGAGCCCAGCTACGAGCATCTAAGGAGCGAGTTCTTCCCCGAGCCTTCACTGAGCGGAGATTGTCTTCTCCGATCTTCACCAAGCTCCATATTCTATTCCTTCTTTCTCGACAATGGTGCGTAAAGACAGTGCATCTTCTTCACATGTGGCGCCAATGGAGATCCCTGAGTTCATTCCTCCACCCACTGCATCTATTCCGTGCCCGCGGATTATCCATCCTTCCGCAGAGGTCTGGAAGGCCTACGAGGAACTTATGAAGAGAAAGATAGAGCCGACCCGATATGTCGACCGAGACATGATCCGCAATCTGGGGCTCGAGGCCAATCTTGCCTACGTTCTCAAGCGGCAGGCAAGGCATACGGGAAGGAGGCCCGATGAGATGGAATTCCACACCGACGACCAGCCATTCTTCAGTGAATGGCTAATATACAAGGAGCTAGTAGCATAGTTCATGGCGTCGCTGGACATATGCGTCGTGCCAAATGACGTTATCGCAACTGATCGGGAATGGATCAAGGGCTACGTTTCTTTCCGGCTGTACAACAACGATTACACTCTCACCCTACGGCAGTTCAATTCCATCTATAACTGGAATCATGGGTGAGATCATTACCGGCGGGCAGACAACAGGACAGACTACGATGCCATTTTCGCTGAATTAGTGATTGCGCCGCCCGGCAAATCAATGAGCTACCACAATGCGGCGGTGGTGGATTTCGAGCATCCGTTTGTGCGGATTCTTCACTGCATGCTCTGCACCACCTTGTTCGCTCATGGTGATCTGTCTCTCAGCAAGTTTCAAGAGACAGACTTGTTTTTCCTACACAAGTTGCTAAAGCAAGAAGACTGTAATTGGCGTGCATTTTTCTTGACGCGTGTGTTGGCTGTAAAGAGGAGTACGCGGAAGGCTCCAATCCACTTTGGAGGGCTCATCACACCACTGGCCTCCTAGCTTGGGTTAAATTTCTCCCAGCTTACTCCCCTCTCCAACCGGAGCAAAGTCAACCTACAGCATCTGCATCGCTCCAGCCTCATCCTGCTTCGTGATGGCCTGGCATATGCACATTGCCATGTTAATCACACCTATCAAGAGTGTTCACTTCCAGACCTTGTCTTCCACATCGCAGGTACTCAGCATTTTCGATGGCCTGTCATCGCCATCGAGAGCTCGGATGAAGATGGTGGCAACGACGACAATGGCAATGATGGCTATGAGAATGAAGAGGAAGAGGAGGCTTTCACTCCTCTTAGGGCACGAGTGGCACCCAGGAAGCGTCCCCGCATGCATCCAGGTGCATCTTCTTCTTCACAACCTCTGCCACCTCAGCCCTCTCATCAAGGAGAGGATGCCTATTCCATGCAGGGGATGTATACAATGCTGCAAGAGATCCAGCACACCCAGCTGCAGCATACAGCTTCATACGCTAGTATTCAGGATACGACAAATCGGCTGTTAGATAATCAGAGGGCCATTTTTGAAAATGAGCGCCTCCTCCTCGACAACCAACAGCACATACACGACAGGTTGCATAGGATGGAGATGCAGCAGCAGCCCTTCTACGATCATTACTGGAGCCAGAATTACTTTGGGGGGTATCCACAACCTCCACCAATGCCCCAGTATGATCCGAGCTTTCAGGGGCAGTACCCATCTTGGGACCCAACGGCCCCGCACTACCCGCCTCCTCTAGAATAATGATCGGTATCACTGTTCCACCTTTTAAGGTTGTTTTTGACTATGAGGCCATAGTCAGAATCAAGCTTAGGGGGGGGTTGGAACAGCTCTATCCTTTAGTTTTTAGTTTTTATTGTTTTGTCTTTTGTTTTTTTAGTTCTTGCAATTTTTAGTTTGTTTGTAGGATCCACACTCTATCTAGTGTAATTGTGGATGTCTTCAGTCATGTGTCATCTCGTTTCTTGTACATGGGAATTAGGGGCAAATTTAAAAAAATTAGTATTTTGCAAGCTTGTGTTGTTCAACTTTGAGCACATAACTTAAGGAAATAATTGGGTTTGTCAACTCTAAAATAGAAAATTACAACTGTACATTCTCATGATTCATGAAAAGTGCACAAAACTAGTTGTTTGAGCCTAAACTGATCAAATGATAATGACACTCTAATTTGAAGTAAGAGAGAGAAACCTCTTAATTACTACACAGGTCAGTAAGGAGGGACACATAATAATTTACAAAGGTTCAGTCAATTAGTCTTGTGATCTATCCACCTCATTGTTTTCATACTCCACCTTAAGAACTGGAAGTACATTATGGTTTTAATCTCTTTGATTGCATCTCATGTAGATAGGACTTGCATTGCAACTATTTTCACATATTTTACAAAAAGAAAATAGATTAGCTATACATGCACATTATCCTTAGGTGCATGTCATTTAGTTTCATGAGTATCATTTTGTAACTGCATTCACATTTTTATGCATATATAGTACATCATGTATCTTATTTCTTCTGAAACATTAAAGGTGATAAACTTGTTCCATACCTTCTGAATGCTTCAAGTATATAGTTATGTAACAAGAAGTGAGCCCGACAAATAATTCATTGTCATTTATGGATATAGGGGCCTTAAAAAAATTGAAAAAAAAAGAGAATTGAGAAGTAATAAAGAAGAAGAGGGAGAAAGGAACATGTTCTCACTTGAGAATTAAGAAGAATAAGCACATGGTGTAGTTTTCTTGGATATTCTATCTCACCTTGAGACGGAATGATAGTGCATGCATCATTCCACCCAAATGTAGGCATTAGGGCATTTACACTTGCATATGCATCATTTAGGTCATTTTTGCTTTGTGCATGTTAAAACCATATAATGCTTCCATTTCTTCCATGAGCTACCCATTCCATCCACCCGTTGCTTGAATTGGTAGGCCACCGTGATTTTTTCCTCATTTGTGAATATCAGGAGAACTGCTTCCATGTAGATGGTAGTTAGGGCGAGCAACGTAGAATAAGAGATCACAAGATGCAATGAGTCTGAACTGGAGAATTTTATTATGTCAACTGCCTTATGTGATAGTGTTCATTATTTTTGAGGTAGATATCTTTTATGGATGATTACTGTCGCCTTTAGGGTAATTATCATTTCGTGGTTAGTAAGGGCCGGTATGTGAATGTCTGGTGGGAATAATATAGTGATGTTTGTTGTGATGATTTGTTCTTTAGTTGACCCTCGCAATTCTATTCTAAAGTTTAGTTGCTCGAGGGCGAGCAATGTTCAAGCTTAGGGGAGTTTGATGTGATGATTTTGAGTCGCATTTATAGACTTGTTTTACTTGTTTTTTATGCATTTATTGGTCATTTTGGTGGTTAATATTGTATAATTCATTTACTTTTGTCTATGACCCTTATAAACATCAATTCTCCCTTATTTTATCATTTTGAGCATAAATGATTACAATAATATGTTTTATTTTGGCTTATGTGGTTTTGTGTTGCAATTTCAGGAAAAATGCATATCTACAGCTGTCGATACTATCAACGGCTGTCGATACTATCGACGACTGTCGATACCATCGACACAGCTACAGGCAGCCAGCCGCAAGGAGCAGCACAGAGTCGATACCATCGACATGGAAGTCGATGGTAGCGACATTCCATTAGGTTGTTGGCGAGAAGACAGTCGATACTATCGACCCCAGAAGATTTAGCGACGGAAAATGACAAAAACTGACGCCTAAGGGTGTCGATACCATCGACCCGCATCGATGGTATCGAGTCAGCATCAGGCACAACGAAGAGAAGAAAAGAAGACTTGCCGATATCACGTAGGGTCGATACCATCGACTCGCGTCGATGGTATCGACACCGTCAGATACAAGTTTGTTTCATATCGATCTAAATCTGACGGTTGTGATATTATGGCAACCTAACTCAGTGATTATACCTAATGACGGCGACCAAGAGCAAAGGATCACGTCATTAGCCACTGCACACGTCCCGAGAAGGTGTGGAGAGAAGAACGGAGCCCAGAAGCATGCCCCGGCCGTTCTGAAAGCTGAAGAAGACGTTTTCCACCGCCGAAAGGCTGTAGAGTGTGCATTCCATGCTGAGGAATGCTTGGATCTTCTCCGTTCAGGGGTTTCTTTACTTATTCATGTTTTTCTCCATGTTTCCCCTTTTCTCTACCATGTTTTGCTTTGAGATGAACATGTGGGGCTAATCCCCTTTGTCTTTAGGGCCGGGAGTAGCTCAGGGAAGCATTGTATGACATTTTTATCATAGTAATTCATCATTTATCTCTTAAATTCTTGGTATGATTTTGTTTTCTCAATTATATTGTTATGCTTGATCACCATAATGATAATCTAATGCCTTTAATTACTTTGAAAGAAGAATTAATGGTTGAAAAGAGACGAAATTCACATTAATTAGAAAATCCCTTGAACAAGGTGATGTACGGTTAATGGTGGACACCCAGAGGTCGATTTTAATGCACCTAGTTTAGGGTATACGTTACTACGATTGTGGAACTGATCTAGACATAGGTAGTGAATTGTACCACGACAGTGGGCAATTCTGATTACAGGCCACTACCCGGATCGAGAGATGAACCTGAATTATTATATGGAAATTCATACAATGAAAACCCACGGTGAAACTGCAATCCTAAAGATTCCCATCTGAATTGATTAAATTAAACACTTAATCGATTGCTTTATTTTATTGTGTTTTCTTTTATTTTTACAACAACTCTCAAACTCTTTTAATCGGTTTAGCTGATCGCAACCAGTTAGTAGTAGTCTACCGATAATTCAGTGTCCCTGAGTTCGACTCGGGCCTCACAAGGGCCTATACTACATTGACGCGTACACTTGCGTTCTACGCACGGTAAAAGTATGTCAGCTATCCTAGTTGATGGAGCCACCCTTGCACGGGTAGCTGTGGTCGGGAGCTGGTTTACGTGGGCCATTTGGGTCTACACTGAAATGGGGATAGATTATGAAGCCATATACTTGAGCCTTGTTGAGGACATCAAGAGTCTAAGTGGGGGAGATTGTAACGTCTTAGGATTTGATGCCTTGGATAAAGTGATCTTAAACGGTATGATTGGACTACCCATATCACCAAGGTACACCTCTTTTTTAGGGATCCCATCACTAAGAACTCCATAGTTAAGTGTGCTCATCTTGGAGTAGTATTAGGATGGGTGACCATTCGGGAAGTTTACCCCGACTTGCCCGTGAGTGAGGACAAAGCGTGCAACTAAGGCTAGTGGTGGTCTGTGGGGTCAGTCATCATTCCTAAAACTCTACTAGAGCCTAGGAAGTGGGCCCAGATGTTACAATGAGCCTCCTTATTCATCTATTCCTACACTACCTCAATCTCCACCACCGCAGGAATTCTCTTCTCTCCATATTGAGTTGGTGATTTTCTCAAGATGAGAAAAATTCTAAGTTTGGGGTGAAGGTGGGTGGTATATGCCAATTCCACCCCCTATCTTCCTTTCCTAGAATATCTATTTTGTCATTTTTATTTACATGCAAATTGCATTCTTAATTTTAGTTTTCTTTTGTTCATTAGCGACGCAAATTGGACCTTATCTATTCAGCCATATGAATATACTTATTTTATCAATTTACTCCTTTTAAATGTAGTAAACCTTCTTTGCAATAATTTTACAAATTGACATGATTAGAACTCACCATGTCACCTATGATCTCAAAAGTGCAATACTCCTTGGACATGTTGACAAGTCGTATTTAATTGATAGGAATCAAACATTAATTGTCTCTATTTGAAACTATAGAGTGACTTCTCTTATCTCTTGTATAATGTGGTGGCAGTAAGATTCAAACTAATACAATGACACCCCTAGAAGAAAAAAACATGTAAGTCCTCAGGACCGGCCTTTTCTACACCTTCTTCCATCATCTTCTCCCCCCCCACCTTGAAAAAGAAAAAAATCAAACAAACTTATGCTAAACCCCAAGTTCAGAATGGTTTGATCTCCCCCTGTTATGACTTCTTCCATACAACTCATAAATCTAATATGTGTGTATTGTCAAAAGATACCAAAGTGCACAAAAAATGTGGTCAATATAACTACAATGCATAAATCAAAAGATCTCAAGTCAAATAGAGGAGAGATCATTCCATTACATACCTCAATCACTCCATTTTATACACATTGGAATCCAAATAACTCCATAACCCACTCCAACCCATGTTCTTCTGCAAAACTTATAAGAAAATGCACGAGTGTCAAAGTAAAAGAGAGATTAAACATGATTCTTTGCAAAGTCCTGATATAGAAACAATTTATGAAACATGTTTGAATAGAAAATGTGGTATTTTGTGTTTCACAATTCTAGGAGATTGGGTCTCTTGGTCAACGAAGGAGGTAAGGAACAAAGAAATGCTATGAGAGTGAGGCAAGACATGTTGTTTGTACAAATTGGAATAATTTTTTATTCATTGTTGTTTGAGGACAAGAAAACATTCAAGTATGGGGTATTTTGATGAATGCATATTGATCCCTTTTGTAATTTCATCTTTTAGGTCTATGTCTAGTCTTTATCTTACTTTTCCTTGATTTTTGGAAATAATTGCAATTTACTTTCTCTTCACCCGTTAATTAGAATTCATATCATTGTTGCTAAAAAAATTTAGATTCTACACTTATTTACATTCTCTCTGCTCTAAAAGGCAAGATCATGCTTCACTACTTGGAGATCAAATGACTAAGGGCTTCAATTACATATTTCTAAGAATTTTAGTACTTCAAGCGGTTGACTCATCCCATGAGTCGATTGACTCATGCACCCAAAGAACTCCACTCAACCGTCTCATGAGGCCAATCTATCAATTCATTTTAACCCAAGAAGGAGTGGTCCTCCAGTCAACCATTCCATCCATGGCTCAAACTGATCGACTAAGCTTCTGAACCTAGTGATTCAAAGTTCCAAGCTGCTAACTCAATTCCTTAGTTACTAAGTCTTGGTCAACAGCACATTGCGACCCCTTTTTAGGGTTTTGACTTGCTTCCCTAAGAAGAGGGTTTTGACTTGCTTCCCTAAGCCCACACACCCAGGAACCCCATTCGGGTGACTCAAAACCCCAATCAATCAACTGTCGATTTGCAATACAGATATTACAACAACCTCCAATTAGAATTTGGAATGTCCTTAAGGTTACCCCCATTTCTCTCCATATAAAAGGATGGGGGACTTCATAGAGAAGGGGATCTGATTTTTTGTATCCTTCCATGTATTAAGTTCTTTTTTACATTCTTGCATTGTGATTTCTTTCATTTTCTACTCTTATTTCCATAATAAAATTTTGAGTTTAAATCTTGTTCTTTGTGTTCTTGCACTAGACAAGGAATTAAGAAGGGTTGTCAATTTATTCTCACTAGACTATAGTCCCTTCCGGATTGTTTCTTTTTTCTAGTCAATGGATTCCTTTCTCCCTTCCTTCATTCCTTCTTTATTTTCCTTGAACTGTGAGTAGACCTTCATATCGGGGCTTGGGGAATAGACCCATAGTCGTAGTTGATTAAATTGGTTTTTACATGATGTAACTTGTTAGATGGTGTTTGTTTGATTTATCACATGACTTAAACAACTAGATATCTTGTTTTTGTCAAATGTTAGCCTTGGGTGATGAGATCTCAGATCCAAATGCTTGGAACAACCAAACAAACACATAGATCTTTGGATGAAATCTTAGAAGGAGCCTTGTCAGGATAATTGAGCAAGGATCCACAAGCACCAGGATCAATGGATTTGTGAGAAGTTCGACTTTTGTAATGTGTTTGAGAACATTTTCACATACCCTCATCTGACTCATTTTCTATTCATGGAATCTACCGATCTAATTTCTATGTAGGATGTGGGTGAGAAACCCATAACCCCAATATCCTTAATCATCGGATCAAACTCATTTTCCCAATCGTTTACTTGTAACATTCAATTTTATTCACAGTATATCTTTCCTTACTTTTTCTTAGAGTAATCCTTTACTATTTTGTTATTTAATGTTACTCTTCATTATTTTGTTCTTAGTGCAATATTTCATTATTTGTTCTAGCATAATCAACCTTCACCCAATGGACTTTTAATTCATGTTCAAAGTAAGTAGGTTCAAACTCAATCCTAAAAATGTCATTATGCAGGATGACCCTTTCTATACTAGTAAATTAACCAACTTTCTTAAGTAGTTGTTTTGTGAGTTACAAAGATTTAAACTCTAGGAATCAACCTCTTAGTGCATTGTTGTGTAAACAATGTGCATCACATGGTTAAATGGCAGTTATGAACATGTCTCTTAGATTAGTTTAACTCTGAGGCATGTTGTTCTCAGAGGGATGATGATGGATGAGAGGATGGGGCCTATATCCTATCCTAACATCATGAGAAGTAAAGGACCAACTCTCCTCATTGTAACTGTCCATCATCAGCATTATAGAGAGGGATACATGTTCTCCCCCCCAGTCTCATTTGTTGTATTATTTACAAGTTAAATCATTATTTGTTGATTACTTCACAATTTTCAAGGTTCTAATGACAAATTCAAATTCTCCTTGATGTTAACCATGTCTTCAATTTCCATGAAAATGATTTAAAAAAATACTAACACCTCAAATTATAGGATATAAATTTGGCTAATTTAATTATCATAACAGTATTCGTTCACTTTATTTTGTTATTATGACATGGGGCAAAGGTGTGCATTCATTTTTTTTAATAGTATTGATGGGCTCAACTTAATTTGTAGATTAAAATTATCCAAGCCATGACTTTTAAACAAAGTTGGGGTACTGGGACGTCAATTTCAAATTTTTTATAATTGATTGTTGTTTCTAAAACCTAACTTAGTAACTTACTTTATTTATGTTCACCATTTTAGATTAAAAAGTTAATTTTTAAAAACATATTTAATCTAGCTAACAGTCATGGTAGTAAATTCACATTCATGGTGAAAAGAATGCATGTACTCTTATCATACATATGATCTCATTGTTTAGGCCCTCAACCTGAAGACATGTGTCATCAAGTCACATCATTCTTTAGACATATGCTATGTGTGTGTCATCATCTCATGATTGAGATGAACATAAAAAATGGAATTACCTTGATCATTTTCAAATCAAGTATATGATGCCCCATTATAAACATCATATAATTGTCTCTATGGGCATACATACCAACACTTGGGGCTTACATATGGTAATAGGTATGTGGTCAAATGTCTCTTAGGGTCTCTCTGCTTCTCTTAATACTAGAGAATAAGCCATGTATTAGTGCATAGATCTATAGTTACTAGAATGTGTTCTTAAGGTGAAAATAGAGAATGAGAGCTACCTAAGGTTCACTCCAACTCCCTGATGGACAAAACCCAAAGAACTAATGGCTCTCTCAGATCCTTGGAGTAAGGTCATGGAGGTGATAACTACTTTCATGATTCATTGAGTAGATAGATATTCAATGGTTGAGGGAGGTGTGTGTTGTTACCCCTCAATGCGGAAAAGTAGCAAGGTAGGATACAGAGTCTCTAGATCATGATCATGATCATGATCCTACACTCAAAGTGAAATTGAAAATAACTAATATAAAATCACTAGCTGCATGACATGGTATATGTAAATTATACCCTTGTCCTCTTAGGCACATACTGATGATAGGAATAATGGCTTGATATAATTTAATGGATATGAGTATTAATCATTCTCTTCATAATATTATTTGGCATACCTAGGATTATCCAAACTTAATGAAAGTATGTTTGTTGGTTAATTCAAGTATGAGGAATCCAAATATCTAGTTTGGTTTTAGGTTTCAACTAGGAAAATACATGTTTAACGTGATAAGTTGTCCAAAATAATTTATGGACTTGTAACTATTAAAAAGGAATTACACTAAAAATATTTGAAGTAAGCTCTAATATTTCATTAAATAATAATACACCATTTAAGGCAACATATTATGAACATATGTGGGTTCATTTACTATTTATATCATCATTACTCATTATTTCATACTTACAACTAAGTCTTGTGTATAAATTAAATAACGCATGAACTATGTCTAAATGATTATGTATTATAATTACTCTAGGTTGCACAAATGTTGTGGAATCATATAACTCATATTAGGCATAGCAAGTATCAAGTGTCACAACGCATATTACCTAGAAATATGAAAGTTAAATTAAGTCAACATAGGGCTTATCATGATTAACAAAAAGAATATTTGGGACCAAATATTTTTAATTAGATGAATTTCTTGGATGAAATTTTAGCGATATTACATAGTATTTCATCCTAAATAACAGTATGCTAGTTAACCTACACTCTATAGTGGTTGAACTGTCTTCCCATTAATGTAGGAGAAAGAAGATAATCACCAAATGGTGTCAACTCTTATATAGGAACTTTTTTATCAACTAATATGAGGGTAGGAGTATCTAGGGTTAGCAGAAACTGAGTCACACCACATAAGTGCTCTATGGAATAGTGAAGACCAAAAAAAGTAGGGATTGAAATTGTAATTGGTATTCCAATACTCAGGAATAGGCCTATTAACAAATTCCTCAAGGACATTTAACTACATACATAAGGAATATATTTAGGAATGAGAGATGATAACTTGAAATAGTCAGGTCAACCAACTCCAGTTAGCTCTTATACAATATTTGTAATGAGTGTGACTTGAGAGTGGATCCACTCATAAACTAATGAGCAACAAAACTTCATTCAAATCAATACAAACTATTATATTTGATGGAAATATGTAGCTTCATTTATAAGATATGATATATCAAACAAAGTCTTTATGTGTGGTAAAAACAATTACTATTTAACCATTATTCTCATTGCATAGGTCCACACCTCATGGGTGGTATTACAGAAAGATAAAGAGTACATCCATTCATTACAATGGACCAATGTAGAGAGGAACCTAACATCCCAAGCTATCTCAAGTTAATTTGCTTACTATTAGATCCTCCTCGGTCATCATCCTCTAAATCACCTACATCTATGTGATTGGGGAGAAACACCCAAAAGAGGAAGAAACAAGAAGTATGTCTCAATCAAATATTTTGTTTGTGCATAAATAAGAATATTTTGGTATGGTAAGGATCTTCAATTCAAAAGACAAGGCTGTCTTACAAAAGAGTGATATATGAATCACAGGTAAGTTCAATAGAATTAACCAAAAGAATTACATTTATTCCATCATAGAAATAATCTATTATGATAATATTTCCACAAAATCATTCTAAAATTTCACATAGATTATACAATTGCATGCAGATATAGCATAAAATAGATATATCTATAGTAAGGCCAAGACACCATCGAATCATTGACCAAAAGATGGGTGGAGAAATCACACCATGTGTAGAAATAACATAGCCTAACATATAAATGGGTTGTGGAAACATATCATAGGAGCATGCTCTAATATATGTGGGTGGAAACAACACACCCTCGACAAATATAGGACACTTTTATGTACATGGTCACCACTACAACAATAAAAAAAATTCAATAGAATGAATGCACAATAGTGTGGCAAGATAGATTTTTTAGTCAATATCACATTCAAAAGATATCCACAATATTCAATGAAGTTATGGTAGGGTTGTTGGTGTATGGATAACATGAAGAATAGGGTGTGTATTCGATTGAATATGATCTTGCAGTCTCCTTAACTATGAGTTGTTGCTTCTTGTTTAAGTTAAAATTAGAAAATAAAACCAATTTGGAGATAAAACTATGACCAGATCTACACTAAGAAAAGCAATAACATTTACATTTGAGTCTTCTACTTTTTTATTTATTCAAAACTTATTCTAGATGATGGTGATATGGTAACATATATATCTATGCCTTTTACTTCCCAAATGGTCCTCTACTTCACCTATTACAAGTGCAAAATTATAAATTTGATTTAGTGGTTCATTTATCAATATCACCCTTACTCATGTATCCATTGAATGCAAGTGAAGGACATGTAGAAATAGTGGACACCACATCTCTCAGGGCTAAATATAAATAGCTATGCAGTATGGCACAACAAAAAAATATTTAATGTGGTCCTCTTCTTTTGGGATCAAAACTAGTCTTCTCTCGAGTAGAGTTCACTGATAGACTATAGCCAGTGCTATTTGTCTAAAGAAGCATTTAGTAAAGAAAATATTTAAAGGAAAATTTAGCAATCTGTGTTAAAATCAAAGTTACAAGAAAAAAAAGAAGGGTTGAGGAAAAGGGATCATGATCTAGACAATGTTGATGGAGGAGTTCTATTAATGTTGATGGTAGGTGAGTTGTTTGTGGAAATATGACACTATCGCTGTGTAGGATGGATAACAAGTGTTGGGCTGAGCGGAAATGAATCCAGTGTTTCAAACCCTTAGAATGTTGGTTGAGAGTTTATATTTTTAGGAAGATATCTTCAATGAAGGTATAAGATTCCTTTCTCCTACACTTGAGTGGATTCCAGATGGGAGGCTATGAACTTTGAGCTTGAGATCCTTCATCATCCCAGTGCTTCTTTGTGTCTAGAATTGAGTTGAACACTCAACACTTCTTGTACCTGAGTGTTTGGAGAAATCTTGAGTCTAGTTTGAGATTGGGTTCTTCTTGTATCTGAGTTCTTAGATGATGAATGCATATTTGTCAGGAATTTCAATCACCACATTGGGTCAAATTTGACTCAATGCATTCAATTTCATTTACTAAATATCAAAATTTGTGAAATTACTAAATTGGTCCAATTATCATGATTTTAACTGAAATTATGTTGATTTTATGTAGTTCTTGATAAGCTGAACAATCAACTAGTGTCCACCTTCACTAACCCTTGGTTCTGACCAATTGATCTAACCAAGCGATTTCATCCATTCGGTCTTAAGACCGTTTGAGCCCATTCAGTCTCAAGATTGTTTGAGCCCATTCATTCTCAAGACCGTTTGAGCACATTCGATCTCAAGACCGATAGACTAGTAGAGACCGATTGGAGGCACACCTCAAAACCATTTGGAGAGGTCATGGTCTCAGACCGTTTGAATGATCGAGCGATGAAGAGTGTTTGCTGCATGCAAACCGAATGGATTACCAAACCGAATGAAGTTGGAGACCGTTTTTGCATGCATGCATGCGTGGGACCATTTGGAGGAATACTAGCAAATTGGTTGAATTAGCAGCATGTGAAGACCGTATGGTCGTGCCTATTAATCAAAACTGAATGGGCACGCAATGATGAAACCATTTGGCAAAGTGCTGCGAAGATCGTTTGGCTGAAATGAAGACCGAATGAAGGATACACAGACCATTTGGATTAGATTTTTACCAAAACTGTTTGGTCAGATTTTACCAAACCGTTTGAACCAAAAATGTGAGGGTCAGATCTGTGCCTATAAATAGGACCAGCAGATTCCCCATTAGGGGCATCGGTTTCAGGATGCCGACAGGCTGCCGGTACACAGGTCTGATCCAGATCAGCTCCATTCGCGCCAGTTTCACTCCACCTACTGCCCGTGCTGCAATCAAGGAGACCGAGAAGAGAAGGAAGACGGAGCAAGAGAGACTGTCCGGTCCATCTTGGCATCTCCCGTTTCATGTCCAGATCTGCTCCGACACGGCGTAGAAGACCGCATCATCTTCACTGAGCTATGACTACCTTCTGCACCATGCTCATGGTGGATTTCTCTCTCTTTCTTATTCTTCTTGTTTCCCACATCATGAGCGAGTAGTCCTCTTTCATTGGGGTGCGGGGACTAACCCCACTGCCCATGCAAGCATGTTCTTTTGTTAAGCATTCCATGGCAATGTATATAACTTTTCATTTTGTTGTTAATCATTATGTTCGTAGTTAGATTAATTGCTTGCTTTCATCTTTGTTCTTCCTATGTTGTGAGAACTTATATATATAGGATTGAATGTCGTTTAATAGGTTGACTCCCAAACTAGAAATAGAATGGGATTCCTTGAGGTCGTAAGTGTATGATCCGCAAGGGGACGAGCCATCTAGCCTTTGGTGACACTTCTGTGTGCCTAACGCCTGTATAGGGGGTTCATAGCCTTAGTTGGATTTGTATCTTCTTGTTAATCGTTGATGTTTGCTCATATATTAACCACCTACTTGGTTATCGATTAATGTGGTTGAATCCCAAACTAGAAATAGAATGGGCTTTCTTCGAGGTCGTAAGTGTATGATCTGTGAGGGGACGAGCCATCTAGCCTTCGGTGATGCTTCTGTGTGCCTAATGCATGTATAGGGGGGCCACAACCTTCGTTGGATTTTTGTATCTTCAGAGCCGTAAGTAAGTGATCCGGATGGTGACGAGACATCTGATGCCTAAGGATATGCTTATGCGAACCTAAAGCCCATATGGGGGGTTTTGGAGCAGCTCTATTTGGATAGTTATATCTTGCCTGGATGTTTGACGTTCATATGTATTTGCATGTGTAGTGGAGGTGAAACTCGATACCATCCCAGTGATTCCATATCATTTGATCTAAATCCAACTTTAATTAAACCTTTACTTTCCTGGATTTAGTTTAATTAACCACAAACCAACCAATCGTTCTAAATATTAGTTTTACTTGAGCTAGATTTGACTGACAAAGATTCTTAAAAATGTTGTCCTTTGGGTTCGATCCTTAACTATACTGTGATAAGACTCGTCTGCTTGCGGGTGGTATTATTACACTTTGGTTTCAGTAAAAGCTCGGGGATTTCAACCCTGAGTGAGTTTGTTAGTGCGATAATTCCCACATCAAATTCTGGCGCCGTTGCCGGGGACAACGGAATTAGTTAGTTAAATCTAGTTCTTTTAAGACTAATCTAGGATTTTGTTTTTTTCTTTTTGAAACAATCGACCATCTACTTGAATTTGACTCTACTTCGTGGTTCTCACTTTCAAAATCTTTCTATTTCAGATACAACCCAAGGCATAGTGCATGCACTGTTCAGACAGTCCCAGACTAACAGTGAGCTTTGATCCCGAGATAGACAAAACTTTTCATCGTCAGATCATAGAAAATCAAGCAAGGATGGATCAAGAAGAAGTAGCCCGAAGGGTGGCTCAAGCCATCAATGCGCAGTGAGAGAGAGGCTCATGCAAGAAGTTAGAGCTGCAGTCCAAAAGGAAATTCTAGCAGCGCAAGCAGCAGCACAAGCAACTGAACTACAAAAGGATATTAGAGAGTTCTCAATCCCAAAAGTTGTGAGTCTTCATCGTCCAGTACAACCTCCTCCCATCAATGCTCCTAATTTCGAGATAAGAGCACATTGGATCACCCTACTTCAGAATAGCCCTTTCTATGGAAAACAAGGTGAAGATAGTCAAGAACATCTTCTAAGGTTTATTGATCTGTGTGCTATGACAAAGAAAAATGGAGTGTCTGATGATGCCATTAGACTCCGCCTCTTCAAATATTCCCTTGCTGATAGAGCCATAAGTTGGTATAATTTGTTGCAAAGTGAAAT
Organism: Alisma plantago-aquatica; assembly: GCA_963693085.1. Taxonomy (NCBI): domain Eukaryota; kingdom Viridiplantae; phylum Streptophyta; class Magnoliopsida; order Alismatales; family Alismataceae; genus Alisma; species Alisma plantago-aquatica. The sequence continues at coordinate 723,256,594 of OY856414.1, forward strand.
ACCCATCACCACCTAGGAACAACTCCAAAATGTGTTTCTAGAGAAGTTCTACCATCCATCTCTCGCCTATGAAATTAGAGGGTGAATAACAAATTTCACTCAAGTTCCTGGAGAAACCCTTGCTGAAGCTTGGGATAGATAAAAGAGCTTCTACGCAAGTGTCCACACTATGGAATTCCTAAGAATCAACTCATCAAAATTTTCTATAGGGGTGTGGACGATGATATCAAGAGATTCTTAGACTCCTCATCTGGAGGAAACTTCATGCCTCAAAGTTATGATAGCTCATGGAGAGTCATCACCCTTGGAGCAGAAAATCAAGCCAATTGAGTAAGATCTATAGGTAAAGGAGTATTGAAAGTAGCTATGGCTGATGCTACTCCCGAGTACAAGTCTATCGTTGAAACCTTAAAACTCTTAGTTGTCGAGCAAGACCATATTGAATCATCTCTTGCTGCGATTGGAAGATGACGTTCGCCCACTCGACAACAAGAACAGGTCAGGTCTGCCACACTATTTTGTGAAGCATGTAAGGGCACAGATCACTCCACTTTGGCATGCAATGTTCTCTATGATGTTGTTCTAAGCAATGTATGTGGCCAAGGAGATAATAATCAAATGGAGAACATGAATGCTATTAATACCATCCCTGGTCAAGGTTATTACAATCTGAATCAGAATAAGAATCATCCAGGATTTCAATATGGAAACCCCTCTGGAGCAGTAAAATCACATCAATTTGGTTCGAACAATCATCTACGAGGTCCACCAGGATTCCAGTACAATCAACAACAGAATTTTGGAAATCAAGGAAACTTCAAGGGAAACTTTCAGAATAGGAACTTCAATAATTATCAAAACAATTCCCAGTACCAGAGTCTTAACCAAGTTCCTTATCAACAACAAGGACAACAAGCAAGTCCTGTATCACCTGATGACAAGTTAATAGCCATTGAAAAGATGTTGCAAACTCAGCAAACTATGATAGCTAACCAACAAGCACCGCATAAGGCTATTGAATCTCAACTAGCTCAACTCGCAGCTAGCATAAAGCCACCTGCTGGAGTTTTTGTTGGCCAACCTGAGAATAATCCTAAGCATCCTGAACAATTGAAGGCAGTCACCACCAGGAAAAGACTATTATGATCCCCTTATCAAGACACATGTGGTTGTTACAGATGAAGATGAACATGTGATTGTCCAAGACTCAACAACACCGGAGTCTCAACTGAAAGAACCAGTAACTTCTGATAAGATAGACAAGGAAAGTCCTGAGAAACCTATTGATGAAGAAATTGAAACACCAGAACCTGATATCCCGGTATACAAGCCTCATATTCCTTTCCCTGCTCGTTTAAGGCAAACCAAGCTTGATACTCAGTTCAATAAGTTTAAAGAAGCTATGAAAAAACATCATGTTGATATACCCTTTTTGGATGCGCTGGCTGAGATACCAGCCTAGACAAAGTACTTAAAGTCACTCTTCACCAGGAAATAAATAACTGAAGAATATGAGATAGTCAAGTTACCTAAAACCACTTCCGATATCATCCAGAGTAAGATGCCAAAGAAATAGAAAGATCCAGGATATTTTGGGATTTCTTGTCATATCGGTGATTCTTCATGCAAGAAAGGACTGGCAGATATCGGTGCTAGCATCTCCATCATGCCACTCAGCCTTTGCAAAAGGCTAGGGTTTGCTGAACTTCTTCCAACTGGCATGACCATACAACTCGCAAACAATTCGATAAAATGCCCGTTAGGAATTATTGAGGATGTACCTATAAAGGTAGGAAAAGATTCCTATGTCCAGTGTGACTTTGTCATCATGGACATAAAAGAGGACGCCAGATATCCTCTCATCTTTGGATGTACGTTCCTCACCACCGCAAGAGTTCTAATTGACATTGAAGCAGGAACCTTGCTTCTTAGATTAGGCAAGGAAACGCTCGAATTTAAAGTTTTCGAAAGCATGAGAAGACCAAGTATGCAAGAAGAAGTCTCTCTGATTGATTGCATAGAGCAGATGTCACTTCTGAATCAAGAGAATCATGAATCAGACGATCCATTAGAAGTCTCTCTAATAGATCCATCAGTTGATGAACCTATTGATGAACAAGTAAAGGACTGCATCGAATCCCTCGACTCTACAAAAGAAAATGTTGAAGCCACGTGTGAAGAACTCAAAGTTGTGGAAGCTACTGGAGAAACATGCGAAAAACCAGAAACTCTAGAAATGAAACCCCTGCCCAAGGGACTGAAGTATGTGTTTTTGGATGACCTTAAGGTTTGTCCAGTAATAATAAATTCCGATCTTACGACCAAACAAGAAGATAAACCCTGAAAGAATTGAAGGAGAGGAAGAAAGCGATTGGCTACAAAATGAATGACCTCACTGGGGTTAGTCAAGCGTTGTGTATGCACAAGATCCCTATGATGGAAGATCACAAGACAGCCATTGAACATCAACAGAAACTGAATCCAAATATGAAGGAGGTAGTCTATAAAGAAGTCATTAAACTACTCACCGCTGGAATTATCTATCCAATATCAGACTCACCATTGGTGAGCCCAGTGCATGTAGTCCCAAAGAAAGGTGGAACAACTATAATATGAAATGAAAATGATGAACTCATCCCCACCTGAATAGTCACAGGGTGAAGGATGTGCATTGGTTATATGAAGTTGAACAAGGCAACTCAAAAGGATCACTTTCCAATGCATTTTCTTGATCAAGTATTAGAGCGGCTAGCTCATCAAGAATACTTCTATTGTCTCGATGGTTACTCTAGATTCTACCAAATACCTATACATACAGATGACCAGGATAAAACCACTTTCACTTGCCCATTTGGAACATTCACATTCAGAATAATGTCTTTCAGCCTCTGCAATGCACCTGCAACTTTCCAGCATTGCATGGCTGCCATATTTGTCAGTCTCACCGAAGCCATTATAGAAGTTTTCATGGATGATTTTTCTATATACGGAGATTCATTTGATTCATGTCTAAAACACCTCTCCCTGGTCCTCAAATGATGTGAAGAAGCACATCTTGTGTTGAATTGGGAGAAGTGTCATTTCATGGTAAAGGCATTGTCCTGGGCCATAGGGTTAGTAATTGAGGTATTGAAATAGATAAGGCCAAGATTGAAGTGATTTCCAAGCTCACTATCCCTATCAATGTAAAGGAAGTTTGAGCATTCCTAGGCCATGTAGGATTCTATAGATGGTTTATAAAGGACTTCTCAAAGATAACCAAGCCAATGACAAATTTGTTACTAAAGGATGATGAATTCAAGTTTGACGAAGAATGTGTTAAAAGTTTCAATAAACTGAAACATGCCCTTACTACTACACCCATCATCAGAGCTCCCGATTGGGACCACCCTTTTGAAATCATGTGTGATGTAAGTGATTATGATGTAGGTGATGTCTTGGGCCAATGTATAGAAAAGAAACATTATGTGATCTAGTATGCATCAAAGACCCTCGATGAAGCTCAAAGGAATTATGCAACTACTGAGAAAGAACTTCTGGCAGTCATGTATGCCTTTGACAAGTTCAGATCCTACCTAATTGGTTCAAAGGTCATTGTCTACTCAGATCACGCTGCCATTCGTTACCTTCTAGCAAAGAAAGATGTAAAACCCAAGTTAATAAGATGGATTCTCCTCCTGCAATAATTTGATCTAGAGATCAGAGATAAAAAGGGTACAAAGAATGTGGTAGCAGACCACCTTAGTCGTATCCACACTCTAGACATCAAGAAGATTCTGATTAATGAATCCCTTCTAGATGACCAATTAATGAAGGCCTCAGAAGCTGCACCATGGTACTCAGATTATGTGAACTACCTTGCTGCTGGGGTTATTCATCCTCAATGCACCAGGAATGCGCTGAAGAAATTCATGCATGATGTGAAGCAATATCACTGGGATGAGCCATATCTCTTTAAGATATGTGTTGATGGTCTTTACAGATGATGTATCGCTGAGGAAGAAGCTCAATCTATTCTAGAGCACTATCACTCTGGCCCAGTCGGAGGCCATATGAGTTCGAAGAAAACTGCTATAAAAGTTTTGCAATGTGGGTTCTTTTGGCCAACTATATCCAAATATTCCCATAGCTTTGTCCTATCATGTGACAAATGTCAAAGATCTGGCAATATAACAAAGAGAGATGAGATGCCACTGAATATGTGGTAGGAAGTAGAGATATTTGATGTTTGGGGGGTGGACTACATGGGTCCATTCCCATCTTCTCATGGATTTTATTACAACCTAGTGGCGGTAGAATACGTCTCAAAATGGGTTGAAGCCATACCAACCGTCACTAGTCATTCCAAACCAGTCATCAAATTATTCAAGGATATTATTTTTCCCCATTTTGGTGTCCCATGCACGGTGATATTTGACGGAGGTTCCCATTTTCTTGAAAGAAGCTTTGAAGCATTGCTAAGAAAGTATGGTGTTAATCACAAGGTAGCCTCACCTTACCATCCACAGACAAGTGGACAGGTGGAGGTTTCTAATCATCAACTCAAGAGTATCTTGGAAAAGACAGTAGGCTGCAATCGGAAAGATTAGTCGGTGAAAATCAACAACGCGTTATGGGCCTATCGAACTACTTATAAAACTCCCATTGGGACTACACCTGTTTGATTAATATATGGAAAGGCTTGCCACCTTCCAGTTGAACTGGAACACAAGGCATGGTGGGCAATAAAACAACTAAATTTTGATATGAAAGAAGTAGGCCAAGCCAGGATTCTGCAACTCCAAGAGCTGGACAAACTCAAGATGACAGCTTATGAGAATGCAAGAATCTACAAAGAACACACCAAACTCTGGCATGATGGTCATTTGAAAAGAAAAGACATACAACTGGGAGACCAAGTTCTGCTATTCAACTCAAGGTTGGAGTTATTCCCAGGGAAACTCTGCTCTCACTGGTCTGGACCGTACATTGTCAAAAGCATCTCCCCACATGGTGCTTTCTCTTTATGGAGCGAAAAGTCAGGTGAATTCATGGAAAATGGTCAACGTTTGAAAAGATATTTCACCACAACTGACATAAGAACCAAAGCAACAATAGATCTTTCCAATCCAAAGAAACCACCATGAAGTTGAAGAAATCATGTCGAGCCATCGACGTAAAACAAAGGCACTTGTCGGGAGGCAACCCGATAAATAAAATTCATTTTAAACTTTGAATTAGAAATTTTACTCAATTCTATTTTTAAATTTTAGATCATTTTACACTAAATAAAAGTTGCATCGCGAGATGCTACTTTGAGTTCTGAATAATCTTTTTGTTTGAGATTTTTAGATGGAGGAAACACGCTGATTGGAATGCAACCACATCCAGTGGTCCAAATGGCATGAACTTTCCCCTCCATCTCGGATTTAGAGTTTGCTCGGGACGATTAAATTTCTAAGTTCGAGATGGAGGGTGGGTGGTATGTATCTTACTTTCCACCTTCACCCATCTAAATCAAACTTAAGATTTCATCATCACATTTTTGACCTAAATTTTCAAAATTCAAAATTTTAAAGTTTTCAAAAGAAATTTGAATAGATATTTGATGAAATTTTGACATGTTTTCAATTTCTATGCCTTTATCATTATACCCTCCTTATCTGAAGCAGATCCTAAAAAGGACCTTATTTTGAAAACTAGCCTTTTGATTGAAATCATCTTGTGAAGCTTATGAATTCTAACATCATGATACTTATGAAAAAATGACAAGTGTATGTCAGACGGATAGGGATCAAACACATCATGCTTCCTAACTGACTAGTAGAACAATAACATGGAATCCCCACCAGATCCTCATCAAGTCATTATATGAGCAGAGTACGATAAAGAGAATGACCCGATGCACGGAATTGTAAATCAAGTTGCATTCTGATATTGATGCGATGATTTTGAGTCACATTTATAGACTTGTTTTACTTGTGTTTTATGTGTTTATTGGTCACTTTGGTGGTTAATATTGCATAATTCACTTACTTTATTCTATGATTCTTCTCAGTGTCAAATCTCTCTTATTTTATCATTTTGAGCATAAATGATTATAATTATAGGTTTTATCTCGGCTGATTTGGTTTTGTTGTGCAATTTCAGGAAAAACACATATCTGCAGCTGTCGCTACCATCGACACCAGTCGATACTATCGACACAGCCACAGGCAGGCAGCCGCAAGGAGCAGTGCAGAGTCGATACCATCAACTGGGAAGTCGATGGTAGCGAGTTACCGTCAGGTTGCCAGTGACCAGCCAGTCGATACTATCGACCCCAAAGTCGATACTATCGACACTTATAGCTTCAGCGACGGAAAAGGGATAAAACCGATGCCTAAGGGGGTTGATACCATCAACCCGCTTCGATGGTATCGAGTCAGCATCAGGAGGGATGATAGAAAAGAAAGAAGGCTTGCCGATATCACGAGGGGTCGATACCATCGACCTGTGTCGATGGTATCGACACCGTCAGATCAGAGTTTGCTTCAGATCGACCCAAATCCAATGGCTGTGATATTTTGGTGACCTAACTCGGTGTTAATACCTAATGACGGCGGCCAGGAGTGAGAGATCATGTCATTATCCACTGCACACATCCCGAAAAGGTGTGGAGAGAAGAACAGAGCCCAAAAGCACACCCCGACCGTTCCGGAAGCTGAAGAAGACATTTTCCACCGCCGAAAGGCTGTCGATCGCGCACTCTACGCCGAGGAACGATTGGATCTTCTTCATTCAGGGGTTTTATCACTTTATCCACGCTTTTATCCATGTTTCTCCTTTCTTCAATCATGTCTTGCTCTGAGATGAACATGCAGGGCTAATCCCCTTTATCTTTAGGACCGGGAGTAGCCCGGGGAAGCATTGTATGACATTTTTATCATAGTAATTCATAATTTGTCTTTTAAATCTGTGGTATGATTTCATTTTCTAAATTATATTATTATGCTTGATCACCATAATGATAAACTAATGCCCTTGATTACTTTGAAAGAAGAATTAACAGTTGAAAAGAGACGAAATTCACATTAATTAACAAATTGCTTGAACAAGGTGATGTACGGTTAATGGTGGAAACCCAAAGGTCAATTCTAATGCACCTAGTTTATGGTATAGGTTACTACGACGGTGGAACTAACCTAGACTTAGGTAGTGAATTGTATCACGATAGTAAACAATTCTGACTACAGACCACTACCCGGATCGAGAGATGAATCTGATTAACTATGTGGAAATTCATATAATGACAACCTGCAGTGAAACTAGAATCCTAAATATCTCCATTTGAATTGATTAAACTAAACACTTAATCGATTGCTTTGTTTTATTTTATTTTCTTTTATTTTTCAGCAATTCTCAGAACCTTTTAACTGGTCTAGCTGATTGCGAGTAGTTATTAGTAGTCTACCGACAATTCAGTGTCCCTGAGTTCGACTCGAGCCTCACAAGGGCCTATACTACATTGACGCGTGCACTTGTGTTATACGCACGGTAAAAGCATGTCCGATATGCACTCTCTTATACACTTCTTCTATCATTTTCATACCCCTCCATCCATCAAAAAGAAACAAAAATAACCAATATAGTGCCAAACCCTAAGTTTGGGGTGGCACGCCACTTTCCTCTATATCCGCTTCTTCCATACCTCTCGCAAATTAATAGGGGCGTACCAAAAAAAATGCAATCTCGAGTCGAATAGAGGAGATATTTGCAAACAAAAGGATGCCAAAGCGCACACAAAAAGAAATGCAATCTCGAGTCGAATAGAGAAGAGATTCGCACAAAAAATGCAATAAATGAAATTGCAAAAATAATAAAAATCTCGAGTCGAATAGAGGAGAGATTTACTTCCATACCACCCTTCACTCCCTTTTCTACCTAAAGGCACAATAAAAGCCTCCACTACTCTGAAATACACCAGTGTCAGATCAGATACACTATTGTTGTTCTGTGGGTGACTCTGGACTCTTACAAAATTCTTTGACATGCTTGTTGTTAGAAAAAGTGAGGAGGAAGTGATATTAGGAAGCAAACTCAGGAACGAAGATATGGTAAGATGTGTTTAGTGGTCTCAGGAAGTTGAGATACTGAGTCATACTGAGCAGAAGGAAAATAATCGTGATGTGAAGAGGAGGCAATCACATGAATTGAAAGTATTCATTTGGCAACTGTTTCAAATTTTGTGTTACTCGAGGATGAGCAACATTTAAAGTTCAACGTATTTTGATGAATGCATATTCGTCAGGAATTTCAATCACCACATTGGGTCAAATTCGACTCAATGCATTCAATTTCATTTACTAAATATAAAAATTTGTGAAATTACTAAATTGGTCCAATTATCATGATTTTAACAAAAATTATGTTGATTTGATGCAGGTCTTGATAAGCTGAACAATCAGCTAGGGTCCACCTTCACTCACCCTTAGTTCTGACCAATCGATCTAACCAAGTGATTTCATCCATTCGGTCTTAAGACCGTTTGAGCCCATTCAGTCTCAAGACCGTTTGAGCCCATTTGGTCTCAAGACCATTTGAGTACATTCGGTCTCAAGACCATTTGAGCCCATTCGGTCTCAAGACCATTTGAGCCCATTCGATCTCAAGACTGATAGACCAGTAGAGACTGATTGGAGGCACGCCTCAAAACCATTTGGAGAGGTCATGATCTCAGACCGTTTGAATGACCGAGTGATGAAGACCATTTTCTGCATGCAAACTGAATGGATTACCAAACTGAATGAAGTTGGAGACCGTTTGTGCATGCATGCATGCATGCGACCGTTTGGAGGAATACTAGCAAACAAGTTGAATTAGAAGCACATGAAGACCGTATGGATGCACCTATTAATCAAAACTGAATGGGCACACAATGATGAAACTGTTTAGCAAAGTGTTGTGAAGACCGGTTGGCTAAAATGAAGATCGAATGAAGGACACATAGACCGTTTGGATTAGATTTTTACCAAGACCGTTTGACCATATTTTACCAAACCGTTTGAACCAAAAATATCTACAAGACCGCTTGGACTGAAATCACACCAAAAATGTGAGGGCCATATATGTGCCTATAAATACGGCCAGCAGAGTCCCCATTTGGGGCATCGATTCCGGGGCGCCGACTGGCTGCCGGTACACAGGTGCGATCCAGATCAGCTCCATCTGCACCAGTTTCACTCCACCTACTGCTCGTGCTACAATTAAGGAGACCGAGAAGAGAAGGAAGACGAAGCGAGAGAGACTATTTGGTCTATCTTGGCATCTCTCATTTCGTGTCTAGATTTGCTCCGACACGACATAGAAGACCACATCATATTCACCGAGATGCGACTACCTTCTACACCGTGCTCATGGTAGATTTCCCTCTCTTTCTTATTCTTCTTATTTCTCGCATCATGAGCGAGTAGTCCTCTTTCGCTGGGGTGCGGGGACTAACCCCACTGCCCATGTAAGCATGTTCTTTTGTTAAGCATTCCATGGCAATGTATATAATTTTTCATTTCGCTGTTAATCATTATGTTCGTAGTTAGATTAATTGCTTGCTTTCATCTTTGTTCTTCCTATGTTGTGAGAACTTCTATATATAGGATTGAATGTCATTTAACAGGTTGACTCCCAAACTAGAAATAGAATGGGATTCCTTGAGGTCGTAAGTGTATGATCTGCAAGGGGACGAGCCATCTAGCCTTCAGTGACGCTTCTGTGTGCCTAACGCCTGTATAAGGGGTTCACAGCCTTAGTTGGATTTGTATCTTCTTGCTAATTGTCGATGTTTGCTCATATATTAACCACTTGCTTGCTTATCAATTAATGCGGTTGACTCCCAAACTAGAAATAGAATGGGCTTTCTTTGAGGTCATAAGTGTATGATCCATGAGGGGACGAGCCAGCTAGCCTTCAGTGACGCTTTTGTGTGCCTAACGCCTGTATAGGGGGGCCACAACCTTCATTGGATTTATGTATCTTTGGAGTCATAAGTAAGTGATCTGGATGGTGACGAGACATCTGATGCCTAAGGAGATGCTTACGCGAACCTAACGCCTATATGGGGGGTTTTGTAGCAGCTCTATTTGGATAGTTATATCTTGCCTGGATGTTTGACGTTCGGACGTATTTGCATGTGTAGTGGAGGTGAAACTCGATACCATCCCAGCGATTCCATATCATTTGATCTAAATCCAACTTTAATTCAGCCTTTACTTTCCTACATTTAGTTTAATTAACCACAAACCAACCAATCATTATAAATATTAGTTTGACTTGAGCTAGATTCGACTGAAAAAGATTCTTAAAAACGGTGTCCTTTGGGTTCGATCCTTAACAATACTGCGATAAGACTCGTCCACTTGCGGGTGGTATTATTGCACTTTGGTTTTGGTAAAAGCTCGAGGATTTCAGCCCTGAGTGAGTTTATTAGTGTGATAATTCCCACGTCATTAGAGCATTCTTGAATTGAGATCAAGATTGGTGATTTTTGGATTCGAGTGGTTGGAAGCCTCCTTGGTCAGATGTTTACAACCATTAAATAGTCAAATTGTCTTTCGAGACCTTGGAAAATGTGGTTTTATAAGATTTACTTGAGATTTGCTTATTGTAAAGTAGTTGATTACACACATCATCTATCTAACTATATAATAACCCACTCATGGAATAGTGTGGATGAGTGGCTATAGTTCCTTCAACATTTGTAGGGCCTAGTCTATTGGAATCATTAAATTTTTCATGTGTTCAAGCATTTTTAAGAAGTGGATTCAAATAAGTAGTTGAGGGAGTCCACTTTTCAGGTGAAATTAAGGGAAAATAAGTGGCTTATACATTCAATTGTTAAGAAAATAGAAATTATCAAGTTTCATGCACAAGTCAATGATATGTGTATTCATTCGAAGTCAGAACAGGACCATTTCTAACCAAGAGAATAGAGAAAATCGGTGTGATAAACCACATCACACATAAATCTTGATTTTACTCAAGTGTACAAGTAAACGATATTTAAGAAAGAATCTTCACATAGAGATTTTTGTTCCATTAAGATAATATTGTATTTCATAAAAGAGAATATGACTAGTTTCTAAATGACTTTAAATATAAGGAAATGCTCATTATTTTTCTACCACATATATTTTTTTGGCTTTTGTTCATGTTTATAATATCTCTTAGAAATCATCACTTCCTATCCATGAGATACTTAAGCAAAGTTTATCATATCAAAGTTCACCATATCTCAAATTTGATCTTACAAGGTTTAAGTCTCTATATTAAATTTCTCTCAAATCTTTATCAAGATGAAAGTAATATATTTTCCTCAAGTGTACTCTCTACATAACATGTGGTAAGTCTCCCCCATTAATAAGTCAAAGGAGTTGTTCTTGTGACCAATTAATAAATGAGGCAATACATAAGACACACGTAGTGAATATTTCCTTCACAAGAACTCTTTCATGTTTTGTAAAAGGGTGTATGAGGTGTTGGGGCTCACCTAGTGAATCCATTGGTATATTAAACTATACTCCTACCTTGGGTAATTTCTCTTGTTTGAATTTTATTTTCTCTTATTTTGATAGGAACTCCATTCAATTATTTCCAATAAGATCTAGCTTGGTTTGATCTTATCCAAGTCCATATTCCCCAAGATCAAATTATCACTAGTTCATCAAGAGAAACTATTGGAGAAATAAATCATCATTTCAACATTTTATACTTCTCTATCGCACTACTTCCCATAAGATAATAATTTTTTATTTCCAAACTAAATCAATGAGAGGTAAACTATACTCACCTCTAAAAATATATATGTTGTGAATAATGTAGGTATTTGATTTGTTACTTTTTTCACAAAGTCCAAATAAGCCACGTACTTTTGGAAAACAAGATTAATGTTGGATAACAATTGGCAGATACAAACATTTCATAGCATATCTTCTAGCATTTTTAGCTGTTAGGGAAATTGTTTGAATAAATGGAATTATGAAGCCAAAAGGAAATCATGAAATGAAAAAGAAAAAAAGAGTTAGAGATATAAATATTTTTGTTCATGTATCAATTTTCTCCCACACTTCAAAATTTAAAATTTGACTTGTCCTCGAGAAGATAAGAAAGAAGAAAAATTGGAGAGAGAGGATCCAATGTTGAGGTATCACTATTGAGTTGATTGAATTTTGGTTAACAGACAGTCTTCAATAGGTGTTTTCAATAATCCTCCCATATAGGACCTAGGACGAAGTTATTTGTCTCCTTTACCACATATTATCAAACAAATCAATTACACCAACCAAGAGGATCGACCCTCACCATCTTGGTGTTTATTAATATCATGAGAACAAGGAGATAAATATATATTATCATATATATAGGCAGAAAAGAATGTGATGAAAAGTATAGAGATGTGATAATAATCACTAGTCCCAAAAAATGGATTAGGTGTGTGAGCTTGACTGAGTTGGCCTACATCAACTATCTATCAACATAGAGATGAGACATTATGATATATTTTATTTTAGAAAGTTTAGATATCCAATATGTTGGCAATAAGTAGGTGATAAATAATTTATGGATCTTGATTTAGTTCAAAATTTTATAGAAAAATATAAGAAATCAGGAAGCAATTAAATGCACATATTATAGGTAGAAGTTATATGTTTACAAGAGATTCAAACCTTTGGACTTTAAAATAGGCGACAAAGACTTATTGAAGTTTTTCCACACAAAAGGAAGTTATTAGGTTTGGAAAGAAAGGTAAGTTGACCCCCAAGCATGTGGATCCATGTCTTGTATCAGAGAAGGTTAGAGAAGTCACCCATATGTTACTAGTTTTGTTAGAATTGAAGAAGTTGTCTGAGATGTTCCAAGTGTTAATGTTAAGGAAATGTCCTCTAGAGATGAGTATGATTCTTACGTTAAGATGTTTTCTATTTTTTTAATGTAATTAACATGGATTTTTGTATTAAACATCGAGTTTGGTCTTAATAATCAATGTGTAATATGTTGTTTAAAACGAATTTTGACAAAATTTATCTATGGTTCTCATCAATTACTTTGATAGATGTTATTTGATAACAAGGCATGTGAAGAGATTGTGGAGTCGTTATTGTCTCAAGTTTAATGGATGAATTCCTAAAGAAGGATCCTACATCATAATAGTATGGATTTGGAAACTTTATTCACCATCAGATACATTATGACAACTTGATAAAAATTCACCTTAGACCCATGATGGTCGGATAAATTTTTTCCATCATGAAGACTTCCCCCATAAATTCCTTCTAAGTTATTGTATAATTTATCTAAGCTTCATATAAATTTTATGGGATAGTGCATGCCATGGTCAACACTATATTTTCTTTGTCCTTGAATAGCACTGGCATCACATTCCCTTGCATCACACACCATCTCGAACAATAAGCTTGTATAATTGGGGCATAATTGAGGTTTTTCTTCAATTTTACAATTGTTTCAAGACAATTTGAATCATAGCTAAATTTTGTATATTTAGCCAAAAAATTTGAGAGTGGTATTTCATTTTTTTAGAAATCTATTACATGTTTTCTGTAGAATCATGCATGTCCCAAAAAATGTTATTATTTGTTCCATACTAGAAATGGGAGACAAATTGACTATCATGTCTACTTTAGCCTTATCCAAATTTATGCCTTCATCCAGAATGTTATGACTTAGAAAAACTCCTTGACTTACCAGAAAATGACACTTCTCCATGTTCTAAACAAGGTCCACTTCTTTGCAAAATAGGATCTAATTTATGCGAAGATGAATTGACATTATTTCCAATACAGACAAAGCCTCCATAAAAATTTTGAAGAAAAATTACATTTGAGGTCAAAGAATATGTAAGTCATGTCGAGAAATATAGGCACATAGTAGGCAGTGAAAAAAATTATATATCCATATTCCCCAAAACTACAAGATCGCGTCAACAACTATATAATAAGAAGGATGGTTTAACAAGTTCATACATGGTCCTGGAGCAAGTCCAGCAACTATAACTCGTTGTAGTAGTTGTTCACTCTGAGTTGCACTGGGACTCGTCTGCAGCAGCAGCTCCTGGTATCCACCATGATCAGTAGACTCAAATGGAAACTACAGGAGCTCCTCCATAGATTGTAGGCTGACGTTGTCCTTCTAGCAATATGCAAAGGACACCTCGCCTCTATGGAAGTCCACACAGACCACCTAGAACTCCTACCATTCAATTAGAACATACAAGAAGGAGTTGTCCCTCCCATTGGTGTACTAGTCAACAACTTTCTCTTCAATAATTTTTATTCCTTACTATCCCTCCCTTTATCAGGTAGGACTTGCTCAGGCTCTCTATTGGTTACAATAACCAGAGAGGACAATGATTGTTAGAGGAAATTAAGTTGTGTTATGAGAAGCCTCCAATACCGCACTATTTATAGGAGCACCTAGGGTCTCGGTTTCCAGACTGTGTGGGAGTGGAAGGGATAAGAAGATCATGAAATTTTGCAACCTTCAAGTTCTGAACTGGTCGGTTCACAACTGAACCAGTCGGTTCACATGCGAGTCAATCGGTTCATAGAGTGAACTAGTCATTTTGCCATGTTTTCCAATCGCATATGAATTGGCAATTCATTTCCAATTAATGTCAAACATTAATTCCTTGTACCGATCAAATTGAACAAGTAAAATGATCAACTATTCTCATGAATCTGGAAAATCACCAAAAGCTTCGGTTGGCATGACCTGAGTCGATCGATCAGCAGGTGAACCAGTCATCTCACTTACCTTGAGCTGATTAGTTCACCTAGTGAGTCAATCAGTTGGTGTCTTGACTCATGCAGAATTCAACCAATTCAATTTCCAATCAACCCGACACCCTAACCAGATAGTCCAACAATTTAACTTGATGGTTCAAAGTCCAATTAGTTAATTGGTTGTTTAATTGAACACCTAAACATCTTTGGTAATAAACTTAAACATCATTCATGGATGAACACTTCTTCTTGGTGAATTCCTGTGTGTGACCCTATAGGTCCCATATCACGTTGGTAGTGAATGTCCATAACTGGTTTATGACATCACAAGCAAACCATGGTGCCTAGTCACACATCAGTGCTAATGTTGGACAACAAATTCAACCTACAATTCGTGTAAGGTGTTACAGTGATTGTGTAATTCCTTTGACTTTGATGTTCGGAATGAACTCGAGGCATAGAATTGTCATCCTCACAATGTTCAATCCATGTTCCTTAAACCAGAGCAAACTGTATGATATATATGTGACCTCAATATCATATATTGATTCACATATGTGCATGTGAATCCTTTTCTCAGTCTCTCTTATCAAGTGGCCTGGATATCATAGTCATGTAGGAGGGACAAATCCCATCTACATCACTCACATTCATCCCCATGTATCAAAGTGCACCCAATAATAGCCATTGTGGCAACCTTTATTCAGTATCACAGTGGATGATGTTAAAGCACACCGAACGACATGTGATGAGTGTGGTGACTTTAGGTGTAAGAACCACAATCACCACCTTCACCATGAGATATGGCTATGACCACCATGTATGGTTTCCATGTGTCACTCACAAGGTGGGACTGTCTGATACACTGTCCTCTAACAAGTATTTATGTGCTTGGTTTGATATCCCATATCATGATTGATGAGATTTTGTCATCAACCTACACACACTCCAGTCTTTAGTGTTACAACTATCTATCTACCTTCCATAGTAATAATCGACTAGGTACGTAATAAGAATGTACATACTCTTAAAATAAGTATGATCCCATTGTTCAAGTCACATACTTGAAGACATACATCATTGAGTAATGTCATTCTCTAGATATTCATTATATTTCCTCATTATATCATAACTAAGTGAAACAAAATGAATTGGAAGCTTGCCTTTATATATAGTATTAATCAAATCCTTTATATGATATGCCATTACAATCATCACATGATTGGCTCTCTGAGCATAAATACCAATAGACTTGCACTTGCACTTAATATTCTTAGTGATCTAAACATGTCGATCAGGTTTTCGATGTGCAAGTGCTAATCTAGTGGGTTAAGAAACATTTTATTGAAGTCGATATATTGCATGTTTCACATCTCTTCGTTGTAAGATTTCTCATATGAGACAGACTATCATAATATGCTATATGATATGCCTTGCCTAACCATTATCTCCATTGTTTGGTATAGTATCTCTATTATGTCATAAATGGTTGAAACATCCATATGAACTTCTAGATCCATATAGTATCCATTCTTGTGTTCATAACACAAGGATACTCAGCTTTAATTGTATGATTGAATTAATGGTCTATAGTTCGGAACCCTTCCAACTTATAACTCTTCTCATAAGATTAAACATACATCTTTTCATATTGCAATCATTCTCTATCATTTTAGAAGATTGTATAAGTGTAACCCTTTAAACTCAACACTTCCTAGTTGCTATAATCCAAAAACTAATCCTTTAGTGCTTCTCAAGTACTAATGTATGTCTTTTAATGATATTCCAATGACCTTCATTGGAATCAGGTATCATCTTGTCATGTATAATACGTATAAGACTTATGGGATGAGCATGCATGGTAGATCCAATTGCTAATACATATGGAATATTACCCATGTCTTTCCATTCTTCACAATAATTGTAACACATAGTTCATAAGAGACTAATCCCATGTAACATGGATAGATTCTCTCTCATTGAATCACTTATGTTGATCTCTTTCAGCACCTTGCTATCTCACTTTAGGTTATGAAACTTTCCTGATCTATCTCTATGGATCTCAATTCCTATCACATAGGATGAATCACCTAATCCTTCATTATTGAAGGTGTTTTTCCATGCCAGGACTCAATACATATAATATTGAGATGTTATTCCCCCATCAGTATGTGGAGTATTTATATATGCTCCCACTAAAGCTTTTTGTAATCACTAATTTCATCTTTTATCTTGATTCTAGTCAAACTCTTTGACTGTCTTGTCAAGTCAAAAGATCCCATCTCTAAGATGCTTGTTTGTAGATTATAGACTTTGTTTGCATTTTTTAAGTTATAAAAACCTTTAGGTTGTGTCACATACACATCCTCACTTTTATTCCTTTTAAGGAATGCAGTTTTAATCTTCATTATGTCAAATCTCACATTCTATTCAAGCTACAATAGCCAGCATGACAATTGGAAAGGAATTTCTTCATGTTGAACAATATGAACTAATTTGAAAACCTTCAGAACCAATATGTTCTTTTATGTTATCCATGTCAGTATTCCCAATGAAAACCCAACTACACCCTATGGGTTTTACCCCTTTAGGTGGTACTACCAATGTCATACCTTATTAGTGTACATGGACTCCCTAATGGCTATTAAGCCATCTCTCAGATTTTGTTTCTCAATAATTTCTAGTTTGTTTTGTTGGCTCATCATCTTATGACCAACTCACAACTTATCTGAGTTATAGGATTCTCAATCATTGAATCTTATATTTGTTCATACTAGAACTATGAGTTCTATGTTACATAAGAAATTCCACAACAACTTGTGATTGTCTTTATTCCCATTGTACCTCCTTGTTAACTTGAACTATTTAATTTCTACTTTACTCCAACTGATTCTTTTAGAACTCAGTTATTCTAGAAACGAAACACTTTTGTTATACGATTGGTATTAATAGAAATATTCAAAAATTATGGTTTTTGGATAAACCTTTTCAAGAAACTACTTTCTTTATATAGGTTTCAATCCTTAAGACTTATCAGGACATTCCCATATCATATCTCATATGATGTCTTTCAAACTAATTTATACGGTACATCATTTTAGTGTAAGCATATTTCTAAAGAAAGTTATAAGATTAGATCAAATGATAATCATATCATAACTTAGCATGATGTGATTCCTTCTAATTGATACTTCATCATGTTTTAGGTGTATTTGACTTGTGATATGCTATCAATGTTTTTTCAGAAGGACCTCAAACTCTTGATGTAAAGTAATTCAACATTTGATCATATAAGATTTTCTTCATAGTTTTATCAAAGTCATACTTCATTTATAATATCCTTGAACACTTAAAGAGATTCATGTTTGTATTTCCTCAAATACAAACTCTATATCAACTGAGATCATCAGTAAATATAATGAAGTACAAAGAATTATCTGTAGCATTTATTCTATAAGATTTTCATACATCTACATGTATAAATTCTAATAGAGTGCTTATCCTCGCACTACATTCAGTGGAGGATGTTGTGTCATATTGCTCATAATTAAGGCTTGCATGTCTCTTATTGGTTCAATAACCAAAATAATCTAGATAAACATCAATATGGAATCTAGAAATGCATTTGTCATATATGTGCTATAGATGACAATGCTAAAGATTGTTTGATTTATCAGTTATATTCCTTTTTGTATTTATGTTATTAACATACATCTTTAGATCCTTCCATATAAATATCAATAGATGTTTGGGATTGCCATAGAAGATCACATATTGAATAGAAACATCAACAACTCTTTATTCATTATCATCCTTGTCATACAAGATTCATAAAGAAAAATGTTTCTATTACTGGCATGATGGAATAACAGTTTGACTAACTCTATTACATGCCCAAAGGGCTAAGATAAAATTTTAAATTTAGACTAAAGTTGCACCAACTCTTGCTTCGCATATTCCACCCTTTTCCTTTCATAAAGGGTTTACTTTTTATCAGGTTTTTCACATCATCATATGTCAGATCTACATCTAGTATCACATACCAAGATGAAGAAGTAATTTAGAATTATCTTACAATGTATGTACCTGAAGTGGATATCTCTATCTCCTCCTCCTTCTTCTTTATTTCATCTAACCAGAGGGGGTGATTCCTTTTCTAATGTCCAGACTAGTGACAATCACCTCTTTTCTTTACTCCTCCCTTTTCCTGAAGGTCTAAAGACTTGGGCTTCTAGCCAGCTTTAGAACTCTTCTTAGGTTTGCCTTTTCCTTTAGACTTTACCTTCATCTTGTTGATCATCATAACAGTCTTGGGCTTCTCTTTCTTCATTTATGTATCACCTATTCTCAACATGCCTAATAACTTTGTCAACAACTTGTCAAAGTCATTTATGTTGTAGTTCATGACAAACTGACTTTATGAGTTTAGAAGAGACCGCAGAATGACATCAGTAGCCAACTCTTGACCCAAGGGGAATCCTAGTCTAGAAAGGTTCTCCACATATCCAATGAGCTTGAGCACATGAGGACCTACTAGATATCCTTCTGCCATGTTACATTTGAACAATGCCTTAGAGGCATCAAACCTCTCCTATCTTGCCTGATCTTGGAACATGTTCTTAATATGTGTGACCAACTTCAATAACATTTATGTTCTCATGCTACCTTTGCAACTCATAGTTCATGGAGCATAGAATCAGACACTTGACACCAACGACATCTTCAGTATGCTTTTTGTAAGCATCCATGTCAACCTTAGGTGCAGTGGGAAGGAGTTCATCTGACTCTAGTGTCTCCAGGACATCGAGCTTGCACTCTTGTATGAGAAAGATTATCAGTGTCCTCAACTAGTCATGGAAGTTATTCCCCTTTAACTTGTCCTTCTCAAGGATTGATTGTAGCGAAAATTTGTTGTTGTATTTTGCCATTTGATTCTACAAAAGATATTTGCAATTTTATCAAAACTCATTTTGATTTGATTTTATTAAATGTTGATGATGTTTATTAGGTCTTTAATTAATTATCTCTCTCACTATTTTATTCAAATTTATAGCCCTCACATATTAATTTTGAAGATTGCAATGTACAACCTTCTAGTGAGCCAAGATCCAAAATAATTCAACTATTACCCAGCCAATGCCAACATCCATAGTCAATCATTAAAGTAGACAATGTTTGTCATTTGCATCTTATGTAATTCTTAGATAGATGATATGTGAAACTCTTTGTCATAGTCATATGTATGCCTCTAGTTCTTAACCTCATCAAGGTCACCCAGCTGAATACAACCCAAAATCTAACATGATAATAATGCACCCTGCTTGGTAGGCCCACACTATTACCATCACACTTCTACGAGATAGATAGTGCACCACCCTTGGGGTGCCCACGCTTAGTCAATCAAGCTTTTCATGTGTGCCGCTAATGGAAAGCATATAAGACTTGATATTTTATTTGAAAGAGCTTGTATATATATAAATACATACACTTTATCCAATCATCACATACATAATATGTATCATATACATGTTATATCCCACAATGTAAACATGCAATATAAAAAAAAGCAATGGTTATAGCCATACTAATGTAATTCCTTAGAGCCACAAGGGATTACTACAACCTAGGTTAACATCACATACAGAAACTTATTTTTCGTGTAGATTTGTGCTTGCCAATCCAAGTTGATCAGTTCAACCCTTGAATCGATCATCTTGTCTCTTGGCCGGTCGGTTGGTCTCATGAAACAATAAGTTGTCCTCCTATCCAACCAATGTCTAGACACCTCTATATGGTCAGTTGGGTCCACCAACTGGTCGGTTCGTGCCTCCTATGGTATGCCCTCCTCGGTCCTTCATTCGGTGGGCTCGTCATGTGAAATGGTTGGCTCGCCTGATGTTGATTGTCATCTTTTTCATTGTAAGAAAAGAAAATTTCCTATCGCTATTAAACTTATTACATGGTAAAGAGAAACCTCATGTTACATTTGAGCAGAGAAAAGGTAGGAAAGAATAATACTTTTATAATGGGAAGACGAAGGTAGAGGCTTGGTATGCAAATTGAGATAAAATCAAAAATAAACACACAACCACCATGCACATATAATTAGGGTTATTTGTCATAACCACACTACACATACACAATCAAAACTCACTTTTAGGGTGATGCTTGTAAATTTCAAATATATATACATACATACATTTATATATATATATATATATATATATATATATATATATATATATATATATATATATATATATATATATATATATATTATATATATATATATATATATATATATATATATGTGTGTGTGTGTGTGTGTGTGTGTGTATGTGTATATTAGTTTTGGATTATATGTGGTCATTGATTGGATTTGTACATTATCAATTTAACTATTCACATCATATGTAATAAATGATGGAAAATGAGAATCCTATCATATCAGTTATCTCAAAAAATAGTAAATTGATGTAGTTGTGATACCATTGTAGGGAATTATGGGCACACAGTAGGCAACAGAAATAAAAATTTATCCATATGTATTCCCCAAATAGCAAGATCATGTCAGCAACTATATAATGAGAAAGATGGTTTAATGAGTTCATACCTAGTCCTAGAGAAAGTCCAGTGACTATAACGCATTACTATAGTTGTGCACTCCTAGTTGCACTGGGACTAGTCTATAGCAGCTCATGGTCTCCACCATAGACAACAAACTCAGACGGCATCTACATCAGCTCCTCTATGGACTACAGGTTAACGTTGTCCTCCTAGCAATGGGAAAAGACCACCTCACCTCTATGAAAGTCCACATGAAACACCTAGAAGTCATGTCGTTCAACTAGAATAGATAGAAAGAAGTTGTCCCTCCTGTTGGTATACTAGTCACCAACTTGCTCTCCCACAATTGTTATACCTTACTATCCTTATGTTTATCAGGGAGGACTTGCTCGGGCTCTCTGTTGGCTACCACAACCAGAGAGGACAATAATTTTTAGAGGCAATTGAGTTGTGTTCTGAGAAGCCCCCAATACCCCTTTATTTATAGGAGGGGTTAGGGTCTGGGTTCCCAGTATGTGTGGGAGTGGAAGGGACTGGAAGTTCCTAAATTTTCACAACTTGCAAGTGCCAAAACAATCGGTTCACAACTGAACTGATTGGTTCATATGTGAGTTGGTCGGTTGGCAGAGTGAGCTGATCGGTTTGTAGAGAGAACCAGTCATGATGCAATGTTTCCCAATCACATATGAATTGGCAATTCATTTCCAATTTATGTCCAACATTTATTCCTTGTAGCAATCAAATTGAACAAGTGAAATGATCAACTATTCTCATGAATGAGGTAAATCACCAAAAGCTTTGGTTGGCATGACCAAGATGATTGTTTCACCAGGTGAACCATTTGTCTCACCAACTGTGAGTCAATCGGTTTCCCCGGTGAGCTAATCGGTTGGTGTCCTAACTCATGCAGAATTTAGTCAATTCAGTTTACAATCAACCCGACACCCTAACCAGTTAGTCCAATACTTGAACTTGATGGTTCTGAATCCAGTCAGTTAATTGGTTGTTTAATTGAACACCTAAATAGTATTCCTATGTGTGTGACCCTATAGGTCCCATGTCACGTTGGTAGTGAATTTCCAAAATTGGTGTATGACATCACAAGGGAACAGTGGTGCCTAGTCATACATCAGTTCTACCCAATTGAATGGAATGTTGGACAACAACTTCAACCTACAATCCATGTAAGGTGTTATAGAGATTGTATAATTCCTTTGTCTCTGATGTTCGAATTGAAATCGAGCCATGGAATTGTCATCCTCTCATTGTTCGATCCATGTTCCTTGAACCATAATAGACTGTATGAGATATATGTGACCTCAATATCATATATTGATTCACATGTGCATGCACATATTTTTCTCAATCTCTCTTATCAAGTGGCCTGGATATCATACTCATGTAGAAGGGACAAATCCCATCTACATCACTCACAGACATCCCCATGTGTCATGATGCACCCAATCATCGCCTTTATGGAAATCTTTATTCAGGATCATGGTGGATGATGTTAAATCACACCGAACAACATGTGATGAGTGTAGTGACTTTAGGTATAAGAACTACAATCACCACCTTCACCATTAGAGATGGCTATGACCACCATGTATGGTTTCCATGTGTCACTCTCGAAGTGGGTCTATTCGATACACTATTCTCTAGCAATTATCTATGTTCTTGGTTTGATATCCCTTATCATGACTGATGAGATTTTGTCATCAACCAACACACACTCCAGTCTTTAGTGTTAGTGTTGTTTATCTTCCTTCCACAGTAACAACCGACCAGGGACATAATAAGACTTTATATACTCTTAACATCTGTATGATCTCATTGTTCAAGTCACATACTGAAAGACATACATCATTGAGTAATGTCATTATCTAGACATTCATCATATTTCCTCATTATCTCATAACTGAGTGAAACATAATGAATTGCAAGCTTGACTTTATATATATTATTAATCAAATTCTTTATATGATTTGCCATCACAATCATCACATGATTGTCTTTCTGGGTTTACATACCAACAAGTCATGCATCCTCGAAATGTTTTAGGTGAATTGTGAAGGCTAAAAGGTGTGTGTGTGTGTATGTATGTATGTATGTATGTATGTATGTATGTATGTATGTATATATATATATATATATATATATATATATATATAAAGTCTCATATTGGCTAGTAAAAGTCATTCTTCTAATCATCAAGATGTATGGGGATTTGAAAATATCTAGAATATTTATCACAATAACAAAAGAAAAAAAATATGTGGAATGTGTTCTAGAACGTAGTCGATCAAAGGAATAGGGAAATGTTCTTTCCTAGTTGTAGTGTTCTATTTCATGTGGTCCATAAACATTCTTAAATCGATAATTTTTCTCACTGGTGATAGTTCATTTAAGTTAACTATGTCCCCCTTTGTTAGGGATGAATTGTAATGGGCCAACTCATGTACTATACGAAATTGGGTAGAGTATACATATGTCCAACAATCAGATTTTTTTGTTGAACCACTTATTTCAACATAGGATTTAGTTTCCTCTGATGTTCAATAGATGAGGCATCTTCCTTAAACATTGTAATGTGATGCATTCATATGCAGGGATTAAACCCCATCAAAACCTCAGTCTAATATCCAATTGCTTTAGGATATTTAAGTAATTTTACTAGCAATTATGATTCTTATTTTCCAAATTAGTATTTGATAATTATCAACATCATTTCTTGATCATCAATGAATAATACTTAGGATTGGTGTAAATGGTTTTAAATTGAGTTCCAAGGGCTTTTTGGTTGAACTCAGTTGGTTGGGAGTACTTAACATAGTTTTACAAGAATGCATGGTTCTTAAAACCCCTCGTCAATGCATAGGCTCAAATTCCACATGCAATGCTACGATAAAGGATCCTTCATCCAATAAATCCAATAATCATTTATATCACATTAAACATTTTAGACGATGAGACCATGATCCTAGTTTGTTAGGATATACGTAGGTGGGTCTTCTTCACATAGAGTTTGAGAATGTTTATACATCAATGAATCAAAAAAATCAATAAAATACTTTGATTCAATAGTAATTGTTCCTTTTAGAGTTTTTAAATCTTTGAATTTGAGTTTATGATCTCCTAATTGCAATATGAGGTTCACTTCAATTGCATCAACAAGGGAAGCAATACCTAGTAAGGTTCAACCAAAGATGGTAGGTGTTTGAGAATCTTCTACAATATCTATCACAATGAAATCATGGTGAATGGAATTTCCTTATATTATGATGTCTCCTCGATAATTGAATCCAGTCTAACGATAGATCTCTCATCTAGTTGGATAATCATAAAAGAATATTTTGTATCTTTTAAGCCCATTTGTCTGTCTAGTGACTGAGGCCATCGTACGATGTTGACTCCTAAATTGACATTGTTTGTGTTTCAACTCACTTACTCTAATAGTACATGCAAGAAGCAAACATCCTAGATCATTGACATTGACAATCATCTTCTCTTGGATAATTTTATTTGTCATCATTTCTATATTGATGGTCTTGAAATCGGTCGTCCAACATTTCTTAGAAAGCATTTCATTAATGAGCTTTCTATAAAATGGTATTGTGGTGATAATATATACATGAGGTATATATATTCTTGATGATGTTATAGAAGTTAGAAAGCTATTCTCCATGCATAGTTTTACTAATGATCTAATGCCTATCTATAGTAAAATTTATTTTAGAACTTTCTGAGATAGGAGTCTTTTTGGTTTGGTTGAGTATAAGAAGGTGCATACCTAGGAACCTAAGTTGTAGGATTTCTAGTTATTATAATTGGTCATTCAAAATTGTCCCAAGAAGAATAATGTAGGAGTTGGGCATTGTCATATCATTGGTCTTCCTTAACCAACCTGGGGAATATTACTTGAAGTTGTTCATCACATGCTTGCTCATATAGGCTTATCGTTGAATCAGATGTATGGATGATGTACTCAGATATAGATCTCAAATAACTTTTAGCAATCGAGTTTTGATTGTGAACTTATGTAGATTCTTAAAAATGAAGAAAATAAGAGTTTGAAATCGGTAGATTTTTTCATCATATTAATCTATGATCGATGAAGCTTAGGGAAAATTTGTTTATGAAGTTGATGTTGAGGTTGAATATTGAATGAAAATGGGATAGAAGTCGGCATGAATGTTTTTTGAAGATTTGTAATATTATAATCTATAAGGTTTGTGGATTATATTTCATGAATTCTAGAAGTGTTTGGTTTCTACTTACTCTTTAGTTATGTTGAAAAAATATCAACATATTCCACATCCTTCAAGGGTGAAGCATGCTAGGGGGTTAAGGATGTTTCTTATTTCATCCTCCATATTTGACTAGACTTGAGATAGATGTTGCACATACTAATTATCTAGTCAAGTGTATAATTTAAAGAGTTCATCACAATGCATGTTCTTAAAGATGGATTGGTTCCTTTTATGGAGTAGTAGTTGTAAAACTTTCTTCTAAATTTCAAGTCGAATCATTAGATGTCATATCTTTTGTAAGAACTCAGACCCACGTTTTGGGATAACCTTGTTGTTTTGCTTAAGCATGATGCATAGCACCATGCTCTAATCATCTAAGATGTAATTAGGGAATGTTTGAAGCTTGAGTTTCTTGTTTTGAGCTTGTTTGGTGGATGCTTGTGTTTTGTGTAGAGGTTTTGGTGCAAGTTGCAATTTACCCAGGATAAGGGTTGATATGCAAGTTTGCCACCTCTAGTGTGTTCCTTATCTCTCTTGGCATCAACTAGAGGAGAGAGTTATGGGCACCTTGTTTGGACCTTGGTTGTGTGGTGACACCCTTGGTGATGTTTTGGACACATGTTTGAGGTATGCCTTGCACCTAGAAGTGTTGTCTCGAGCTTGAGAGCCTTGGTGAGGCCTTGTATTAGTATGTCGGTGTCTTGAGTTACACCCTATCAGTTTGTGGGTGTCTTGGGTTACACCCTATAGGTTTATGGGTACGTGGAGATGTGGTATCGGTCTTGACCATGATAGGTGACCTAGAGGATGAGACCTAGATCTTATCACCCTGTTTGCATGGTGTTGTGCATGTGGTTCTTTCTCATGGACAAATGGCACCTAAGCTCCTAAAGTGGTGACACCTCTTCCATGATCTCTCTCTCATCCCTCTTGTAGATATACCCCTTTCTCTCCATGCAAGAGAATCCTTTTAGATATCATTTCTTTCTCTCCTTGGTAGACAACCTTGAGATAGAAGACCTCTCTTAGAAGCTTGGTGGATGAGTCCCAAGCTTGTGGTGTTCACTTCATCTTCTACCTTGGTAAGTCATGGTTTCTATCTCTCCTTCTCTCCTTCTTTCTTCTTCTCGGAAATGGATCTTGGTTATCTTTCTTTCATCTTGAACCCTCCTAATCTTGGTTCCATCTTCTTCCTTGGAGGTGTTGTGGTGACCAAGCTTGGAAGATCTTCTTCTACCTTGAGCTCATGAAGCTTGGAGCTTGACCTTGGAGCTTGGATCTTAGTGATGATCTTTGAGGCTGGTTAGATAACTCTAAACCTTGTTTGTCATTATCATTCCTTACAGGATATCTTGTTCTTTATATCTTGAATGTAACCTCTTGCATGTTAGTAGTTCTTCTTGATGGTTTTGAGTTCTATTTTAAAGAAAGGAGTTATGTTTAGTTGTTGCCCTTGTGTTTTACTTTTTGTCCTGCTATAGATGAGTGATGTTAGGTTGAATACGACTTGGCCGATATGTTATGTGGGTGGTCGTAATGAGTTGTGATGCCACAGACCATCAAACCTTGTGACATGTCGTCATGACCTTGGTTAGGTTTAGGTCAAACCATTCTGATGTTACTTAGATCGTCATGCCTTGTGTATGAATAGGCCGATATGTGACGAGAGTGTTAGTTTTCTTGGTGGTTGTTGAATTGATATGGGGAATAGGTTTTGGGTAGGCTAGCTGTCATGACCAGAGTATGATACCTAATTGAGACGTGTTGCTAGCCAATATGCTTGTGAAGTGTTAGCCTTTCATGGCTTTGGCCATCACACCTTGAGAGGCATTGATGCCTGACGTACCCAACTCATGACACCTAGATAACCCTGCAGCCCATCACAACATGAGACATCAGCATGTTGACGCCCGTCATGCCTTGGGATGGCATTACCTAACATGCACATGGTTTGCTTGTCACATTGTGACACCCTTCACACCTTGAGGAGGTGTCGTCCGAATGGCTAGGAAGATTGACACACTCCCCATAGGTGATGTTGTTCGATACACTCTCCTTAGATGGAAAATCGATACACCTCCTAAGAGGGTAGCCTGACACCATGATTTCTTATTTGATACATCATACATATCTAAACATATATACAATCCTTGACTTGGTTTCCTGACACTTAGGGTTAACGTGATACACTATATGATGGCCCTAATCGATATCTTGTGATAGTGTATATGATACATCATGTTGATGATAGAGCTACATATGATGTCATACCCTATGGGGTGGTTGTGTATGAAGATAAGAGTCATGTTTCTATGACCATTGTTTCTTTATAGTGATGGAAGTGATGATCTAAGGGTGGTTGTTGATCCAACCTTGTAAACCCTAATCGGGTAAAGAGAAACCCTAACCCTAAAGTTGTAATATGTATGGCATGGATCTTATAAGACAATAGTGTTGATGATGGCTTGTCTTTCTTGTTACAAGTTTCTAACCATGCACGTAACATCAGTTGATAAGCATACCCAGGTATGAGCTATGTTTCTTATGATATATGTTGTTACGATTTGTAAGGAATAAGTGTTGTTGACATCCTTGAAAGAGGAGTAAATGGTATTATGACCTGATAATAGCTTATTGCCTCATCTGAGATGATAGTTTCCTCACTAATGAGAGGAGGGGTTTTCACTCCAAGATATGTGGTCCTTGTGATGGACGCATGTTGAAAAATATACATGATGTGATGATGTGATGAGATCACACCTTATTTTGTTTCAGTATGTTCTAGTGATGTGTCATGCCCTTGTTTACGTAGAATTTTTTATTTATTTTATACATTGTAACTTGATTGATGCTAAAAGATACTTAAATAACCTAATTAATCAAGTGGAACCTAATCTTGTAGTTTTCGTTGTGCCATAGATCTATTCAGTGTTAGTACTTGTTGAATGGTGAAACGAGTTCAAATCAGAACGCATATTGTTGAATATGTGGATTGCAAGTTGAGGTATCTCCTTGTATCCTAAATGTATATATATGGGATTGGTTGCGACCATACCCCAATAAGAGTCTGGATGTAGTCATAGCTCAATGATATGTGATACGGGATTGGTTGTGGTCATACACCAATAAGAGTGTGGTTGCGGTCGTAGCTCAATGATATGTGATACAGGATTGGCTGCGGTCATACCCCAACAAGATTACAGTTGCAGTCATAACTCACTAGAGTCATGATCTATACCAAGGTAGGCTAGATATGTACAGATGGACCATATGTCACTAACAATAGTCTGATTTATGATGTCACTACATGTTCTCGTACTGACCGAGGGGGTGAGGTCATGGATTCCGACTCTTCCATTAGACCTTGTTGGCATCGATTTCAACTTATCAAGTGGTCAGTGGCATTTCGGTGGTATGACTCAAATCCTCAGGGCATAATGAAATATGTAATCATTCGCATAGTATATCAGTATAGGATCAAATATGGAAACATCGGATGAGGCCTTGCTTGATTTTTATATAATGTTGTTGATGGAAAATATACATGTTCTTCATATTCCTTTTAAATTATAAAATGTGTTTCATAATTCAATAGTAATTGCTCTTCCTATTAATAATGATTATCTGCTTCTTATATTTGTAACTCTACTACTGCTTAGTTTATCTTACTTGTGATAATGATAGAGTTGGTGGAGAGTTATATCTCTCACTGAGATTTGGAATCTCAACCCGTGGGTTTCCCACTCCCTTTTTAGGTGGACGAGCACGAAGAGGTAGAGATCGTGCAGTGGAGATTTAGTAGCAGTAAGAGGAGCAGTAGTTGACCAGGTTGGAAGTGTTACTAGATGTCTTTTGTTGATAGAGTCTTAGAGTCGTCCATGTACACTTGGGTCCTTAGGGGTGTTTTGTAGATGCTTTGAGGATGTGCTTTCGATATGTGTTTGGCTTGTGTGCCCTTTTTTATACAGCTGCAATGGATAAATGCATATATGTTCTGGAATAGGTTCTCTGATAACAGGCTGATGGCACACCTAGTAAGTGCTTTGAGGCATGAACGCATCTTTATGTAGAATTTCTTACTGTTTGGCAGTTTTATGAAAAGGTTTTAATTTCTTGTGTTTTTAGTAATATGTTCTTTAATCTTTCTTTCGTAGTTATGTTTAGAGTAATCTCACTTTGTGTGGCATGGGGTGTCACAATCAGGTTGATATTAGATCTTTAGGTTCACTGAGACCTAGGACTAGGGTTTGTGTCTATTCTAGTGTCCTCCAGTCTGTCTTATAATGACTTCTACTTATGCAAAAGAAGAAGAAAGGGTACAATATTTCTAGAGAACATGAAGAACATGTTGCTCAGAGCAGTGTTGCTACACCAGGTGGTGGTGCAAGGAACCAGGCATGAGAAGATCAGGTTCCTGAATTCCCTCAATTTGACTCAGCCATGTTTGAAAACCATGCATTTCAATCCCTTTTTGGGTAGTTTATGGCTACTATGACTCATATGGTAGACAGGATGCCTGCACCTCAGCCTAGGGCACCAGTTCCCAATACTGAATCTTTGAGTACTAGGAAGACTTTTGAGTGGCTTCACCATGTTGGAGCGGAGGAGTATCTCGGGATGGCTGATCCGATGGATGCAGATTTGTGGTTGACTGAGCTTGAGAAGGCCTTCAAGATCTTAAGTATCCCTGAAGAAGGTAAGGTGAAGCATGTAGTGTACCTCCTGAAGGGGAGTTCTAGCCATTGGTGGGCCATAGAGGAGGAGAATAGACTCGATGTTGTGATCAGTTGGGAGGAGTTCTGACGTGAGTTCGTTAGTCGCTACTTTCCTCAGATGTATCTTGATGAAAAGATCATCCAGTTTGAGAGGATTCGACAAGGATCCATGACGATCAATGAGTATGAGGAAAGG
Source organism: Alisma plantago-aquatica (assembly GCA_963693085.1). Lineage (NCBI taxonomy): Eukaryota > Viridiplantae > Streptophyta > Magnoliopsida > Alismatales > Alismataceae > Alisma > Alisma plantago-aquatica. The sequence continues at coordinate 723,287,072 of OY856414.1, forward strand.
CTTATGGAGTTGTCGAGGTTTTGTCCTCACATGGCTGCCACAGAGGATGAGCAAATTCATCGCTTTAAGAAGGGGTTGAACATTGAGTTATCTACCTTGATAGCTACTTTGGAGAATTGAGAGAGGTTTGTCATGTTTGTGGAGTCTATTCAGAGGATAGAGCGGTATGTGAAGGAGAAGAGAGAGGCAAGCACCAAGAAGAGGCATGCACAGTCTCAGAGGCAGTCGTCAGAAGGCTTTAAGAAGATGAGGTTTTCCACACCACCAGCATCACAGAGGTTCAGTGCTTTGACACAGTGGTCACCGAGTAAGGGTAGAGGTTGTAGTTTTTGGCCTATAGGATCCCAGAGTATCACATCAATATCAGTGACAGGACCATCTAGGTTGCAGTATGAGCCACAAGCTTGTCATCAGTGTCGGCAGGTAGGACATCTGAAGTAAGAGTGTCTGGTGAGGGTTAACGAGGTGACCCAACAACTGAGGTAGAGTTTGTAGGGCTCACAGTGAAAGTAGAATAATAACGTAGGAGGATGAGGATGTGGCCAAACGTCACAGGTCAGATCGTCTGCCCATGAAAGTAGATGATGAGGGTGACAACATGCTACGGCTAGATTCTACACAATGAGTCAACCAGAGGCGGTGGTCAACCCACGAGTGGTGACATATCAGATGGAGTTATTTCATTCTAATTTGTCTTCTTCTTGCTTTGTATCTATTTTGGTCGACTCATGTGCAACGCACTCTTTTATCACTTATGAAGTGCTTAGTAGTTGTCATTTTCCTGTTAGTCATAAGAAGAATAGTTTGTTGTTAGAAACCCCGTTAGTCAGTTATGTAGTGTTACAGGAGGTGTGTTGTTACACCCTGGTCTCACAATTACCATTAATCATGAGATTAGGGCATAAATTGAGGATTTAACGTAATACAAAGATCACCCTTAACTTTTTATATTTTTTCAAACTTTTATTTTCTCACATTGAACCACATAAACTAACTTTACAAGGGAATCTAAACATTTATTTCTCTAATATGATTTCAACAGTAAAATGCATGTATGAACATTCATTATGTTTCTCATACTTTTAAGCACATACGACTTGCTAATTCGCATATATTGCTAAAAGAGGAATAATGTTATACATCATCATTTACAACTCTCTCTTATTTCTTTACAAGGACCTAGAGTGACAAGGACCGACTGAACTTAACTATACTCAGACTTAACTCTTGTGGCAGATCTACTCTGATGCAATGATATCTTCAAGTTCACGTGGTTTCCCTAAAAAATTGTGAGTAGAGGGGTGAGCCTACTTGCTCAGTGAATGAGTACTTTAAAGAAACAATCTAAAGCACTGATATAATTACAGATATACTTTTGAGTAACTGATATCAATTATAACAGTAGTAATCTTTAAAGAGATTGATCATTTACAATGATAAATATGGAAGGATACTCTAGATATCAACAAGAGTAAATCAATATATGAGCATGCTTGATTAATTTCAATGAGAACTAATCATTCAGAAACATACAAAGAATAATTGTTGGGAAGTTGTACTCAAATCTTTCTTAGACTTTCTTACTTATAAGAAACTCTTTAAACCTATATGAACATATTTTAGCTTATGCCCTGATCATATGTAGTGTACTCTACACATGGAGACTCGTAGCGAACTATGATCTCACCGTACAAGACTTAGCTTAAAACCCCGAAAGCTAAGCCTAGAACTGAATTCGGGTCTACTTGACTCGAACCGTCACGCCTGAGTAAGGTGGCTAAACAATTGGCCTTTAATTGGACCTCTCCTTTTAGGTTGAGTACACAGGCGGAGGGTCTGAGACGCTCTGTGGGCCTCATCTTGGTACGCTCTGTGGGTACCTCTAGGTTACCACCGGGATCTCCAGTTCATGTTGGGTAACCTATCTTCTCTTAGGAGACTTTCTCAAGGGATTCATATCCCCGCACACTCTGTGGGTGTGATCCCATCCTCGTATACTGGTCGCTACCAGGGTGGATCATTTCCTCCTTATAATGCATACATCCATAGGGAATCTACGGAGTTCAGGGCACCTATGTCTATTATTTTATTTTTCTTGGAAATCTCTTACTATATTGTGTCTTTTCCCTTACTTATACTTGACTCTGGTATCTCTATGGTACCGTGTCTATTTATTTGAAGTTTATAACACAACATGTATATCATCCTTAACTTTGCAGAGCAGTATATTCAAACATTGTAATATATTGAAAAATCAACATACTATACATGTAGGCAGACTGAAATACTTAAATAAACATAATGCATGACCATTTGGCACTTATACACTAGAATCATGCAATTAAACATCTTAATATACTGATAAGAGCTAATTACTTGGCATATGAGTAATCATCATTTGCACCCATAAATTATTTGCACTTTCTTGGAAAACGTGCACATCGACCCAAATCTTGGGTTGTGCATCTCATATTGAGAACATGGTAATCAAAATGCTTAATTCATTGAACACCCTATCCTTAGGGTTTCATTTACCTCACTCACTTATCACATGGCTCTCATAAGGATTTAATATGTCATAAACATCCACTAAATACATATTGCTTTAAACAAGTCATACAATCAGCATATGTATGAAATCCTCGAATTGAGCTAAATTAGGGTTTTCCATGCCATTCATTGAGATATTATGAATCAAGAATAACATTGCATAAATAGAGTCTATGATGCCAAGAAAAACACTTCAAATGGATTTCACCATATTTATTCACAAATTTCCAACTTTCCACTCATATAGGGCTTCACCCTCTTTACAAAAATATCAAGAAAACACTATTCACATCACATGAAACCCAAAATAGTATCTGACATATATGTACTATGTATTCAGATAAACAATTATTCATAATTAAGGGGATCCAGATAAACAAATTTCTCTATTTAATTATACAGCAATTTGAGTCCCAGACAAATTCCCTATATTTCAGTTTACTCTTATAACCTTTGTGAATACTTAGGGAATTCTCATTAGGATGTATTATATACATTTCCAATATGAATTTATCATCTGAAATTCAAACAAACAGAGGAATAATCCATTTCATATCATTTTGCAACAACTTAGATCAAAAAGACAATTCAGGGTTTGTAGTCGCATACTAAGCAATTAAAGATTATGGATGATTTGACCAATTTTCATGCAATATATTGTTTAAAGGAAGTTCCCACTCACCATAAGGTGTGACAACACCTTAAAAACGCAGCTCATCCCTGAAAATCTCGATCTCATATCAAATCCCTAGCAATTCACCCGATTCTTCTTCCTTTCAACTCGGAAACCCTAAAAATGAGGGATTATGAAGAAAGAGTGAGAAAAGGGGAAGTTTTGATACCATTTTGGATCAAATCAGAGGAGGGACGTAATCTTGACATGTGAGGGAATATTCACCATTAAAGTCTATATAAATAAACTAAACTTACATGATTTCATCATTCCTCGGACCGCAAAACCCTAGGTCAGCATCTCCATCACTTTCTCCTCTCAAACCCTAACTCTCCCTCTCTCTCTAGGATTTCATTTCCCTAGATTGAATTATGAATTATGAGAGCTCCTTTTGTGTTAGTTTGACCGTATAGAGCAATTGAGCTGCTTGGGTCAATCACACATTGACCCCTCACTATACTTTCTCTTATTTTAGCTGAATTTTTTGTCATAATTATATTATTGTAATTCATCTACTAATAAGGTCTAAACACATCCAAAAATTATGAAAATTTGACATGTTGTTTATGATTGATCTTTAGATCTCAAGTTAAAATTTTGTATCATTTGGAGTTACCAATAAATAATTAAAAATAAAACACTATACTTATGAAAAGCACTATGTCAGCATTTTGGTCGTAGTATAGTTTGACTGAGAACCACATTCAAAGAACACTCAAATATTCTGAAACTTTTCAAAAATATGCATGATTGAGTTATACATTTCATATCCAAAATTAAATTAAATACAAAATTTTTAGAAAATATGAAAAATCATTTACCACACTGCTATCGTGATCAAATTCCATATTCATGTACTATCAAAACCCTAATGTTTGCCGATTAGGGTTTACATTTCTCAACCCCTAATTCTTCAAACTAAAAATCATATTTAGAGTTTCTTCTTAGATTTGAAACATCACAATTGATCTACTATCATTAATCAAGTCTAAACGATGTTCAATCTAATCAAGCATGTAATCATTCAGGTAAACCCTAGTTTACCAATTAAGCACAGATGTGGTCATTACAATTCTCACCCCCTTAAAAAGTTTCATCCCCAAAACATAAATATGCAAACAAAGTATATTCAAAGTTTATTTTAAGCTTATGAAATCCTACATGTCATTACATTCTTGTATTTTATACTTGAATGTAGTTTTCAACGTTAAGTCCTTTATTTCTTTTCTAATCACAACATGTTAAAATAGTTCTCAATGATAACAAACAAATTCTCTATGCCACAATCAATCATAGAGTAGATAGAGAAGCAACCATTTCAATATTTTCAAACTCTTGATGTGTTACCTCAACATTGATAATCTGATCCAACCATCTCAATTCATATGGCTCAATATGTACTATTTTTATGTATTACCTCTAAGTCACAAAAGAGAGTTCACCATGTTCTTTTGAATTTTACTATTGTGCTACTCAAATAGCAAAACAATCTTGAGTTGGAAGACTAGATTCAACAGAAATTGTACAATACTACTCACCACATCTTGACACGATTTTACCGTGCGTATAACGCAAGTGCACGCGTCAATGTAGTATAGGCCTTTGTGAGGCCCGAGTCGAACTCAGGGACACTGAACTGTCGGTGGACTACTACTAACTATTCGCAATCAGTTAGACCGGTTAAAAGGGTTTTATGAGTTGATTAAAAAGAAAATAAAAATAAAAGAAAACAAAGAAACCGATTAAATGTTGAGTTTAATCAATTTAGATGGGAATCTTTAGGATTGTGGTTTCACCGCGGGTTCTCATTGTATGACTTTCTATATAGTTAAACACGTTCATCTCTCAATCCGGGTAGTGGCCTATAGTCAGAATTATTCACTATCGTGATACAATTCACTACCTAAATCTAGGTCAGTTCCACCGTCGTAGTAACCTATACCCTAAACTAGGTGCATTAAAATCGACCTCTGGGTTTCCACCATTAACCGTACATCACCTTGCTCAAGGAATTTATGAGTTAATGTGAGTTTCGTCTCTTTTCAACCGTTAATTCTTCTTTCAAAGTAATTAAAGGCATTAGATTATCATTAGGGTGATCAAGCATAATGATATAATGGAGAAAACGAAATCATACCACGGATTTAAGAGATAAATTATGAATTACTATTATAAAAGTGTCACACAATTATTACATGGGCTACTCCCGATCCTAAAGACAAAGGGGATTATCCCCGCATGGTTGACAATGGAAAATACATAGGAGCAGAGAAGAAAAACATGGAAAACATGGAGCAAACTCATGTAACCCCTGATACAAAGGTGTTCCTGGAGATCCTCCTCAAGAAACGTGCGTTTTGCAGTCTTCCGGCAGCAAAATCGCCTGTCGGAGGTGCCCGGATTGCTCGGTTGACGGCCTTCATCTCTCGTCTCCTCTCTCTCTCCCTCCTTCTTGGATGTTGTGCAACACAATATGAGATCTCCTCAGGGTTGTCCGTGCTCTTCTTAGGTCATAGGACCACTTTACGGTACCGAAAAAGCTCAACTGTTGGATTAAAACGCTCCGTTTTAGTGCAGAAAATCGCCAGATCCCGACGTTGTCGATAGTATCGACACCAAGGTCGATGGTATCGACCATGATATATGTATTTCCTTCCAAAATCGCATTTTGTTGTTGCTTTCTGATGAAATGTTGATACTATCGACACTAGGGTCGATAGTATCGACTCTGGACAATGCAAAAGTGCCTGAAAAAGTGCTGAAATATGTGTATAAGTCCGGAGATTATATAAAATCATATAAATATGATAAAAGAAGTATAATTTGGTGCAAAAAGAGTTTAAAGGACAACTATAGTGAATTATGCAAATATAATCAAGAAAATGACAAATATGTGCATAAAATAGATATAAAATAAGCCTATAAAAGTGATTCAAAACCCATGCATCAAACTCCCCTAAGCTTAAACCTTGCTCGTCCTCGAGCAACACAACTTTGGATCTGGTTGAGATAAGTCAGAAACAGGACATAAATACATGAAATGAATCTACATCATCTCCACTTTCTTTCCACAAACCGGCCCTCACTGACCACTGAACACTAACTGCCATCCAGGCGACCAAAGACCTATGTAAAAGATGTTTGTCCCCCAATCAGTGAAACATTATCAATTAAAGCAGTTAATATGATAAACTCGTTTGGTCCATACTTGATGCATCTTGTGATCTCCTATCTACGTTGCTCATTTCCTAACTATCATCTAAATGGAATCAGATCTCCTGATATTAATGAATGAGGAGAATATCATGGGTGGCCTAACGATTAGAGCAATGGGTGGATGGGATAGGTGGTTGTAGAAGATATGGAAGAACATAACATTCAATCATGCAATACAAAAATTAATGACCTATCATGATGCAAAATGCAAGTGAAAATGTCCTAATGCTATATTTTTGGTGGAATGATGCATGCACTATCATTCCGTCTCAAGGCGAGATGGAATATCTAAGAAAACTACACCATGTGCTTATTCTTATTAGTATGTAAGTGAGAACATGTTCCTTTCTCCCTCTCATTCCTACTTACTTCTCAATTCTTTTTTTTCTTCTCTTTTTTTCAATTTTTTTTCAAGCCCTTATTTTCATAGATGACAATGAATTATTTGTCGGGCTCACTTCTTGTTACATAACTTATACATTTGAAGCATTCAGAAGATATGGAACAAGTTCACCACCTTTAATGTTTCAGAAGACATAAGATGCATGATGTACTATATGTACAAAAGATGTGAATGCAGCTACAAAATGATAGTTATGCAATTAAATGACATGCACCTAAGGATAATGTGCATGTATAACTACTCTGTCTTTTTTTTCATGAAAAAATATGTGAAAATAGTTGTAATGCAAGACCTATCTACATGGGGTGCAATCAAAGAGTGAAAGACAGTAATGTGCTCCCATTTCTTATGGTGGAGTGTGAATGAAATTGTGGTGGATCAGATCACAAGACTAATTGACAGAACCTTCCGAAAATATCATATGTCCCTCTCTAAAGACTTGTGTATAGGGTAACTGAAGGATTTTTCTCTTAAACTTTAGTCTAAGGTCACGTTAGCATTTGGTCGGTTTGGGCTCAAACATCCTTGTCAATCACTATTCCTTGGACAATAAAGATAGTCATTCATGTCCCCATGTCCTGAAGCTGACTCACCCAAGAACTTCCTCAGTTATGCAACTCAATTACTCACAAGAATAAGCTCAAAAAGTTTTCAATATGCTCATATGTTCATGTGCCCACAACCCAAGAGTAAAACTCCCAATTAAAACCATGCATTTATTACTCCACAGATTACACTAGATAGATGTGGATCCTATAAAAGCAGTAAATCTAGAAATACATGCAACTAATATTTCAAAAGTAAAAGAAACATGAATAAGTAAGTAAAAACTAAGATAGAGGGATGTTCCAACACCCCCCCTAAGCTTGAATATGACTATGGCCTCATAGTCAACATTCTCACTTAAGAGGTGGAACAGCGGTACCATTCGTTTTGAAGTGTGGTGAAGAAGGATGGTTAGATGCTCAAGTGGACCAAGTGATGCTTGCTATCTCCCTCTTTTTGGTAGCCCAATTTTGTGTCTTAGTGGTTCTAAGACATGACTTGCTTCATCCATCTTTCCTCTACAAAAAATGGTTTGAAAAAATCTCGTTTCGATACCTTTTACGGCCTGTTTTATGTATCTGTCCTGCAGGTTTCGATACCATCGACACCAAGGTCGATGGTATCGACCCAGACTCAGAAATTTTGTTGAATCGACGCATCTAAAAGCCTGGGAACTCAAAAGTGTCGATACTATCGACCCTAGGGTCGATGGTATCGACTTTACTGTCACCAATTTTTCTGAAAAACTTCAGGAATCTCGATACTATCGACACTAAGGTCAATGGTATCGACTTTTCTTCAGCGTTTACTGATCCAAACTCGATACTATCGACATGGGTGTCGATAGTATCAACCTTAACATTCTGCACACTGCAAAACACGAGTTAGGGTACCATTTTTACAAAAATTATCAAAACCTAAGCAAAAACTAAGTACATAAACATAAAATAACATAACCCAACATAAAATGAACCTAAAGTTGGGTTGCCTCCCAACAAGCGCCCTTGTTTAATTTCCTAGGCTTGACATAAAGATACCTTTAACCTGGGTTGTCAAGGGATGTCTCCAATGATTCATTTGGTAGTTTGAATTTAACTCTATCATCACCAATCCCAAGTGCTAAGTAACCTCGTCCAATGGCAGTGATTACATCAGCCGTAGCTTGGAACGGCCTTCCCAATAGCATATCGCCTCCTTCTAGCTCATGCATGTCCATGACTACAAAGTCAACAGGGAAGATGAATTTGTCGACCTTGACTAGCACGTCCTCGCATATACCTTGTGGTTTCACAATGGATCCATCTGCCAACTCAATTGTCATGGAAGTTTGTGTTGGCATTTTCAATCCCAACTTTTGAAAAGTGGCCAGTGGAATAAGATTAATGTTGGCCCCTGAGTCACACTGTGCTTGTGGAAAATGTTGGCTGCCTATGGAACATGGGATGTAGAAACATCCTGGATCTTTCCTCTTCCTTGGTAGCCATCCTTTGATTATAGAACTCACTTTTTCATCAACACACACAACATCTGTATCTTTGATCCGTCATTTCTTGTTGATGATGTCTTTCATGAATCTTCCATATGAAGGAATTTTCTTTATCACCTCCACTAGTGGAATGTTAATTTGGAGCTTCCGAAACATCTCCAAGAACTTCTTGTAGTGTCTATGCTATTTCTTCGGCCTCAGACTATCCGGGAAAGGAACGTTTGGGTCCTTCGCTCGCTTGTATGGTGGCACATATGGAACTTTAGGGGTCTCCTCCCCTAAGCTTGCTTCAATGCCACCTTTTAGGATAGGATTTGACACATCATTTGCAGATGGTGTGATTTGTGGCTGCTCATCTTTCTCAGTGGTTGTAGCTTCACCATGAAGTATGGCCTTCACCTGCTCTTCTTGCCTAGGTGTGGGCACGGCCGTGATGGGTTCTTGGCCGGATTTTCTAAATGGGAAATATCCGCCAGGTAGTCCATATAAACTGTGAGGATATGGTACTCTTGGTGTAGCCTCCGTGTCAAAAATCATTTTGCCTTTTTCCTGGACCTCCGCCATCGGGGGCTCTGCCTCATTAATCACAGATATATACTTCACTTGATGATGTGCTTGAACAAGTTCTGCATTACCAGCTAGTCTTTGTTGATTTGCATGCTTCATGGCTGCCACTTCATTGGCAATTTGAGTCACTGTCGCCTCTAGTGTCCTCATCTACGCTCCATGACTTTGCAATGTCTGCCCAAATTTAGTCAAAATCTCACCCTGGGACTACAACTGCTTACTGAACATACTCATTATCTCTTCATTTTGTTGCACCACTTGACTAAGCAACTCAGTGCTTTTATCCTCTGCCTTTGATTGTGTCTTTACATATGGATCTTGTAGGAAGTTATTTGGATCCTTCCATGAGAATTTTCTATCCTTTCTCTAGGCATACTCATTGTTCCTATAGCCCTGTTGTTGCATAAATTTGACTTGGGCTTCCTCATCAGATTCTTCCTCTTTCTCCACAAGCTTCTTAGCTATGAGATCTAATTTATCATTCAGCTCCTTGATGGCCCTGGACTCACCTACAACTTTAACTTGTTCTGGTGCATCCCTATCACCCCAAGACTGCTTCTTTGCCATATTCTTCAAAATCACCCAACACCTAGTGCCAGCGTTATTCAAGAAGAACCCCGAGCCTGCTAAATCCAGGTTGCTTCTATCATGCTCAGAAAGAGCAAAATAGAAAATCTTGACCTATTTTTCCTTGTCAAGCCCATGATGTGGGAACCTCCTCAACATTATTTGGAAACATTCCCAAGTCTTCGAATACGTCTCTCTGGCTTTCTGGCTGAAATTATGGATCTTCCGTACCAGATCGTTGGTCTTCTCAGGCGGAAAGAACCTCTCGAAGAATACCTCGATCATTTGGTCCCATGTTTCAATGGTCTCATCATCCAGGTTATGCAGCCATTCACGTGCATTACCTGCCAGAGAGCTGGGGAACAGCTTCAGGTAAAGTGTCTCCTGTGGAAACCTATCAATCTTGATCATATCGCAATTTGCCACAAATGTGCTGATGTGTGCGATAGGGTCCTCATTCTTCAGCCCGTGGAATGCTTGAGACTTGACCAGGTTGATTAGTGTCGGATCAATCTTATAGGTTGGAATGTTAACTGTCAGCTTTTTGATTGGCCCCTTTGATGTTGATGAGGAAGAAGCCATTATCTTCTCCCATATTGTCTGTTCTTCTGCCATGGCTTCTGGTTCAGAGTCGGAATATGTATCTTCAGGTTGGTTTTGAACGTTGTTCTCCTCGTCGTCTGGTCCCAATAGTGGAACCTCTGGTGATGAATGTTTGTAGTCTGTGCTACATGTCCTCACCATGCACTAGTACCTACAAAATAGTAATTTAGGTTCAGTATCGTGCTAGACGATTGCTAGATATGACGGATAAACCATGAATTTCAAAAAAAATGATAATAAAAAAATGTGGCCTAGAGTGGCCGCTTGCAGCACTCGTAGTGTCGACAATTGTTGTGTCCCCGGCAACGGCACCAAAAACTTGACACGATTTTACCGTGTGTATAACGCAAGTGCACGCGTCAATGTAGTATAGGCCTTTGTGAGGCTCGAGTCAAACTCAGGTACACTGAACTGTCGGTGGACTACTACTAACTGTTCGCAATCAGCTAGACTGGTTAAAAAGGTTTTAGGAGTTGATTAAAAAGAAAATAAAATTAAAATAAAACAAAGCAACTGATTAAATGTTGAGTTTAATCAATTTAGATGGGAATCTTTAGGATTGTGGTTTCACCACGGGTTCTCATTGTATCACTTTCTATATAGTTAAACACGTTCATCTCTTAATCCGGGTAGTGGCCTGTAGTCAGAATTGTTCACTATCGTGATACAATTCACTACCTAAATCTAGGACGGTTCCACTGTCGTAGTAACCTATACCCTAAACTAGGTGCATTAAAATCGACCTCTGGGTTTCCACCATTAACTATACATCACCTTATTCAAGGAATTTATGAGTTAATGTGAGTTTCATCTCTTTTCAACCGTTAATTCTTCTTTCAAAGTAATTAAAGGCATTAGATTATCATTAGGGTGATCAAGCATAATGATATAATGGATAAAACAAAATCATACCACGGATTTAAGAGATAAATTATGAATTACTATGATAAAAGTGTCACACAATGATTTCCCGGGCTACTCCCGGTCCTAAAGACAAAGGGGATTAGCCCTGCATGGTTGACAATGGAAAATACATAGGAGAAGAGAAGAAAAACATGGGAAACATGTAGCAAACTCGTGTAACCCCTGATACAAAGGTGTTCCTGGAGATCCTCCTCGAGAAACGTGCATTTTGCAATCTTCCCGTAGCAAAATCGCCCGTCAGAGGTGCTCGGATTGCTCGGTTGACGGCCTTCATCTCTCGTCTCCTCTCTCCCTCCTTCTTGGATGTTGTGCAACACAATATGATATCTCCTCATGGCCGGTTGTGCTCTTCTTAGGTCATAGGACCACTTTAAGGCACCAAAAAAGCTCAACTGTCGGATTAAAACACTCCGTTTTAGTGTAGAAAAATGCCAGATCCTGACGTTGTCGATAGTATCGACACCAAGGTCGATGGTATCGACCATGATAGGGGTATTTCCTTCCAAAATTGTGTTTTGGGGTTACTTTCTGATGAAATGTCGATACTATCGACACCAGGGTCGATAGTATCGACTCTGGACAATGCAAAAGTGTCTGAAAAAGTGCCGAAACATGTGTATAAGTCTGGGGATTATATAAAATCATATAAATATGATAAAAGAAGTATAATTTGATGCAAAAAGAGTTTAAAGGCCAACTATAGTGAATTATGCAAATATAATCAAGAAAATGACAAATATGTGCATAAAATAGATATAAAATAAGCCTATAAAAGTGACTCAAAACCCATGCATCACATCCCCATTGCATCATGGATGCATAAGGTGAAGCATTACCATCATATTCCATATTATTCTCAAGTATGAACCCACACATAATTCAAGGTGTAACCATCGGGTTATAGCATACTAGGGTTTCAACAACAGTAACAAAGTACTCCATGATTGTTTTAGTCATTCAAGGACTATTCATACCCAATTACCATCACTTAGTTTTCTTAAAGATAGGTATAACAATCTATACCTCATTACGGTTACATATCAATAGAATATGGTTATCATCTCTTATATTCATATGAGTCAATAGGTAAGTGTAACATCCCTGACCTGGGTTATGCTTTAACCCTAGATGTTTTGTTTAATAAAGTTAATTATATGCTTGCTCTTATCTTTTGGAAAGTAATTAAGGCTCAAGAGGAACTTATGTTTCAATTTTAGTCCTTTTTTAATAATGTTGAAACATTGTTTTGCTTGTTTTGGACTAAAGTGCAAATTACCCAAGTTAAGGGGTTAACTTGAAAATGTTACATGATAAAATGTTCCTCAAATGTTGAAGCATCATAAGAATGGGAATGATGCAGAGTTATGGCTTGTGACAGCCTGAGCACCAAGAAAGAGCTTATAAAGCAATGTTTGTGCATTAAAACCTAGTTTTGGTGTAATGTGCAATTTACCCAAAACCTAGGGTTCAATATGCAAAATACCACCTCTAGAGAGTCCCTAATATTTCTTGGTATCATTTAGAGACAATAAAATTAGAGGGGCATCTCATTTGAATCACTTTGGAGGAAAGTGAATCTTGATATTAAAATAATCAAGATTAAAGCATAATTGAAACTCTAATTCAATTTAATGCAAAAATAAATATATTAATTGAAGTGCCTTTCAACCAAAAATAAAATGGTTGAATATGCATAATTTTGAACGTCCTTGTGCCTTTCAAAGGCCACGAAATATCTAAAGTGAGTGGACAGCCCACTCACATTAGTAAAAGGAAAAGTAATATCCACTCAATTTTGGATATTATTATTATAATGGTTAAGGTGCTTAATTTGATTTCTTTTAATTCATGTAGAAGAGGAATTTCAAGGTGGTGGATATGTCTTCGTGTGCAAGGGATGGAGGAGACTATGTGGCACCAATTTTGGAGAGTTGAAGGGATTATTATATCACTTTCTCTCTCATTAAATGTCCTTATAAACATCCCATTTCCAACCCAAATGAAAGGCTTTTCGATCCCTTTTTCTTTCCTTGCTTTGGTTGAACACAAGGGAGATAAGGAGAAACAGGAGGACGTGCCCCAACCAGTAGGTAAGCTCCTTAATCATCTTCAACCTTGATTTCATGGTGGAAATCGAAAATCAATGCTTGATTTCTTCTTTTCTTCATTCAATCTTCAACCCTAGCCATTCCTTTTCACTCAAAAGCTTGAGGAAGAGCCTTGGGAGGTTGTGAAATCTTCATTCACCATTGGAAACATGGAGCTTGAAGCTTGGAATCAGTTTTAAAAGGCGGGTTATATAACTTGAACCCTTAAATGTCGGTATTGCTTGCAAATTGTTCATTATATGTTGAACCTTTCTATTTTCTCGAATTCCTTTTGATTAGTTGTTCAAATTACCATAAGAATTTCAACTGATTTCGAAGGTTTGAAGCTTGAATATGATGATGTCATCCTAAGCACACACCTCAACAAAAGGAGGGGGCAATCAGTTTTCAAAACCGATTGAGTTCATTCGGTTTCAAAACTGATTGAGTTGATTCGGTTTCAAAATTGAATGGCAATTGAAATCAAGACCGAATGGATAGTTGTATCCAAGACCGAATGGGTATTTGAACCCAAGACCGAATGGGTAATCTACTCCAAACCAAATGGGTAATTAAGTACAAGATTGAATGGGTAATTAACTATAAGATCGAATGGGTAATTGAGTCCAAAATCGAATGGGTGATGGATTTCAAGATCGAATGGATAAATTGGACTTCAAAACTGTATGGGGTTAATTGTTGATGTGATTGATGAACATTCAATAGCTCAAATTGATTTGATTATAATTAATTTTATAAGGATGATCAATGGATTACAAACCCTAATCGAATTGGTTGAAGGATTTCTAATTGAATTGGATCGATTACTTGGTTGATGGTCCAAACGGTCTCAAGACCATTTGGAGGCAAACGGTCTCAAGACCATTTGGAGGTTAAAGGCTGTGATGAATGATTGAAGATCCAAAGGTTGTAATTGGATGCACTTCAATGGTTCAATTGATGATTGATTCAATAGAGCAAACCCTAAAGCCAATCAATTGAATGGAGGAGACCCTAGTTGATCCAATCAGTTTCATGATGGTTTGGACCAAACGGTCTTGAGACCGTTTGAGTCCAAACAGTCTTGAGACCATTTGGGACCAAACGGTCCTCAGACTGTTTGAAGGGCAAATGTTCACAAACCGTTTAGGGTTCATTCGGTTTCAATAATAAATTGATCAAACGGTTTCAAAACCGATTGAAGAAGTAAGGCAAGACCGAATGGAGGTAAAGCACCTCAAGACCGAATGGAGGTCAAGGTATTTCAAGATCGTTTGAAGGACTAATTGATTCAAGACATATTAATACAATCAACTACATGATTGTTGATGATGTCTATCAAAGGTAATTACAATGGTTGTACCTTCAAGGTACTTAAGTGATTAATACCTTTTGAATGGTTAACCTTTGATTCTTATGGAAGTAATGACTTAATACTTTATGTCAACCTTTCATTCAAGTTGAGTAGACCTAATCTAATCAAGTTTGATGTAAGTATTATCCTAAAGAGGATGAAAGAGAGAGAGGGTCCATACATGTATAATAATCATGTAATGGTTAAATCTCAAAACTCATAACATGAATAAAATATGTAATTAGGGTATGATCCTTGATAAAGAGATCATGAAACCCTAATTGAGAAGGTTGATGAACCCCAACCCTAATCAAGGGTGATGACATGTGAAATCCTAATTAAGGGTAATGTCATGTGAAACCCTAAGTGAGGGTGATGTCATATGAAACCCAAAATAAGGATGATGATATGTGAAACCCTAAGTGAGGGTGATGACATGAGGAACCCTAATCAAGGGTTATGTTAAGTAAAACCCTAATACAGAGATGTTATGTAAAACCCTAATCAAGGGTGATGTTAAAGTGAAACCTTAATGTTATAATGTAATGTGAAACCCTAATTGAGGGTGATGTAAGTAACCCTAATCAAGGGTGATGACATGTGAAACCCTAATTGAGGGTGATGTCAAGTGAAACCCTAAATCAATGATGTGATGTGAAACTCTAACCTAAGGTAATGATGTGTAATGATATGTGACACCTTGATATGAAATCCTAACCCTAATACAGAGTAAAGGTATGTGAAGCCCAAATCATGGGTTATAGTGTATGAAACCCTAATCTTGGGCAATATGATGATAAACCATAACCCTAATCTGGGTAATGGGATGAGTATTCCTAATTGACAGGGAATGGGAAACCCTAACCCTAATGGGTGAATAGTGATGTTACTCTTACATTGCATAAGTGTTGATATGTAATTGACATAACTATTATCATGTGCACTAATCATGCAGGTATCATGAGATGTTGGACATAGCCAGGTATGAGATATAATGTCTTTATAATTGAAATTGTTTTATGGGCCTTGTGAGCCATAATATGCTTTGTTGCCTAATAAGAGGTAACAAGAGAATAACGGGCTTTAAGAGCCATGTGAAATACATGTATTACAAGTATCATGTTTACCTTGGTCAGATGACCTGAAGGTATTAGTTACCTAATAAGCGGTAACAAGTGTTCTTGATGAATTGAGGGTTTGAATACCCATATTTCATAATCTTAATGATGAGATATTAAGGGATGAGAATGCTCCTAATGTGACAAGGGATTGAGATCCCAATGTTTCATAAAGCTTGAAAAGTACTTGATAGAAGTATTACTTATTCTGAGTAGAAATTGTTATAATGATTTGTGTTTGAAAACATGTTTGATGCTAAAAGAATATGGCAATGTACTTAATTAATCAAGTGAAATCTTATCATGTACAGCCCTGACCATAGATCCATCACTATCAGTCACTGGTGATGGTGAAACAAGTTTTCCTGTGGGAACTCCTGGAGGGCATACTATTGAGTATGTGGGGGTTATGGGCGTGAATATCCTTACGCCCTAATGGAGGAATTGATGTGAGGTAAACATTAAATCTCTCAATCCTTCATTATATATGTCAGGATGAATGTATCACTAATCTCCCGAATGTCGGGATGGATGTATCACTAATCTCCTGACGATGTTAATATCGGATCGATGTGAGATAAATATGAATTCTCTCAATTGCGAAGAGAGTACAACATGCCACTGTAACTCTAATAGCAAAGTTTCCAGTATACCCTGGAAAGCTATTTTAGCAGAGACACAAGATGTCCTGCATTTGGTCCTCACAGTGATTGAGGAAGATGAGGTCATGGGAATTCGGCTCTTCCATTGACCTATGTATGGTATCGATTTCGATTTCGCAATGGTCGGTTGGAGAATGAGCAGTATACCTCATCTCCTCAGGGATTAAGTATGATTGTAAAATGTAATCATCTGAGTAGCATAATTGCTTAAGGTTGAAATACGAGAATCATTGTTTGATGATATCATGCTTAGTATTTCCTTATTGGATAAATGTTATACATGTTCTTCATATTCCTTATTGGATAAATGACATACTGCCTTATCAAGTTACAAGTTGAAATGCTTTGAATAAAAACATTGTTCTAATATTCTTAGACAATTGATTTATCTACTATTGAATACTTATGATTCTTCTGCTCAATTTTATTCCATTAACTTGCAATAATAATATTTCTAGCAGAGAGTTATATCTCTCACTGGGACAATTTCAATTGTCTCACCCCCGTGGGATCCAACTTTTTAGGTAGACACAGAAGAAGAAGCAAAAACCCTACAGCGGGTGAAGAACAGCAGCAGCAGCAGGGATAGAAGTGACATTCAGGTGGAGACACTGGCTGTCATGCTTTGTACATAGAGTCCTATGTGTCGTCTCTGTACTCTCAGGTCCTCGGAGTCAGTAGTTAGTTTAATGAACCAATCTGAGATTTTGGCTTGATGCCTCAATGTTTTTATGCTGCCTATGTATAGTTTTAACATGACACTTGATGTATGTGATCCTCGAGAAGGAATGGCACAAGACATGTACTTGTGAACCAGAATGTAATAGAATTACTTTGGTTCTTTTTGAAAGAGTTTTCCAATGTATGGATCTCTTTGTAAAAAGTTTTAAATTTTTAGTGATTTTTAGTAATCCGCTGCAATTGATCACTTCCGCTTGGTGAATCACGTTTTGTTCACCACAAAGTAGTTGGTATCATAGCTCTAGGTTCGCTAAGTCTACATAGACATAGGATTAAGGTTGTTGAGTCTGTTCTAGTATCCTCCAGTAATCTGATAGTGGCTTCTGCTCATATAGGAGGAGAAGAAGAACTTAAGATGTCTGGATCACACAAAGCACATGCTACTAAGAGTAGCATCGCTGCACCAGGAGGAGGTGCAAGGGACCAAGCTAGGGAAGAACTGGAACCTGAACACCCCCAGCTTAACTAGGTTGTACTGGAGAACCCAGCCTTCCATGATCTATTTGGGCAGTTCATGGCAACAATGACGCACATGGCGGATAGGATGCCACCACCAGCACCTAGGGCACCATCTCACCATGAAGGACAGGGCACCGGCAAGACTTTTGAATGACTTCACTGGGTTGGAGCCACAAAATATGCTGGAACAGCTGACCCAGCAGATGCGGACATGTGGCTAACTGAGCTGGAAAAGGCCTTCAGAATCCTTAATATTCCAGAAACTGAGAAGGTTAGACATGCAGTGTACCTTCTTAAGGGGAGTGTTGGCCACTGGTGGACCATAGAAGAGGGCAATAGGCCAGGTGTTGAGATCAGATGGGAAGTATTCCGAAAAGAATTCATCAATAGGTACTTCCCTAAGACATTTATAGATGAGAAAATCTCTCAGTTTGAGAGGTTAAGGCAAGGACCAATGAACATTAGTGAGTATGAAGCTAAGTTCATGGAGCTTTTGCAGTTCTGTCCGCATATGGCAGCTACTGATGAAGAAAGAATTCGGCATTTTGAGAAGGGGTTGAACACTGATTTGACCACTCCTGTGTCTGCTTTAGAGAACAGGGAGAGGTTTGCCACCTTTTTGGAGTTCGTGAGACGGATAGAGAGGTCTGTGGTTGAGAAGCGTCAGACCAAGAGTAAGAAGGTGTATACTCAGTTTTAAGGATAAGGGTCTAAAAGTTTCAAGAAACTGAAGTTTTTTGCACCAATAGAACCACCAAGGTTTAATACCCAGACGCAATGGACGTCAAATCCTAACCCTAATGGGTGAATAGTGATGTTACTCTTACATTGCATAAGTGTTGATATGTAATTGACATAACTATTATCATGTGCACTAATCATGCAGGTATCATGAGATGTTGGACATAGCCAGGTATGAGCTATAATGTTTTTATAATTGAAATTCTTTTATGGGCCTTGTGAGCCATAATATGCTTTGTTGCCTAATAAGAGGTAACAAGAGAATAATGGGCTTTAAGAGCCATGTGAAATACATGTATTGCAAGTATCATGTTTACCTTGGCCAGATGACCTGAAGGTATTAGTTACCTAATAAGTGGTAACAAGTGTTCTTGATGAATTGAGGGTTTGAATACCCATATTTCATAATCTTAACGATGAGATGTTAAGGGATGAGAATGCTCCTGATGTGACAAGGGATTGAGATCCCAATGTTTCATAAAGCTTGAAAAGTACTTGATAGAAGTATTACTTATTCTGAGTAGCAATTATTATAATGATTTATGTTTGAAAACATGTTTGATGCTAAAAGAATATGGCAATGTACTTAATTAATCAAGTGAAATCTTATCATGTAGATCCCTAACCATAGATCCATCATCGTCAATAACTGGTGATGGTGAAATAGGTTTTCCTACGGGAACTCCTCGAGGGCATAATATTGAGTATGTGGGGGTTATGGGCATGAATATCCTTACGCCCTAATGGAGGAATTGATGTGAGGTAAACATTAAATCTCTCAATCCTTCATTATATATGTCGGGATGGATGTATCACTAATCTCCCGAATGCCGGGATGGATGTATCACTAATCTCCTGATGATGTTAATGTCGGATCGATATGAGATAAATATGAATTCTCTCAATTGCGAAGAGAGTACAACATGCCATTGTAACTCTAATAGTGAAGTTTCCAGTATACCCTGGAAAGCTATTTTAGCAGAGACACAAGATGTCCTGCATTTGGTCCTCACAGTGATTGAGGAAGATGAGGTCATGGGAATTCGGCTCTTCCATTGACCTATGTATGGTATTGATTTCGATTTCGCAATGGTCGGTTAGAGAATGAGCAGTATACCTCATCTCCTCAGGGCTTAAGTATGATTGTAAAATGTAATCATCTGAGTAGCATAATTGCTTAAGGTTGAAATACGAGAATCATTGTTTGATGATATCATGCTTAGTATTTCCTTATTGGATAAATGTTATACATGTTCTTCATATTCCTTATTGGATAAATGACATACTGCCTTATCAAGTTACAAGTTGAAATGCTTTGAATAAAAACATTGTTCTAATATTCTTAGACAATTGATTTATCTACTATTGAATACTTATGATTCTTCTGCTCAGTTTTATTCCATTAACTTGCAATAATAATATTTCTAGCAGAGAGTTATATCTCTCACTGGGACAATTTCAATTGTCTCACCCCCGTGGGATCCAACTTTTTAGGTAGACACAGAAGAAGAAGCAGAAACCCTACAGCGGGTGAAGAACAGCAGCAGCAGTAGGGATAGAAGTGACATTCAGGTGGAGACACTGGCTGTCATGCTTTGTACATAGAGTCCTATGTGTCGTCTCTGTACTCTCAGGTCCTCGGAGCCAGTAGTTAGTTTAATGAACCAATCTGAGATTTTGGCTTGATGCCTCAATGTTTTTATGTTGCCTATGTATAGTTTTAACATGACACTTGATGTATGTGATCCTCGAGAAGGAATGGCACAAGACATGTACTTGTGAACCAGAATGTAATAGAATTACTTTGGTTCTTTTTGAAAGAGTTTTCTAATGTATGGATCTCTTAGTGAAAAGTTTTAAATTTTTAGTGACTTTCAGTAATTTGCTGCAATTGATCGCTTCCGCTTGGTGAATCATGTTTTGTTCGCCACCGTAAGACTACCTTATTCAGGGTAACCCTTCATTTGTTCCATCATTATTCAACCCATATCACCATACCACAATTGTACAATACTAAGATGGATTACTGGTATGAATGACTACAACTATCAGACACCTTTAATTAACATATTTCTTATACATGTACACTAAAATCATACGTAGAACCAATTTGCATCCCTTAATATACCTTCAACAAATTATACTTCTAAAAACAAATTCACATATTACTAAAAGCCATTGTTTTCTCTTATCTCTCTCCTCATTCACTACTACTTACTTTTTTCTACTTATCCTTCTTATTTTAATCATGTAGATTAAACATTCCTAAAATTGAAACATACAACGTACAAATATATTATTCATCATTCTTGCTATCAATGCAAGAATTTATCTCATATCACACTTCACTCATATTATATTTCTCCTTTGGTTCAAAACAAACTTGTTACATTTAAAATTTATATCGTACTCTTTACTCCAAATCATTTCCATATTGTTTATTTACCTTTCAGATTAGCTATCTTTAAACCCTGGATTACTATTAGTGCTAGTTTACTTCTCATAGTGCAAATCTCATGATCTTGTTTTATAGGGATGCTAGTATTCAAGGTCAAATCACTAGTGACATCCCTTGAACTACTACAACTCTAAATATTCTAGGTTTTGGTCCTTATCAGTAGCATGACGTTATTGTGATGTGACTTTGCTCCCTTAATTTGAAATTCAAACTTTGGATCTCACAAGTTTTACTAAGGTCTTTCTTATCTTGTCAATTGAGTTTTCCTTTCTCTTACTTGGCCATTCAGATAGATTACATTCTCAATTACCCTGCTAGGGTTTCATCATCATATTATGTGTCATTATTACATTCACTAGATGTCTCTACCGCGGTGGTTATGCATCATATATTATTCATTTTCCTATCACTTCATTCCCACATTGCTCTTATTAAGGAAGATATGAAAGAGAAGATGATTCTGAGACTTTAGAATTCTTATCTTCAAACATTCAATAATACATTTCTCATATGTAGGTTTAATTAATTATCAACAAGGATACTTGACTAATTAGTGCTTTCTTGAATCTCGCAAACTCTTACTTTTATAATCTATATTACTCCATTATGTTTCAAACCCTTCTTTACTTTCCATAATCCCCTTACCATATACTACTATTCCACATGACATCTTTAACTCCTAGTTTTCTCTTATGATCATGTTGCTTCTTTTATGTGTATGATCAAGTATACCATGTTGCATATATTTCCTTTTATCCTTCTACTAATGTGAAGTTAAAATTCTAAATCAATAATCTCTCTACTAGTATCATCTCATGTTTAATACATTACATATCCTTCATTTTAAATCAAATGGCTCATGCATGGGTGAAACATAGTTTCTTTTTCAATCAAGTTTTTCCTTCCTGAATATAGTCTACCTTTGTATGACATTCATTTATTTAGCTACACTTTTGTTCTTCTTTTAGAAACTAGTTTGTTGTTCTATAAAGACTTAGAATCCAAAGGCAGTAAGGATGAATGTATTAAACTTATTAATAAAGGTATACATTCCATGCTCTCAATTATATCATAGCCCTCATTCCTTAATCAAGCTCATTATTTCCAACATTTCTCTTTGTTTCAACTAAGTTTCTTATCCTAGTTTTATGATTTACATGCTCATCTAGTTCTCTTCACTTTAACTCTTCTGAAGACTCTTCACTTCTATGTACTTATTGTATACTTAGCTCTTTTCTTCTATTTTCCCTTTGCTTTGGAGTACATAAAAACATTGTACTCGGTTATATAATCTATTCCCCATGATTGAATCTTACTATCTTGGCCCTTACATACTTTTCTCATATCTTTTCCATATTTCATATTTAAAGTTCATATAATACTAATAATTAAACTTAATCTGAACCTTATTTTGTGTTCCTTTATTCCCAATTAATGGTTTCTCATATGAGGCCCCAAAGTTGGATCTCAGATATCAGTTCCAACTGATTCTTAGTTATCCCAGTCTTTCCCTTATACTTCAAAATCTTAGAGTATATACATTCATACTAGAATTTGGATCTAATCTATCTAGAATTTACTCTTGTTATGTTACTAATAGGAGTCGTTAGATCCCAGTAATGCATCCTTCCAGCCGGACCAGGCCAAACCTACAGTCCTGAAGCCAAGAGATACTCAAGATTACTCAACTCATATTCATCTCAAATGTGTGGAAGAAAATTTATGCACTTAGGAAAGCTCATTCAAAGATCATTTCTAGTCTACTTGATACAAAGAATGTAATCAATAAATGCTACAACTGCATAGTGTACAACATATCTTAAAGACCCATATATATTTCAAAATACTGAATATCTGAATTCAAACATATGAGCTTTTCTATTCATCTCCAATAAGACAACAATATGGAATGAAAGTACTATCTCATTTTATGCTCTTAATTCATGTTACTTGTCTTGTTTCTAACCCTAATATTTCTAAGGTTCCTCTCTAGACCATCCTTCCACTGTATACTTGGCCAAGATATACATGAAAGAATAGACAGAGTAGCTTGATACTAGTTGATCCAAGTACTCAGATACCGGGCCAGGATATCCAAATACTCAAATCCCCAGAGCTAACATCATAACATCTCCTATCTGCCACACTTATGACTCTAACTTACTAACTTAATGGTCCATGACAACTCAGCCTAGGCTCTGATACCAAGTTGTTACACCCTGATCTCAAAATTACCATTAATCATGAGATTAGGGCATAAATCGAGGATTTAACGTAATACAAAGATCACCCTTAACTTTTTTTTTCAAACTCTTTGTTTTCTCATATTGAACCACATAAACTAACTTTATAAGGGAATCTAAACATTTATTTCTCTAATCTGATTTCAATAGTAAAAATGCATGTATGAACATTCATTATGTTTCTCGTACCTTTAAGCACATACGACTTGCTAATTCGCATATATTGCTAAAAGAGGAATAATGTTATATCGTCATTTACAACTCTCTCTTATTTATTTACAAGGACCTAGAGTGACAAGGACCGACTGAACTTAACTATACTCAGACTTAACTCTTGTGGTAGATCTACTCTGATGCAATGATATCTTCAAGTCCACGTGGTTTTCCTAAAAATTTTGAGTAGAGGGGTGAGCCTACTCGCTCAGTGAATGAGTACTTCAAAGAAACAGTCTAAAGCACTGATATAATTATAGATATACTTTTGAGAAACTGATATCAATTATAACAGCAGTAAGCTTTAAAGAGATTGATCATTTACAATCATAAATATGGCAGGATACTCTAGATATCAACAAGAGTAAATCAATATATGAGCATGCTTGATTAATTTCAATGAGAACTAATAATTCAGAAACATACAAAGAATAATTTTTGGGAAACTATACTCGAATCTTTCTTAGCATTTCTTACTTATAAGAAACTCTTTAAACCTATATGAACATATTTTAGCTTATGCTCTGATCATATGCAGTGTACTCTACATATGAAGCTCTGTAGCGAACTACGATCTCACCGTATAAGACTTAGCTTAAAACTCGGGAAGCTAAGCCTAGAACTGAATCTGGGTCTGCTTCACTCAAACTGTCATGTCTGACTAAGATGGCTAAATAACTGGCCTTTAACTGGACCTTTCCTTCTAGGCTGAGTATATAGGCAGAGAGTCTAAGATGCTCTGTGGGCCTCATCTTGGTACGCTCTGTGGGTACCTCTGGGTTACCACCGGGATCTCCGATTCATGTTGGGTAACCTATCTTCTCTTAGGAGACTTTCTCAAGGGATTCGTCTCCCTGCACGCTCTGTGGGTGCGGTCTGATCCCCGTATACTAGTCGCTGCCAGGGTGGATCATTTCCTCCCTACAATGCAGACATCCGTAGGGAATCTACGGTGTTTAGGGCACCTATGTCTATTATTTTATTTTTCTTGGAAAGCTCTTACTATATTGTATCTTTTCCCTTACTTATACTTGACTCTAGTATCTCTATGGTACCGTGTCTATTTATTTGAAGTTTATAACACAACATGTATATCATCCTTAACTTGGCAGAGCAGTATATTCAAACATTGTAATATACTGAGAAATCAACATACTATACATGCAGGCAGACTGAAATACTTAAATAAACATAATGCATGTCCATTTGGCACTTATACACTAGAATCATGCAATTAAACATCTTAATATATTGATAAGATCTAATTAATTGGCATACGAGTAATCATCACACCCATAAATTATTTGCACTTTCTTGGAAAACGTGCACATTGACCCAAATCCTGGGTTGTGCATCTCATACTAAGAACATGGTAATCAAAATGTTTGATTCATTGAACACCCTATCCTTAGGGTTTCATTTACCTCATTCACTTATCACATGGCTCTCATAAGGATTTAATATGTCATAAACATCCACTAAATACAGATTGATTTAAACAAGTCATATACAATCATCATATGTATGAAATCCTCGAATTGAGCTAAAGTAGGGTTTTCCATGCCATTCATTGAGATATTATGAATCAAGAATAACATTGCATAAATAGAGTCTATGATGCCAAGAAAAACACTTCAAATGAATTTCACCATATTTATTCATAAATTCCCAACTTTCCACTCATATAGGGCTTCACCCTCTTTACGAACATATCAAGCAAACACTATTCACATCACATGAAACCCAAAATAGTATCTGACATATATGTACTATGCATTCAGATAAACAATCATTCATAACCAAGGGGATCCAGATATACACTACTATAGAACCGACCTTTGGTGTCGGTTATTTAAGGCCTTTGGTGACGGTTAAAAAGTGACACATATGTGGGCGACACTAAAAGGTGAACCCTTAGGCGTCGGTTTGAAAATCTACGCTAGAACCTTTCGCGCCACCCAAAATGCGCCAGCAGGGGCACTATAGGCGTCGGTTATTAGTGGGTAAACTGACGCCAAAACCCTTTACGCCACAAAAAGGGTGCCAGCAGAGGCATTATAGGCGTCGGTTATTAGTAGGGAAATCGACGCCCAAACCCTTCGCGCCACAAAAGGGCGCCATCTAGGACACCATCGGCGTGGGTTTCTTAGTAATAACCGACGCCATATCACCTGCCGCCACAGTCATGCTGGCCAGCATGACTGTGTTGTCTGGCCACATTAGACGGTGGTTTTTTGCTATTAACTGACGTTGTAAGCCTTTGTTGTCGATTTTCAACTAATAACCGACGCCTATGTTTTAATTTTTTTTTCTTATCAGTTTGCAGGCCTGTTGTGGCTGGTCGTAGGATGCAGAAACCTACAATTAAGTGGAACTGAACTACAGGTTTATGACATCCATTGATATCAGCCAACAATAAGCCACAAACCTGTAAAATTAACAAGATTCATTTTCACACATTTAGCAACATGCAGTTCCATTCAATTTTCACACATGTAGAAACATTCAGACACATGTAGAAACATTCATGTAGCAACCTACAGTTCCTTTCATTTTCACATTCACACATGTAGAAAATTCATGTAGCAACTTGCAGTTCCTTTCATTTTCACATTCACACATGTACAAACATTTAGACACATGTAGAAACATTCATGTAGCAACCTACAGTTCCATTCATTTTCACATTCACACATGTATAAACATTCAGACACATGTAGAAACATTCAAACATGTAGAAACATTCACACAGATGACCATTCAAAAAAATTCATTTACAAAATATCATTCTTTAGTCATTATCGCTATCAACATCCCAATTATATTTTAAAACCCCCACTACTTGTATGGCTTTTGCCCATTCTTCTCTTACATCATTTAATTCTTCTATCGTATAAGAAGCATGTACACCTGATAAGGCCTTACTTGTAGTGGGGTCAATTTTAAACACCTACAAAGAGAATGATGTATATATATAATTAATAATATATAAATAAGATTGATATATTTCATATTATCTAATGAGACTATATATAATACCTCAGGTATGGTATCAATGTCCACTGTGGCATATTTGATAATCATGTGCATAAATCGCATCACATAGTATGCACATGCTCAGCCGTTGTCTTGTATAGCACACTACAAATTGAAACATACAAAATATTAAAAAATACAACTAAGCACAGTTTACATAAATAATATATACATTGGAGTCGGGAACTTACTTCCACGTTTTCCCAAATTATTGGCTGGTTCTTTTTCCTAGGGACCTTTCCTCCGGCCTTTTTGAACTCATGTAAACCCCTACATGTTAATGTAACACAGTAAATTGCATAATTAAATAGTATTGTAATAACATATGTTAACAGATATAAAAATGAAATATTTCTCATCGGAATAATGCCATTTTCATTGCATGTCTATATTTTGGATTCAATTTAGTCCCCTGAGGATCTAGATAATAGACAGTGAACATCCCGGGGACAATAACTAGTAACTCCCAATGCGTACCCCTAGAGGTAAAAAAGTTAAAAATTAATAACTCAAAATCCACAATAAAAATGTAATTTTCTTAAGTCCAAATTATAAACAAAGTAAACTTACTCCACATTGAATGGAGCTATTATCACCGTCTTCTTATTTTTACCAAAATTTGTAAAAGCATCAATGTAGTATTGTTGAACTGACGAAGGGTCTTTAGCTACTAGACTAATCAAAGATGGAATCAAAAATCTTACATGATCAAATGAAAAATCTGCACATATCTTGTCTAAGTAGATGCAAAACATGTATTATGTATGCATTAATATATAAGAAACTAGATCACCAAATCCTACACAATGTATATGGATGTATAAAGAAGATCTCACCTTATCCATAGCTCTATCACAGATGTATTCAACCAATCATAGTGAAAAAAACTCCAAAATATCTTGTATAAATAGTTTGTTTTTGTATGATTGACCTGCAGCATCCGCGTCTATAGAAACATTTATAGGGCAATTAATATCATGTTCGCCTAACCATACTGCCATACCCCTACAATTAGGACCTAATGAGGTAGGTAGGTCATGTGGAACCCAACTTGGTAATGTAGGAGGTGGAGGTGGAGGCCTAGATGCTTTGGGTGTCTTCGTTTTAACCTGTATATATAATTTCAGATCAATTGACCTCATATATACACACTAATGATTTAACATAATTTAAATTTACCATACAATTTCAGTATATACGACATCCACTTTCGGCCACAATATGACTCTTCCTTTTGCCTCACCAAGTGTTTCACAATCTGGCTGGGCATATGGCAATAGAAGATCTATCCAATTGGGGAATATATGTAGCGGGCTCACACGAACCCAACCATCTAGTAATGGAGACCCATGAAACATTTCCCTTGGAAGGGATGGGTAAGTCGATGCCTCTGCAACGACATATTCTTTACTTTTTAGATGGCATGGCTTCAACCCCTACAAATTTATGTAAAGAATGTTATATACATATATACATATCATCTTGAAAAGACTAGCTACTATGTCATAAAAATACTTACAGCAGATGTGCTAGGTGGTGGGTCTACAGAATTACTCCCAACCTCTATAGTAAGAGTAGAGCGGGACGCCATAGGTACTGTCTGAGTGGCAGTCAGAGATGCCTGCCACTTGCTCATTTCTTCATGGAGTGTCTTATCAACTGCTTCTTGACTCTCTTATCAACTACTTCATCGACTCTCCTATCAACTATCTTATCTACCTATACATGGATAAAAGAAATGTTAGCTTCTGATTATTGAATTCCCTTTTTACAGTAACATTCTAAAAAAATAATAGGTTACCTCTTCTTGTGAAATTCCCGCTTTTGGGACATGTTTGCACTGGGATGGCCCAAAGAACGCTTAGATGCCCACACCAGCGCCTGCACCCCTAACACGTCCAGGATGCTCTATTTTACCCAGAGCAACTGTCAATTCATCCCTTGTCCCCTCAGGGATGAACTTGCCTTGTTTCCTCAGCTCGTGCAGCTCCCGCTAATCGCCATCAACAGAAATTGATAAGTAAGTAAACACCACAAATAATCAATATTTGAACGATTGCTCTAAGAGTTGTATTTTACCATTTTTGCAGTCGCCTCAGCAGTTGCAGGCTTCTTTATTTCTCCCTTCTTATTTTTCCTCCCAGCTATCCAGACATCATGGTGAGGTAGAGGTGCGGTACCTATAGTAGAGGACTCCTTAGTAGTAGTAGACTAAGCAGTACACTCAGTCTGTAGTCTTTGGCGAACACCTGCATAGCCCTTTGGATCCATTGTGTGGTCATGCACATTCAGTGCATGCCTTGCTCTTTGTTCCTTACTGATAGCCTAGTTAGTATGCACATTGATTTGGTTAGTAACACTAAAGTTTAATCTTGAATAGGTGAATACAACGTATATTAATTAAATAGGGAGTAACACCTAATACCTTGAATTTATCAGTGTTTCTTGAAGCAACAAACACATCCCATTCTTCTAGGTCCAGGAAGTTCCACTGTTCAGTGGCTGACTTCTTCCTCTTCTCAGCATCTTTTATGTATTCTCTGGTGAGATTTGTTCTATAGTTCCTTAGGACCCTCCCACAGTGTTGCATCACGCATTTACGATGCAGCTTTTCATCTAACGCAAATATACTCTGCAAAATAGAATTGCTATTAACTAGTATCCAAAAAATTAGTAATCAACAAAATAGAATTGCAAATAATAATAACTCACGCATAAATCCTTCCATATTAAGTCTTTCTTCCCCTTAGGAACTTTATGCCAAGAATCTATCTTACAACCACAATGTCTATGAGTAACATACCCAAGATATGAAACAAACGAATTGCGGTTCACTCCAATTGCATTTCCTACATTATCAAAATCCACAACCGGTTTGGGTCCATTGCCCCCTAGCATTGTTAACTTCTTCATCATAGTGATGCCCCATACCATGAATAACAACCGACCATTTATCATTTGTAGGATCATCGATATAAAATACTTGTTTCTCCGGTGATGCCAATATGAATGGTTCACCCTTCTCGCCAATCTTTTCAAAGTTCACTAAAGTGAAACTCAATTCATCCACTATAACTCCTTTGGTGTTATCAAACCAATTACATTTGAAGAGCAGAATTCTGAAATCTATGTAGTCAAACTCCCATATGTCTTCAATGACACCGTAATATGACATTTTAGCTTCACATGGACTCTTATCCTTTGCACTTGCAAAAAACATAGTCGACGCTTGAAGGGTGACTCCACTATTTTGGACGACACTCTTATCATCTTGGCACTTTGTGTAATATGTGAATCCATTAATGGCATACCCTTCATAAGACATAACATTCAATTTTGGTTTAAAGTTGAGGCATTTGATAGTTTCAGTAATATCATCCAGTGTTTGAGATAGTTGATGTAAGACTTTATCTTCAAACCACTTAATAAATGTCTTGTTATGCAATCTAGCAAGCCACATTGAATTGCCTCGAGGATATTGTCTCTTGATGAAATTGGTATGTTCCTCGATATAAACACTCACTTCGTCCATGTTGTGTAAAATATACAAGTGACCTTGTTCCAACTGCTCACGGCTGATTACTTTCACACGTGATCCCAAAATTCCTTTGCCAAATTGCTCCTCAATATTCTTGTCATTACCAGGAGTGTCATTACTACTCAGAAAGTCATTGCAAAAATCCATAACCTCTCTCTCCACATAACCCTCAATAATACTCCCTTCAGGACGATAACAGTTTTGAACATCACTTTTAAAAACGCTCATGTATCGTTCAAAGGGATACATCCAATGCAAGAAAACTGGTCCCATCATTTTCACTTCCCAAGTCAAGTGGACAACAAGATGTACCATGATATCAAAGAACAAAGGAGGGAATACATCTCAAGCTGATATAGGGTAGCAACCACTTCTCTTTGCAAAGTATTGAGAGTATCAGGGTCAATAACTTTGTTGCACAGACTGTTGAATAAGAAACAAAGTCTGGTGATTGCAAACCTTACATGCTTCGGCAATATAGATGGAATTGCCACGGGCAATATTTGTTGCATTAGAGTGTGCCAATCATGAGATTTAAGACCTATCAACTTCAGATCTTTCATTGATACCAATCTACGGATGTTGGATGAGTAACTCTGTGGCACCTTAACATTTACCAAGCATTCACAAAAAGCTTTGTTCTCCTTTCTAGACAGCATGTAACAAGCGGGAGGTAAGTATGTTCTCTGATTTCCCATTTCATGTAATTCTATTAATTATGACCTTATTCCCATTTCACATAGGTCCAATCTAGATTTTATCCCATCTTTAGTCTTACCTAGTATATTCAACAGAGTACCAATGATGCTATCACAGACATTTTTCTCAATGTGCATGACATCGATACAATGCCTGACTGTCAAAGAACTCCAATAAGGAAGATCCCAAAATATTGACTTCTTCTTGAATAAAGATTTGTCACTCCGTGTGGCCATAGTACATTGTGATCTCTTACCAAATTCATTGACAAAGTCTTTTACTCTTTCATAAACAACCTCCCCCGGTATAGGTTTAGGTGCACTTCGTTCCTCATTCCATCCATTGAATGTTTTGTGCTTCCTACGATACGGATGGAATTTTGGAAGAAACCTTTGATGACCAAGATATACAGTCTTGCCACCATGTTTTAGTCTTGTTGAATCAGTGTTCTCTTTACATATAAGACACACTTTAGCTCCTTTGACACTATATCCAGACAAATTCCCATATACTGGAAAGTCATTAATAGTGCAAAACAACATAGCGTGCAAACAAAATGTCTCTCTCTGTGAAGCATCATAGGTCATTACACCTTCACCCCAGAGTTTCTTTAAGTCATCAATCAGAGGTTCAAGATAAACATCGATATCATTTCCAAGTTGTTTAGGGTCCGATATCAACAACGACAACATAACGTACTTATTTTTCATACACAGTTAGGGAGGAAGATTGTATATAACAAGCATGACTGGCCAAGTTCTATGTTGGCTGCTCAATGTCCCGTACAAATTCATCCCATCTGTACAAAACCCAAGTCTTAGATTCCTGACTTCTTCACCAAATTTAGGGTACAATAGATCAATCTTCTTCCATTGTGGGGAATCAAATGGATGTTGTAGGATCCCATCATTATTTTTCTTAACTTCTGCATGCCACCTCAAATTCTTCGCATATATCGGATTGGCAAACAAGTGTTGAAACTGTGATATTATAGGTAGATACCACATCACCTTGGCAGGAGAACCAGTTTTGGACTCCCCCGAAGTCGTCAATTTATATCGTGACGCACCACATTTTGGACAATCTTTCAAATCCACATAGTCCTTTTGAAATAATACACAATCATTTGGGCATGTGTGTATCTTCTTTGCCTCCATTCCCATTGGGCACTACAATTTCTTTACCTGGTATGTTGAGATTGGCAGCTCGTTTCCTTCAGGAAGCATTTCTTTCAATAAAGACAACAATGACGTGAAGCTTTTGTCGCTCCATCTATTGTTAGCTTTCAGCTTATACAATCTCAACACAGCGCTAAGCTTCGTAAGCTTAGTACAACCTGTGTATAACAGTATCTCAGCATCATGCACAATGTTTCTAAACATGGGAGGTGGATCGGTTTCGGTGTGCTCTACCCCACAACTATCCAACATCGCATCAATGATGTCTACTAGAACTGGTTTGTTCACATCTACGTCATCGGAGGCAATAACTTCTTCCACACAAGCAATGCTATCAACATCCACTGGTTTCGAGTTTGAAATCTCTCCATGACAGTGCCATTCTGTATAGCCTTGTACAATCGTGTTGCACATGACATGACTTTTGATTTCGTCACCAGTGTTGACTTTCAAATTGTTACCGCAATGCCTACATGGATAGTAGAACCTATCTCCATGTTGTTTCCTATGTTCCTCAGCAAATCTAATAAATTGATCAAGACCAGAAATAAACTCTAGGGTACAGCAATTGTGAATGGACATCCATGATCTATCCATTCTATGATCAAAGAGAAAACAAGTATATATTACAATAAGACTAGGGTCTAGGGTTAATATAATAGAGTTTAAGCATGGTTAAAACTTTAGGGTTTAAGGTATTATATATAATTAATGGTTAAAACATCCTAAGTGAGATTAGGTGTTTAAGAACAGTCCCAAATCGAGGACTATCTAAGATTTACTCCTATTGAGTAAATCTTGGACGGGTTTCTAGGCCAACAAATACATGTGTTGTCATTCTTATATATAATAAATGTGTACCACCTATCCCATTCTTGAACACCTAATCTCACTAGTAAGTGTATAATGTGTATTGGGTTTTCAAGAAAATTTCGACAGCATTTCCCCGCTGTTCTCCAAGTACATAAGTACTTAGAAAAATGGGGAAATGCTACCAAAATTTTCTTGAAAACCCAATACACATTATACACTTACATCCTAAGTGAGATCAGGTGTTCAAGAACAGTCTCAAACTAGGAACTATCCAAGATTTACTCCTATTGAGTAAATCTTGGATGGGTTTCTAGGCCAACAAATACATGTGTTGTCATTCTTATATATAATAAATGTGTACCACCTATCCCATTCTTGAACCCCTAATCTTACTAGTAAGTTTATAATGTGTATTGGGTTTTCAATAAAAATTTAGAAGCATTTCCCCACTGTTCTCCAAGTACATATGTACTTAGAGAACAAACAGGGAAATGCTACCAAAATTTTCTTGCAAACCCAATACACATTATACACTTACATCCTAAGTGAGATTAGGTGTTCAAGAACAGTCTTAAACTGGGGACTATCTAAGATTTACTCCTAATGAGTAAATCTTGGATGGGTTTCTAGGCCAATAAATACATGTATGTTGTCATTTTTATACCTACAATCCTAGTTTCATCATTCATATCCTAAGTTTTGTGTAACATCATTTAATCATGCTTGTCAGTAAATACTAAATAGTAAATAAACCATGATTCCATATATCAAAGATTTGAATCAGGGGTCAATCTTGAAGTTTTAACTAGAGCTTCATATATCAACATACATACTAGGTCATATTTCAAGTCAAGATTTAGGCATTTAATCACCTTAGGGCGCATACATGATTCACAAGGTATTTGGGTGCACAAAGAATAATATATGTTACTGATTTAGGAGTTTACATAATCATTTTAGAAATAGAAGACCCTCATGTGAGTTAATTTTGACATTCAACATCAATGTATCTTTAACACGCATGTTTCAAGGTTTAAAGCACATAATCAAATCAAATTAGGATGCTAGAATGGACAAGTTTGAATCTTATTTTAACATGCATCAAAATTTATTGAATTAGGTCAAGCATGAGAATTATACAAGTTAAAATAGTACATTGATACTAATAAGTAGATAATCGAATAAAAACCAGTAGAAAATAAATACAAATCAATAGATAAGTAAATACAAATCAGTAGATAAGTAAATACCAATCAGTTGATGGAAATCTGTAAAATCAAGATATGTAACCTACCTAGCAGTAGGGGAAGCAGAGGCTAGCTCCTCCGACGACCTGCAGCAGCTCCTTCGATGACCTACAACAACTCTTCCGGTGACCTCAAGCTGGCAGTTGCAGTGGCTGGCGACAGCGGGAAGAAGATGACCGACGGCGAGCTCCAGAACCAACGACGGGTTTTAGTGGTTTGAGGAGCAGTAGGCGGGAGGAAGAAGAGAGTAGGGTGGTGACTTGATCAAGTGGCGGAGACAGTGACGACGATGACCACAGGAGCAGGCGGCATTGACCGAGCAGGCTGGAGCATGACCGGCGGCGTCGGGAGCAGAAGGGTCTGTTTCTCGCGATGAAACTGAGATGAATTGGGAAGAGTATATTTCTTGTGGGGGCTATTAAGTTAACAAAGGCATCGATCTTCTATTAAATCGACACCTAATATCCATCAGCGTTGGTTGCTAGAAAAAACCGACGTCCATTGGACAATCTTAACCCTAAAAAATTTCGCGGGGACGGCACGCGAAACTTTATCAACGTCGGTTTTTCCACAAAAACTGACGACCTTTGGAGGTAATTTTTTTCGTCGTTAGGCGTCAGTTATTAGGTAAAAGACCGACTCCGTATGTGGAACTTTGGGGATAATTTTTAAACTAGGAATCATCCTGGTTTCCAATATGAAAACTCCTCTGGTACAAAAATATTGCATAACTATGACCTCCTCAAATGAACTACTAAGGTCTCCACTCCCATGTATCCAATATGAAAATCAACAAACATTTTGAAACCAAGGTAACTATCGGGCAATTTCCAAACTAGGGGCAGAAATTTCAAAACCTCAATCACACACCTCAGATGCAGCAGTTGTATCCCATTTCCTCCATTTAGGAACAACTTCTCAAGCTAAAACAATATGTAATAATATTTAATGGGAATGATATGGATGGAGTTGAGATCCTCCATCTGCTGCCCATCTCTAGGTTTCATGGGAGTGTTGTAGAGTAGTTGGCATTGCTACATGGAGTGCTCATGGCCTTGGAAAATCCAACAAATAAAATTTGTAGAGTTCAATCATTGTTGTCGATATTAGGGTTGCGGTTGTCCTCTCCTATCACAAACATTAAAAGAGGACTCTAGTCGATATTTCATTAAGATGAGCATCTTAAGGTTTTATGCAATATACTTGAGCTCAAAACTATCTTTGGCCTTGGCTACTTTGAGAATCCCCCTTGCCTGTGATTAGATTGTGCTTGGGTCTCAACCTTCATGTTATGACTTCCCAAGGGATGTAGTAATATGAAAACCTAAAATTACATCTAGATGAGGTTTCAAGTAAAACCTTAGTGTTATCATCAACACCCTAGTAGAAAGTTTCAACCCGCTAAACTTGGGAGATGTCGTGATGTGGATATGAGGAAGCTCTTCAAATTGCTCACAATTTTCACCCAAAGCTTGGCCAGGAATCATGATGAACTAAGTGATCTGCCTCTTGAGATGATAGGTGAGGGATGGGGGAATATATTTTCAAGAAATTTGTCCTGGAGATCCTTCCATATGGTGATGTAGTCCCATTCCAAGGAATTGTACCAACCACTGGCCTACTCTGATAGGGAGTACTTAAATAGCTGCATCTTAAAAGCGTCTTCAAAAATGGTTGGCATTTTGTGCAAATCGTAGAGGTTAGGGAAGCACTATACATGCTTTTGGCAACTCTCACTTGTTCATCCAGCAAAGTGGTTCCTCTTTAGCATGGTGATCCATTGTATGTAGATCTTGAATTGTGGACTGGTAATACAAGGAGTCACAACGAGTAACTTGTCAACAGTTCTAGGGACTGAGAATCCGTAAGTAGGTTCTTCCGTTCTGCTTCTTATGTACAATGTTTCATGCTTCGAATTCAGTGACTGTGGCATCCTTTGATTTGGCCAAGATGGACACTCTTTGTGTGGCAATGGCCTGTTGCATCTGATGATTGAGCTCCTCTTGATCTATCACGTGTCAAAGGGTTCATTTTAGGTGATGGAAGGTTCTATTGGTCTCCTAGTAGAGTGATGTAGAGTCAATGCTTTGAGAACATCACATACGCCACTAGCGCTTGAAAGGAAGATCAGAAAAAAAATCAAGAAAAGATGAGTTCAAGAAGATAAGAGTAATTATCAATTGAAATAAAAAAAACAAAAAGAAGGTAAAATTATAGACTAAAGAAATTATAGAACAAAACTAGAAAATATAGAAGAAAAATTACAAAAACAAACTAGAAAATGCAAAACCAAACTAGAAGAAGGAAAGTCCTAGTTATTCAAAGCAAAAAGGGTCCGAAATTAACTTCATTGTTGTCCCCAACAACGCTGCCAAAATTTGATGTGTTGTGGAAAACACAAAAAAAAACCACTTGGGAAATTGTCTCTAGAATTTAACTTTTTAGCGTCTATCAATTAACTTGTAAACAAGAAAATCCATTTGAGTGTATAAGGTATCAGTCCCAAGGAATGACTTAGTAGAAGTTAATTCAAACCAGTTGCGATGAAAAATACTTAAGATTCAATCTGAGATGTGTTAGTTAAGTTAAAGGGTATTAAAAGTGCAAAAATATAACTAGTTGATTGGGTTTTAGATTGATTAAGGATAAGAGATACTAGGGGTCTAGGGGCTCACCGCCATAGACTAAATTTTTATTTAACTGATTCAACTCCTTAGTTTTAACGATTAAATTAGACCACATGGATTTATGTCCCTTTTAAGAACAAATCTCATAAGGGTCAGACTTCTCTCAAGCCTGATGTCTTGGTGTTTGAGAATCCTTATCTAACCATCCAACAAAATTCATTTAGGGGTCTTGTCAAGAATATGTGATTTCAGTTCTGGTGTCCAAACTCATGGATCAGGGGTCTCATTGTCATAAGCTATAAAAAACATTATAAACTAGGTAAAATGATCATAATCTCAATTAGGGGCCTCGTCAAGTGATTATTGGTTCATTTATGTCAAGATGAAGGATATCGTCATCCCACAAGAACACAACACATTTAAATAATAAAACAAATGCAAGATCAAATGAAAAACATGTAATCACTAAAGTCATATATTTAAATACAATAAAGATAAAGAATGAGCTATGGGGCTACCCCCATGCCCCAATAGAGTAACTACTTAGACATAGTGGAAATGAAAACAAGGAACATGCCCCAAGAAGGATCTAGGGTCCTAGAATTTGAGATCTGATCCTTTTATGCTTGGACTCCCCTCCCCCCTTGTTCTAAGAAATTCATTCATTGCCCTATTGTTTACGCTTACAAAATGATAATCTTAGAAGCTAATATGGTACACAAGACTTGTGAGTGAACAAACAAAGTTCAACTATTTGAATGCAATTGGCATCGAATCTAGATTACCCAGTCACCGTGCTCACTACTCCATTTTAGGTTAATTTAGAAAATATTTTACCTCTAATTTGATTGATTTTTAAAGAACCAGGATCTTCTTGTCAAGTACATGGCTCAAGTTCACTCCTTGGGTCTACTTTTGAAGAAAAATTAAGTAAATATTAGAAGTTGAAAAAATCTCACATGATTTATATATGATTTCATGGATATAACAAAAGAAACCAATTCTAAAATAACTTCAAACTTGATAAATCTAAAAATTGAAGAACATAGTTTGTTCTTCTGCCTTTTGAGCTATACCTACTAAAATACCCACTAAAATTACCCCACATATTAGTTTTTTTTCCACTTTTTGAGCTATACCAAAATGACCCAAAATTATCATAAAATGGAGAAGTTGGATTGTATAAGCATGGAATGGATAATACTTAACTCACAACTCAAGTTATAGCATATCATGAAGCCTTGATAAATTTTTATATCAAAAGAACCTCAATCAATAGGCTATCAAAAGAACCTCAAATAAAAAAAACTATCAAAGAGCCTCAAGTCAATTGGCTTAGTTGAGTTTGTTTCCACTTTCAATCAATTTGGCCTCAACTCGGGACCAAAGGTTGGTCTAATTTTGTGTAACTCGGTTGACCTTCAATGTATCCTATAGAAAATGTATGAAAATACCTACTTACCATGTTCAGGGGTTTTGTATAAGTCAAGTTCAATCCAACCTTGACCAAGCTTGGTCAAACTCTCAATAAAATCATGGATCAACATTTCTAAAATCGTAACATCAAATGTGATCAAACTAAAAACCAAGTTCTTCATTTATGTAACATGTAATTTAGAATATAAAATAAACTATTTTTAGAATAAAAAAGCCTTGATTTATAATTATATGTAACAATCTCTACTTAGTTCAAAATTAGGGTTTTCATGTTTTCATAAGATTCAATTTATCAAATTTCATGTGGAATTGTCAATTCTCTAAATATTGAGCCCTATATTACAACATTAGGGTTTAAAACATGCATTACAAATAAGATTTATGGTTTTTC
The DNA here is from genome assembly GCA_963693085.1 of Alisma plantago-aquatica. Lineage (NCBI taxonomy): Eukaryota > Viridiplantae > Streptophyta > Magnoliopsida > Alismatales > Alismataceae > Alisma > Alisma plantago-aquatica. Next base: position 723,325,649 of record OY856414.1, read on the forward strand.
CCCAAATATTAATTATTATAAATAAAATTGTATACATAAAAAATCTAGATTTAAAATGAGGCATGATAAACTAAACCACAATACTAACTTAAAATTATGGTTTCTTAACCATATATCACTTGCTAAGTAGAAATAGAATTCTAACATGTTGATTGAGACTATGAAACCCTAATATATCCTTACTTGATACTCATGAGGAGTGGAACTTGTCTTGTGGATGAGGCATGATTATTAAGTGTTGAAAAGAGGTGCGACTTTGGGATCCTCTTTTTTTATTTTGATTCAGTATAGAGAAGGAACTATTCATGCCTCATATGTTTAAACACATGCATTAGTGAACATATGTATGATTCATTTACTATTTTGGTTTTGTGATAGTGAAACTTGTAATGAAAAGATAAAAGGTCCGGATTCAAATTATATTTATGTGGGAGTACCCGTTACCGACCCTCACTTTTGAAGGTCTCTATTTCAAGAAGGTGTTGGTTTGGGTGAAAATGGAAGCACACTATTGTTAGCCTAGTACTTAAAACTACTTTTAGTTATGGAGTGTAGTGTATGCTAAATATAAATGACATACTTTGTTGTATTATGTATTCATAGTTGATACCTTTATGCCCAAGTACATACACAAATAAATAAGTTTTATCATGTTAGACTTTATAATTATTAGTAGTATTTTTTTGTGAAAAAATCACCCAATATAAATACTTAAAAATTGGGGTTTACTGGTAGTAAGATACATATAGATATTATTTTTTCAATTTTATAATGTTATTAGAAATGGATCTTAATAATTCAACAAGAACGTATTTATGAAGGGATTAGGGCTAACATAGAGGGCAATAGGTGGTATTTCTACCCTCACTCATTCAAGCATATATATTACATAAGAAAATACATGGAGGGCGTTCGATATAATATTAATATTTTGTTTTATTAATTCCAAATTGGTCATTGTAAATTGTATTATTGACTATATTATATATGAGAGGGTGTGGCAGGGGTTGGATGCAATTTTTCCTTTTTTTTTAAGTCAATATATACTTATGTAAAGGAATGAAAGGAGTTCGATACAATCTATTTCTTTTTGCTATTTTAGAATTGGTCCTTATTTATTTTTATGGATATTGATAGGTGTGGAGGGTTTGGGATATAATACATGTCTTTATGTAATTTGATTATAAATTGGTCCTTCAATGATATGATGCTTCTCTATACTATAATTGTAGAGGGATTAGGATGAAATTTTTATCTTTATTTTCTAAAAATTATCTAAAATGCATATGATAAGGTCTGGAGGACAATTGATATATTTTTATTCTTTATTTTTAGTTTTAAATTGGCCACTTTTGTTTTAATACATATTTATACTATATGTCAAAGGACATTCAAGGTTTTTCATATAATTTTTTTCTTTACTTATCTAGAACTTCAACTAGGTCCTTTTTGATATTGATAAGACAATGTCGTCCAATGCATGGTTTATGCCTAGTATATACCTATGCAAAAATAGAAAATGCATGTAGAATATTTGTAAAGGTGGTAGTAAACCATCAATATGAAGAGGTATCCAAAAGGTGGTCTCCACTTATAGATGTAACTATCAAAATGATGTGATGCCTATGAAAAGTAATAAGCGGTGGGACTCCTATTTAAAAGAAAAATACAATCCACAACCTAAAGCGTAACTAGGTGAGACATGTTTAAAAAGTGAGTGTGGGAACACCAACATGGAAACCCATTAACATACCTAAAAATGATGTACAACTAGATGTAGAGTCATCCACTAGGAACAATCATGTTGTTTCAACTCAAGGAGCCATCATATCCTTCCTTGTCATCTCATCCTCATTATCATTCAAAAGTAGATGTTTCTTCTCGAAATCATGTCCTAATCATATTGAGGGATGGTGAATCTCTCTCTTTTATAGCAGAGGAGTCATTATCTAGAGAATGATTCCATAAAAAAGAAAAAAGTGCGTGGAGGGCGTCAGATACAATATTTGCATTTATTTTTGTATAGTTGAAGTTGGTCCTTTTATATTTTTATTCTTATCATTATTATATATGAGAGGGTGTGGAGGGAGTTGATTGTGATTCTTGTAATATTTTTAAGTGATTGATATATACATAAAAAGATATGGAGGGAGTTAGTAAAGCCCTACCCACAACTGAAGGCTCTAGAAGAGTTTTAAGAATGATAAATGACACCACAGACCACCACTAGCCTTAACTACAAGCTTTGTCCTCACTCACGTGCAAGTCGGGATCAACTTCTGGGCTGGTCAGCCATCCTAGTACTAGTCCAAGCTGAGCATGCTTAACTATGGATGTAAGGACCCTGACCTACATTTTGTGATAACCCTATTTGCTTTGCTTAAGTATGTTGCTTAGCTCCTTGCTCTAATAATATGAGGTGTAATTAGGGCATGTTGGAGGCTTGAGTTCCTTGTTTGAGTTTGTTGGTTGATGTTTGTGTGGTGCAAATTGCAATTCACCCATGATTGGGGTTGATGTACAAGTTTGCCACCTCTAGTGTGCTCCTTCTATCTCTTGGCATCATCTAGGGGAGTGAGAGAGAGATGGACACCTTGGTTGAATGGTGACATCCTTGGTGATATTTTGCACTCATGTTTGAGGTGTATCTTACACCTAGGAGTGTTGTCTCAGGCTTGAGAGCCTTTGGAGACACCTTGTATCATTTGTGGTTTCTCTAGATACACCATATCAGTTTGTGACCATATGGTTTGATCCCTATCAATTTATGAAGGGAGGAGGAGATGTTTATCGGCCTTGACCTAGGAAGGAGTCTTAGTGGGCAAGCCATATATTTTATCACCTTGCTACATGGTGTTGCATGTCGCTCTTCCTTTGTGGACATGTGTCATCTAAGGTTCTTAGGTGGTGACACCTTTCCCTAGGTCTCTCTTTCTTCTCTCTTGTATGTATACTTCTTTCTCTCCATGCAAGAGATTCCTTTGGACATCTTTGCTTCCTCTTCCTTGGTGGATGATGTTGAGGTTAATGAGTGCTCTTCCTTGGAAGCATGGTGGACAAACCTAAGCTTGAGGTGTGCTCTTTTCATTTTCTACCTTGGTAAGCCATGGCCCTTAGCTTCTTTCTCTCTTTCCTTTTTTTTCTCAGCCATGGACCTTGTTTGCTTCTTTTCCCCTCTCATGCTCTCTTATTCTTGGTTCCTCTTCTCTCTTGCAGGTATTGTTGTGATCGAGCTTGGAGGATCTTCTTCTACCTTGAGCTCATGAAGCTTTGAGCTTAACCTTGGATCTTAGAGCTTGGTGGTGAACCTTGTTGCGGGTTATATAACTCTAAACCCTCTTTGTTATTATCACCTTTTACTTGTTATCTTGCTCTTTATCTATGGCTCGTTATTTGTTCCATGCTAGCAACTTTTCCTTGGTATCTTTGTGTTCTATTTTGGGAAAATGAGCTTGCATAATTTCTACTAGAGTTACACCTTCATTTACCTTGTTTATAATGTTGTCTTGGGGTTGAAGATGACGAGGCTGACAGGTAGGTGGAGGCCGATATGCTTGGTGGAGGCTGACACATAGGGTAGGCCGATATATTGGGTGGTCATCACGACTTGTGACGGACCCCTAGCCATTACCCTTGTGGCAGGCCGTCACAACCTTAGTTGTATCTAGGATGACTCATTTTGACTGTCATGCCTTTAGGAATGAGTGGGATGATGATAGTTTGTTGGCAGCCGTTGAATGACGTGGTGTTGGATGGAGATACAAGGAGTGTTTCCTGACATGCCCTGGGCCATCACAACTTAGTGTCGTGGCCATTGACATGTTGCTTGAAGCGTTGCTGAACCCTAAGGGGATCATTGCTTTTCTATGTTGATACCCTAGGGTGTTTCCCATTACCCCTGGTGACCAACACTGGTGTTAACGTTGCTAATAGGAGAGGGTGGCTGATACATCCCATTGTCAATATCTATGTGTCACTGAGCCAACATGGTGGAGGCATTGCAAGCCCAATAACCCTAGTAGCCATCATGGCTTGGGTGTTTCCCAACACACCAGTTTTTTTGTTATCCCTTTGACGCCTGTTTTGCCTTGGAGGTGTTACCCGGTACCCCTTGTGGCCGACACCCTTTTCTTCCTAAGGTGTTATGCTCAATGCAACCATGGTGATACCTAATTTGATACATACCTTGAGTAGATAGGTCGATACCCTACCTTAGTCTGGTGGTCAATATCCTATCTTAGTGTGGTTCCCCGATACACTTAGGGTTAACCGATACCATAGGTGTAAACCCGAATCGGCACCTTGTGGTGATGGTTGAGACACACCATGGTGATGTTAGTGCCACCTGGTATAGTGTGATAATCTATGGAGTAGTTGTAAGTGTGATGTGACAGTTATGTTCCTATAACCTATATCATATAACACACCCCATAATGATAATGAAAGTGATAACCTAAGGGTTGTTGTTGATCCAACTTTGTAAGCCTTAATTGGGTAAAGTGAAACCCTAATTGTTATGATGTAAATGTATAACATGAGTCCTATGAGATGATAATTCTTTGCCTTCTTGTTATCAGTTTCTAACAATGAAGGTGATACTAATTGATGCACTTAGATAGGTATGAGCTATGGTGGTTATGATATAATGGACATTGGTCCTTGTGATGGACATTAGTCCTTAAGATGGACATATGATGAATAACAAGCATAAAGTGGTGATGTGATGAGATCCCACCTACTATGTTTCAGTTTGATCTGATGATGAGTTATGCCTTAATTATGTAGACCTTGTTTAGGGGTTATATGTTGTAACTTGATTTATGCTTAAAGATGTTTAAATTGATCTAATTAATCAAGTGAAACATAATAGTGTAATGGCCATATTCCATAGATCCATTCTAGTGTCAGCTTTTTTACTGGATGGTGACATGCGTTTAACTCGTAGCGCATATTTTTGAATAAGTGGGGTACAAGTTGAGAAATTCCTTGTATCCTTAAGTACATGATGTGTGAGATGGCCATGCGTGAGCCGATCTCGTTGTGATATGGATGGACATGCGTGAGACACTCCTTTTGTTAGAATGGTCATGTGTGTGCCTGTTCTTCTAGCGTAATACTTGTACCAAGGTGGGATAGTTATAATTATATGTGGATGGCCATGCGTGAGCCAATCCCTGAAATTGACTATATGTCATGATTGCAGTTGACCGATATGTTTCTGTGGTGTTTTCTTTTATGTTGACCAAGAGGTGTGGTGAGGTCATGGATTCCAACTCTTCCATTATACCTTGTGTGCACCGATTTTGACTTATCAAGTGGTCATTTGGATTTGGGTGGTACAACTCAAATCCTTAGGGCATAATGAAATACGTAACCAGCTGTGTAACTATAATTGTATAGGATCAAATATGAAAACATTAGTTGAGGCCTTGCTTGATCTTTATACAATGTTGTTGATAGGAAATATGCATGTTCTTCATATTCCTTTCAAGTTATTAAGAAGTTCCATAATTCAATCGTAAGTTCTCTTCCAGTTAATAATCATTACTTTCTTCACATAATTGTAATCATACTGTTGCTCAATTTATTTTTTCTATAATAATAATAGAGTTGATGGTGAGTTATATCTCCCATGGGTTTCCCACACCCTTTTTAGGTGGACGAGTACAAAGAGGTAGAGATCGTGTAGAGGAGGTTGAGAAGCAGCCAGAGGAGTAGTAGTTGATAAGGTTGGAGGTGTTATTGGATGTCTTTTGTTGATATAGTCCTAGAGTTGTCCCTATACACTTGGGTCTTTGGGAGCATTTTGTAGATGTTTCACGAGGGTGCTTTCTTTATGTGCCATTTTTATAACATATATGGTGGAATCATGCATATATGTTCCGGAACAATGCTTTTGTTATGAGTTGACAACATGCCTTGTGAATGCTTTGAGGCATGAAATGACTTATGTGTAAATGTTCTTACTTCATGGCTATTTTATGAAAAAGGTTTTAATTTGTAGTGTTTTTTAGTAATCTATAGTTAATATTTCTTCCACGGTTATGTTTTGAGAAATCTCACTTTAGTGTGGCACGGGGTGTCACATGATAGGTTGGCATCATAGCTTTAGGTGTGCTGAGTCTACAAGGACCTAACACTAGGGTTTGTGTCTATTCTAGTGTCCTCTAGTCTGCCATATAGTCACTTATGCTTATGCAGAAGAAGAAAAATCTTAAAGATCTCTAGAGAACATGAAGAACATGCTTCCAAGAGCAGTGTTGTTGTACCAGGTGGTGGTGCAAAGAACCAAGCACAAGAAGATTGGGTGCCTGAAGTCCCCAGTTTGACCCATCCATGATACAAAACCCTGCCTTTCAATCATTTTTCGGGTAGTTTATAGCAACGACGACTCATATGTAGGATAGGATGCATGCACCTCATCCTAGGGTACCTATTCCCCATGTTGAATCTTCAGGTACTGGGAAGACTTTGAGTAGCTTTTTCACGTTGGGGAAGTTGAGTATGCTGGAATAGCTAATCTGATAGATGTGGATATGTGGCTGACTGAGCTTGAGAAGGCTTTCAAGATCATGAGTATCCCTAAAGAGGATAGGTGAAGCATGTTGTGTACCTCCTGAGAGGGAGTGCTGGCCATTGGTGGGTCATAGAAGAAGAGAAGAGACCAAGTGTTGTGGTCGATTGGGAGGAGTTTTGTGAGAGTTTGTAAGTCGGTACTTTCCTCAGATGTATCTTGACAAGAAGATCAGTCAGTTTGAGAGTATTCAACAGTAATTTATGACGATCAATGAGTATGAGGCATGGATTATGGAGTTATTGAGGTTCTGTGATCACACGGTTGCGATGGAGGATGAGAGGATTCATCATTTTGAGAAGAGGTTGAATGTTGAGTTGTTTACCCCAACTGTTGCTTTAGAGAATTGAGAAAGGTTTGCTACATTTTTGGAGTTTATTCGAAGGATAAAATGATCTATGAAGGAGAATAGAGAGATAGGTTCCAAGAAGCATTCTGTACAGTTTCAAGGACATTCATCAGGTGGCTTCAAGAAGTCGAGGTTTTCTACACCGCCAACATCCTAGAGGTTTAGTGCTTTGATACAATGGTCACCAATCAAGGGCAGAGGCCATAGTTTATGCCCTCAGGAGCCTAGAGTGTTGCATCAACATCGGTGATAGGGCTATTCAGGCCTTGGTATGAGAACAAAATGTGTTATAAGTGTGGACAAGTTGGCCATACCAAACAATTCTATCCAGTGAAAGAGGATGAAGTGAACCAATAACCAAGGTAGAGTCAGTAAGGCTTGCAGAGACAATAGAACAGTGGCTCAAGAGGATGAGGATGTGGCCAAGCATATCAGGAAAAATTGTTGCTCAGGGAAGCAGAAGACGGGGGTGACAATAGGAAACAACTAGATTCTATGTGATGAGTCAGCCAGAGGCGGTGGTCAACCAGCGAGTGGTGACAGATCAGAGTGATTTCATTCTAATTTGTCTTCTTCTTGCTTTATATCTATTTTGGTTGATCCGGGTGATATACACTCTTTTATTGCACGTGAGGTGCTTAGTATTCATTCTTTTCATGTTAGTCAAAAGAAGAATAGTTTGTTGCTAGAAACCATGTTGGTTGGTTCTGTAGTGTTGCAGAATGTGTGTCCTTCCTGTATCCTCTCTTTTTCGGGACACAACATTCAGGTCGATCTCATACCACTTGACATGGATGGATTCGATGTGATCCTTAGAATTGATAGCCTAGAGAATTATAGAGTGGTCTTGTATTGTAGTTCCAAGAAAGCGACGTTTGTAGATGGTAGCGAGACGTGGATCTTCCAAGGAGATAGTAAGATTCTCCTGATGTGTCTTGTATCAAATATGGTAGCAAGGAAGCTTCTAAGACAAGGACGTGAGGTGTTTTTAGAACACGTGATGGATACATAGACTGGGAGTCCTAGTATCCAGGAAGTACTGGTGGTTAAGGAGTTCAAAGATGTGTTTCTTGAAGAGTTTCCAAGTGTTCCCCCACCCCACGAGAATGATTTTGAGATCAATATGGTTCCTGGTAAACAACCCATAGCCCAGACATCGTATAGGATGGCACTGACCGAGATGGAAGTGTTGAAGAGATAGTTGCAAGAACTTCTTGACAAAGGTTTCATCAGACCGAGTACATCGTCATGGGGTGCTCCAGTATTATTTGTAAAGAAGAAGGATGGATCTATGTAGTTGTGCATAGATTACTAGTAGTTTAACAATGTCACGATAAAGAATAAATATCCCTTATTGAGGATAGATGATCTGTTTGATCAGTTGCATGGCATGATAGTACTCTCAAGGATATATTTGCAGTCAGGATATCATAAGTTGAGGATCAAGGATGATGACATACCAAAGTAAGCATTTAGGATGAGGTATGGTCACTGTGATTTTGTGGTTATGTCATTTGGGATGACCAATACACCAATAACTTTTATTGAATTTAATGAACATGGTGTTCCGACCATTCCTTGATCAATTTGTGGTGGTTTTTATAGATGACATCTTGATATACATTCGTGATAGTCAACAATATGAACAACATCTTCATCAGGCGTTGACAATGTTGAGACAACACCAGCTCCATTCCAAGTTTAGCAAGTGTGAGTTGTGGTTGAGGGAGGTAGCTTTCTTGGGTCATGTTATATCTATAGAAGGAATACACGTAGATCCTAAGAAGGTAGAGTCTGTGGCAGAGTGGGAACATCTGAAGACACTGACAGAAGTGCACAATTTTCGAAGTTTAGTAGGATATTACCAGAGGTTCATTAAGGACTTCAGTGCCATCGCTCTTCCCCTAACTAAGTTAAAAAGAAAGGCTATTCTGTTTGTTTGAAATGATAGATGTCAACATGTTTTTTAGATGTTGAAGGAGAAGTTGACAAGTGCATCGGTTTTGGTTTTTCCTGAGCAAGAAAAGGGATACATTGTCTTTTTTTATGCATTCAAGAATGGTTTGGGATGTGTGTTGATGCAAGACAAGCAATTAGTTTCTTTTGCTTCTCGAAAACTTAAGAAACATGAGGAGAATTATCCAACTATGATTTAGAGTTAGCTGCAGTGGTTCATGGAAGATTTGTAGGCACTACCTGTATGGGGAGAAGTGTTAGATCCTCACATATCATAAGAACCTAAAGTACATCTTTTCACAACAAGAGTTGAACATGAGGTAGCGTCGTAGTATGAAGTTGATTAAATATTATGACTACATGATTGATTATCAGTCGGGAAAGGTGAATGTTGTAGCAGACACGTTGAGTAGAAAGTCTTCATCCTCATCCATGGATAAAGGTCAATTGAGTTCTTTGATGTGTCACAAGCGAGACATGTTGGTCTCCTTACGTCATATGAATGTCAAGTTAGAAGTCTCCTTATTAGACGATTTGTTGGCACAATTACAAGTGAAGCCTATGTTGAGACAACAGATTAGGGAAGCCCAATAGACATATATTATAACACAACAGATTAGATCAGAGTTTGACAACAAGAACCAGGATGATTTTCACGAGACAAAATATGGGACATTTGTTACCATAACAGAATAGTGGTTCCTGATGCTGATAACCTGAGAAAGATGGTGCTGGAGGAGGCCCATTAATCTATGTATGCTATGCATCTAGGTAGTACCAAGATGTACCACAATTTCAAGGATATGTATTGGTGTCTAGGCTTGAAGAAATATGTAGCTGAGTTCATTATAAGATGTGATGTGTGTCTACAAGTCAAACTTGAGCATCAGAAGCTTGCAGGAACGTTGCATATGTTGCCTATACCACAATGGAAGTGGGATCATGTAACTATGGATTTTGTGGTTGGTCTGCCTAGGATAGCCAAAGGTTATGATTCCATTTGGGTGATCGTTGATAGGTTGATCAAGTTAGTGCATTTCCTCCCCATAAGGACAACATTCATAGAAGAGAAGTTTTCCCAAGTCTATGTTGATGAGATAGTGTGTTTGCACGGTGTTCCATCTACTATCATGTTTGATAGAGGTCCTCAGATCATGAGTTGCTTTTAGGAGCGACTGCACACAACATTGGGTATGCAATTGAAGTTCATCACTACTTTCCACCCACAGACATATGGACAATATATGAAAGGACCATTCAGACCTTAGAAAACCTATTGAGGGCTTGTGTTCTTCAATTTTCAGGAAGTTGGGATGTCACCTCAGTTTGATAGAGTTCACCTACAACAACATTTATTAGAGTAACATTGATATGGTACCATATGAGGCATTATATGGGAGATGTTGTATATCTCTTTTGTGTTAGTATGAGGCAGGAGAGTATAAACTTCTTGGCCCTAAGATTGTGAAGCAAACAACAGAGAAGATCAAAGTGGTACAACAACAGATGAAAGAAGCACATGATAGATAGAAGTCGTATGCAGATAATAGTCATAGACCCTTGGAGTTCCAAGAGGGAGACAAGGTATACCTGAAGGTTTCTCCTTGGAAGAGTGTTCTGAGGTTTGAGAAGAAGGGCAAGTTGGCTTCCAGGTATATGGGACCTTACCCAGTTGTGGCACGAGTTGGAAAGGTGGCTTACAAGTTGGAGTTGCCACCTGAGTTGCACATGTTACATCCAATGTTCCATGTTAGTATGTTGAGGAAGTGTCATACAGATACAAAGTCACTGTTACAGCCTGTGGAGGTGGAGCTTGCTGAAAATGTGACCTATGTAGAAGGTTCAGTGTTGATCCTTGATCGGAGAGTCAAGAAATTGAAGAAGAAGGACCTTGTACTTGTAAAAGTTCTTTGGCATCATTGTGGTGTTAAAGAAGCCACATGGGAGCTCGAGGAAGAAATGAGGAAGAAGTATCCTTCCTCTTTCTCTTAGGATTTCGGGTGCGAAAGCTTTGTTAGGGGTTTATAGATTGTAAGGACCCTGACCCACGTTTTGGAATAATCATGTTTGATTTGCTTAAGCATGTTTCTTAGATCCTTTCTCTAATCATTTGAGATGTAATTAGGGCATGTTGGAGGCTTGAGTTCCTTGTTTGAGATTGTTGGTTGATGTTTGTGTGGTGCAAATTGCAATTTACCAAGGATTGGGGTTGATGTGCAAGTTTCCCACCTCTAGTGTGTTCCTTCTATCTCTTGGCATCATCTAGGGAAGTGAGAGAGAGATGGACACCTTGGTTGAGCCTTGGTTGAGTGGTGAAATACTTGGTGATTTTTGCACTCATATTTGAGGTGTATCTTACACCTAGGAGTGTTGTCTTAGGCTTGAGAGCCTTATAGAGACACTGTATCATTTTGTGGTGTCTCTAGATACACCATATCGGTTTGTGATCATAGGGTTTCATCCCTATCAGTTTTTGAAGGGAGGAGGAGATGTGTATTGGACTTGACCTAGGAAGGAGGCTTAGTGGGCGATCCATATATTTTATCACCTTGTTGCATGGTGTTGCATGTGGCTCTTCCTTTTTGGACATGTGTCATCTAAGTTTCTTAGGTGGTGACACCTTTCCCTTTCTCTCTCTTTCATATCTCTTGTATATATACTTCTTTCTCTCCATGCAAGACAATCCTTTGGCCATCATTATTTCCTCTTCCTTGGTGGACGATCTTGAGCTTAAGGAGTGCTCTTCCTTGGAATCTTGGTGGACGATCTTGAGCTTAAGGAGTGATCTTCCTTGGAATCTTGGTGGAGGAACGTAAGCTTGTGGTGTGCTCTTTTAATCTTCTACCTTGGTAAGCCATGGTCCTTAGCTTCTTTCTCTCTTTCTTTCTTTTTCTCAGCCATGGACCTTGGTTGCTTCTTTTCCCCTCTCATGTTCTCTAAATCTTGGTTCCCTCTTCTCTCTTAGAGGTGTTGTGGTGATCGAGTTTGGAGGATCTTGGAGCTTAACATTGGAACTTAGATCTTGGTGGTGAACCTTGAGGTGGGTTATATAACTCTAAACCCTCTTTTTTATTATCACCTTTTACTTGTTATCTTGCTCTTGACCTATGGATCGTTATTGCTTGCATACTAGTAACCTTTCCTTGGTAACTTTGTGTTCTATTTTGGGAAAACGAACTTTCTTAGTTGCTACTAGCGTTGAACCTTCTTTTACCTTGTTTATAGTGTTATCTTGGGGTTGAAGATGAGAAGTCTGACATGTAGGTAGAGGCTGATATGGTTGGTAGACACATAGGGTAGGCCGATATGTTGGGTGGTCATCATGACCTGTGACGCACCCCTGGCCGTTACCCTTGTGGCAGGTCATCATGACCTTGGTTGGATCTAGGATGACTCGTTTTGACTGTCATACCTTTAGGAATGAGTGGACCGATGTTAGATGAGGGTGATAGTTTGTTGGTAGCTGTTGAAAGATGTGGTGTTGGATGGAATGAGGAGTGCTGACTGACATGCCCTGGGCCATCTTGACTTAGTGTTGCAGCCATTGATGCCTTACTTGAAGCATTGATGAACCCTAAGGGGATCGTCGCTTTGCTATGTTGATACCCTAGGGACTGGCCAGTTACCCATGGTGACTGTCACCTGTGTTGACATTGCTAATAGGTGAGGTGGCCGATACACCCCATTACCGATATATGTGTGTCCCTGAGCTATCATGGTGGAGGTGTTACAAGCCCGATAACCCTAGCAGCCATCACGACTTGGTTGTCGCCCGACACACCAGTGTTTCTGTTATCCCTTTGACACCCATTTTTCCTTTGAGGTGTTACCCGATACCCCTTATGGTCGACACCCTTTTCAACCTAAGATGTTATGCTCGATGCAACCATGGTGATACCTAATCTGATACATACCTTGGGTAGATAGGCCGATACCCTACCTTAGTATGGTGTTCGATACCCTATCTTAGTGTGGTTTCCCGATACCTTAGGGTTAACCGATACCACATGTGTAAACCCTAATCGATGCCTTGTGGTGATGGTTGAGACACACCATGGTGATGTTAGTGCCATCTGGTATAGTGTGATGCTCTATGGAGTAGTTGTAAGTGTGATGTGAGGGTTATGTTCCTATAACCTTTATCATATAACACATCCCATAATGATAAGGAAAGTGATAACCTAAGGGTGGTTGTTGATCCAACTTTGTAAACCCTAATCGTGTAAAGTGAAACCCTAATTGTTATGATGTAAATGTATAGCATGAGTCCTATGAGATGATCATGCTTTGCCTCTTGTTACCAGTTTTTAACCATACATGTGATACTAATTGATGCACTTAGCCAGGTATGATCTATGGTGGTTATGATATAATGGACATTAGTCTTTGTGATGGACATTGGTACTCATGATGGAAATTGGTCCTTGTGATGGACATTGGTCCTTGTGATGGACATTGGTCCTTGAGATGGACATATGATGAATAAAAAGAATAAAGTGATGATGTGATGAGATCCCACCTACTATGTTTCAGTTTGTTTTGATGATGAGTTATGTCCTAATTATGTAGACCTTTTTTAGGGGTTATACGTTGTAACTTGATTGATGCTTAAATATGTTTAAATTTATCTAATTAATCAAGTGAAACATAATAGTGTAGTTTCCCTGTGCCATAGATCCATTCCAGTATCAGCTTTATTGTTGGATGGCGAAACGAGTTTAACTCAAAGCACATATTTTTGAATGTGCGGGGTACAAGTTGAGAAATTCCTTGTATCCTTAAATACATGATGTGTGAGACGGCCATGTGTGAGCTGATCTCGTTGTGATATGGATGGCCATGCGTGAGCCACTCCAATCTTCCAGCGCCATACATGTACCAAGGTGGGCTAGTTATAATTATATATAGATGGCCATGCGTGAGCCAATCCCTGAAATTGATTATATGTCATTATTACAGTTGGTTGATATGTCTCTGTGGTGTTTTCTCGTGTTCTGACCAATAGGTGTGGTGAGGTCGTGGATTCCGTCTCTTCCATCAGACCTTGTGTGGCACCAATTTCAACTTATCAAGTGTTCAGTTAGATTTGGGTGGTATGAATCAATTCATTGGGGCATAATGAAATACGTAACCAGTCATGTAAGTATAATTGTATAGGATCAAATATGAAAACTTTGGTTGAGGCCTTGCTTGTTCTTCATATTCCTTTCAAGTTATTAAGAAGTTCCATAATTCTATTGTAAGTGCTCTTCCTATTAATAATCATTACTTACTTCATATAATTGTAAAACTTCATATAATTGTAATCATACTATTGCTCAATTTATCTTATCTGTAATAATGATAGAGTTGGTGGTGAGTTATATCTCTCGTTGAGATTTGGAATCTCACCCCGTGGGTTTCCCACACCCTTTTTAGGTGGACAAGCACGTAGATGAAGAGATCGTGCAGAGGAGGTTGAGCAGCAGCCAGAGGAGCAGTATTTGATAGGGTTGGAAGTGCTACTAGATGTCTTTTATTGATAGAGTCGTAGAGTTGTCCTTGTACACTCGGGTCTTTGGAAGCATTTTGTAGATATTTCACGAGTGTGTTTTCTTTATGTGCCCTTTATATAACAGATATGGTGGAATCATGTATATATGTTCTGGAACAATGCTTTCGTTATAGGTTGACAACATGCCTTGTGAATACTTTGAGGCATGAAAGGACTTATGTATAAATGTTTTTTGCTTCATGGCTATTTTATGAAAAAGGTTTTAATTTTTAGTATTTTTAGTAATCTTTTTGATAATCTTTCCATCATGGTTATGTTTTGAGAAATCTCGCTTTGCTGTGGAACATGGCATCACAATGAAGTACTTAATGATGGGCTTCTTGAAAAAGAGGTGATATGGGTATTTCAATCATTACTTTTAAGATAATTTTATCTAAGGATTTAAATCCTAGGACATTACAATCTCCCTAACGTAGACTCTTAACGTCCTTGTAAAGGCTCAACTATATGGCCTCATAATATTTTCCCATGAAAGGTTGACCCATTATGGCCCATGGAAACCTAGCTTTAGATCACGACTTCCAACATAAGGGTTGCTACATCACGATGGACATCCGTTTCAAACATGCTAGGACTGCACGACTCAAGACTGACATATCACTTGACCTTGTGGTCCCCACCTACTGGAGGGGTTATGACTCCGATACTATTTGTAAAGCCCTAGCCCATAGCCCAAGGCTCTAGAAGAGTTTATGGAATGATGACTGGCTCCATAGACCATTACTAGACTTAACTATACATTTTTTCCTCACTCACGCGTAAGCCGAGATAACCTTTCAGACTGGTCACCCATCCTAGTACTACTCCAAACTGAGCATTCTTAACTATAGAGTTCTTAGTAATGAGATCCTTGAAAAAGAGGTTCACCTTAGTGAGATGGATATTCTAATCATTTCTTTTATGATTATTTTATCTGAGGCCTCAAATCCTGAGTTGTTAAATAATTCCTTCTTTATCGTATGCCTTTAATTTAACTTAATGGGTGTTTGAGAAATATTTCTCTTTATTTTTATAAATTATAATTGATTTTTCTATATGTTTTATGCATGTATATACTATATATCAAAGGGTATAGAAGGAGTTGGATGCAATTTTGTCTTAATTTTTAAAAGCAATTTACTATTCTATATAATTACGTCCATAGACAGAGTTTAGTGCAATTTTGAACCTAATTTTTTTAATTTCAAGTTGCTACTTTTTGTGCGTATATATATTTTATGTGTGAAGGAACATAGGGAATAAGATGCAAATTTTTTATGTTTTAGAATTATAGGTTAGTCTTTTATTTTAGTAAAACACTCATGTAGCTTTTCATAAAGTAAAAAAAAAAAATCTGAGTGAACAATAAAATCACCTGGAAGCCTACTGTAAAATGTCACACTGAAAGCAAAGTAGTGATTAAAATGTCATCTTTACATTCAGAACCTATCTCCATATATCTAAATGATTCCAAATTTTAACTCAGAAAATTGACATATATTTACTCAAAATTCAGCAGAGTGCAACAGATGTATAACTCCGCTTCTACTACTATGTTGTTGGGTTCACATCTTATGTGTGTGCCCAACAAATCCATACACTCCGACATAGGCCTCACAGGCCAACGCACTAGATATACTCGACACAAAAGAAAACAAAGAGGATGAGAACAGAAGATTTGATATGGTCATTAGCAACTAAAGGTCTCGAAAGTGCATGTCCTAGAGAATGTTCAACAGTAGATTCCCCTTCGGCTATATGCCTAAGCACTGTTCAGGCTGCACCACAATGGGCAGGATGCTTCGAGCGCGAGCCAGTCTGGCATGGTAGATCCGTAGATAGAATTTTTTTGTTATAAAAAATAACTACAATGAAATAAAAAGCAACCAGACAACAAGCTGCGCTGCCGGCCTCTTTTAGAATCCATAGATGTGGCTATAGGGCGTTCACGTCCCCTTAACAAGACTGTACTCCTCCATGCACACTGCGTATATGGAACCGAGAAAAATATTGAGTTGGGACAATGCAAATTCTTGTACATTTCATGGGGTAGGGCACAATCCCTATTTGCCTTTCTCATTATTAACTCAGGCAAAAGTCCCGGTAAGGTGCAATATCTAAACATAGAGTCTGAATGCAACCAATTCCTAACTAATGATCATTTGTTAGGGTGTAGTACAATATTGTTGGTTGTTTTGAGAGTACACCGAGCATCTTCCAGCTCAAAATCTTGGAAAACATACCGCTCCAAAAATGGGAGGAGTTGAGCTTAGTTGATACTTTTCTAGGGTACAACTACATCTCTAAAGGTCGCATACCATGAAACAGAATAGCTGGTCTTGGTGATATCATGAAGGGGATCCCCTTCTCTCACTCTCACTCTCTTCAATCAGGGTGGGGACACCAGCTCCACGCCCACCCGGTCCTCCTAATGCTATTTCCATAGACAACTTCTTCCTAGTTGTTAGCTTTTTTAATGAGAAATTATTTATCCAATACCGCATCTACCAAAAACTACACCCGTACTTTGAGAACATGCACAAAATATAATTAGCACAGTACGTGTTGATTTTGAAAGTATCCACAATTGACTTGTGGCAGAAGAGAGATAGAATAATAACTATTAATGGATGGAGAGAGTGTGGAATGAAAAAGAGAAGGAGACGGTAGATAGAGAGATGACTGTAATTAATAGAAATAAAAAGATAATGGATGCAGAGAGAGTATGTAATAAACATAGTGAATGAGAGTGGATGGAGAGAGAAGATGCAATAAATTAAAAGAATGAGAGGTGGGTGGAGAGAAAGATTGTATTAAATATGAAGAGAGAAGTAGTGGATGGTGAGAGATAATGACATAATGATTTGTATATGCATGTTTAGCATTGTGTATGTATAACGTAAGTATTATAATTAGTATTAATGGGCACTGCTTAATTTAAGAATACATGTTGTATTTATGATACTTATTTTCTTTAAAAATACTCACTATAGGATCTATAAATATAGAATACATAAGTACTATTTAAAAGTATGTATGTATCTTATATAGAAAAATAATGTCAAAAATAGACATGTATCTGACATTGTTTGATATTTATATTGGTACAATTTTAATTTAAAATCCATAATATTTTAATGACTTTTATCACTGATTACAAGTACTTCTATAT
Source organism: Alisma plantago-aquatica (assembly GCA_963693085.1). Classification (NCBI taxonomy): domain Eukaryota; kingdom Viridiplantae; phylum Streptophyta; class Magnoliopsida; order Alismatales; family Alismataceae; genus Alisma; species Alisma plantago-aquatica. The sequence goes on from OY856414.1 coordinate 723,343,233, forward strand.
TTTTTGTCCTCTCACTCATCTGGAAATTTTTTGAATTCTGACATTGTATCAAAAATTTCTATATGCAGTACTTGGCAGTCACTTCATATTTTGCGGTTGTGTTGATCAAAGTCTGAGTGTAAATTATGACGAAGGAGGTGTACTCTATATCAATACTCTTTTTTAATATAATGACAAAAAGTAAGACTTGTTCATAGACACATTTCCAGATGGTACCAACCAATTGAGATTAAATTCCTATATTTTAGAATACACCCTACCAGTGATTTCAAATATGTACAATAAATTTCTATACTTTCAGAAATGCCCAACTCACTCCACTATATTCTACCAAACAGGACAGAAGAAAAATAGTGTGATATTTAAAACTTGTGTTGGGCACGTCCCCCTAGCGCATATCCCCGTTTTGTCTGTGGCTGGCATGGCAGATACTAGAAGCTACTCGCCAGGCCTTCCCTCGGACATGGAGAAGCAGTCTGTGATGTCCAGCACACCCTCGAGGACGAAGTTGAGCTCAGCCGACAGGAGGGCCGGAGTATCGCCGTTACAGGTCCAGTCGTAGGGCGAAGTCAACATTCGGGTGAGATGTGCCATCCTGGGGAGCTCGGGTGAGATTTGCACCTGCCACTGACTCTGGTTGGCGGCGCCACCATCAGTGTATGAGTCAAACGTTGGTTGTTGCCCACAACTGCCGACTATTTACTGTGGTTCAAGTTGCGGGGTGTCTCAGGCAAACAGTGCCACATTATTCTTGCACACGCGGCTTGCTGAGCATTGAGTGGCGAACGGGTAATCGGTTACGTACTAAAGGAAAGAAGAGTCGTGGAATGTATGAGTGTGCACTCACATTAAGCCGAGTTATTGAAACCTCATTCACCATATAACCCCGTGATCAGGGTCGTTGCAAACATTTTAGAGGCCCCGGGACGAAGATAAAAAATGGGCCCTCTGTATACTCTTATTTAACAAATTTAAATAAATACAAGTTTAGTTATTGTCAAACTGTCATATAAAAAAATAGTAGCATCAATGCAAACAGATTTAGATTGCAACTTCTTACTTATTGTATTACCAATATATAAAATATAATGCCAAATAACATTACCCTACAACAAGAGATGTTTACAGAAATAAAATTGTTGGCACCAGTCTTTGTTGGGCCCCTGGTCGTCGCCCAGGTTGGCCACCCCAATGGGCCGACCCTACCCGTGATGATGAGAGTATATTTTCTTAAATAGTTTATGGAATTGAGTTGACATTAACTTAAAAGTTTAGTTCGGTTCATCTACACATTGGTATTGAAAGAGATTTGCGGAAGCTTCAAATCCAAGATAAACACCACACAAGATACAACTCAAGCATGCACAACAAAAGCTATGACGACCCACGTCGACAAAACAAATAACCAAGCACAAAACGCGCTTGACGAAGAAGACAACATAATTATATTAAAAATGAACTAGAAGATTACAAATATTGTCGCTCCCTCATAATTTCGTGTCTACAATAGAATCACCATAACTCACTCTCATTCTCTTCCCTCTTTGACTATTTTTTTTACTTTCCTTTTTGAAGCACAATGTTGTCCCACGTTGACACACCCACAGTTACCACACGTTGGAACTCACACACATCGGCACACCATATCCATCAACGTTTATATCTATTTCTAGATAGTGCAACTCCCATTAAGACAGAACGAGAGGATACGACTACTCTATATGGATTAGAAAATGAAAATAGAAAATGATAAGGAAATAATATCTTAGGCATCAAATCTAATATTAATTTGTACTATCTTAATATTGTTAGATATTATTTCTTTTCCAATTAGGATAGAGAGAAAAATCCTAACAATATCAAGAAGTTTGCTCCCGTTCTTTTTCTATGCTTCTGCCATCAGAAGTTGCTTCTGTTTCCGGAAGCGTATCACCATGCACGCTTACATGGACTGTGTGTCCAGACTTGACTGTCCAGACTCTTCATGTGAGAGCTCCTTGTGTTGACAGTTTGAGAAATTGTATCACCTCCGCCTGTAGTTGAAAGAACCGCATCCTTCACACCTTTAGCCCTCATGCCATAAGTTATGCCTTCTCTTAGTCATGCTCATATAATGTCATTGCGTGGTTGGCCCTACCACGTCTTCCTCCTTCTAACAATTGAGAACTTCACATCTGTACTTGTTGAAATTTGCAGCCGATTTTGTAGTCTTGCACCTGACTGTCCTATGAGTTAAATACATATAGCACTCTTCGGGTTTATGATGCCTGCCACCCATACTACTGCTTCATCTATACCTCCCATGTTGGTAGAACTATCACTAGCCACTTCTCTTTTGGTTAGAAAAATTCCAACCAGTTTGTAGAACCAGGTAGTCTCCATGGACACTCGCCCCTTGCAAGTAAATAACAAGACTCCACCTGACATTGATATTTCACAACTAGTGGATTCACACCCTCCCGATCCATGATAATGTTGCCATCAAGATTTTCTACCAGATGACCACCGATTGTAGTTGTCGGCATCGTAATATTTTTATATGTCTCCCATGATTTCTGATCGTCTCACATGAACCCTACTCTGATACAACTTGAAGTGATTTACGGAAGCTTCAAGCCCAAGAAACACGCCAAATGAGATACATTTCAAGCATGCCCAACAAAAACTATGAAAGCCCACGTCGACAAAGCAAATAACCACCATATAAATAAGAAAACAGAGAACATGGTTGGGAAGAAGACCACAAAATTCTATTAAGCAACCTCAAGAAGATTATAAGGATTGTCGCTCCATCACAATCCCGTACATAGAGTAGAATCATGTAAGACACTCTCGTTCTCTTCCCTCTTTGACTATCTTATTTATCCCTTTTGGTGCATAATGTTGTCCATGTTGACTCACCCAAAGTTACTATACATTAAAACCCACACACATCTGCACACCATATCCATCAATGTTTATCCCTATTTATAGATAGGACAACTCTGAGTAAAACAGAACGAGAGGATATAAATGTTCCATAGAGATTAGGAAATGACAATAGAAAATGATAAGGAAATAATGTCTTAGACTCCTAATCTAACATTAATTGAGACTTTCCTAATATTGTTAGACATTATTTATTATCCAATTAAGATCAAAGACAAAATCCTAACAGTATCTACGGCTACAAGCTAGCATGCTAGTACCACAACAAACACCAGCTTTTCTAGCATGTTTGAATTCCTATAAAATTTCATTGTTTTGCCAAAACTGAAATATTTCTAATTTTTAGAAAATGCCATATAGATGTCACTATACTACATGATGGGAAAACAAATCCAACATATTTCATAATGCTTTAAAACGGTACCATTGACAACAGCAAAATTTCTGACGGACAATGTTTTTTTTATACGCCAAACCGATTTAGTCCATATACATATTCCAGCAAGAGTAACAACTCGGGGAATAAGTATTGCCAATAAAATAACAATAAGTCACATACATTGATTGATAAAAAAAATCGATAAAATAAAGTATTTTCAAATATGTTTACTACTGTCCCATTATTAATAAAACAACTTTTGTTTTACTACGCAATCTGGATGAGCCTTCGTACTAATAGGTATACAATACACTCGTTGTATGAGTCTTTATATTGGCGTTGAAACTTGGTAAATGATTAGCTTATATGACGAAGCACATTGGCAGTAACTTTTCATTTAATATATTTAATACTAGATTATTGACACAATGAGCGATGTCTTCGTTCATACACTTGAAATGAATATACAAAAACATACATGTGATACTTAACATATATCACTCTAAAATTAGTACGCAATACAAAATCATGAAAGATGCTATATCTATATATGATCCGCATCTCTTCTTGATCATAGAGTGTTCAAACATCTTTTCTATACTCATGTTCTTAACTCAGTACTTTTAGATAGAGTCTCCTATAAAGAAAAAAGAACGTGGAAGTGAGGACAATGTAACTCACGGATGATGCAAAAGCTTTAAGAAAAATTAGTAGCATGTGAATCAAATATAATAGTTACTTTGAGTTAGCTTCTTTGGCATACCTTAACATTTTTTAACAATTGGAACATATGACTAATATAGGTAATAATTTCAACATAATTAACGTGATATATCTATAATAATTTTTCTATCCGAACAATAAAATTTGATCTATTCACAACCCTAAGGCTGCAGTACGGGTATTTAAGATGAATTAAGTTGTTAGATAACCGTTAAACTGTATAGCAAAACAATCCCTTCTCCTTTGGTCCTTGACTTTCTGGTTCCATGCAGGAAAAGTTGTCAAGAGTGACTTACTAAAGGGGATGATTACATAGATGTTGAGGTAGGGAACCAATAGTCTTTTAGTAGTATATAGTTCATTATATATAGGTTGCTATGCATTTAGCAAATAAGTGGGTGGGGTGCGTGGTCACCCAACTCTATATGTGGCTACACCATTGGTTCCACAAATTTCAATGTGAAAATTATTCTAAGAGGCCAAATGTTTGGTCAACTTTCCGGTAGTTTCTAGAAAGTTTGTGGTTGCACTTTGTTGTAAGAGGGTCATTCATGTTTTACTTATTCCTACGCCATGCGTTGAATTATATTGCGTATAAATCAAGGCTTGAGTTTGGCATGCGAGAGAAGGGATTCGGAAGAATTTACGTTAAACTTTACTCAAGATTTATCCTAGAAACAATTAGATATGTTAACATGCTAGGAAATGAATGTTAGCCTCTCATACTATGAATAGAGAATACATTGACTTGGGATTGTGGTGTGGAAATTTCTCACATTCATAATAAGTGATTGGGGTGTCTGCATACTCCCTCAACATAAACTCTTTGAGTAGTATTGGTTGTAGGACTTGTAGTGGTCTCCATTGTCATATTGATCTTTATTGAAAATAACATTTTGTTATCTGTAAGGGGTGTCCAAGTGTGAAAATATAGACTTAAGGCATTTCTACAATAAAGTGGTGAGACGCCTAAATGTAGAAGGGTGTTGCATTCCATTAAGAACATTTCCTTCCTACAAGAATAAATAATATTGATGTGAAATATATAAAGAAGATTCATGGTAGATAATTGTAATTTACACTGTATGTATGAGAAGATGAAGACAATCTAGGCGTATATGTAGCAATGAGGCTCTACTATATTTTATGTACCCCTATTTTTCATGGTATAAACATATAAAACTATGTTTATAAACTAGTAAATAAGAAAAAGAAAATGGTAAAAAAATTATTTTTTACTAGTCAATTGATAATTTACTTTCCATAGTATCATAACTCCACGGTCCATGTCTCAATGATCAACTCAGAAGGACACTACATCTCAGCATGTTTGGTCGACATGATCTAGTTGTGTTTTACAACTCATAAATTTACATAATCCATGTTCTAGTAAGTCCTGGTTCAGAGACATCCTTCAAAGACAAGTGTTTGTTTCTGTTTCATGGGTATGTGAGTTTCCAGAGGAGAATCATTGAGGCCCCTTGCTTGTTGCTTCTACTTTGCAACTAAATAACATGATAGTCATATACCTGAAACATAACTGTATTGAATTGTCCTATTGCTTATCCTCCTGGTAATATTATATCTAGGATCTGAGAGTAGAAAGACATGCATCCTTTATCCGGACCTCCTCTTTGCAATAATCACACTTACAAAAAATAAAATCAAGGATGTGAATTGAAACAAATGTCTATGTTCATTGTCAATATTTCCCTAGGCAGCCATCTGCCAATACTGTCATCCACATATGCGTCATACCGAATCCCCCGTCACTGCATCCATCATCACCGAGATAGATGTGAACATCTAGAAACATTTAGAATTTCATTAGAAATTTTTGGGAGCTATTTGTATTGGTTCACCCATGGTGACAATGTGAACATTAAAGAATGTTCAACCTAGTAAACTGGATCGTGGGGAGGCTCTCCATTGTGTTTCACCTCTGTAATGTAGTGATGGTACCTTGAGGTTGACATTAACATGAAGCTCTCTGACATCACAAATGAAGAGACAATGATGAGTGAGGGAAAGTTGGTTGCAGGATCAGGCATGAAAATAGTTGAGCTCCTATTAGTGTGAGGCCATGGATGGGGGGTTCAAGATATGCAGAGTTTGAGTTGTTAATGGAACATTGCAGAAAGGAGAAAAGGGACAATGCATAAGGTTGGAGTGGAACAACGATCGTGGAAGGAACTACTAGATGGTTCCGCTACCACTGGAGTAGGGATAATAAAGGTGTAATGATGAGGAAATACAAATATAAGTCAGCTTTAATTAAACACGTGGAAGCAGATGACCCAGAAGTTTGAGATGAAATTTCTCTTGGGAAATATTGTATGGGTGAATATTAGGGTTTGATTCTTTTTAGGACTACAACAAACAAACAAAAAATTTGGGTTGATGCATTTGTAAATAAAATACAATCCATATAAATCCTATCTAGAAAACATGTCTTGTGTAACGCCTGGGTCTACTGCCCAAGGCTCTAGTAGGGTTTCAGGTTTGACGGATGACCCCATAAAACCACCACTAGACTTAACTGCACACTTTCTCCTCACTCACACGCAAGCTAGTATCAACTTCCCGACTAGTCACCCATCCTAGTACTACTCCAAGTTGAGCACGCTTAACTATGGAGTTCTTTAGTGATGGGCTCCCAAAAACGGAGGTGCACCTTGGTGATATGGGTAGTCCAATCATTCCTTTTAAGATCATGTTATCCAAGGCCTCAAATCCTGGGACGTTACAATCTCCCCCACTTAGACTCTTGACGTCCTCGTCAAGGATCAACTATAGGCCTCATAATATTTTCCCCATTTCAATGCAAACCTAGAATGGCCCATGGACACCCAGCTCCCATCCATGGCTACCAGCACAAGGGTGACTCCATATAGTCACAATGGACAACCCTTTCCAACTTGCATGGACCGCATAGCTTAAGACTAGCATGCCACATGCCCGTGTGGGCCCCATCTACTGGAGGGGTTATGGTTATGATACCATTTTTTAATGCCTAGGCCCAATGCCCAAGGCTCTAACAGGGTTTTAGGATTGATGATTGGCCCCACAAACAACTACTAGCCTTAATTGGATGCTTTTTCCTCACTCACATGCAAGCCGGGGTCAACTTCCCGCCTGGTCACCACCCATCCTACTACTACTCCAAGCTGAGCACACTTAACTATGGAGTTCTTTAGTTATGGGCTCCCAAATAAGGAGGTGCACCTTGGTGTTATGGGTAGCCCAATTATTCCTTTTAAGATCATGTTATCTAAGACCTCAAATCCTGGGATGTTACACTAGTACTACTCCAAGTTGAGCATGTTTAAATTTGGATTTCTTTAGTGGCATACTCCCCAAAAAGGAGATGCACCTTGGTGATATGGGTAGTCCAATCATTCCTTATAAGATCATTTTATCCAAGGCCTCAAATCTCAGGACATTACATTTTGTAACCTAAGACATCACTCTATTATAGATATATAGATTCCTTCACTTAAAATTGAACCACACATATATTGGCTTTCAATGAATCTGATCTCCATATCTTATAAAAATAAATTCAGTCAACTTTGAGTCACTGATAACCATATTGTAAAAGGCATTCACTCTACTATTATAATAGCAATTTGACTTTATCTGGTTATGTCTATTTTTACAGGATACTCTCCAGTGTTCAATTTATAATACCAATATTAGATACTTGGTTCTCACATGGTCCTATCAACTAATTTAACATATAAATCATTACTATGAATCCATATCCATCACTTGTGGTGTAAATTTTAGTCTCACTCATGGCATCCAATACCAGCCATTTGTTGCTTATTATTATATGCGGACCCCTACAATTTATGCTTTCTTTGTAGTTGATCAAGTATTGTTACATCTGGGTTTACCAAATGTAACATACCAAATTCTAGAACCTTATCCTTTCAAAGGTTAAGAGGTTAGAAACCTTAGTTCTTTCGTCTTAGCCAAACAAGGATGAGGATGTATATAATAGTAGTTAATTGTAACCCTACTATGTAATGCATGAATAAATCACCCTAACATATATGCATGACAACAAATACCCTCATATTAATCTTAAGACCAATAACGGATACATAAAATATGTCACATGTGATAATGTTGATTAAGAGAAATAATGTGCTTAGAAGGACTAGGTGTCCATAATTGAGAATATTGATACATAATTCAAATAAACAAGGAACTGATGATGAGTTAAATAATAAAAACAAAGAAATTTGTACAAAATAATAATATATAATCCTTTTTTGTTGTAATATGAAGATATGGAACACAATTGGGAGAATAATAATGATAATAATAATAATAATTTGAAATAATGTGTTAACTAAAATAATAATGGGTGATCAATGTTAATTATGTAAAACTCATAAAAAGAAGAGTATTCGGTAAGAATAACTTCATATTCGTTTTCTTTGGATATGTTTTAGCTTGGAATCCAAATTTCACTAATTTAGGATAATAATAGCCACATCTATTTTATTTAGAAAAGAAAAGGTGATTTTCCTCCAAAATATGAAATAAAATATTCAATGACTCCAAAATAGAAAATTTATCTTAGAGTGATAATCTACACATTAAATATATCCTTTGGGTGAATTTCCATTTAATTTAGATAATCTTTAATATACATGTATAGATAAGGAGAGAAAAAATATTTAGAAGCCCAAAATATTGATTTATGTGCAAAATAATCTCAAAGGATGAAATTAATTGCCATTTCATGTTCCATATGTTTTGGTTTGCTTGTGGGTGAAGTTTCTCATTAATTGAGTAATTCTAGAAGTCTCTAATGCATTAGGAAAGAGAAAGTATGGTTTACTTTAAAAGAATTAATTCATATAGCCAAAGTTTCTAAATGTAATAATTAATGACAAAATCAAATTCTACATGCCTTATTTGGTATAGCTGCAAAATTTCATATTGATTGAAATGTTTGAACACTCAATTTGATTAAGTAAAAACATATTTTAAATAATTAAATTTTCAGTTATTTGATGGATGCACCCAAATTTCCTAAAGTTTCTCTATTTTTTCCTTTGGCCGTTGTCATGCTGGATCCTTGGCATAAATGAACTTGATTTCCTTTCTGATCGAAGGACGCAGTCCAAGGGGGGCAAGGTTATCTTCAACCTTCCATGTGTGACTGTCTACCGTGGGAATGGTTCTCTCAATCTCCCATTCCAGATTTCCTCTCACCATACTAAATAATTCCTCACAATTCCTTCTCAGTCACTTTACACTTTCTTTTCTAAATCTTTCAACCCTTAACCCTACTAGTGCCAAGACCAGTGAACCCTTAAATCTCCGCGAATGAGTATCTCACACTACATACATGATTCATCGAAGGACAAACACATGTATATATATCGCACCCCCTCGAGCATCTATTGACCTCATTTGATGTTTTCTTGTAATCAATTTCTTGGGTTCTCCTTTCCATCCTCACGAATCCTTCACTGATTTCTATTTCGGGTAGAGGTGGAGGTGCTTCAGCGGTGAGACTCCAGACCATTGAGGCTCATGGGAATACCATGGTTGAGTTTGTCTTCACAACTCAAAGCTTTCGAGAGTCTTAAATCAACCCTACATCAGGTATCTTGTAGGTTTGCAATTTCCCCTTCTTAGTATAAGAACCATGGTTCCATTCTGGAGTTTTCTTTCATGGTTCTCTGTTTGCTTCATTTCGTTGGCTTCACTAATCTTCACCGAGTCGTTCTCCAATGATAGTTATGAGGTTCCTTCCCATATCTGTGATTTCCCTCTCATAGGGAACAAGCAGTAGCTTGTTGCAGTATTCAACATTCAGCACGTTGGGAAAGAAGATGGGAACTTCACGAGTTTATTGATTTTCCCTCTCTAGTTTATTTCTTCTTCATTTTCCCTTCAAGGCTAAAATCATCATTTCATCTACTTTTGTTTTTCTTTGTCACGCTAGACATCAGGCAGACCCAGCTTAAGAGGTGAACTCTCATTGGTCCACATTAGCAATATTTTAACATAAAGGAATAATGGTTTTATATGATTTTTTGGAATTTTGGGGTTGGTTGAAACTTTGAAAAATCACAACTAATTCTTTATTCATCCAAAAATTACAAATAAATAGTTGTTGCATTTAAAATAATATTATCTATCTAATGATATCTGTTTTATTGCCTAAATCTAATGTTATAAAAGTTGATTTTTATGGATTTTCCTAGTCAGTTACAAATTATAAAATTCATAATTAAAAATATATATGTCAAAAATATAATAAAATATGTTTTAAAATAAAAAAATATAATCTAAATTATGGCATGGTTTTTGTAACCTAATTCACAAATAGTAAAAAGGTGATTTTTAGGGTGTTGGACAATCAATGTAAACCTAACCCTAATTCTACATATATGCATAATAGGTGCTTTGGAGACCTAGGCTTGGGTCTAGGACTGACTTTGGACTATTTAGATTCATTAGTAAGGTACGTTAGCATCCCCTATTATTCTTTTTGAGCAATTCAACTATTTTCCTCTTTCTCGTGGTCCTATGGACAATAGCCTACACAATATTCCTTATTTTGAAAATTATGGTTCATGTGAATTACTTTATTTTGTACTAATCTTGTGATCATATTTGGGCATTCTTTTAATCTTTTCTTATGTTGTGTTCATTATGGAACTCAATTTGTTGATATGCGCCCACTTTGAGGTGGATGTTCATGATGGTCATTTTTGTGGTGACTACTTTGTAAAATCTGATTAAACTTTCTACTTGCCTCTATATTAAGCATGTTATGTGACTCAGTAGCCCTAGAGTAGTGTAATTGCATTGGTTTTGGGTTATGTGGCCATATTATATCTTTAGGGTGGAGGTTATTGCCCCATACCTACATTTCAAATTTATGAGGCTTGGCTAATATTTTTATATATTGGGGAGTTCAGTTATGTACCAATCTCTATCAGGCTTCAAATTTATGAGGCTTGGCCGCCTTTGTTATTTATATTGTTCTAGTTCTATGTTTATGTCACATGCATGTAGGTTGTTATTATAAGGATAGGCTTTGTGCCAAAAATATTGTGTGTTCTTTTGTGGCACCACTTTTATTATTGTTTTCATGGAAAGTATTCTCCTTTTCACCCATCACTTATAGTTCTCTTCTTTTAAGCCCTCTTTGGGAGTCCTTTTTCTTTTCTATAGGAAGAAATCTATACTACTTGTCCTTTTATTCCATAAATTACTCAACTCTATTTTAGTATGCACATACCAGCTTTTTTGCTGATGTTATCTTTTCTCTTCCTTTTGTGGGGTACGCTTCCAACCCCAGGTGTTGGACTAGGAGAAGGCAATCAAGGTGGACCGGGACCACAACAAGTGTAGCCCAAACCTCGTGGGAGACTCGCTTGAAGTTGTTAGGTGATCCTCAACTAGTCCTATGATTAGTTAGTCTTTCCTTTTATCCCACCCTGCGTGGTGAAGGATAGTGTTGATAAAGAGCTTTGTAATGGTTAGATACATCTTTAAATTCTGATGCTACTTTGGTGTTATGATACATTCATGATGAATAAATTGGTTATCATCCTTTTTTGAGAAAACAATTATGTTGGTGTTTGGTTGGGGATGTTGCCTTTTTATTTTAGAAGGGAGTGGTTCCCATTTGGAACCCCACTCCTTACAACATGGTATTAGATCCCATGGTAGTCGAAATTTGACTATTTCAATTTTTTGCCAACCCTTACCTTGCATAGTTTCCCTCTAGGTGAGATGTTCACCCTAGAATTCATCTATATTATTCTTAAGATGATAAAAGGTTGATATAAGTTTCACATTAGAATCATGGTTAGTAAACCCTAATCTGATGAGGTTTTAGGAGTTCTCACCCCATCATATAGGTTAATGTTGATATATATATATATATATATATATATATATATATATATATATATATGGATGCTATAAGGTTTGAATTGAGGATGGAATTAGATGATGAGGATAACATACTAGTCGGATAAGGAGATCATACTATGGAAATACTATGACTTGTTTCTCGCTTTGATTTTGGGGCCTGGTTTTAGTTTTCTATCGCAAAAGTTTTTGCATCAAATTATTTTCCTTACAACACTATATACAAAAATTATGTTTTCTAAATTTTCTTGATGTTTTCTTGAACTGAGTCACAATGAAGATATTTATGAAGCCTGGTTAGAGAAACCCTAGAATTAGTTAAGATAGAATCTTAACTGTAGATTTTTCCATGAAGAGGTGACAATGAATAATATAAAGGTGTAGTTGACCTATCCTTTTTGACCTTTGGTTGTTGTGTGAACCTTAGGGTTGTTAGGTAAGTGACACAAGAACCTAAATACCAACCCTAGTTGGTTATGAATTTTTATTTGGATGCATGGACAAATTAAACCCCTAAAACATTCACAATTAAAAGATGAAAAGTGACCATAGTACCTTAGTGATATTTAGTTTAACTTTTTAGGTTGAATTTTTTTAAGGGGTGGTAAATAGTTCATCTTTAAATTTCGAGGATAAAATCTCTTTCAGGGGTGGTATGTTGTAACATACCAAAATCTAGAACCATATCCTATTCCAAGTTTAAGAGGTTAGAAACCTTAGTTATTTGGGCTTAGCCAAACTAGGATGAGGATGTAAATAATTTTAATTAATTGTAACCCTACTATGTAATGCATGAATAAATCACCCTAACATGATTGCATGAAAACAAATACCCTCATATTAATCTTAAAACCAGTAATGGATACATAAAATATGTCACATGTGATAATGTTGATTATGAGAAATAATATGCTTAGAAGGACTAGGTGTCCATAATTGAGAATATTGATCAATAATTCAAATAAAAAAAAGAATTATGGAATTTAATGAGTTAAATAATAAAAAAAAGAATTGTGTGCACACAAAAAATATATAAACCTTTTTTTTGTAATATGAAGGTATGGAACATAATTGGGATAATAATAATAATAATGGTGAAATAATATGTTAACTAAAATAATAATGGGCTATTAACTTTAATTATGTAAAACTCATAAAAGGAAGACTATTGGGTAAGAATAATCCTTTGGGTGAATTTTCATGTAATTTAGATAATCTTTAATATACATGTGTAGATTAGGAGAGAGAAAATATGTAGAAGCCCAAAATATTAATTTATCTACAAATAATCTCAAAGAATGAAATTAATGGCCAATCTGTGTTCCATATGTTTTGATTTTCTTGGGGGTGAAGTTTCACATTAATTGAGTAATTCTAGAAGTTTCTAATGCATATGGAAAGATAAAATGCAGTTTACTTTTAAAAGGATTAATTCATATAGAAAAAGTTTCTAAATGTGAAAATTTAATGATAAAATCGAATTCTACATGCCTTCATTAGTCTAGGTGCAAAATTTCATATTGATTGAATAATGTTTGGACCCTCAATTTGATTAGGAAGTAAAAACATATTTTAAATAATTAAAATTTCAAAATTTTGATCGATGCACCCAACTTTCCTAAAGTTTCTCTATTTTTTTCCTTTGGCTACTATCATGTTGGATCCTTAGGATAAATGAACCCAGTTTCCTTTCTGACTGTAGGATGCATATCCAAGGGGGTGAGTTTATCTTCAACCTTCCATGTTTGGCTATCCACCATGTGAACAGTTCTATCAATCTTCCGATCCAAATTCCTCTCACCATACTAAATGATTACTCACAATTCCTTCTTAGTCCTTTGTGCTTTCTTTTTTGAATCTTTCAACCCCTAACTCAACTCCACTAGTGCCATGATCAACGAACCCCTAAATCTCCGTGGGCAGGTATGTCACCCCACATACGAGATTCATCCAAGGAAAAATACATGTATATATAACACCCCCTCAAGCATCTGTGGACCTCATTTGATGTTTCCCTATAATCAATTTCTTGGGTTCTCCTTTCCATCCTCACGAATCTACCACTGATATCTATTTTAGGTAGAGGTGGAGTTGCTTCGACGGTGAGACTCCAGACCATCGAGGCTCTTAGGAATACCATGGTTGAGTTCGTCTTCATGCCTCAAAGCTTGTGAGAGTCTCAAATCACCCCTACATCAAGTATCTTGTAGTTTTGCAATTTCCTCTTCTTATTATAAGAACCATGATTTTGTTATGGACTTTTATTTCATTGTTCTTTATTTTCTTTGTGTCGTTGGCTTCACTGGTCTTCACCGAGTCTTTGTCTAATGATCGATCTAAGATTCTTTCCCATGTCTGCAATTTCCCTCTCACAGGGAACGAGCATTAGCTTTTTGTTGTATTCGGTGTTCGGCAAGTTGGGATAGAAGGCGGGAACTTTGCGATTTCCTGTCTTTTCCCTCTCTAGTTTCATTGCTTCTTCATTTTCCCCTCAAGGCTAAAATTTTCATTTCATCTTTTTTTTGTTTTTCTTTGTCATGTTGGACATCAGGCAGGCCCGACCCAGTAGGCAAACTTTCATTGGTCCACATTAGTAATATTTAAATAGAAAGGAATAATGGTTTTATATGATTTATTGAAATTTTGTGATTGGTCGGAACTTTGAAAAATCACAACTAATTCTTTGTTCATAAAAAAATTACAAATAAATAGTCATTGGATTCATAAAAAGATTATCTATCTAATGGTATCAGTTTCATCACCTAATCTAATGTTATAAAAGGTGATTTTTGGATTTTCCTAATCGGTTAGAAATTGCAAAATTCATAATTAAAAATATATTTGTTAGAAGAAAAAAATAGAATATGTTTTGAAATCTGAAAAATATAATCCAAAATATGGCATGGCTTTTCTCTCTAAATTTGTGAAAGATATGTGATCCATTGTGAAATTTTCATTTTAAATAATTGGTTAACATAGAATTTAATAGTTTTATACAACGAGTGCAACATGTTGTAAGTCCCTCCAAGTAGTCTCTGCTCTTGTTTGGGTCAACTAGAAAAATAACCATGGTTGTAAGAAGTGAATCAAACTAGACTTCTAATAAAAAGATGAAGTTTTAGGCCTCATAATATTAAATACAGGCTCAAAAAATTGGATTTGGCGGGCTATTTTAGGCGTCGGTTCATGATAAGGAGCCGACGCTAAATAAAAAGCGATACCCGTGTCTGGCCGGTCTTCAAATATAGATGTCGGTCTCTGTAATTAGCCGACGTTGTAGGATTTAGGCGTCGATTTTCTATAATAACCGATGTCTCTAAATGTGACGTTATAAGATATTTCTATAGTAGTGAAACAAATTTCTCTATTTAATTATACAATAATTTCAGTCACAGATAAATTCCCTATATTTCATTTTACTCTTATAACCTTTGTGAATACTGAATATTGATGCATGCCATTCTAGCATTAATTTTGGATAATGTTACAGTCTTATTTTCATAGATTTTCTTTATTAATCGACTGACATGCAATAAAATAACTTCTACCTATCTCTATCACAAATAAATTGTGCTTTGATCCTCTCAATATTATTTTTTTTAATTCTAATAATATTTCCCTCAATTTTCAGGAATGAATGAAGATAAGAAGAGATGAAGGTAGGAGGCAATTCAGTTTCCCGCAGTACTGACTTAAATGCATACCTTGTACCAAAATTGGCATAACTCTCACATCCCAAGGCGGAATTTAATGTTCAAATATGATTTGGAAAGGTAATTCAAAGGCCTACAGAAAAATCATATTTTTTGGTGCACTTTAAATTCTATAGACAGAGGAAATTCGCTCGAAATTACTATTGCGAGAATCTACATTAAAGAAAGACAATCAAGAGTTTGTTGACTAGATCTAAAAATTCAAACTGATGGTTCCCCCTCTTTTGAGGGAAGCCTACCCTCTCCTCCTATAAAAGGAGGGGGGGTTCTCCATCTTTTGACATCTCAGGTTTTCTCTTGTATTAGCATTCTGGAGCAATCTTCTTGTATTCTTCTAGTTCTGAAATAAAGTAGCCTTGCAATTTTGTTACATGTTATTCTGTTATTCTGTTGTGTTTTAGATCTACTATTTTCTTTTCTCGTCCTCCCCTCTCTTGAGCAATCGAGAAAGGTAGGAAGAGGCAACCATCTTCATTGTCTCTAATCGAGGATCAATAGTCGTAAGACTCGAAGATGGCTAGATCACTTCATCCCTCCGTCTCTCTTTGCTCCTTCTCCATGAGTGAGTAGTTCTTTATCGAGGCAAGGGGAATAACCCCTTAGCCATGACTTTATCGACTTTTCCTTAAAAAATGATTCTATATGGCTTTTGGGTTTGATAACTAATTGATCTATCAAAGTAATTAATTGATTTGATCAAAAGTTAGTCTGGATGGATATGACTGTGGAAGTTTAGATTTAGAACAGCAAACCCAATCGCATAGAAGTTTTGAAATGACCGTGGATCTTCTTCTTTTAGGATGATGTACTAAGAAGCATGAGCACTAGGACCAATGGGCTCATGTGGAGTCCATCTTTAGTGGATTTTTATTAATTCACTTGCCTTCATCGAATCCGTCATTTTTAAAGGATTAGTTTATTTTTGCCTAGGCTAAGGTAGTGAAAACCCCTAAAGTCTCGATTCTCATCTCTTGATCTAATCATTTCTTGCTTTTGCTTTCTATATAGTCCTTTCATTCATAATAGTTTTTCTTGTGCTAACAACAATCTTAATTTTCCTTGTGACATGGCAAATTTACATTCTTGTTAAGTACTTGCATTTCTTTCCTTAGTGTTAATCATCAACCCCTAAAACTCAACTTTTACTTTCTGTTCCAAATCTAAAAAATACCAAAAACAAATAACAAGTTCTTCAAAACAATTGGGATAAAAAGAAACAATCTTAAAAAGTTGTCATGTGGGATCGACCCTTTCTATACTAGCCTTAATCGGAAAAGTTGAAAAAAGATTAAACTCTAGGATAATTATCTTAGTGATTGTAAGTGCTAAATGACGCATTAACATTTGGCGCCGTTTCCGGGGACAACATATTGTTTTCTCGAACCCTCAAAAATCTTTTTAAAACCTTTTTTTTCTTCCGAGTAACATTCCGGAAGTGGTACTCCTCCTTCTGCCGAGTTTCCATTCCGGCAGTCTGTTTTTTCTGCAAATACGCTAGTTTGTAAAAAATTGTTAGTTTTATAATTTTTAACCTTGTGTCATAATCCCTTAGCTTTTCCTTTTAATTTATGGTCTTGTACAAATCTTTAGTTTTTTTTAATTATAAAAAAAAACCTTTTTAAATGGAGTGGGCGTTGCAATATCCCCCACAATGTTATTATTGTGGTCATTGCCACCATGCATCTCTTCCCTGTCGTACTTTATCCCATAACACCCCTCTCTATGAGCCCTTTCATCCTGGTGGGTGAAATGTAAATCCTTATTTTTCTGAGAACTAATATGGGGAACCTTACTATCCATATTCTGAGAGAGGGTACGACCAACAAAACTTTGGGGGAAATGGGCCTATATATGATACCCAATATAATCCTCAACAAGAAGAGAAACTTAAGTCCCTATAGAAGATGGTAGAAAAACTCATAACTAGCCAAACCTTATTGGCCACCTTGCTGAAATCCCAATCCCAAAACCCAGATGTTCCAAATATGTTCCCCGATGACTCGGTGACACCTTGTAATATTGTATCTTCCCACCACGATGAGAGCAATGGAAATTACAATCCACCATCTTTTGAAGATTATTATGAGGAGCAACACCACAACCAACATACTGGG